>CM071681.1:13701891-14951891 GCA_036553675.1 Solanum okadae | reverse complement strand
AGTGAACTGATCTGAGCCTCCTTCACCTTGGTGGTTCCTTCATAAGTCACTTCTAGTTTGTCCCACATTTCTTTTGCAATTTCACATGTTGATATCTTGTCATATTCAGCTCCGCTCACTGCATAATATAACAACTTATAGCTCTAGCATTAGTTTGAATTACCTCTTGTTGTTCTTTAATGATGTCAAATGATTCAAGATCAAATGGTTTTTCAGTGTCATCTTTGTCAGTCAGTCCAGGAATAGGCTTTGGACCCTTCTTGATCACTATCCATGCTTGGTGATCATTTTAAGAGACAAAGATTCTAAATCTGTCTTTTCAGTGAGATTAATGTTGTCCATTGAAGTATGGTGGTCAATGTGAAGAATGTCTATCTTGAAGTAGAGCACCAGGAATCTGATAGTGTGTCATTGGATCTTTGCTCGCTTGTGGTTAAACACTTAAAAGGTGACACTTGCTCTGATACCAATTGAAAGTCAAGAGGGGGGGGGGGTGAATTAAAATTTCCTTTAGTCAACTTCCTCTAATGGCCAGTCGACTCACCTACACGTTAGTAGAATAAATAAGCAGTAATAATAACTTGCAGTAAGTAAATAACACAGAGTGTTTTTATACTGGTTCGGATCACCGATGTAGTGCCTAGTTCAGTCCCCTTGGGTTACAAGGGTTTCCTTAAGAGCTTGTTGAGAACTTGAGTGTTACAGAATGTTACAATTAAGATCCCCGTCTGATATGCAAATCAGATTTTTTTCTTTGACACAACCTCTACCTGTATAACCTACACTCAGATCTTTCTTTCTCTTTTCTTTTCAATTGTTCACTCAAGTGTGTACAAAGTTTTATGAAAGATAAAAGAAGTTTACAATATAAGTTCAAGTGAAGTGCGTACTTCACATCTAAGTCTGAGGGGGTATATATATATGAACAGACTTGTGCTCTTGTAAGGAAAACCCAAGGGAGTTATACCTCAATCAAGGATTTGAGGAATCCCTTGATTGAGACGATTTGCTGATCCATGTCCATATTAGATATGTGCATGGTAAATCACATTCCTTCCTTCTTGACATATATGATTTGATTATGTGCTTGGCTGAAGAATTTATCTTGACTCTTTGGCTTGATCTGATTTCATTTCTTCTCTTGATGGCTTGTCTCTATTCGTGACTTGATTGATGATTCCTTGATCTGGTCCTATCAATCACGATTTGCTTGATTGATTTGTTGCCAGCTTATTTGCTTGATTAATCTATTGCCAGCTTTAGGCCATCTGTTAATGATTCTTTAATCCCTTTGATTATGCCTTTCCTTTATGAAGTAATTGTAAGGATCAGAATATATTGCTTTCCATGTTGGTGTTTCAAAATATATTGCTTTCCATGTTGGTGTTGTTTTACTTGGATCCTTTCCTTATTGGATCTCCATGCCTGCGAGAATTGTGAGTAGTGTGTTAAGTTTCATTTATCATAATTTACATAATATTAAGAATCTAACAATTACGACATGTGAGTGATGAGTAATATAAATTTTAAAGGAGAAAGGGAGGTATAATTTATGGATCAAATAACTAAAATAATCAACTAAAATTAAAGGTAAGAAAGTTAATATAATTTCACGAGAAAAATGACCAAAATATCCTGTCAAAATGTATGAAAGTTGTAATAAAATATGAGATTTTATTCATTCCTTTCTTTCTTAACATGAGTTTTTATCATCCCTTCTTTCTTTTGAATGAAATTTCATTAAAAAAAATTGAATTCAGAAAAAGACAGCTAAGCCAAATGACTGCAACACTGGTCGTTTAAAATTCCAAGAATAAGTTAGTTTGAGTAAATTAATTTATTGAAATAGGATAAATAATAAACGAATGATCATAGAGAGGAGATA
Organism: Solanum okadae; assembly: GCA_036553675.1. NCBI lineage: Eukaryota > Viridiplantae > Streptophyta > Magnoliopsida > Solanales > Solanaceae > Solanum > Solanum okadae. Next base: position 14,950,006 of record CM071681.1, on the reverse strand, counting down.
TTAAAAGCTAAAAGCCTCAAAAATTAGATTGCTAGACTCTTGTAGAAGAAAGATCTCTTGAGAAAATAATATTTCATTAAAAAGTTAGTGGTTCGGAATGTATAGATTAATGTTATGAAACATTAACTTGAACATATCTTTCAAAATAATTATTAGTGAAGTCATGTATGTTTAAAAGTACAAGGCAAATGAAGAAGAGATAAGTGAGATTGTACTATGAAAAAGAAGGAAAAGTTATTAGATCGATGGATATCACTTTCAACTTTTATGATGTAGGTAATGCTTTGTCAATTCTTTTTGTTTTCCCATTGTGTCTTCCCTTTAGCATATTATATACATGCTTACTTATAAATGTAATAATTTTCTGAGAAGTTGATGTGATGATAATGTTGAGATTAATAAGTTTATGCATAATTAGTTAGTTAGTTCAAACAATGTTACTTTCACAGAGTTAGTTAGTTAACAACTTTTGTAGTTAGTTAGCTTTCCGTTAGCCAGCTGTCCTAGTTGTTAGATATTTTCTAATTTTCAGTCTGTATATATACAACTCACTGTATCTAGTTCTAGTTCAGTTTTCATAATTCAGAAATGAGAAATGTGCCTTTCTCAATTAGCTCTCTCTTAATCTTGAGCTCAGTAGGTTCTAGAATCCACCATTAATGGTGGTTCTCGCTGCTTTCATTCTGAGTTATGATATGGTATCAGAGCAAGGGATCAATCAACCCTGCTTATCTCTGTCCTTCTCGTGAAGATCTTTCAGTTCTCAGCTCGTTTCAGGTTACCTGTTCCCTTTCTTTCAACTGTTCTTCAGTCTTCTTTTACTTTCCTACACATTCTCTTCTCCATTTCTGTGGATTGATTCTGCTGCATTACAATGGTAGAGGTCACTAATCTAGAAGCAACTAAGGGAATTGAAATAGGAAGTGTTTTATACCTACATCCATAATATAATCCAGGTGCATCTCTTGTACCAGTCATTTTCGATGAAATTGGTTATAGATCCTGGAGAAGAGGCATCATCACATCTCTGTCAGTAAAGAATAAATTGGGTTTCATCAATAGAGATTCTAAGAAACCACTTTCTACAGACCCAGACTATAAACAATGGGAGAGGTGTGACAATATGGTTACATCTTGGATCCTAAATTCTTTGAATAGAGAAATTGTTGATAGTGTAGCATACGTGGACAGTGCTTTAGAATTGTGGACTGATTTGGAGGATCGTTATGATCAAACCAATGGTGCCAACTTGTATCAAATTCAGAAAGAGATCAAAGATCTCATTTAGGGAGTTCTGGATGTCACAGCTTATTACAACAAGATGAAGAACTTTGGGAAGAATTGAGTAGCTTATGCATCAAGAACCACTGCAGTTGTACATGTAATTGTGGAGCAAAAGATGTCATGTACAAGGTTGAACAGGATAGACGATTGATTCAATTTCTTATGGGTCTTAATGAGGTTTACACAATAATCAGAGGTAACATTTCGATGATGAATCCACTACCATCTGTGGCACAAGCTTTTGCCCTATTAATACAGGAAGAAAAACAAAGAGAGTTTAAATCAAACAACCAATTGTTTGCTGAATCCATCAATCTTACTGCTAGCTCTTCAGGGACCTCAGGATGCTTTTTAGCTGCTAATGTTTCAGGTACTTCAAAAGGTCAGAATTTCCAAACAAATTACTCCTCTGCTTTTCCAAATCATAGAGGAAGACCATTCTGTGACCACTGCAAGAGACCAGGCCACATTAAGGAGAAGTGTTATCGGTTACATGGATATCCACAGAACAACAATCGATCTCAGAAATCTCAGTCTCATGGACAGCAAGGTTATAATCAATTCCAAAGACAACAACAATATGAGAATTCTGGTTTCAATCAGGCATACAGAAACAATAACAAAGGGAAAGGTGTGGCAACTAATTATGTAGGGTTGTCATGTGACTCTACTATGGATCAAGGATGTGGCTCTAGGGGTCAAATCACCAATCAGGACATTGGCATCTCAAAGGAGCAGTATGGACAACTTGCCTACCTACTTCAGCAATTTCAAGAAGAAAATTCAGGCAACATGCAGACAACAAATCCTGCTGTGAACTTTGCAGGTATCATTGCATACACTTCTTCTATAGTTTTTGACAAACTTTCATGTGAATGTTATAAAGCCAAAACTGACTTGTGGATCTTAGATTCAGGTGCATCACACCATATGACATTTAACAAACTTCATCTCACCAATATTTTACCATTACATGAACCAATGTTAGTTAGATTACCTAATAGCTATAAGGTAAAGGTCACAGAGGTTGGAAATGTGCGACTAACTTCACAGATCACACTGTACAATGTCTTATTCATTCCCTCTTTCAAGTACAGCTTGATTTCAATCAATTCCCTAGCTCTACATCTTAAATGTGTTGTTTCTTTCCCTAACACATCTTGTCTCTTGCAGGCCCCTTCACTGAAGAGGCCTCTGGAAATTGGTAAAGCTCATGATGGTCTGTATCTCTTTTGCTCAGACTGCCTGCAAAAGAGAAAACATTCCACTTCATCTGAAAATCCTACTACATGTCTTTCACTTCATAGAACTGATAGGTTGCATTGTCAATGTAATTCTCATTCCTGTTTACCTTATCAAAATGTAATAAACAGTTCATCTGACAATAAAGACAATACTATTTCTGTTGATAGCAATGTTGTTACCATTGGTGATGATACAGACTTGTTATGGCATTACAGACTTGGTCATGTTCCTTTTGTTAAAATGAAGAGTATATCCTCAATACCTGTGGTTTTCTCATCCAAACAACCTTTCTTTTGTCCCATCTGTCCCATGGCAAGGCAGACTAGACTACCTTTTCAACAGAGCATTCATAATAGCATTGTTATTTTTGACTTAGTCCATGTTGATTTATGGGGGCCATACCAAACACCCACACATGATAACTTTAGATTCTTTCTTACCCTGGTAGATGACTTCAGTAGGTCCACTTGGACATAGTTACTCAGTCATAAAAGCAATGCCCTACATGTTATTAAAACCTTCACAACCATGGTTGAAAACCAATTCAAAACTACCATCAAAGTAATTAGATCAGATAATGGGCTTGAATTCACCAATACTGAGTCCATCCAATTTTTTCAGTCCAAAGGTATTATTCACTAAAAGTGTTGTCCATACACACCTCAACAAAATGGTGTGGTGGAAAGGAAACATAAACACATTCTTGAAACAGCTAGGGCGCTTCTTTTTCAGTCCAAACTCCCTACAAAATACTGGGGAGAATGCATTCTAACTGCTACCTATATAATTAATAGACTCCCTTCTGTACCTCTAAATAACAAATGTCCATATGAAGTGTTGTATGGGCTGAAGCCTTTTTACTCACACTTAAGAAGTTTTGGTTGTTTGTGCTACCCAACTATCCCTGTAACCCAAAGATCTAAATTTGAACCTAGTGCATCTCCACATGTTTTTGTAGGATATCCATTTGGTATGAAAGGATACAAGGTCATGAGTCTAGCCACTAAAAGGTTGTATGTCTCCAGAGATGTCATCTTTCATGAAACAATTTTCCCCTTTGCAGTGACTAAAGATCCTACTTTCTTCCCTTCTTCTCCTTTCCATCATCACTGTTTTACTGATCAGTCTGCATATCCCACTTTTGGTTCATCATTTGATCCTACTATCCAGTGTGATCATGAGACGTCAAGTGACACAAATCCTATTTTACCTCCTGACCCTTCTAGTCCACAACATCATCCTTCTCCTAGCAACACCTCAACAACAACTCCCCAACAAGTTCACCAACCTGATATGACAACCAGGAAGTCTCATAGGACTCACAAATTGCCCACATACTTGTCAGACTATGTTCACTCTATACATGTTTCACAACCCACAGACAATCACACACCAACAACTCCTACCACATTAACTATTTGGTTTTCTCTTAACCACCATATATCTCCTGCAGAATTGGATCCTAATAGTCAAGCCTTTGCTTTAAATATTGATCATGAGTGTGAGCCATCTAGCTATGAAGAGGCTGCTCTTGATCCTGCCTGGCAAACAACCATGACTCAGGAATTTGTTGCTTTGCATGGTAATAACACTTGGTCCCTTATGCCTTTGCCTATTGGTAAGAAAGCTATTGGCTGTAGATGGGTTTATAAAATCAAACATAAGGTAGATGGTAGTGTGGAAAGATACAAAGCAAGGTTAGTGGTTAAAGGGTATACTCAGCACCTTGGCATAGACTATATAGAAACATTCTCACCAGTTGTTAAAATGACAACTGTAAGAGCTTTGATTGTTGTTGCTGCAAAGAAATAGTGGAATATTTACCAGCTTGATGTTAATAATGCTTTTCTCCATGGAGATCTGCATGAGGAAGTATACATGGATGTCCCTCTAGGTCTTTCTGTGACACATACAGGGTTGGTTTGTAAGCTCAACAAGTCATTATATGGTCTGAAACAAGCAAGCAGACAATGGTATGAAAAGTTGACCGCAACTTTGAATTCAAGGGGTTACACTCACTCACTATATGATTGTTCATTGTTCTATAGGAAAAAGGGTTCTTCTACTGTTTTTCTAGGTGTCTATGTAGATGATATTATACTTACAAGAACTGATTCTGAAGAAATTGTCCATCTCAAAAGTTTTCTCCATGATCAGTTTAGGATCAAAGACCTTGGGAGACTGCACTATTTCTTGGGTTTGGAAATATTATATAAGGATGATGGAGTCATTATATCGCAAAGAAAATTTGTACATGACCTTCTTAAGGACTTTCATTGTGATAAACTAACTCCCCTGGCTTTTCCCTTAGATCTTAATGTTAAGCTTAAGGCTCATGAGGGCAGACCATTAAGTAATCCTACCTTATATAGAAAGTTGGTAGGAAAGCTGAATTTCCTCACTCATACCAGACTTGATATTGCGTATGGAGTTCAACATTTGAGTCAATATATGCAAGATCCCAGGGAACCTCATCTTCAAGTTGCTTTTCACATATTGAGGTATCTCAAAAATGATCCCACCTTGGGCATCTTCATGTCATCTTCTCCTAATTTTGAGGTTCAAGCTTTTTGTGACTCCAACTGGGCATCATGCCCTGACTCTAGAAAATATGTGAGTGGTTACATTGTCTTGCTGGGAAGCAGTCCCATCAGCTGGAAATCTAAGAAACAAGAGACCATTTCATTATCCTCTGCAGAAGCTGAGTACAAATCATTACGAAAGGTTATTGGAGAATTGGTCTGGCTACAACGATTGTTCACTAAGTTGACTGTTCCTCCAATTGGTCCTTTCCCAGTATATTGTGACAGTCATGCTGCACTCCACATAGCCAGGAATCCAATTTTTCACGAGAGAACCAAACACATAGAGGTCGATTGCCATTTTTTTAGATCCAAGCTTCAAGAAGGTTTAATTTCATTGCATCACATTACCAATGGTGATCAATTGTCGACATCCTCACGAAGGCTCTCACAGGAATCAAACACTCTACTATGATGGACAAGTTGGAAGTGTTCACCTCACCTCCAACTTGAGGGGGGGTGTTGAGATTAATCAGTTTATGCATAATTAGTTAGTTAGTTTAAACAATGTTACTTTCACAGAGTTAGTTAGTTAACAACTTTTGTAGTTAGTTAGCTTTCTGTTAGCCAGCTATCCTAGTTGTTAGATATTTTCCAGTTTCCAGTCTGTATATATACAGCTCACTGTATCTAGTTCTAGTTCAATTTTCATAATTCAGAAATGAGAAATGTGCCTTTCTCAATTAGCTCTCTCTTAATCTTGAGCTTAGTAGGTTCTAGAATCCACCATTAATGGTGGTTCTCGCTGCTTTCATTCTGAGTTTTGACAGATAAGTCTAATTAGGCTACTTGTCCTATAACGATTTGTTAGGTCGTTTCGAACACTAGATCTATTTCTTTCGTAAAAAAATCTTTCCGTAAATTTTAAATAAGAATTTTGGAACTATTTGATAACTACGGTTATTTAGTTGAGGGGCATTTGTTAAATAATAATAATTTTTTATTTTGTGGGTAGCTGGGCGAGTGGATTGGAGAGCAACAATTTGATATTTTTTGTGGTTAGGTTATTAATTCTTTAAAATATAGTTAACTATGTTAATGGATAATTATGGATTGTGGGAGGGGATATAGATGGTTGGTTGTAGGGATAAGTTAATTACGACAATTGGTGCATTATGGCAAATTGTGATCGTGCATTTGACTTAGAGCAAGTGTTGTACTTTTAATTTAGGATTGACGCCATTGGTTTCGATAACCAGTTGGCTTCAATTCTTAATAATTAATTATATTCTTTAGTTATCATATTATGATTCAAGTTTTAATATATTGATATAGGTAATTAAATAATATTGAGTGTATTCTATTATTTGAATACTATTAAGGTTAATGTTATTCAGGGAAATTAAGACTTAATCTTTAAGAGACTTGATAGAGTCTTTGGAAATCAGGAATTTTTTAATAGGCTGCCAACAAGCGAAGTTCATCACTTAGTGCGACAGGGGTCTGACCATGCCCCTCTCCATTTGATATGCAGGTTAGACGAGGAGCCAACTGTGAGACCTTTTAAATTTCTTAACTTCTGGACTAAACACCCAGACTTTAAGAAGGTTATAGAGGAGAACTAGAAAATAGAGTTCGTGGGGAACCCTTTCACTGAGTTCCAAACTAAAATAAAAAAGGTAAAAAGGGCACTAGCATCTTGGAGCAAGGAAACATTTGGGAGTATATTCCAACAGGTGGCCACGTTGGAAGATGAAGTAAGAGTAAAAGAGATACAATTGGAGGTGCACCCAACACCAGAAAATAGAGAGGAACTAAAGAAGTCAGAAGAAGAATTGAAAAAATACCTTCATGTGGAGGAGGAATTTTGGAAACAAAAGGCAGGGATGAAATGGTTCCAAGATGGTGATAGGAACACGAGGTTTTTTTATAATTATGTCAAAGGAAGGAGGAAAAAGTTGCATCTGGCAGAAATACAAACAAAGGAAGGCGATCTCATAAACACTAGTGAGAATATTGGGGCAGAAGTTGTCTCTTTCTTTGAGAAACAATTTAAGAAAGAGAAAACACTTGACGAGGAAAGCTTATTGAAGTTAATCCCAAAATTAATTACATCGGAGGAAAATAATGAGATGTGTAGGATCCCTAGCATTGAGGAGGTAAAACAGGTGGTATTCGAGCTTAATGGAGACAACACTAGTGGACCAGATGGTTTCTCGGGGGTGTTTTTTCAATTTTGTTAGGAAACCATTGGGGAGGATGTAACGAGAATGGTTAGAGCATTTTTCTGTGGGCAACAAATTCCTAGGTTCATCACTCACACCAATTTGGTACTATTACCAAAGAAGGAAAATGTGAAGAACTTAACTGATTTAAGGCCAGTGAGTTTATGCACATTTGTTAGCAAGATTATCTCCAGGGTGCTGCACGATAGAATTTCTAAAGTTCTCCCGGGTATCATTTCAAAGAACCAAACTGGTTTTGTCAAGGGAAGAAGTATTACGGAGAATGTTCTTCTAGCACAGGAGATTATTAAAGATATTAATCTGAGAAATAAGTTCCACAATGTGGTGGTAAAATTGGATATGGCAAAGGCATATGATAGAGTATCTTGGGTGTATTGAATCAAGGTATTAAGGAAGTTCGGTTTTTCAGAAATCATGATAGACATGGTTTGGCGGCTCCTTACTAATAATTGGTATTCAATACTAGTTAATGGAAAGGCTTTTGGTTTCTTCCGTTCTTCTAGAGGTTTAAAGCAAGGAGACCCATTGTCTCCAGCCCTGTTTATAATAGTTGTTGAGGTCTTGGCAAGGGGACTAAACAATCTACATGAGAATGTAGAGTTCCGGGGCTATGGGATGCCTAAATGGAGTCCGCCAATAAATCACTTGTCATACGTGGATGACACTATCCTATTTTGCTCTGGGGACAGGAAATCAATTATTTTGATGATGGATGTACTAAGGCGATATGAATTGATATCAAGCTGATAAACCTAAACAAAAGTTTTTATTACTTACATGATAATACACCACTCATAGTGGGGATGAGGCTACGAAGGTTAACTGGAATAAGACAGAGCAACTTTCCTTTCACTTACCTAGGATGTCCTGTCTTTATGGCAGAAAGAAAAAAATCCACTTTGAAGAATTGGTCAAGAAGGTTAAAAATAGACTTTTGATGTGGCAAAACAAATGGTTGTCTTATAGGGGGAAGTACATACTAATAGCAAATGTCTTACAATCCATACCTATATATTTGCTATCAGCTATGAACCCACCTAAGAAAGCCATAGAGCAATTACATTAGTTATTTGCAGGTTTTTTCTGGAGTAAAACAGGGGGAGAGAAAGGGAAGCACTGGATAGCATGGGAGGAGATGTGCTACCCAAAGGAAGAAGGAGGAGTTGGATTCAGATCGTTGCATGCAATCACAAACGCACTATTTGGAAAGTTGTGGTGGACTTTCAGAACATCAACATCACTGTGGAGTACATTCATGTGGAATAAATACTGTAAAAAGCATCACCCTATTATGGGTAAGGGGACTGGGGCCTCTCATGCATGGAGGAAAATGCTGCAAAATTAGGGAGGAAGTAGAGCATGACATTTGGTGGCAAATTAAAACAGGAGAAGCAAGTTTCTGGTTTGATAATTGGACAAAGCAAGGAGCATTATACTATATCCAAGATCATAATGCAGAGGAAGAGAAAGTGGAGGTGAGACATTTCATAGTTAATGGGGAATGGGACTGTCACAAACTCAGAGGGATACTATCTGACGAGATGACATAATATATACCGGAGAATATCAGCCTAAGGGTGGAGGAAGGAACAAGAGATACGCCATGGTGGATGGGTAACTCTTGTGGTGCCTTTACAGTAAAGTCTTCTTATGAGTGTATGCGACACAAAAAAGAGAAAAGTTGGTGGTGGAGTAGAATCTGAAGTAGGGGTGTGCCTTTTAAGATAAATTTTCTCTTGTGGAGGAGTTGGAAAGGAAGAATAGCCACAGAAGATAATCTTAAAAAAAATGTGAATTAGTATGGCCTCCAGATGCTATTGTTGCAATAGCTATGATCAGGAAACAATGCATCATCTATTTCTAACTGCTCCCATAGCTACCAAGCTATGGAAACAGTTTGCTAATTGTGTAGGTATAAAAATCGAAGGAGGATTACAACAAATGGTCACTAGATGGTGGAATGCAACAAATAATCCTAAGCTAAGAATAATATATCAGGCAATACCAGCAGTCCTGATGTGGGAGATATGGAAACGGAGGAATGCAAGAAAACATGGGAAGGAGGTGACTTTTGGAACACTTTACTAGCAATGTCAAAACACGATCTTTCATTTAATGAAAATTGTCTACCCATGGGTTAAAGTACCAGGAAACTGGGAAGGAATAGTGGAGGTATTAATAAGTTACAGGCCAAAACTGTATCACCATGCAGTAACCTGGAAAAAACCTCAATTGGGATGGGTAAAGTGTAATACAGATGGAGCAAGCAGAGGAAATTCGGGAGAAATCTCATACAGTTTTTGTGTGAGGAACAAGGAGGGGGACTTGATATATGCGGAGGCTCAAAACATTGGACAAAGCACGAGCATGGAAGCTGAGATCAGGGCAATACACAGGGCTATAAAATTCTGTAAAAACAACAACTTCACAAGTGTTGTCGTTGAAACAGATTCTCTAAGTACATAAAAAATGATAAGGAGGGAGTGGAGAGTTCCTTGGAATCATATAGAGGAAATATAGAACATACAGGAGCTAGCAAAAGATATGAATATAAGCATAAATCATGTCTTTAGAGAAGCTAATCAACTAGCAGATAAGATAGCCAATGAAGTATACAAGCAGCAGGGCAAGATGGAATGGCATAATTTTCATCAACTACCAGTGGAATGCAAAAAGATACTGAATGCAGATAAATAAGGCATACCCACGCTAAGGATAAAGACAAGGAAAATCAAAGTGCAGAGTTGATATACAAGATCAGGCAATACATCAAATGCAATATTTTTAGCATATCTAACAATCATGATATTTACAGATCAAGTTTTGCCATCAAAGGGCGTACATAGCTTACACCAACCTCACCTCTGTCAGCTGGGAAAGCAAGAGAACAAAAGGACCAAGATGAAGGCGTTAATGATCCACAAAATCAAGACGAGGAAAGTCGGAATCCACATAGCTCCAGGAGGTTGCGAGAAATAAGAGGAGCACAAATTTGGAAACCCCACATGGGAGGAACTTGTAATAATCACTTGAATAGGCCTAGTTGAACTGGGCCTTTTTCTTTTTTTGGGTCAGTCCGCTACCTGGACTGGTCATTGCTTGTATATACTATGATAATTAATAAAAGGAGCTGGAGCTCCATATTTGATTAAAAAAAAATACTTAATCTTAGGCTTGAATATAAGAAATATGAGACTTGGCATATTAATTGACCTCAAGATTAGAAACTTGAATATAGATTTATACTTGATGATTTTTTTGGGGGATCTAGGCTAGAAGTATAGCAATATGGATGTCTAAGGACTTGCTTGTTTACGAATATTGTATACTTGATAGATTGGAAACATTCTAGGGCATTGAGGAAAGGAAACACATCGGGGAAGTAGCTTGCTTGACTTCAATTCTTCGGTTGAGGTAGGTTATGGTTTATTCTATGTGATAGATAGACTCTTAATAGTTATTGATAGTCATTGAGTGATATTGTGAATCTCTCCATGTACTTGGTTGTGTGGTTTGAATAATCTACATGTGTTTGTGATTGGTTTAAAATCCTACGACTGTGAAATGTATAATCTTGAACCTTCTTTATTGAAGTGATGTCTTGAATAAAGAAGGTTTGATGAAATATTGTTAATGAAGTGAAAAATGGTGATAATAAATGATAAATTAACAATATATTGGATTGGGTGCTACGAGCCGGCACAATGTTATTGGATCTGGTGTCACGTTCCGGCACGGTAACATTAATGGAAAACATATTGAATTAACTGAATGTACTCAATCTCAAACAACTCATTTCCCAAATGAGCATGGTGTAGAGGCATGTGTACTGATATTGTGATTGTTACGTACTTTCTTCCGTTGTCATTTGTTCATGTTGTTTGTTGCTTATTACCTACTAAGTGCTATAGTTGATTTATACTATTACTTTATGGGTATTAGTTACTATTTTGAGCCAGCTGATGATATCTACTTAGTACATGTTGCCTTGTACTGAGCCCTACTTGTGTTTTTCTTTGTTTTTCTTTTGTGGAGTTCAGCGAGTGTACCAACGACTTCGACTTGCCCTCGGCTCTAGCCAGTCTCCAGCACCTCAGGTTCTAGGGTGAGCTATTCATTCTAGCTCGTGTTGGATTCTTTGGGTCATGGCATGATGTTCTAAGTTTTCGGACACAGACTACTTTATTCTTTTATTTTGGTGTATTTGATACTCTTAGATGTCCTTGATGTGATAACTTTTCAAGTTTTGGGAATGACATATAGTAGACTTTAGTGGATATGTGTTTCTTACCTTAATAAGATTGAGCTTCCGCATTATGGTTTGTATTTCGTAAGTTTAACAATTAATATAAGTTGGGGTTAAATTCGTTGGTTCGCCCACCTAGGAGGTTAAGTATGGGCGCCACTCACAGGGGCAGAGCAACTGTAGCGGAAGGGGGTTCAGCCGAACCCACTGGCTTTTCCGTAGACCCTATATTTGTATTAAAATATGAAGTACAATGTATATATATATTTCCTGCGAACCCATAAACACACTGAATCGTTTGGCCCAGTGGTTGATGTGCACCCAATGAGATCATTCAACCCCCATAGAATGCGGGTTCGAATCTCGGTAGGCACACATCTTTTTTGGATTAATTTCTGAATGCATGTTTATATAAAAAATAATTTAAAAATAGAATATCGGTAAGGAAATAGTATTTGTGTCGTAATTAATTTTTCTAAAAAATAAAAAAAATAGTAAGAATTAATTAAAAACGTAGGTGGGTTTATATAATAAAAAAAAATTAAAACAAAAAATTGTTAAATGAAAATTAATTTTTGAATGCGTGTTTATATAAAAAATAATTTTAAAATAGAATATCGGTAAGGAAATAGTATTTGTGTCGTAATTAGTTTTTTAAAAAAATAAAAAAATCAGTAGGTGGGTTTACATATAAAAAAACAAAAAATTGTTAAATGAAAGAAAAAAAAAGGAAAATAGTATTTGTATCGTACTATGAAACTACAATATCTGAATATTGATTTCTACTCACATTCAAAAAAAGTTTAACTCAATATTTTTCTCCAAAAGTTAGCGTTCTAACATTTATTGTTGATCTAATTGCTGCTAACCAACATCTGGCCTCCGGTGTGTACTCTTGTCTCTCCCTTTTCATTCTTTTCCTTATTCGTTTTTAGTGAATTAAATACTTGTATTTGTTCGCTAATTCGATGATTATTACTTTAGGTTAAGATCGTTGTTTATTTAAAAAAATTTAGAACCCACCAACATGAAATCCTGGCTCTGCCTCTGACCACTCATGACTCGTTTTGGGTCGTGACATGTCCCAGATGCAGAATCAAGTTTGAATTGTATGGGGCCAATTTATACATATTGTGTTGGTGAAACTTTGTAAAGATGCGCATGTTTTTCTCACATATTTTGCTTGGAATGGATGATACGAGAGTTTTACTTAATAATGATATATCTAGATTTGTTTTTCTCATTTTTTCTTTATTCTCTTCTCATAGTTAGCAGTTAATATTATTATACTTACAAGTTTAAGGACACTCAGTTATTGACATAGAAGCTTGTAAATGCTTGAAAAAGAAAAGTCCTACTTTCATAGTTTGTTTACACATTTCGGCTTACAAATTTTACCAAACACTCATGAATGTCATCCTTGATTTTCTGTTTCATTTGTGACTATTAATCCATCAACTTCACCATCACATGTTCATATACTTCTTCCATGACAGATGCTGTTGTGAATTTATTCTATTAACACTTTTTTTTACTTTAGTTTCCATTACAATCTGTTGGATATTTTATTTTTCAGTCACTACTAGAAATAAGCTATTTACCGACTATAACTATCGACTACAAATATGTGATCAGAAATCTGGATAATTTTCTGACTACTGTAATTGGTACATTAAAATTTATGTTATTTTAATTATTTTTAAATTTTACCGACAATGATTTCGACTACTGAAGTCAAAAAATTTATGAAATAAAGTCAACAAAATAATTGACTAGTGTTTCGATTATAGTAGTCGGCAACTAGTTAAAATAATTAAAAAATATTTTTAATTGGTGACTACCGTAGTCGGCCATTTTACAATATTTTTTAATTAAAATTTTTTAATTTTTCGATTATGGTAAAGTAATAGTGAAGGTCCCCAGTTCGATCCTAGGCATCAACATTTTATTTTGTAAATATATTTTTTTAGTTAATAAATTCTGACCCATTAATTAACAAAGAGAAAATTACTCTAAAAGAGTTTTCACATTCTGATCCATTGGTAAAGTAATAGTAATAGTAATTCTGACTCATTTTTTCACTCACTACCGTCTCTCTAAAATCTAAAAAGGATTTTCACAGAGGAGAAGAGTTAAAGGAAGGAGAAATTGTTTTCACAGAGGAAAAATCATTTGAAAGAGGTACTGTAAATTCTTCTCCTTTTTAGGGTTTTAATTTGGTTGAGGTACTGTAAAGTCTCTTCCTCTTTATTGGTTGAGGTACTATAAATTCTCCTACACTTTAGTATGTAATTTTGCTCGAGGAACCTTCCAAGGGTTGCTTGAATTAGAAAATTGGTTCAAAAATATATTTATTAGTTGCAACATATGAAACTTTTCCTCAATTAGGCATTTTCTTGCGTTTGTTATTGTTTCTCTTTCCGTGATGGGCTCGATTTTGCTTCCACTTTATGATAATTCTCCATATAAAAAGGGGGAAAATCACTTTCAATTTTATTCAGAATTTGTATGACTATACATTTAATAAGTAATTGTTAATACTAGCACTATTTGTATCATTTATCGTTTTGTACTTGTCGTATTTGTTTTATTTACAGTAGGATTTTAAGTGAGATCAGTTGCTTACGTTACTACTTAGCTTACTTTATGCTTCGCATCAAGTGGTAAAAACTGATCTAAAAATGATTATTTGATATGTCATGTAGCTCGTAAGAGTATTTAATCTGAAAATGTTTGGTGGTTGTAGCCTTACATACTGATTATTTATTTGTTATTTGATTACATGCCTTGGTTTGTTATGGGATAGATGTTAAATATTGTCACGACCCGAGCCTACACACCGGACGCAACACAACATACAAGACTCCGAAAAGCCTCATACAAGCCTCATAGTATTCATAACATAAGACATAAGAAAATGGCACGGAATTAAAAAAACATTTATCCATACAATCAAAGTCTTTACTCAAAAACAGCGGAAGTCTAACTTTATCTCACATGGCCATCTAATACAACTTTGAATCAATAATAGGATCACAACCCTTCAACATAGTCCAGAACGTAAAATGACATGAAAGAAACTACTAAAGACTCTCATATGTCCTCGAATCTTGAGGACTCACCACTAGCTTCAAGAATAGTCAATCCAAGCTTTACTCCAAAGAAATCACCTTAAGATTTGGAACCTACACTTAGTAAAAATGTAGAAGAAATATGGGTTAGTATAAAAATGCACTAAGTATGATAGCCATGCAAAAATCATGCTAAAAGGGACATTTTGGTTGAAAACTATGCCATATGCCAAGTTTGAGAAACATTATGAACTTTAGTATAACCACATAACACATAAGTATATTCATCATGTAAGTCATTATAACACATTAGAACCATCATTCTAAGGCAACCCTAAGTTATACTTGTGCAATGTATGAATGACATCCCATAATACAATTCCTACTAAGTACCACTTTGAGGCCACCATAACATACTTACCATTCTTCATCCTCATCTTTAGTTAGTACTCATAGACAAGGGAACATTCATAATCAATAAGTCATGACAAGGAAAGCAACTCATAATAACAATCCAGGTTAAGCATTCATCATTACATTAAGCCTTTAAGTCAACATTCTCATTCACATCATTATGATCATATTCATTTCTTTAGACATTATGACATTAGGGAAACACACCATAGCCACTCTCAAAGCCTACTCATGCAATGCATGGATGGCATCCCATACTACCACCCACACTTTATAGAACTTCATGAGTAACCATAGCACATAACTCACATGATGGTAATAAGCCCTAACCAACATAGATCATGTGAGCAAACCATGGATTCGGTGTCTATCTCACACCGTAAAGGGTTGGTCTACTTGCCTAAGGTAGGACCGGTAACATTTTAGCTTAGGTGGATCCACTAGCTAATAACCTATGTGGGCACATAGTTATGGGATAATGAAGGTGTTCATTGAAACCCGACCCCTAACGTGGGGAGAGTTTCCACCTTAGGATATACACTTGGTGCTAAGCTTTAAATTTCCATAGAGTAGTTTGTTCTCATTAACATTATTACACATGAAAGGGCTACCACCATTAGGTCTACTGATTCAAGGTACATTATTAGGATAGCTCATGGAATCTTCAATAAAAGGCCACCACCATTAGGTCTACCAATTCAAGGTTCATCATTATAGTAGTTCATAGACTCATCATAAAAGGGCTACCACCATTACGTCTACCTATTCAAGACAACGCCCTAGAGTACTTCATTAATCATTTATGAAAGGGCTACCACCATTAGGTCTACCGAGGTACATTATTAATTACATTAAAGGGCTACCACCATTAGGTCTACCTATTCAATGTTCATTAAGTCAAGATACTTTTGATTATACAAGAAGAGGATGCCCTAATCCTACCAATTCACGGTATAACATTACATTGAAGAAACCTTTCACAATATATCATTATCATTCACAAGTGTATAATTGAGAATAACCTTTCAATAATAACATAATTGCATTGTAGTCATGATCACATTACTTTCAATATATTCACAAGGCATATACACATACATCATGATTATACAACAATCCTCATAGACATGTACAAACCCTCATAATTTGCCCTTCAAGGACCATGAGTTACATTCAACCCTACATCTAGAATTACTTCATTAGATAAGGAGAATATCACGATTCAATAACTCAATCAATATAGACATAATTTATTCACATGCTTCTATAATCAATAAACCCATATCATGAAGTCACAATTTAGCAATATAGGAAAATTCATGGGTTCTTGGGGGGATTTCATCATAAATCATCAATTAATCAACAATTCAATCATAATCCATCATAAATCAACCATTGAAAACGTTTGAGGAAGGAACCCATGACTTAGAGTGAAACCCTAACTTTTTGGGGAAATTGAAAGCTTTGAAATCTAGTTTTGAAGGGACTCTATGGGTGAAAGCTACCCATAGATGAAAATATCCCATACCTTGATTATGAATCTTCAAAGAATTTGAGTTAGAAGCCTTGAAATCACCAAACCCTAGCTCCAATTCTATTCTTCTTCTTCTTCTTGGCTTTTTAGAGAGAGAAATATTGTGAGGAAGATGAACTCTTGAATTTTCTTTTTGATTCTTTAAAAGTGACTTAATTGGGGGGAAATTTGAGTCTAAAAATCTTATATACTTACTAGGAAAATAGTAAAATAATGTAGGTTCAATTTTGGAAGAAAACTAAAGACCCTTAAAGTTTCAACTTATAATTAACTAACCTACATGACTTGGCTCGCCAACTTACCCCTCTTGGCTTTCCAAGGGCACTAGGCGACACGTGTAATGGTCCCTTGGCTCACCTAATTTTTTGAGAATGTTCCCTCAAAGGGTAGATCACTTAGGCGATGGAGAGGTGATGAGTCCACGATTTGGACTAATAGGGCTTTATTTTAATAGATTTAGTGTCCTCAAATGCATATTTTGTCTCAATAAATGATATAAATCCCTGAATTTCAGGTATTTGAACTTAGGGACAATGCATGGACACTATTGAGCAAAAAGGAACAAGGCAGCTGAAAGAATGAAGAAAAGAAGGCCTAAGGATCGCCTAAACCATTGGACGAGTCGTCGAATGGCCATGTTCTCGCCCAATGTTCCAGAGTGCCAAGCCTTGAAGGAGAAAATCAAGTCGGCGATAAAAAGGAGCAGTCGGCAAGTCACCAAACAATTTCGCGATGCAGTGCTATATCACCCAAAGTTACAGAACTTGAATTTTCTGAAGGCCAATGCAGAAAGGCGATGAACCAGACCAAAGGGTGGATCGCTGAGTGGATCAGCGATCTCGACTAACTGCACCAAGTGGACCTTCGCAGCACATGTTTTGACAGATTTAAATACTTGTTTGAATTTTTAGCTAGTATCAGATCTTGTAGGATAACATATTATTATTATTCAGTTTTTGAAATTTAGAACTTAGAACTAAGTTTTTGAAGACATTTTCCCTTAGATTTGAAGATTTTGAAAACTCCCATTTCGAAGAAATTGGAAGTGGGTATTGAAGTTTCTTCATCTTAGGCGTATGTAAAGACCATATCAATCGTACCCTCTTGATGGAAACACTTTTCAGTATTGATTTCTATCTCTTTACTATGTCTAGCTAATACCTCAATTCATGGGGTGTGATTATGTGAATATGGGTTGAATTTATTGTTTATTCGCTGTTTAAAGGTGATTTCGTTCGGTGGTTGTGTTTGAATTTAATGGGGTTGTAGTTGTAAATACAATTTTAACTTCGTGTTTTTGGCTTGCTCGAGAGAGAGGTCGTAAAACCAAAACTACTGAATCGATGGTCTGTGGTTATTGGATTGTCGTGGGTTCAGCTCGAAAGTGAATATTAAACCCTCTCCCACACATTCAGCTCGAGAGAGTGAATGGACTAAGGCGAAGCCTGTGCTTCATTGCCGCTTATTGGTGTTCGAGAGAAACTAATTTGATTCAGTGTAAATTATTCGAGAGAAAGTTTACCCCTACTATAGTCTAGTTTAGTTACCAATTTACAGCGATTTACTATCAATAGCAATTACCCGGTTGTTTACCTTAGCCCATAATCTTATCACATCCCAAGAATCCAGTCTCTATATTAGTATTTTCATTTTTAGTTGTCGTTTTAGTTGATAATTTATTACAAAATCCCCTTCTTGATATTTGACA
This sequence comes from Solanum okadae, assembly GCA_036553675.1. Lineage (NCBI taxonomy): Eukaryota > Viridiplantae > Streptophyta > Magnoliopsida > Solanales > Solanaceae > Solanum > Solanum okadae. The sequence goes on along the minus strand of CM071681.1, from coordinate 14,931,736 downwards.
CTTGTGTCACTCCAAACTTGAATTATGCTTTTATTCGTAAATATTTTTATCTATAATAGACTTGAACACATTTATGTATTTCTATTGATTCTCAATTACGAACCACTCCCTTGGGACTCGACTCCAACTCACTAGTTGGGTTATATTACTACTCACGATCGTTAATACTTGAACTAGAAGCAGTGTCCTGATACGTAAAATCAAAATGGCGCCGCTACTGGGGAGTGGTGTTAGTTGATAATTTTTAGTTAAGTAAATTTTGTTCGTGTTAGTTATAGTTCTACTTACTTAATTTTTAGTTTTGTTTTGCTTGTTTGTGTTGAAAACAGGAAGTGTGAGTGTGAATGGCAGCCAAGTAGGCCATCAAGATGACATCGAAAACCGCAACGATGTGAACGAGCCTCATGCTAATGACCCCCATCTCGTGGGTGGTATTGGTGTCATTCGCTTGCCCCCGGCCGAAGGGAATGTGGTGCTCCACATCACGAGTACTATGTTGCAACTATTGCAACTAAAAGGGTTTTTCAGTGGTTTGGCTCATGAGGATCCCCATGAGCACATTAGAAACTTCGTGGGTGTATGTGGAACATTCTCCTTCAATAATAACATGCAACCTTTTTAACAACAGTCAATCCTTTCTGATGAAAGTCTTAACTTAGAAACCATCTTCTTTGTCGTGTAGAAATCTTTAGGTAAGTCAATCTTACTCGGATTAAGCTCATTCATATGCCCAATGATAGAATCCATCCCCGCTTGAGAAATTGAATAATCTGACTTTATACTTAGCAATCTAACATCAACAGACAACTTGAATGCATTGAACCTTCATACAATGATTGACTAGCTTCAGTTAACTCTTCATAAAAGCACTTAGCCTCATAATTTGGTTCTGATTGAACCCCTGGGAACATCCCAAAAGCATCTCTCAACAATTCATTGTATCGAGAATTTCAACATTATTATTCTCTACAGGATTATCCACTCCATCAAACGCATTCTGAAAATCAACATTAGCTACATTGGCGTCATTCTCTCCATGAACAGTCAACACATAATAATCATCCATAAATCCCTTCTTCAAAATATGAAATTCAACTTTATCTAGTTTCAATAACTTGATACACTTGCATTTGACACAAGGACACCCTAATTGTGCCTTTTATAAGAAAATCATTTCTAGCTTTCGCCTTTGCAATAAATTCTTTAACCCCGTTTATAAATTCCACTCTCAATCCCGCACGATTAGGATGAGTTCTATCATACATCCATTTACTATGTGCAAATTCCATCCACACAAATAAAAAAGTTTAGAATTTAACTAGACAAACTAGCAACAATTCAATGAAGAACACATCTGTAAAATAAAATCTTGAAAATGGAGATTTTTCAGCTACATAATATAACAAATTGTTCATATTTGACATAAACTTGTTTAAGCAACTAAGAGAATACCACATATTATATCATTTTTCAACACATAATCTAGATAGCTAAGTACAGAGAGGCTACAAGATGACAAAATATAGACTCTGGATAAGCATAATCAGTACTTCATAAATGGAAAATAATAAAGCTTAAAGTTTTAACTCACCGGTTGTGAAAAGAGAGATATAATCGAGAGTATAGAGGAGACGCTTGCTGAGTGGTCGAGAAAATTAAGTAGCAATCCAATTCTATAGAGAAAATTAAGCATATATTAACTCTAATTTTGTGATTGAAGAAAAAACAAATAGGAGAAAAAGGAATTTAAAGTGTTCTTATGTATTAGAATCCATTACGTATCTTCACAACTGGTAGTTCGTGTGTTTTATTTACTCCCCTCAGCCCATTCCTTTCTACGAAGTTTCCTAATTAAAGAATAAGGTGTAGCTCGTTGCTAAATTCTTAAAGCGGTGAATTCTTTATTGATCATCAACTGGAGGATGGTAAAATACACTAGGTGAATATCAGTAAAATGTGATGAAACGAACAAGGAAGACTAGCTGTGAGATGGGTTTGGATGATAGGTAGGGTGTTAAAAGAAAAAATCATTTGGCTGGATTGTTGTGACCAAGATAAATCTGATGTTCGATCAATCTTAAAGCAGTTTGTTTCTTCAACCTGCTTCGTATACCTAATTCATTATGTATTTGCATGGTTATTGGACGAGTTTCCAAATAAATAAAAAGGCTCATTCGGAACATTTGGCTTAAAGCATATGGAGCATTGCACTATCATTCTTTTCTTCACACAATTTTGAAATCTGGATGGCAATTGCTTCTGCACTCTTCTGTGTTTCTTCAAAATTGCGTGTTCTAGAATTAAATAGATAGTTTCAAGAGTTTGTTAATTACCGAGCTAGCCCACTAAAACCTTTTTATTTATGTCTGTAAGTCCCTAAGAGAAAACATGAATTTTTGTTGCATAGAAGTCCAACACAAACTTCATTTTGACTATTAACAGGGATAGCATAGCTCTTTTGTCAGCAATATCAATTTCTAACCTTTGATATTTCTGGTTCTAAACTTTCATTGTTATTTTTTCTTTGTTGTCTTTGTTTTTAGTTGATATTTCAAGACTTTAAACCATCAAATATTCTTCTGGATGAAGACTTTATCGCAAAACTATCAGACTTTGGACTAGCTAGGCAAGGTCCAACTGCAGGACTAACTCATGTGTCAACATCAGTAAGTATCTTTTTTCTTCCCTATCTCTATTTTCTGATTTTCTTTGATTTGCACAATCTGAGCCAGGGGTCTTCAGAAACAACCTCTCTACCTCCATAAGAAAGGATAAGGTATGTGTCCCCTCCCCAGACCTCACCGGGACTATACTGGGTATGATGTTGTCCATCAGTCCCAAAAAAGAATGACTTTTTCTATGTTTAGAAACATTTTAAGTTTAAACTTCTCGTTTTACCCTCAAATGATATATAGTCGTACAAATGTCTATGACATGTTTTAGACCAAATGTTTCAAATGTCTCGTTGTGCATTGCCTTACTTAGCAATTCCTCAGGTTGTAGGTACGGTAGGCTATGCAACTCCAGAATATGTTCAGACTAGAAGAATCACTGCTAAAAGCAATCCAGTTATTTATTGGTTTGATTAGGCAAGGCATGATTTAGCGATTTCATGAGCATTTAGTTTCTAGCAACTACTTCTAGAAATGCAATGAAGTTTTACATTTTAACAACTGTATGTATATAAAGTACGTGTGTTTTAACTAAGGAGTGGTAAAGTTGATCCACACAAACAAATTAACTCATACTCTCTCACTCTCGCTTTTGTTCTGCCATAATTTGTCATCATTATATTCCTCCTGCTAATTCACTGATAATTGTTCTCCTCCTTATCACTCACTCTCTCCTATATAACACTCCTATCACAGCGTGTATTGAAGGAACGACACATAAAGGTGTATGATTCGATGTCCTCATCTAGGACTAACAGAAATTGTGTGCCGAGATTCAAAAGTTGTCTACAATATTGCCAAAGTACCTTGAATCCAGCGGATTTTATGAGCAAAAAGACCGAACCAACTGGTCAATTCTTGAATCTTACCAGGGCAAGAAAAAATCTCATCCATTCAAAGTCATACATGTTACTGGTATTACCCAACAAGCAAGCAATAGTCTATAAGTAGTGTCACATTATTTTTTTAGTCTTACCACTATCGAAATGTGATGTTCATATTAGATTTATTATATTTTCTAATTGATGATATACCATGCAGTGATTGTGGAGTTTTTGTTGCTGCATACGCTGAGTTTTTGAGTGATGGACTACAAATACCATCTGATGGAATTATTTCTCAATCCCTTCGCTTGAGATATGCTTCACTCCTATGGAATTATGGGATTTTAAAGGCTCGGAGTGGCTATGTTAGTAACAATGAAGACCCACAGAGGCCTAGACCTAAAAAAGCAAAGGTCATAGATGAAAATGTTGTGGTTACCACCATTGATTAGATTGATGGCTATGTACACCAGTGTGAATTACCTTTTTGTTGATAAGTTGTATAAAACAATTGGTGAAGTGTTAATTTTTGCTGATAATATTAATATTAATGATTTTTTTTTATTTTGTTGGAACAAATGTCAATTATGATGGAAAGAAGAAATATGGTGCCTGTGACAACATATATAACCTCTGTTGCAAAAAATACCACAGAATTATCTGCATGTTCCCCAACAGAAAGGATACATGTGACAACATATGTCACAGAAAGAAGATATGCGATAATATATGTCATAGAAAGGAGATATGTGGCAACATTATATTGTCATCAATTATTCATTTTTGCTGATAATATTAATATTAATGATTATTAATATTATTTTTATTTTGTTGGAACAAATGTCAATTATGATGGAAAGGAAAAAATTGGTGTCTGTGGCAACATATATAACCTATGTTGTTAAAAACACCACACAATTATCTGTATGTGCCCCAACAGAAAGGGTATATGTGGCAACATATGTCACACTATGAATTGTCAAAATTCAAAAATAAATTGAAAAGGTTTAAAACAATCGTCCCTTCATTTTTCCCTCTCTCCTCTCCTCTATAAAAGATCGTTTCATATTCCAAATTTAATTTACTTTTACTAATTTCCGTTTTCTTGTCTCTTCTTTCCTTCCTTTCTCTCGTTCCATTATTCTTTCACAGATCAAGATTGTTGTTGCGATATTTTCTACAACATCAGTGGTAATCTAGTGCGATCCTCTTCTACAACAAAGCGTCGTTGCCCTCATCATTTCTAGTTTATAGTTGATATCTTGTCAGGTAAAATTTAATTAGGGTTTTCAGAAATACTTACTGGTATTAAATCAGGATATTTTTAGTGGTTTTATCACTTATTTGTTTATAGGATGGTTGGATAGTTATTCCTTTTGAAATATTATCTGATTTTAAAAACTTTAATTTGTAGTTCGTTGGTTAAGGTTTAGAGAGGGTTTTGTGGTTTATTGGTTGGTTCATGTTTGGTATTAAATCGTATTTGTTGTTTGTGTTGTTGTGTTTGGTTGTTGTTATTTTTGTTAAGAAATATTAATTTTTGTGATTGCAGTTACAAATATAGTGGCTCCTGTCAAAATAAAAATTGTATTAACAAAAGAAATAACTGACACAAAGATCCAGAATAGGCCTAGGACTAGAACTTGTAAGAAGAAGAATGAAAATTCGACTATCAGTCTTCTAGAAGAACTAGCATCGGAAGCAGTTTCTTCTTCTCAAGTAGAAGCAAAATTTTCTCAAAAAGAATATGAAGAAAGAGAAGAAGAAAAAAATGAAGTAGATGATGATGGAGAAAGAGCAGAAGAAGTTGAGGAAGAAGAGGGAAATAAAAAAGAAGTTGAGGAAGATAAAGGAAAACAAAAAGAAGTTGAGGAAGAAGAAGGGAAAAATAAAGAAGTAGTTGAGGAGGAAGAAGAAAAAATAAATGAAGTTGATGAAGACAAAGGAAAACAAAAAGAAGTTGAGGAAGAAGAACAAGAAAAAAATGAAGTTAAGGATGATGGGATCAAAACTATCAATGCACACACTTTTCCTGTGCATTTGCAGCCTAATGCTATTGGTGATAGCATTATGAGGTCGGCAATGGGAAAACCTTTCGACACCTTCAGGATCACCCTCAAGTAGAATGGTTTGGAAGATTTTTTTAGGAATAGTTGTTTTGGTCATTTTCTTGATTTTTCAGAGAATAATAATGCACGTTTTCAAATGACCATGGTCTATGAATATCTGAAAAGAAGGTTCATTTTTCAGAATCTTGAAAAGAATGATGAGGTTTTGATTAATTATTGTGGCATGCCACTCTTCTTTGACAGAAGAGAGTTTGTCATAGTTTCAGGGTTAAAATGCCATCCTCTTTCTTAGCCAGTCCTTGAATTCATAGTCAAAAAAGAACCACGGAGACAAAAAAAGAAGGAAAATAACAAACAAGATAGTCAACTAAGGAGCAGGACTTGGTGTCCCTTGTTGGCACAAGCTTCAAAAATCCCAATTTAAAATATTTGTTGAATGTCGAGGATACACCAAGGAAGCACAAGGAGTCATTATGCTTACTTTGGTTTGTACATAATGTACTTTTGGCCAAAGATCTCAACAACAACATATCCCTTAAATGGCTGAATTGATCTCAGGATATTGAGGCTTTCAACAACTATCCTTGGGGTCGTGAGAGCTTTGAATTAACTGTCAAATACTTGTTGAAACCTTTAGGACCAAAGACCAATAACTTATTTGGCTTTCCATGGGCTTTCATGGTAAACATAAATGTTCTTAATCTTTTTATATTATATTGAATAATTCAACATTTGATTTGTGACATGTTTTCCTTTTTTTATAGGCTTGGGCATTTGAAGTCATTCCTTATTTGACCCATCAAGTAAATGCAGAAGAAGAGATCTCATCTCCAAGGATATTGAGATGGTTGAGATCAAAATCAAAAACTGCCAAAAATATTCTAGATCTTTATAACCCTCCTCATGAAGCAGTAAGTTATTATTATATTACACCCATATATGTAGCAACATGTGACCCAAATGTTGCTACAAATGACTCATATGTTGCTACATATGATCCATTTATCGCAACATATGATACAAATGTTGCTACATATGACTCATATGTTGCTACAGATGATCCCTCTGTTGCAACATGTGACACAAATATTACTATAGATTCCCATATGTGTCAACATATCACCCATCTGTGGCGACTTATGACACATATGTGGCAATAACTGACCCAAATATTCCTACGGATGACTTATTTTTATAATTTTAGGTTGTGCATCCATGGCTTGTCCCAACAGAAAAGGAATTGCAAATGCCATATCTAATTACTCTAAGGTTGGTTGAAACCTTATTTGATCTTGTTGTGGATAGAGTTAAAATGGAATTGGCTGGAGCAAGAACCATCAAAAGAGACAGAGTTGTTAATGAATTAGTTGTTTTTGATAGGGGTGATGCTCGTGGTATTGATGTTGGTGCTGGTGCTGGACAAGACCAAGGGGCTACCTCTTGTAGAAGATGCTCTGGCTTTCTCTGTGAGAAGTGTAAGAAACAAGATGAAGATTCTATCATGTATCTTCAAACATTGAGTCAGGCTGTCAATAAATTTAAAAAAAAAGAGGAGGATCAAGGTCATTCCATCAAAGAATGTTCGGCATCCATATACTCCACAGGCCAAGAGGAGGAAAAATCCTTTATCAAGGTAATACAAAATTTACAGAAGAAGATCTTTGGAAAATTGTCAATGGCCATAGGAGAGGAAGTGTTGGAGTTCAAGCATGTGAATGTTTATAAGCGTGTGACTATAGTTGAAAAGAACAAACTGGCAGACCTGACGAGAGCAAAGGAACTGCGTGTACAATACGGCATGCATTTTTTTAGTGGAGAAGATTTCAGGACCATGACAAGCATGGACATTTGGTGGGAAGACTGGGTAATTTTTCTCTACTAGTACCTTCAATTTATAATGTTCGTTTGTTTTATCTTTTCAATGATTACTCTTCTTTACTCTTTAATATTATTTTTTATTTCAGTATGTTGATGAAATCCTTAGCCTCATGCGGGAGAGGCATGTGAGATACCCTGAGTACTATGATTCCACAGATAGAATCCTGGATCTCAACTTCTATTCCAACTTCAAACTAAGATATGACAAAATTAGCGAGGAGGCAACAACAGATGGTGGCAGAAGCTTTACGCAGTTAATTAATGAGTTTGAATGGGATGAAGATATGATTAACTATGTTAGGGGAATTATACCATATCCTGGAGGCATGGATTGGATTGGTGCAAAAAGGCTTTTGGCAGTCATGAACTAGAACAAAACTCATTTTGTGACTCTTGAGATCCTCTTGCACGAGGGTCACATGAATGTTTATGATTGCCTACTGATGGGCATGGAACATGCCAAGTTTTTGGCATTCATACAACCTGTCTTCGAGTTACTACCAAAATTGTTGAAGCAAAGTGGAATAATGAAGCATTTGCCAGATAAGTTCCTCAATGAACCATGGGAATTTAAAGGTCGATTGGAACCCATGGTAACAAATTATAGCAAAGTCGCGTGCACGTCATATTCTCTTGAATTTATTGAGCATTTGATTACCAGGACAGCAATTCAACCTCCCAAAACCCTGTTGTGTGACAATGCAGTTCGTCAAATGCAATAGATTTGGGCTGCTGGGATAGTATCTAGGAGCTTGGAGTCTTGATAATGTGTTTGTAATTAAAGACAATGTTTTATTTGATCACCCACAACAAAAGCATGCGGAGACTTAAATTTGTCCAAGGTGGTAACATCTTCTCAGGGAAATTTGAGTGTGATGAGAGGAGGAGAGGAGGAGAGGAGAAAGAATAAAGGAAAGAAAATATAGAACGAGAGCTTATTTTTGTGAATTAAGGGAACCCTAATTAACCCTTTTATAATAAGTGAGAGTGAGTGGAGTGTGTGTTAGTGGAGTATTTTAGAATGATCTGTTACATTACATGTTGAATTAACCCCAAAAAGACCATTTTATGATATACTTATGTTGCCACATATGACATGTCTATTGAGATTTATCAAACATAACGTGCATATGTTGCCACAGATTACACTTCAAGGATCGGTTAATCGATAAATTAAGCGATTTAGGAATGGGAAAATGTCAAATTGGACCAAATTTTAGTACTTTGAACCATAATTAAGCAATAAAAATAGGCTATAACACTTGGAACAACGATTTACAAGGGTGTTATATAACTATCATTTGGAGTTACTTGGTCATTGTATGATGAACTAGACTAGTGGGATGATAGTCTTTGTAAAAATAATTGATAGAATTGAATGAAAGTTGTTGTATTAGACCATAATTTTGTACTTAGACATGTTGTAAGACTATATATAAGTGTTACATTTTGAATTAGGTGACAATTTAATTGAATTAACCCCAAAAAGACCTTTTACGATATACACATGTTGCCACATATTACATGTCGGTTGCGATTTATCAAACAGAACGTGCATATGTTGCCACAGATGACACTTCAAGGATCGGTTAATAGATAAATTGAGCGATTTAGGAATGGAAAACTGTCAAATTGGACCAAATTTTAGTACTTTGAACCATAATTAAGCAATAAAAATATGTTATAACACTTGAAACAACGATTTACAAGGGTGTTATTTAACTATCATATAGAGTTACTTGGTCATTGTATGATGAACTAGTGAGATGATAGTCTTTGTAAAAATAATTGATAGAATCGAATGAAGGTTGTTGTATTAGACCATAATTTTGTACGTAGACATGTTGTAGGACTATATATAAGTGTTACATGTTGAATTAGGTGACAATTTAATTGAATTAACCCTAAAAAGACCCTTTTACGATGTACACATGTTGCCACATATTACATGTCTATTGCGATTTATCAAACAGAACGTGCATATGTTGCCACAGATGACACTTCAAGAATTGATTAATCGATAAATTGAGCGATTTAGGAATGGGAAAATGTCAAATTGGACCAAATTTTAGTACTTTGAACCATAATTAAGCAATAAAAATATGCTATAACACTTGAAACAACCATTTACAAGGGTGTTATATAACTATCATATGGAGTTACTTGGTCATTGTATGATGAACTAGTGAGATGATAATCTTTGTAAAAATAATTGATAGAATTGAATAAAGGTTATTGTATTAGACCATAATTCTGTACTTAGACATGTTGTAGGACTATATATTAGTGTTACATGTTGAATTAGGTGACAATTTAATTGAATTAACCCCAAAAAGACCCTTTTACGATATACACATGTTGCCACATATTACATGTCTGTTGCGATTTATCAAACATAACGTGAATATGTTGCCACAAATGAATAACAAATATATTTGGATTAAACATTTTATAAAGAACAAATTCAAAAATAAGTACAACACACAAAAAGGCAACCTTTTTCACCATGAATTTGATTTGCAAGTTATGTACATATGTTTCCACAGATGGCAAATTAATTAATATCACACAGTGGTATAAGGCATAAATTTAATTACATAATCTGGTTCTAAATCACAACTACATAAATCATAACGAATATCATCTTCGTTGTCACTTCCCATGGGCCAACCATTACTGCGTCTGATTTGCTCAAATTGATGAACAGTGCAACAAATGGGTCTTCCTCCCAACAAATGAGGTTCTGGCACCCACATTTCACCTAAAATATTTCTCAAATTATGTCGACATCTTCTGACTTTTAGTGGCTCCATTTTTTTTCATGTTGGCAATGAACATTAAACCTTCTCTCATGGATTCACCGCCATTGAAGATTGAAATTATGGCAAGCACATAGGATGCACCAATGTGGCCACCGTCTGCTACTTGATTAATCATTCCCAATGCAGTTGGATCGTTACGGTTGAAAAAATCAAAATACAGAAGAAATAACACATTTAAAAGGCAAAATACATTGATAAAAATGTGAATACATACGAAAAACATAAAAAATTACCACACCTTTTCTGTATAAGGCTTCTAAATTCCCCAATGCTCTGCACATTTCCAGGAAAGAAATGGCTTCTTGAACTATCGACCATCTACGATAAGGAATGCTGACCAATGTTACCTTTTGATATACAGAAGGTTCATTAGCGACTTGATTGAGGACCCTGGAACTGGGAAATCAAATCAAATGGTTAGGAAATCAAATTAAAGAGCAAAAATTGTTTAATACATGCATACCTTAATTTAACCCTCATTAAATCTTTGAGGAAGTAGGAAGAAATCCTTTCAACGATATCAATTAGTAGTTCCCTCGGAAGGGATTCAATGTAGTTTTTTTTTCTCATAGTCATTTTTGAAGATTTCTTATTCTTTCAAGATTTCTTACATAATGCCAGGAAAATGAAATGTGTGAAAAGTTGCAACTTCTGAAGACGAACAGAAGAACAGAAGAGAAGAGACTCAACTTTTGACTTTACAAATGAAAGTACTTGTTTTTTTGGAAAAAAGGGTAAAATATGAGGAGTTGTAATTAATTTTTTTTCTTGAAAGTTGTTCCAATGACAGTAATTATTGATTGATGGTTCACACAACTTACACGTAATTATTTATTAGAAATATGTTGGAACATATGTGTTTTTTGTGGTACTTGTAACACACAATTGACATATGTTGGAGCATAAGCAATACTATGTTGTAAGATCTAACACATAATTAATATATGTTCGAACAGATGCGTTATTCTATAGTACATGTAACACATAATTGACATATGTTGGAACATATGCAATATTTTGTTGTAAAATCTAGCACATAATTGACATATGTTGGAGCATATGCAATATTTTGTTGTAAATAGCAACACATAATTAAATAAATCACACATTTTATATAAATAACACAACATAAGTTGATTCAAATTAAGATAAGAAGATAGGGAACATCATCCTCAAATAAAAAAGAACATTCATTAAAATTCAACAACACTTATGGAGCATTTCGATTTGGGCATGTAGTTCTTTTGTGGCCAAAGTCCCTACATACGGAACACTTATTTTTTCTTGTTGGAAATGATTCACGAACTCCACGCCGTCTCTTATAGCTCATTCTTCCAGGTTTGCTTTGATCAACATATAAAGGAAGTATTTCTCTCTTTATGACATCCAATGGACAATCTAAGAATCTTCAGGTGGCACCGGGTGAATTTTCTCACAATATGTCATTATGTATTTTTCCACGGAATAATATGGAGAGGAGTACTCATAAATTTGATTTCCAAAATTGGCACCATATTGGGATCGAAGTGCAGTCATGGCATGTGGATAAGGTATTTTGTCCAAGTCAAAAATTCTACAAGTACAAGTTCTTCTTTGTAGATCCACCGTAGCAACATCACCATGACCAGTGACACTGAACTTGTAGTTAGCGATTTGATGAGCCAACAACTTGTTGCCCACATTGACATACTTTGATATGTCTTTTTCAATTGAAGGAACAAATCTATTTGCAGAGTTCACCAGCTCCATACGCCTCTAGTGAAATAAAAGTGCAAATATCCTGTTTATTTCATCAAATAGAGCGACAATGGAAAATTCTCTTTCAACATCAAACATAGAATTCACCGACTCCGCGACGTCATAATGTTATATCTACACAACAAAAAATAAAAATCAATCAAAACACATAAAATTACAATAAAATCAAACGAGATGGTATAAACAATAATGTACCTATTTCCCGGGCAAAAATGCCCTACTCCATGTGTGGAATCCAATACGTTCAAGAGTTTCAGCCGCCTTTGGTACCAAATCTCTTATTTGATTGAAATGGTCATTGAACTCACATCTATCGTACGCCTTTTCTGCTTTATAAAAATGGGTCACTACATTTGAATTGTGAAAGTTATTTCGAATATTTTCCCCAAGGTATCTCATGCAACAACCATAATGAGATGCAGGGTAGATAGTCGAAACCATCTTTCGAATACTTGGATGCCTATCAGAAATAATGCATAACTCATTAGTATCTTCTACAAAGCTTCTCATATTTTGAAAAAAATATTCATATGAGGCATCGCATTCCTTGTCCACAACACAGAAAGCCACGGAAAATATATGATTCTCAGCATCTTGTGTCACCGTCGATAGCAAAACTCCTTCATACTTGCTCCTCAGGAATGTCCCATCAACGACTATTACTTTTCTCATTTCTTGAAAACCAGTTATCCAAGCGGCATATGATACAAAGAAGTACTTGAACCTCCAATTTTCATGGAGTGACAATGTCGTTTTGCCTCCTAGATTTGCAACTTCAAGCATATAACGATACGCATTAAGCACTGCATATCCCTGCTCATGTGTTCCCCTAACATTAGACTTAGCATGCTCCATGCCCTTATAAATCTTCCAATGTCTTACCTTACAACCCAATTATGTGCGGAGTTGATTTGACATGTCTCTTGTGGATGGGCTTTTACCATTGGGAAACTTATTTTCAAAGTACTTACCTATGACTTTTGCCGTGGCATGGGGATTATGGCTTGTAAGATGCTCTGAACCACACGTATGGTACTTTTCGTAGATTCTAATGACAAACCTGTCGCTACTTGTAAATTTCAAAGCCCTCAGCTACCAATTGCACTCCGGATATGAACATTTAAAAGAAAACACATTACGAGAATCAATCTAAATCTTTTTTCAAGCAAGCAATTTTCAATGATTTTGCCAGTTCTTCCTTGTTCTTGAATGTCATTCCCTTATAAAAACCGATTTCATTATCTCGAACATTATTCACACGTGATGATTGAGAAGAACATGGAATGTTGCTGCCACCAATAGGTATAGGAGGATTGTGGCTCTCAAAGTCCGACACGTCATCTTTTCCAATTTCAGCACCGTGATTATTCATGTCCGCATCATCAAACTCATCATTTAACATATCTTGTTGGTCTTCTTTTAGATTATGATCCTCCTCGATAGAATTTTCATCCACATAGACTCTTAATATGGGTGGTCTCTCTACTCTTCCCAAATAAACAACCAAACTAGGTTGATCAATTATTTTAAAAGGTAAGACCTTCTCATTATGAAAAAAATGGGGAATGTAACTCGTGACAAGATCTTTCAGTTGACAATTCTATCCACATTTTTCCATTACTAAATTCATAAAATCACCATACAAAATATTTCTGTCGACAGTCATTCCTACCGACCCTCTCCGTTTCTTACCATCCTTTCAACACCAAATGTATCGATTTTTCTTCTCGACCCATTCACCACAACCATCAATCCCTACAAATAATCCCTCCATTTATTGTACCTGAAGAAATTAATTAAAAAAATAATTAGTACTAATGAAGAAATGTGTAAGTCATATGTTGCTACATATAACTGATATGTTGTGACAAATAAATCACATGTGGCAACATGTGTAAGTTATATGTAGCAACATATGGCTATCCTGTTGCGAAATGTAAGTCATATGTTGCACATATAACTATTTTGTTGCGAAACATAAATCACATGTTGTGACAAAATGTATAAGTCATATGTTGCAATATATATAGCCATCTGTTGGAAACGCAAATGTAAATTATTGAAAAAATTGCAGCTACCCAGATGATGATGAATGATTTCAAAGAACTGTTAATTTTACTTACCAAAATAATGGTGTGTGAACCCAATCATTTATGAAGTAATTCCAATTGATACAGAATGAAATTTGGTCCACTGATTAGATTAGATAAATCTGATTCAAGAAGATGAAAAGAGCTCAAGAAGGACTAGCAGGCAAGACCAACAATGTACGAAAACAAGAAGAAGAAGATGAAGAGAACAGGAAGAAGAAAGGCAACCAACCAAGCAAGAAGAGAGCAAGAACATAGCAGAAGAAGAATAAGAAGAGGAATACGGGGGGGAAATGTTTTATTTCCCCCCTTTTGGTACAGCTGGTGGCTTCCCTCTAATTTTGGTTTCACCAAAATTGGTCAAATTAGGTTTTAGTCATTTACCCTTTTACCCCTCATTTAATTCAATGGACCAAACTGCCAACTTATAAACTTGAGTGCAACTCCACAATCCTTAATCACTAATCACATAATTGTCACCTACACTCAATAATTAAGACTTATGTCACCACCCCTTTATTTTGACACCTTAATGTCACATTTAATTCAAAGCCCCTAGTGAGTGAAAAAATGAATCAGAATTACTATTACTATTACTTTACCAATGGGTCAGAATGTGAAAAAAAATTTAGAGTAATTTTCTCTTTTTTAATTAATGGGTCAGAATTTATTAACTAAAAAAAATATTTACAAAATAAAATGTTGATGCCTAGGATCGAATTGGGGACCTTCACTATTACTTTACCATAATCGAAAAATTAAATTAATTTTTAATTAAAAAATATTGTAAATTGGCCGACTACTGTAGTCGCCAATTAAAAATTATTTTTTAATTATTTTAACAAGTTGCCGACTACTGTAATCGAAACACTAGTCAATTATTTTGTTGACTTTATTTCATAAAATTTACGACTTCACTAGTTGAAATCATTGTCGGTAAAATTTAAAAATAATTAAAATAACATAAATTTTAATGTATCAATTACAGTAGTCGAAAAATTACCCAAATTTCTGATGTAGTCAGCAAATAGCTTAGTGTTCTCCCTTAACCCCAAGACAATAACTTTCTGTTGTAACTCAAATGCATGATCTACTTGATAGTATATTTGAATGATCTACTTGATAGTGTTTTGTGGACCGCTCATACTAAGTGAGATAAGAATGAAAGATATAATCATATGTGGGTTGCTCGTATTACGCGAGGTAAGAATGAACTTTTTAATTCCTTGGTAAACCATAGGAAACTTATTTGTCATTTCAAGCATATGATAGTTCTAGATGGAAGTAAATGGACTTGCACTAGCATTAAAAAAGTATTTGTTTCTTTTCCTCATGTTTGTGTAATTGTAAATATAAAGTGAGAATATGAAGAAAAAAAATTAACTTTTGTTGTACATATTGTCGTTCACACCCCTTAATAGAAGACTCTTTTGAAAAATGTAAAACCTTGCCTATATATCTATTAAATTGCTTAACGTCACTTTTTAACTCTTTTAATTTTCAGAAATATGCTACTATCACTAATAAATTTTAATTATGAAGAAGATATGTAGGTGAATATACAATCATAAACTTAGGTCCTTTTGCCTTCTTGCAAGTCTTTTTATTTTTTTGGTTTTAAACGATCTCATTTGTGTGCTACGCTCAAAAAAACACAAAAGATTTTCTCTTTCTCTTTTTTTTCACGTCAAGATTTCAATTTCCCCACTATGTTAATGCTATTAAAATACTCCCTCTGTCCCTAATTACTTGCCCACTTTTGAATTGACACACCTATTAAGAATACAATTATTGATATAGTGAGTTTACCATTTTACCCCTATTAATTATGAAGTGGATGAATTAAAAATTTAAGATTTTTAAAAAGTTCTACCTTTTTCAAAGTAATTAATTGAGGGTATAATAGGTAAAAAAAATTATTCTTTCTTGATTTGTCAAAATGGACAAGTAATTAGGAACAACTATAAAAGAAAAATGGACAAGTAATTAGGAACAGAAGGAATTTTTTAATAGCTAAAATGAGTTTTCATAAGTTGCTAAAATAATGACAAGCTAATAAATCTCTAAAAAAATGGGTGCTTGTAATTACTATCGTGTATTCATTGGTAGAATTTAAGGCATTATATTGTAACATTTGTCAACATCTTTATTGGTGGAACTTAAGTCATAATATTGTAACATTTTCAAATAATGAATAGATCGAGTGAAGTTAAAAAGATACATCCAAGAAAAAATCGGTATAAAGAAAAGAAATGATTCATTTTCCGCCTTTTCTGATATCACAAAATTGTTATGCCCATCTCATGATTTCTTCAAGCTTTTCTCAAAGTCCTTAAATGATTGTCTTCTAAATTTCGTCTCTAGGAGCTTCAAATCAATTTGTAGCTATTAATTTATACTTAGTTAATCATACATCAACCGTTTTTAGCAATAAAAAATCATCCAACTCACAAGAAATTTTTATATATGAAGCTCAAAAATGGAGTTCAAGTTTCTTCTTGAACCCCTCACAATATCAGCCAAAAAAAATCAAATTACCCCAATGAACCAACAATGGTGAATTTGAAATTTCACCTTTCAATTTCACTTAGACCAAATTTGTTTTTCATTCTCGCATTTGTGAATATTTATTAGTGAGTTCTTGTTTCTGGGTTTGATACAAATTGAAATTTTATGTCATATGCATAGCTATGGAGTTCTTCTTCTTCTTTAATAGGATTTTGGGAAAACAAACATATTTCTCTATTTGAAAGCAATTTTGTAAATTTTATTTAGGTTTGATAAATATAGAAGTTTTACATAATTTTATGGTGGAATATTTAATTATTATTTTAAGTTAGGTTTAAAATTTACAAGAAAAAAAGGAAAGGAATAAAAAAAATGAATGTACAACTATCCATCGCGTGTGCTGTACAACTTTGACATAGAATATATTATGACTTTTTTTTAATGGTTATGACTTTTTAGGGAGGTGATTATTTAAAGAAAATAAAATTATCCAAAATATGCGGAATTTAATATATGCACAAGTCAAAAACCCAACGATGGTTATATAGAAGAAACTTATTAATCTACAAATAGGAGGTAGGAGACTTTATTAAATAACTCAATAACTTTTGTGATTTTGTACATTGAGTCTATCTTTCTACATTCAATGTATATCTCTACACTACTTGAATGTATCTCTCACTACATTTAATGTATCTCTCTCTACCTTCAATGTATGCAATAAGACATCCCTATTTATAATACTAACAACCATAAACTAGGACTAGGAACCTATAAAACTAACAAATCCTAATTAAATATAAATAAGTAAATACCACAAATAACAAATCATAAACTACTAAGGAATCCTAAACTACTTAGGAATCCTACTCTTTGGTTTATTTCCTACATAGCCTCTCTTAAATCAAGATCTTCAAATATGATCATGCCTAGCATCTTCTTCAACTTTCTGAAATATGTAGCATCAACAAAATTGTGCGTGCAATCCTTGGTCAACTTCAATCTCTCTTTAGCAGAATTCAAAGTCAATTTGACTTTCTTCATATTTAATATTTTAAAAATATTATCATTTTTTTCTTTTCTTTTATTCTTGAATAACTATTCTTGGCTTAAAATCGTTAGCTTCTCCAATTGATTTGTAGTTGGTCTTGCATGTCCATTCGACATTAGTTGATTATGTATGTGGTAAAGTAGGATCTTCAATAAATAATTTATCATGCTCTTCAAAATCAATAATTTTAAATAATGTTTCAGAGTTGATTGTATCATTACTATTCATAGTCATGTATAGGGGTGTACATGGCAGGGTTGGTTCGGGTTTTTCAAATATCAAACTAAACCATTTGTGTCGGATTTTTAAATTCATAAACCAAACCAAACCAATAAAACTCAGGTTTTTCAACCTCGGGTTTTTTCAGGTTTTTCGGTTTTTCGGGTTTTTCCGGTAAAGTATTCATACAAACATATAATTTACTTGTACTTCAAATATTTCTTTAGTCCTACCAAAATACAATTATCTAAGATGTTTCTTAAAAATATAACACAATATGATATGATTAATGACACTAAAATATCCAACAAAAATAATAATAATGAAATCGTGTAAAACAAATATTGCAAATTAACAAGTCATAATGAAAATTATCATAATTTAAAAGTACTAAATCATTCTAAAATTAAGTTTAATAAGTATTAGTTACATGACTAAATATTAAAGGAAATTAAAATTAGATTATGTATTTTAATTGTCTAAACCAATGTAAAACTAAAGAACAAATATTCAATATTATTGTCATTCTTAGTGTTGAATTGATTTTCTTTTTGCATTAGTATTAATTTGATTTTGATTTAAGCTTTATTATAATTACCAACATCTGTGGACTATAAATTTTATTGGCTCATTCACAATTCTAAGTTTCAAACTTGAAATAATATATTAAAAGATAAAAACTATGAAAATGTATAAGAAATATTTAAAAATTATATCAAAGTAAATATTTTTATGTATAAAATAAAATTTTAAAATTATATATATAATGTCGGGTTGGTTTGGTCTCGGGTTGGTTTTTTTTAGTTAAAACCAACCCAACCCAAATATAGTTGGGTTTTTTTTTTTCAAAACCAAACCACTAGTCGGGTTTTTTTTTAGGTTGACTCAGTTTACAGTTTGGTTCGATTTTCGGTTGGATTTTGTACACCCCTAGTCATGCACTTCAATTGCGGATCTAAAGCTTCAATTGTTTTTGTTTCAATTTTTGGTAGATCATCAAAAACTTGCTCTTGGTGAACATTTTTGTTTCTTTTATTACCAAGTTCATCTTCAAAAGTTTCAACTAATTTTTCTTGTGAGACAATAGTGAATATTTCTATTTCTTTTCCAATAGTTTCACTTTGTATAGGTCAATCATGTCTATTACATGTGTCTCATGATTTGAATTACTAGCCTCTATCGAAGAAACATCAGTTTCAACCAAATTATCCTTTTTAGTCATCCCAATAATCATTGACTTATTAGATTGACCATTATTGAAGTCCACTTTTCAATCAAAAACATCTATACCATAATAAAAATTACTTCTACCTTTCCTTCCTTTCTCCACAATTTTTTAAACTCTAATCTTCTTCATATATTTCTGTCCGATTTGATGATTTTTTTTAATTGATCATCCTTTCTTTGGTCTTCAACATTTATTCCTATCAAACTCAATGTCTCTTCTTTATCAAATGTTATTACTTGAGAGAATGATGTTGTAACATCATACTTGAAAAATGAAATACACATATAAGGCGATAAAAACAACATGCAAAAACTTTTGTTTAATTTTTGTTATGATTTGATTATTGTAAAAGTTTTTTTTCTTTAATATAACGTGGTTTTGACACTTTTTTTTCATAAGCTTTCACTAGTTGAGGTAATTTTATTTTTTTACATTTGAAATTTTGTTTTGATTTGATCTTTTGTTTTAGTTTTTGAAACTTTAATTTTTGCAAAATACCTTTGATATGAACTTTACTCTCATGTTCGACAAGTATAGAGGTTGGTGATCAACAACAAATCATTCTTAAAATCTGTTGTTCATCCTGTATTCCTAAGATACTTAGAACAAAAACTTTGAAGAACTTGATAACAAACAACAAAGTTTAAAGATCATTTTCAAAACTAGAAAATTAAAACCAGTAGAGAAAATAGAATCAGAAACAGATTAGAAACAATATACAAAATATTTTTCTTAAAAAAAAAAATCGGGCCCATTGAATGCACAGCGTCCCCTTAAGGAAATTATTTCCCTCAAGTACCCGAGGTTAATGGAATATATCCTCCCAGGATAGAACGATCTTACTCACTGGTGTATCGGTACCTAAAATCACGGTGTCAGCGAATCACTCAACGACAGTAAAGTACACTTAGAATACTACATTTAGTAGTAGTTGAAGAAGTCTAGAAAATTGGTTCTCTTAAAATGAGAGGAAATCCCTCAATTTATAGAAAACAAAGGGTTGTGTGAAAAGGTTCTTATTGTGCCTTACCGGAAAGGTCACAACCCTTTGGAAAAGTCACAATCTTTCAGAAAGGTCACAACCTTTCATATAAGTCACAATTTTTCATCAAAGTCACAACCTTTCATAAAAGTCACAACTCTTCATAGAAGTCACAACTCTTCATAAAAGTCACAACTCTTCATAAAAGTTGCAAGTACTCTTCATTTTCCATTCACACCTTTTAAAATCCAACAATCCTCGCATGAATGGGGAATGACTCCAAGACAAAGAAATGGACAAGTGTGTACTTTACAAGCAAGAATTAATTGCATCTGGATAAGTAGTTGTCCCTTTGAACTTTCCGTAGTGAACATATGTCGGATATACTCAGTCAATTGGTAGATTTGATATCTTTGAACTGTCAAACTTTGGTGTATACCTAGACAACCATATGTCACACAATCAACCCTTTACCGTTTATGGTTCTTACGGTTGTGTTCGTTTCAGCCATGAACACCTCATGGTTTCATGAGTGTATAAAGAGATGGGCTTTTGAAAATCATCCCCTTGAAGCGGCTTACACTTCACACTCACATAATTGATTTCTAACCGTGTTATCGCGTAGATACACTATTTGGTCAAATCTGCCAAACTTAGCAAATCATTAAAAACATTAAGCTTTATTAACTCATTAACAAGCCTTAATGTTGTATCCTTGTTCTTGAGCATTGTCTTCATCATGAGAATGGATTGAGTTGGTTGACAATGTCGAACCGTCAGTCACAACTTTGTTTTCTCCTTGAACCTAGCTCTTGGGATCTCCAGTCTGCTAGGTAGAGTTACCATCATGATGACTTGTCCTAAGTCGTAAACCCATTCCCTTAGATTATCTTTCAACTTTCTCTCTAGTTAGGCCTTTTTGTAAGTGGATCTGACACAGTATCCTTTGACTTTACATAGTCAATTATGATAATTCCACTAGAGAGTAGTTTTCTAATGATATTATGTCTATATCTTATATGATGAGACTTTCCGTTGTACATCATGTTTTATGCCTTACCTATTGCATCTTGACTATCAAAGTGTATGCATACTAATGCCAAAGGTTTGGGCCAAAAAAACTATCTATCAAGAAATTCCAGAGTCTTTCAACTTATTCACCGACCTTATTTAGAGCACCTAGCTTATAAATCATTATAGAGCTAGCGAAATATGTATTTTTGAAAGATTTCCAAGAGATTGATCCTCCACCAAGAGTAAATACATATCCACTTGTGGATTTTACTTCATTTGATCCCGGTGATCCAATTCGCATCACTATATCCTTTCAATACTACTGGATATTGTTATAATGCAAGACATAGTTTTGAGTATGTTTTAAATACCCCAAAACTCTTTTCATTGTCATTCAATGAGTTCGATTGGGATCACTAGTGAACTGACTCAGTTCATTAATAGCGCATGCTATATATGATCGGGCACACTTCGTCATCATACTTCCCAATACTCTAGCACAATCCAATTGTAAGTAACTTTCATCTTCACTCTTTTGAAATTCAAAGCTCACATTTATTGAGTCGGCTAGGTAGAGTTACCGTCATGATAACTTGTACTAGGCCGTAAACCCATTCCCTTAGATGATCTTTCAACTTTCTCTCTAGTTAGGCATTTTTGTAAGTGGATCTGACACATTATCTTTTGACTTTACATAGTCAATTGTGATCATTCCACTAGAGAGTAGTTTTCTAACGGTATTATGTCTATGTCTTATATGACGAGACTTTCCATTATACATCATGCTCTATGCCCTACCTATTGCATCTTGACTATCAAAGTGTATGCATACTAATGTCAAAGGTTTGGGCCAAAAAGAATATCTATCAAGAAATTTCGGAGTCTTTCAACTTATTCACCGGCCTTATCTAGAGCACCTAGCTCATAGATCATTGTAGAGCTAGCGATACATGTCTTTTTGGAAGATTTCCAAGAGACTGCTCCTCCACCAAGAGTAAATACATATCCACTCATGGATTTTACTTCATTTGATCATGGTGATCCAATTCGCATCACTATATCCTTTCAATATTGTTGGATATTGTTATAATGCAAGACATAATTTTGAGTATGTTTTAAATACCCCAAAACTCTTTTCATTTTCATCCAATGAGTTCGATTGGGATCACTCGTGAATCGACTCAGTTCATTAATAGCACATGTTATATCTGATCGCGCACACTTTGTGATATACATCATACTTCCCAATACTCTAGCACAATCCAATTATGAGTAACTTTCATCTTCACTCTTTTGAAATTCAAAGCTCACATTTATTAGAGTCTTGACAATATTGAAATCCAAATATTTGAACTAGTCAAGTACCTTTTCAATGCAATGAGACCGTGACAATGCTAAACATTATGGAATTCTAAGGATTCTTATACCTAAGATCGCATCAGCAACTCCAAGATCATTCACATCAAACTTGCCTTCTAGCATACGTTTAGTAGCATTTATGTCATTAGTGTCTCTATTGATGACCAACATGTCATCAATATACAAACAAACAATGACCTTGTGATTTTATTGTAAACACATTTATCACTTACATCATTCTTAAATCCATTTGCCAAAATGGTTTGGTCAAATTTCTTATGTCATTGTTTGGGTGCTTGTTTTAGTCCATAAAGTGACGTAACAAGTTCACACACTTTCTTTTCTTTAACAGGAACCACAAAACCCTCAGGTTGTTCCATGTAAATTTCTTCCTCCAATTCTCCATTTAAGAAAGTTTTTTCACATACATTTGATGAATTTGGAGGTCATTATACCGCAGCTAACAATATTAACATCCGAATGAATGTAATTCTAATTACTGACGAGTATGTGTTGACAAGATCAAGACCTTGTTTTTGTCTAAAGTCTTTGAAAAAAAGTCTTGCTTTATATTTGTCAACAGTTCCATCGACTTTCATTTTCCTTCTGAAGATTCACTTTGAACCCAAAGGTTTATTTTCGAGAGAAAGATCAACCAACTTCCAATAGGATTGCTCAAGATTGAACCAATCGCACTATTGACACCATCTTTTCAGAAGGATGAGCCCACATAAGACATAGGAAATGTTACAAAATCATATCCGGAGGTAGTAGATATCTTTTGACATTTACTACGCATCTGAATCTCTTTATTAATTACATTTTCCTTTTGTTCTTTCCAAGGTCTTTTAGACCTTTCACTAGACTACTCAAGTCTGATTTTACAGTCCACAGTTCTTAGGTCCTATTTTAATTCTTTTAGGAATAGAAACTTGGACTTTGGTTGGACACCCCCACACTTTGAAATATTTCAAGTTGGATTTCATTTCTTTCCATTTCTCATATGGAATAGATTGTGTCCTGAACAAATAAAATTGTTTTCTTTTTGAAAAGACAACTTTTTGTTGTTCCCTTTTGCAGTAAGGATAGTTTCTCCACACAAATTTTGAGGTAAACCTGAACTAATAAGTAATGCATCCATCATTTCTTTCAAAGTTTGGGTTTTTTTTCCTCCGCAATTCCATTAGAATGAGGTTAATAGGGCAGTAGTTTGATGGATAATTCCACTTTCCAAACATATTTCTGCAAAAGGAGATTTATACTCTCCATCCCTATCACTTCTTATCTTTTTCCCAATTGATTTTCAACTTCAGTATTATATTGTCTAGACGTTTCTATTGGTTCATCCTTACCATTCAACAAATAGATATAACCACTGTATCAAATGCAATTGTCAATAAAAGTTATGAGATACTTTTTCCCACCACGAGATGGTGTTGACTTCATATAAAAAAATGTCAGTGTAAATCAACTTTAAGGGATTAGAATTTCTTTCAACAGATTTATAAGAATGTTAGCATACTTAGATTCAACACAAACTTGACATTCTTATTTATTGCACTCAAAGTTAGACAAAACTTCTAAGTTGATCAGTTTTCCTTGCAAGGTTTTGTAACTGACATGTCCCAAGTGTTCATGTTACAAATAATTTGACTCAAACAAGTAAGAAAAATAAAAATAAAAATATTGAGTTTGAACAGCTCTCCGCGAGGTAGCTTTTTCTCACAAATATTTTGTTCTTACTTCTTACAATTTTGTGTAACACAAACATTGTTTAGAGTCAACATCTTGTCAAATGTCCTTCTGAAAAGGACATTTCCATAACTTTCAATTTCATTGTTATAGAGCCACTCATGAACATAGTTTCATTGGGTCCAATAAAGGCAATATAATCCAAATGCTTCTTTTACAAAACATGACAAATGACTATTCACCAATATTCATGTCTATACAAATAGTTATATTTAATAGACATATCTTTTAATGAAAAAATCACAACATTTTAAGTGACACTTTTTCATACAAGAACAAAATCATTTGAACAAGTATACACATAATTTGGTAGTTTCATACTAGTCATACTATATACTAGTAAAAGAAAAACTCAATGACCACAATATCAAATATACTCCAAGAATTTTGTGGGTCTATCATAATACAAAAGTATCATCGAATTTCATATCTTGTGCTCCAAATTTAAATTAGACACTAAGTCTAATTTTATCTTTGTCATAAGCAAGGAACCCGCCACATTTTAAATATGATCTAAAAAATATTTTCAAATAGTTGAAAATAATTTTTTCACATATTTTCCCAGACTATCAAAATATCATTGGCAGCATGAAACCTCTTTTGGAAATATTATTCTACAAAAGAATTATAGTGCTTCAATTCTCTTGGACACTCTTTACATAGTGTCAAAGTTCTTTCCATAGAGGCACCTATTGCAGGCACAAAATCACACACTTTAAGTCACTGATTTTTTTTTCTATCACAGTTAGGCATACTACCTAGTATTTAGAATATATATTGACAATAAAGACAAAAATTATTGTACAATTTATTTCTATTTAACAATGAAGTTTGTAGAAAACCAAAGTAAGACACTGACTTATTAGGTGAAGTTTTCATATTCTTCAAACCAATTGTATAGTTCAATTTATCCAGAGTAGAAAACTACAAAAAAATTTAGTCTACAACAATCAGACACAATTGGATTTCACACGGAGTACAAAACTACAAAAGTTTTTTTTTCTCTCCAAACAGAATAAAACATATTCTTAGATTATCACATAGAAATGTTTTTCTTTTTAATAGTCTTCCAACTATAACATTTTGACATACTGTTTTATCAAACAAAAATGTGCATCTCTTATTCTGCAAACTAAAGAATATTAAAGGCAACACTATTTGCCAAAAAAAAATTCATTCCAAAACATATGATTTGCAGATCTTTTTCCAAAGGTACACATGATAAATGTCAAAAGAGTTAACTTTTTGAAACTATATTCCTCCTTAGATAAATAATAAGAAGGTTACCTGGTGTAATCTTTATCTGGAATACCACCAATTTTTTGGGTACTTTCTCATTTTGACCTTGCTAAACAAGGCACCGAGTTTTGAAGAAGTAGTGCATTAATCTTCTACTTCCATGATATGTTTCCCTCAATCAGTAGAATACAAGAAATACCAACAGTATAATAATTTCCTTAAGATTATTGTTCATCCTGCATTCTAAGATACTTAGAACAAAAACTTTGAAGAACTTGATAACAAACAACAAAGTTTAAAGATCATTTTCAAATTAAAACTAGAAAATTAAAACCAGTAGAGAAAATAGAATCAGACGTAGATTAGAAACAATATACAAAATATTTTTCTTAAAGAAGAAAATCGAGTCCACTAAATGCACAGTGTCCCCTTAAGGAAATTATTCCCCTCAAGTAGCGGAGGTTAATGGAATATATCCTCCCAGGATAGAACGATCTTACTCACCGGTGTACAGGTATCTAAAACCACGGTGTAAGCGAACAACTCAACATCAGTAAAGTACACTTAGAATACTAGATTTAGAAGTAGCAGAAAAAGTACAGAAAATTGGTTCTCTTAAAATGTGAGGAAATCCCTCAATTTATAGAAAGCAAAGGATAGTGTGAAAAGCTTCTTATTGTGCCTTACCGGAAAGGTCACAACCTTTGGAAAAGTCACTATCTTTCGGAAAGGTCACAACCTTTCATAAAAGTCACTACTTTTCATAAAAGTCACAACTCTTCATAAAAGTCGCAATTATTCATAAAAGTCACAACTCTTCATAAAAGTTGCAACTCTTCATTTTCCATTCACACCTTTTAAAACCCAACAAAATCAACGTTCTTAAGATTAAAGAGTCGATAAACTTGTGTGCTTAGACCATCTTCTCAAATAATTTTTTAAATTTCTTTTTTTTTATTTATAAAAATCGATCTTTTGAATATTGATGATTGAAATAATAGAAGACGGTTATTTTATTAAAAAAAAAAGTAAGAAAATTTTATGACCGCGTGAAGCGCTATATTCACTAGTTTATTATTACTTCAAATCAATTTCTACTTTACCATTTATATTCACCAAATTCATTATTTTTTATCAAATATATTTACCAACCAAATTGACCAATTAATGGTTTAAAGTAACAATGTTGGTTCGTCTTTTCAGACATATGAACGAGAAATGCAAGTTCAACGTGAGTAGATTGTCCGTACTATGTAGGAGGATTATATTAAAGACTAGTACACCACAACTTATGTTTAATTTTTTTTTATTGAATTAAAGCTTCATCAATAAATATTATATATATTTTTTAAATATCGTTGTGATAGTATATTATGTGATATTATTAACTTGTGCTTATTTGGTAAGATTGTATAAAGAATTGAGTCAATTTTAATAGTTTTACAACTTGTAAGGTTTTTATGTTTATGAGAAAAAATATAACATAAAAAGTTCAAATTTATTTCCAAACAAAACTTCAACTTCATCTCATGATTTCAAATTATGATTTTATATCACATGACCCAATGGCACCATAGTACCCAATTATTCATTTTAAAAGATATGTTACCTCTCTTATATAATTTGCAAGCTATTTATAAAAGCGGGTTTTACCCTGTGCACCTAAAGAATAACAAGTGATTTTCCTTCACCAAAAAGAATTATTCATTTTAGAAGATATACTATGATATTCTTTTGGTAATTTTAACAGTCTTCACTCTTAACTCTTTAAGGCAAAACCCCCAAAGCCCCTCGAACGAACATAGCTGAAAAATCAAAGAAGAAGAGAAGAGCAGAGCAAGATGGATCTTAATGGGTTAGCGATGGATGTTGATGGGGACAATTTGGGCACTTGTTTAGCTAGCTTCGTTGATGATGGGACAGTTGAAAGTCACAGATACTTTCTTGCTCGCAGAACCATACTCGAAATGCTTAAAGATCGTGGTTTTGCAATACCCAATTCAGAAATCGACACTACACTTCAAGAATTCAGAGAAAAATATGGTCAAACACCTGATGTTGAGCGCCTAAGAGTTTCCGCAATGCACAGGAATGACCTAACCAATAAGGTCAGTTACCCCTTTTTTGAAATCGTCTCTTTTTACTGATTATTTTTGTGTAAAGTTGAAATCTTTTTGGGGAATGATTAAGCTTTTTATGTTTGGTTGATTACTTCAAAGCAAGTTTCTCCTATCTGCGTAAATCTCGTTTGCCAAAGCTACTTGGCACCTGTGTTGGTGGGAGGGAGATGGTGCCCGGTGTATTAGTCGAGGTTTATGAAAGCTGGCCTGGGTACCCACAAAGTAATAATATCTTGAAAGCAAGCTGCATTTGTGGTTGGGGTGGTTTTGTTGGGGAAATGTCCTTTTCTGTTCTTGGTTATATGGATGATAATAGATGATATTGGGAGAAGCTGCTTTTAACTTGTACTTCTTCTCCCAGTTTTGTGGCATTGTTCCTATATATGGGGATTAAATCTTTTCTTAACATTCTTTTTAAGAATGATTTTATTGACATTCTATTAAGAGAGATTTTGATCCATGTTACTTTATCTATAGTTTCTGAATATGTCAATTTTTTTTCGAAAAAATTGAGGAATCCATGTGGGAATCCACACCCCGAGTATTAGATGCTCTCATTCACATACCTGGAGTGAGGGACCCCGTCATTCTCTTTTCTGTCGGAGGGAGTATTTAATTGAATGTTTAACCCTTTAGTGAGGAAGTGAAATTGATATTAGAGCTGGATTCGAAACAATTCAAGAGTTTTTTTATGGAAAATGTTCATTGTATGACGTGATTTGAGCTGTTTCATGAAATGACTGATCTACTGATGTATTTCTTGAGATTACATCTATTCTAAAAGGCCAAATATATAGATGGTCCCTTAAAGTATTGTAAAAAAGGCATATGCATGAGCTGGATTGGGAAATTTTCAGAAGGCACATGCAGGATAGGGAAATAGATAATCTTCTTAACTTGCTGGCCAGACTGGGGAGCTACACAATCCATGAGCAGGAAGTAGACACTATCAGATGGGGGAAAAAACAGATGGCCAATAATCAGTCAAGATAGGATACTTATCTCTCTGTGCTCAGAATCAAATGGTAGATAATTGTCCTTAGAAGCTTATATGGAGAACTAAACTTCCACCCAAGGTCATTTATTTCACCTGGACAGTTCTGAAGGAGGCATGCCTGATGAAAAGGAAAATTCAGCTATCCAACAGATGTTATATGTGTAAAAAGAGAAGCTGAAATTCCTGCCCATCTTTTTCTACATTGTGAAGTTGCCTTTGATTTTTGGAGCATGTTTATGTGCATTTCTGGCCTCAAATGGGTCACTCCTAAATCAGTAAGGGAAGCATACAGGTCTTGTTGTTTGTGGAAAGTTGAGAAATCCATCACGAATATCTGGAGAATGATTCCTGTTTGCATTTTTTGGAGTATTTGGTTACGAAGGAATATGAGATGTTTTGATGGGGTCTCAACTCCCATAGATTCTTTAAAGGCTAAATGTATTGCTAGTTTATTTTTCTGTTCTAGGTTGTCCTCAGTGAATAGTCCAGATTAACTGCTGGACTTCAGTAGCTCTGGCTTAGTCAGTTTTCCTATAGAAGCCAGTTTTTTTTTTGTAAGCTTCAATGACACATCTTGTAGCCAATATATCTTCTTGATGCTTTTCTTAAAAATGAAATCACTTCATCGAAAGAAAAAAGGTTGACGACAATTTTCATTTAGATACTTTAACTATGCCCTTTACCTATTAAGCACTCCAAGTTCAATCAATATGTACCTATTAAAAACATAGCTCTGAAGTAACAAATAGCGTGAGTTTCACTGGGAAGAAGTGTGTGGGTGTTTTTCTTATGCTAACATTGAAGCCTTTTTTTGAGAAGGCTAACATGGAAGCCTTTAATCGTAAAAGAAAACCCTTCTCCTTCGTATCTCCCATTCTCAATTGAATTACCCCCCAGCTTTTTCACCTTCATCTTCTGCCTCCTTCCCGCGCTCGGTCTTCAATCCTCTTTAACCAATTAATCCATAAAGCTCATCATCAGTTACCTCTTCACATGGGCTTCAAATCGAACTTTGCTTTCACAAATGAACACTATGCTTGTTCGCTGTGAAGATGGATTGGAGATATCAATTTGTTTACTTTAATGGTAGAGACGTGAGGCCCACTTATGGGATCACACTAGGTATGTTGTTGCAATGGTAGAGACGTGAGAGAGAGAATGAAAGAGATCTGAATGGTGCTCTTGTTTTCTCTTGCAGTGATGAAAAGTAAACCGAATGCTGGTTGACTGTAAATTTAATCCAAATCACTAAAACTGCATAAACAACTCTGATGTTGTTCGGTGGTTGTCTTTTTTATAAGCTTCAACTCTTATTTTGCTGTGTTCTTCTCTGTATTATCTATTTATGTAGAAGGAACCTTAGCTTAGTAAGTGTGGATGTTATCTTTTCTTTTTTGGTTGAAGAAAGTAGATGAATGGAACTAGGAAAGAAGACAAATGGGGAGGGGTGGGGTTGAACCATTGAAGAAGACGAACTAGCTTGAGGACAGTTGAGGTGGTGGGGGGACAGTTTCTGAAAATAAATTTTCTTTTTTTTTTAAATTAGGGCAGAGGCCACGTATCGTCCTTCCATTCATTCATTAGCCATGTCACACGTGAGTGAATCTGACACATTTTGTGTCTTTTGCTGATTATCACTTGAGTGTTTAATTTTGCACACATTAGCTGAAGTGCTAGTGTTAAGTCGGTGAAGATCTCGGTTAAAGTGCCTAGATGAAAATTGGTGGCAACTTTAAGGGGCTATCTATGTGTTTTTCTTCTAAAAATATGTTCAAATCTTGGATAGAAAAGGGTGGAATGTGAAGATGAAACTTGCAACTTCTGTAGATGATTAACATGTTCTGTCAGCGCGTTGAGTCAGCCTAGCTAGTAGTATTGATGCCTACTACTTCTCTTTTCGATGCCTTAAGTATAACGCTTTCAAGTTACTTTCACTGTGTCACTTTTTTTGACAAATCTTTCACTGTGTCACTTTATATGTTAGAAACAATACTTCGGTTATAATTAGAAGCACTTCCTAAAATAAAGCTTGATTGACAGCTTTTTATGACTAGTATTTTCATTTAGAAACTTATGGATGAACTCTAGATAGCATAATGTTTGAAATTCTAGGATACTAGTGAGGGTACTGTGTCTGATAAAGGTGATTGCACTACAAGATAGTTAAGCCAATTCTTGTAGTGGGGTATGAACTTTGATGTAGGGAAAACCGAGATGTAGAATTATGCTTTACTTTTTTGCATTAAGCATGGAAAAGAAATTCTAAAATGTATGGTATTTAGATTTTTGCATAGTCTTTTTTTTTTTTTAAGACAATTTTTTGCATAGTCTTTTGAGAGGTTGTTTGTACTTTGCACAGCTCATTTCTGAGCTCCATATCCAAATTTCTCCTTTTGGGTTCATGTATCTTCAAATTTATTGTTGATCAGTGCTGGAAGCACATCAATTCTGTTATGTCTATTAGATCTTATGTGAAGAGAATGCGTTCTACGTATCCATAAGTCTTCTAATGGAAATTTGGAGGCTTGTCTGGGTTCAATAAAACATAGGAAACTCAAATCATCAAAATTTAAGAAGCCAAAAAAGTTGTTGTTGCCTTAACTGGGTAGATGCCTAAGCAATTTGGAAGATGGTCTCTAATGAAGGACATGCATGTGCCTCATAGATTTATTAACGTCTTATATATTTGAACTGGTCGCAGGTTTTGGTCATCTTCTGTGGGCCAAATGCCGTGAAAGTGAATGTCATCCGCAGCATTTTAACTCAAATAATGAACAAGGAATCTTTGAGTCGGCTGATATTGGTCATTCAAAATCAAATGACTAATCCAGCTATGAAAGCTGTGGAGCTTTTCTCATTTAAAGTTGAAATTTTCCAGGTAAATTATGTGTTTCTTGTTGATGTTTTTGGTGAACAGTTCAAGTGCAGGGAATAAAACAGGGTACTTAATTACTTATTAGGTTATTAGTAAGATGTGTTCTGCATTTGCTTTAAATATGCCTGCCAAGTGAGGCTAGATCTCAGAATGAATAATGATTTGTTATCTTTGGCATTTACCTTAGAATGTAGAAAGAAAATCCTGATAGGTGTATGTTCAAAATGGCTTTCCCCATTTGAAGTCTCTTTTAGTTGCTTGGATTATTTAAAAGTTGTTCTTCTTGATGAAGAATGTTGGATTCTTAAAACTAACGAAAATGTATATGAAACATAAAGCATTTCCGATGTTCTGTGGACTTCCAAATGTTTCTAATGTCACCTGTGAAATATGGAAAAAATTGAAAATTTCTTCCTTGTCTGGCTTAGAAGGAGCTACATTTACTTGGTTATTTGCTCCTGTTATTTATTTTTGCCAAGACAATTCCCGGTCTCCATTTTTCCATCTGATGAAGGTTCTGTTGTTTTTGGTCAAAGTTTATTTTCCTTTGCTTATTAATAGTAGGAAATGCCTAAAAATGCTTTAATTCAGGAATATAAGTGAATTTTATGCAAGCAATAACCGTTACGTCTCAGAAATATACTAATTGTCTGGCTCCTATTCCTCTTTCAGATCACAGATTTACTTGTCAACATCACAAAACATGTTTTAAAACCAAGGCATGAGTTGTTGACCGACACTGAGAAGGAGAAGCTGTTGAAGAAGTACAACTTGGAAGAGAAGCAGGTTTGCCTTTGACAACCTTTGAATTTTCAGAAACATGCCTGTATAACAGTACAATTGTCAATTGTATATTGTATCTCCTTAGTGTATCTTTTTAACCGCAACTTTCTACTAAAGCTTGATTCCTAGCTTCCTCACTTGAGTTTAGCCAGTAAAAAGATATCTTTTTTTTTTCTGAGAGCTTCAATTAAAAATGGACTTGCTGTTAAATTCCCAAAAGGCAAATATCATTTTCTCATACATTTTACAGTCCATAATCTGGTAAGAGTGTATCTCCTTGACCTTGATGTGGTCAGAGTAGCTGTTTCCATCTAGGCTTCACAGTTGATAAAAGTCGGTCCCTTTTGTCCCCAGCGGGATGGTTGAGACATTGAGTGGTTTTCACAGTTAGGCAGGATCCCAGATACTATGGCATTTTGAGCTAAGATCTAGAACTCTTTTGCATATAGTGTTGTCTTTAAGGAGGTGAATAACAGGAGCCTTCTAGTACTTGTCTTTTCGGGAAAAGATTGGTAATTTAATGTAGCAGACCAGTGTTGGTGACTTCTCTGCATTACTTTAAGAAAAATTGCTTTATGTTCGTCGTTATCCCTTTACTGTGAGGGTGAAATGACTTAAATGCTGTTCTAAAACTTTTAGTTTAGGTACTTATAGATTGCTGCCTTTTTTTATTTAATGAATGGGAAGCATTACATGCCCTGTCTCTCTCACACTACTTATCAGAATCAATATCTAGGACCTTACTTGTAGAGACAGGTTTCCGCGCTCATCTTATGCTGACCAATGGTATTGTTGCTGATCATTCTCTCCAGCAGAAATCCATAGTTCATAAGGCTATATATGCACTTCAATCTACCACTCTTTCTTCAAACATTATCAATGCAGTTTCGTTTTGTCTGAGTATTGTTATTGTATTGATGTTTTCCAGCTGCCGCGGATGTCCCAGAAGGATGCAATTGCTCGGTACTATGGACTTGAGAAGGGACAGGTGGTGAAGGTCACATACAGCAGTGAAATCATTGAGACACATGTTACTTATCGCTGTGTCTGGTGATGCAACTATGTAAATCTATCCTATGTAGAAGTGTTGTTCTGTCGTACGATTGAATGAGTCTGCAGCAAGCAGCCTAGCTAACTTACCATATCTTGTTCTGTTAACAACAGGCTATTTAAACTTTTTCCTGAACTCCCTCTTCCTCAACCCCTGGGGTTCCTCCCTTCTCAACCTTAGTTCAAATGAAGAGCTTGTAGGTAATATTTTAGTATATTGTTGCTGCCAGCCAAGATTGTCTTTACTTACTATTAAATTTTTAAAAATCAATAATTTTTAATTAATAAAAGAAAAGATTGAACAAACAAGTTGAGGAGCCAGATTTTTTTTCATTAGGAGGATTCGAAGATATAAAGAAATAAGTACACGAAGTAATTGATTAAGGTAATTCAACATCTGACCATACAACTATTAGTGCTTGATTTCATTTTATTATCAATACAAATTTCCAATTTTGCCAATCCTCAAGTAAATTGGGTAAGTCACTTTTTTCTCTCTTTCCATCTTCATTCCAAGCACTTGTGAATTTGTCAATAAAATCTTCACTGAACAACTCAACACCTTTTTCTTTTGCAGTTTGATAAGCTGACCATGACTTTTAAGTATGTAAAATAAGAATCCAAGTCCATAACTTTCTCAATCTTGAACTCAAATGGTCCATTATGATCACAACCATCTACAGCCTCAAATGGAAAATCAATAGTTTTGTACTTTTCATCCACCACTTTTCTTGGAGATTCCCAATAAGGTCCAGAAACTATGTCAAATTTCTCAAAAATTGTATCCACTGAGTTGTTAACTTGTGGCATAGTGTAACACCATGCTGCTATTACTCCATTTGGTTTCTTGAGTAGCCATTTTACTTGTGGATAGAAAGTTGGGAGATCAAACCAATGCATTGCTTGTGCACTTGTGACAAATCTACACTTGACTCTGCTCCTATTTTGGTTTCGATTTCGGACATTGACATCTTGGCAGAGGTATGTATATATCGAACATTCGGAACTTAGCTGCAAATTCAAGCTGCTAAAGACTTGTGTCTGTGGCTATAACATTCTTGTAGTACTTAGCTAACTGAGGAAAATAACAATTTGAGACCATTTAGGACAAGAAAAAAAGTAGTTTGGTAGAGAAAAGGATGCATATTCTTTTTACTCTTTGTTAAGTACTCCCACTATTTCAATTGTGTACCTGACTTTGTTGTCACACACTTTAATAAAGAAAGAAAAAAGACTTTTGGTACTTGTGGTGTTAAACTTATCGCGACATATATGTGGCTATAATGCCATGAAGGATGACGTTAAAAAAATAAAGTATATCCAAATATAAAAAGGTGACGTTCTATCTCTTAAAAACTAATAAGAAAATAGTGTCACAAAAACTGGCCGAAAAGCAGCATACATTGCGATGTTTGACCATTTTCCAATAAAACATATATAGTAATAACTCGGATAAGCAAATGACAAAAAGTTTTAATTGTGCCACAATAACACACGAAGAAGTCAATGAGCTTGAGCCATATGAGAGGAGAAAGAGAGACTTACAGATTTAGCAGCCTGGCCACTACCAGTGCCAACATCCCAAACAAGATCATGACAAGGTGTCTTTGGAGTTATGAAATTGAACAATTCTTCAGGGTAACTTGGACTAACCTTTGAGTACATTAGTGCTTGCTTAATGTACAATTCTGCCATTCGTTTTTAGTCTCTCTTTTTTTTAACTCTCTGATATGATGAAGATTTGACATTATTGTTCCCTTTTATATATGCTGAGCATGTGGGAAGGACAAAAATTAAAGAACTCCCATGTTGTTGTGTATTGCTCTTTGCATTTGATTAATGGACTGGAGTACTATTGTACCAACCCAACCACTTAATACTTAATTTGGACTAAATTATTCAATTTTATGTTTGAAAACTTTGTACAAGTCATATTGATCATTATAGGACTTGTTTGAGTGGTTTTGATTGAGAAAAACTAGATTCGGAAACTTTATTTGTTGCTTGTAAAGTGAGATTTTTCTATTAAAAATGTTATTCTTCTTTGTTCATTTAGAAATTCTAGAATGAAATCAAATTAAAGATCTATCATTTTGCATGCAAGTGGAAGCTTGAATCCGGCATTTTGTGTAACAAGAAGGTACCAGTCAAGAACTCCTAGGTTCATAAAATGCAACTGGAGAAAATTGAGGATGTTGAGATGGATGTATGGGCATTCTTGGAGCGATAGGGTAAAGGAATCAAGATATTCGATACAAAGTAGGAGTGACCTTTGTGGTGGACAAGACGAGGGAAGGGAGACTAAGATGATTTAAGCATGTGAAGAGGAGATGTGTGGATGCCGTTGTGTGAAGGTGTGAGAGGTTGGATATGGTGGGATCGAGGAGAGGCAGAGATAAGCGGAAGAAGTATTGAAGAGAAGTGATTAGACATGATATGACACATCTACAACTTTCCAAGAATATGACCTTAGATATGAGAATATGGAGGTCGCGGATAAGGGTAGAAAGTTAGTAGGTAGTTAAGAGCTGTCTTATTATTAGCCTACTCATATATTTGGCTTAGTGGTAGTATAAATCATTATTAGCCTACTCATATATTTGGCTTAGTGGTAGTATAAATCATCGTGGTGATCGTAGTATTAGCCTATTTATGTAGTCTTTGACTTTTGGTATTTGATATCACCTATTGATCATGTCTTTAGATAATCACACCCTTGTTGTTGTTGTTATGGTTCCTTCATATATGTTCCGTACTGCTTTGCTATTAGTTGTCATGCTTCTCTTCACTATCATTTTTTTAAATTACTGTTTTAATTTGCTTCAGCCGAGGATCTTTTGGAAACAACATCTCTACCTCATAAATATAGTAGTAAGGTCTGCATACACTCTACCCTCCCCACTCCCCAGACCCCACTTTCTAGGACTAGATATGATGTTGTTGTTGAATGATGCATGCAAGGTGAAGAGTAGTTATTTTTGCAAATATATTGTGCAAGTAGATGTATTAATTTGTACTAAGATGCTTTATTATTAAAAGATACATAACAACCAAGAGAAAATACAAATAAATGGATGACCAAGTGCACATAACTAATTGTATTGATTACACTTTCAATCCAAATTTCCAACTTTTCCAATCCTCAAGTAAATTGGATAAGTCACTTTTTTCTCACTCTTTGCATCTTCATTCCAAGCACTTGTGAATTTTTCAACAACATCTTCACTTAACAACTCAACACCCTTTTCTTTTGCAGTTTGATAAGCTGACCATGACTTCAAGTATGTAAAATAAGAATCCAAGTCCATAACTTTCTCAATCTTGAACTCAAATGGTCCATTATGATCACAACCATCTACAGCCTCAAATGGAAAATCAATTGTTTTGTACTTTTCATCAACCAATTTTCTTGGTGATTCCCAATAAGGTCCAGTATCACTAGTGTAAAATTTATCAAATATTGCATCTACTGAGCTGTTTATTTCAGGTGTAGTGTAACACCATGCTGCTATTACTCCATTTGGTTTCTTGAGTAACCATTTAACATGTTCATAAAAAGTTGGAAGATCAAACCAATGCATTGCTTGAGCAATTGTTACCAAATCTACACTTGACTCTGCTCCTATTTTGGTTTCGATTTCGGATTTTGACATCTTAGGAGAGGTACATATGTATCGAACATTCGGAACCTTTGCTGCAAATTCAAGCTGTTTTGGACTTGTGTCTGTAGCTATCACATTCTTGTAAAGCTTAGCCAACTGAGGAAAACAATATTTTTGGAGCAAGTTAGGACAACTAAGTGATGAATGTTATTGAACACTTACTTAAGTACTTCCTCTGTTTCAATTTATGTAGCGGAGTTTGACACGTAGATGAAATTTACGTTATAATGGCCTAAAATGAACAGAAGTTCTAAATATAGAAAGGTGACGTTCTATTTAGAACGAACCAATAAGAAAATGATGTCATAAAGTGGAACGGGGTGCTAGATTTCTTGTTTTTCCAGATGGACTATTTTGGAAAAAGGGAAAAAATTATGTCACTATCTAAAGAAACAGAGGACTTTACTGTTTCCTATGCAACTACATATTATAGTCCCTTCGTTTAAAAAAGAATGACATATTTTTATTTTTTTAGTTTGTTTCAAAAAGAACGATCAATTTCTTCTTTGACATCACTTTAATTTCAGTTTTCCCCATGACATGTTTAAGACCATAAGATTAAAGCACATTTTGATACATTTAATATAATTTTTTAAACTCTTTATCAAATCAAACTAAGTCATTCTTCTTTTTTTTTTTAAAAGTACTCATAATTCTAGCCCATGAAAGATCAGTCAATTGAACACTCTTTCGCCTAAAAACTACATTATGCATATATATATATATATATATATATATATCCTTAGCTAGAGTCAGAATATTCACAAATGAGAGATTAAACATGTAGCATAATTAATACAAATTTTCTTTTTTACCTATCTATACAGTTTAATTTTCCGATTTTAACCCTCTTTGAATAGGGGTAGGTTAGATATTACTTTTTGTAGTTAAAAAAAATATCCTTAACGAAATTTTTGATTGAGAAATAAAGACTTACAGATTGAGCAGCCTGGCCACTACCAGTACCAACATCCCAGACAAGATCATGAGAAGGTGTTTTAGAAGCAATGAAATTGAACAATTCTTGAGGGTAACTTGGCCTACCCTTTGAGTATTGTTGTGCTTGCTTAATGAACAAATTTGCCATTCTTTTTTTTAGTTAATGATGAACAACATTTATTTTAAATCATTGATCCCTTTAATATATGCTTAGATCAAGTAGAAAGAAGAAGAAAATTAGCATTTTGCTTGGTGTTGCGTGTTGCTTTTTGCCTTTCATCGGTGGCATTGACATAAACACCCATATTCTATATTGATTTGACTAATTCAGATTAGTATAAAACCTATTAAAAGCTAAAAATATTTTATATTAATTTTTTTAATTTTATAAGCGTATTAAATTAAAGGGAATGCTTATACCAAAAGGATTGAATTTTATTCAAAGGTGTGTGCTATTTGGATTGAATCGAAAAATCAAATTCAATATTAATTTAGATTGGGTTTTTTTTTTTTTGGTTTAATTTTAGATTTTATAATTTATGTTGTTCGGTTTGGTTATGGATAATATATACATAAAATATTTAGGTTTAGAATTAAATTGGAGTTAATCATTTTTGTCATTTTTAGGTTATTGATTTTCATTATGATTTATTTTATAGTTTATGTTCAATCAAAATCAAATTAAATTTATTTTGATTCGAATTAAATTATAACTTTATATATATATAAAACCAAACGCTTCATACCAAAGAGATCAATTTTTTTTTAAAAAAAGAAAATAATAAACAAACAAAGAAGACAAACGAGTAAATGCCTTGGGGACATGAAAGGGGGTAAAGGACGAATCTGGTTACGTCATACATGAAGTATTTATTACACTCTCCGTCCACTATTATTTGTTATATTGAACTTTTTGAAACTCAAATTGATTTATTTTCAAAGTTAATTAAGATTACATTAATTCAACATTTTTAAACAAAAAAATTAGATCTTCAAAAACTATATGAAAATACTATAAATTACAATTTTTGCATATCAATATGATGAAAAAATACATCATAAAATGTTAGTCAAAATTTCTATAGTTTGATTCTAAAAAAGGAAATCATGACAATTAAAAGTAGACGGATGTAGTAATACAGAGAATAATCAATTTCTTTATTAGGAAACTTTCAAAAATGGCAACTTTTATGCATTCTATAGCTATAGTTTGCTTAATTATGAATAATAATAAAAAGAGGTCAGCGAGATCTTAATTGGGAGAAAGATGAAAGAATGTATTTTTCACGAATTTTAAAGAAAAAATATAAATTGATTTATATCAAATTAATAAATAAGTATTAAGAAGGAAAAAGCGAGTGAGATCGAGAGAGAGAGGAGAGAGAATTGCATTTTACATTTATTTTGTATTTTGTATTTATTTTACATTATATTTTTTTATGTATTTTGTGTCAAATTGTATTCGAAATATAACTGTATTCATTAGATACAAATATAATTAAAATGAAAATACAAGTTCTCAATGAATTTCTTCTTATCGAAATGAGAGAGAAAAAAACATAAAAAGACGGTAGATAGAG
Source organism: Solanum okadae (assembly GCA_036553675.1). NCBI lineage: Eukaryota > Viridiplantae > Streptophyta > Magnoliopsida > Solanales > Solanaceae > Solanum > Solanum okadae. The sequence continues at coordinate 14,892,265 of CM071681.1, read as the reverse complement.
AGAGAAGAGAGGGATTTACTATATTGTTTTTTTTTTTAATATTTTTAAACTATAGTTATTTTTCATACATAAATTGCTAATTTTAACAAGTTCCATACTTTTTCTTTCTTTTTATTTTCTTTGCTTTATTTCCAACTATTTTACTATCACATTTTTGCTATGATGTTGCTTTGAAAAATTTCGTATTGAAAACACTCTCTAAATTGAATATTTAAATATGGCTATCTAGTTTAAAAGCTAAAATTATAATTTAGTCTAAAAGTCTTAACCTTGTTGGATTCAACCAATTAGGACGTCATACGAAAGTTTACAATTGCAAATCATATATCGATAAATTAGACGACATATAAAATTATACTAAAAACTATACTAAAAGACATAATATTATTATATGATATGAATATGACCAATTGACCTACATAATTTTAAAAAAAACTAATTAAAAGCATAGCCATAAACAAAATTGTGTAAACAACATGTCTTCAATTTATAGAGTTTCAAATTTTTTCTCTAAGAAAAGAATAAACCAAATATGAAGAGGAAAAATTTGCAGTAACATTTTGACTTTCCTTAAAAAAAAAACTTAAAATATGATTAAAAAAATCAAAGCAAAACCCTAATAAACCTAGTTATCAATTTTATTATTGAGTCGTCTTCACCTCCTCCTCCTCCTCCTCGATTAATGTGTTATAGTTGAGAAGTTTTTCAATGAAATCGACATGTGTCATCAACATTCTTCGACAACAATATCGAACCAAACCTAACCGATCAAGTGCTTCGCCTTCTTCGTAGCCAGCTTGGAGAATTTCAAGATATTCGTCCCACTTGTATCCGATCACCTTCCCGCAAGTGAAGCATCGAACTGGGATTATCATATTCCTAATTAGTGTCAATAAACAAACAATTAGAGCTTTAATTTAATTATGATCTTAATTAATTTTGAATGAAAGAATTAGTCCTTAGAGCGATATGTTTCAATCCTTAATTTGGAGGCAAGTTATGTGTATATATAGATAGGATTACCGGAATAAGCTAACCAAATCATAAAAGAATTAGGAAAACGTAAATAACTCAAACTCAAATATAATAATTTAAAGTTGGACTAGAAATCCTAAGTTGCTTAGGATTTATTATTTGGTATTTATTTAATTAATGTCTATTTAGGACCTAGTTAATATTGAAGGTGTCTTCTTACATATTTTCTTGTAGTGAAATTAAAAAGCTTTTATATTTATGAATAAAATATTTACCTCCAAGAAAACAATTGGTTTTTATATGATTAATAATATATTATTTTTAAAAAAAAACAAAGAGAGATGTCAACTTTCTACTCTTACATTGAAAAGAAAAATAATCCACGTATAAGGTATCTTGGAGCCCAACAAAAGAAAATTTTGTGAGCCCACCAAACATTTGTGTAGGCCTTCTTGGAGCGCACAGCACTTGGCAATTTAGGGTGAACAAGCCAAAATGTAAAGTCAAATCAAATTAACGAACTAAATCAAATAAAAAATAATAAATTATGATTTAATTTGGTTGGTTTGCCGTTAAAAAAAAATCGACCACTCTTGGTTTGATATTAAAAGAAAAAAAGTTAAACCGAGGCAAACCAAACCGACATAATATATATATATAATTTTATTTATGGATTAAAAAATATTATTTATAATATACTTTGTTAATATATTTTTAGTTAGTTTATAGTTTTAAATGTTTAGATATATTATTTCAAATTTGGGCTCGTAAAATTTTGTAAATATTTTATTTTGTATTAAAACCGAAAGTTACAATTAAATTGTTATAGTTTTTCAAATTTGGAGTTAACAATTTACTTTGTAAATATTTTCTTTTGTATTCAGTTTGACTATAACCTTTAATCTTATTAATTTAACATAATAAACATTGATATTTCAATAAAATTATTTTGTACTCGTGTGAATTTTACATCTTTTCAAAGATTTCTATTGATTTAACATTTTTAAAGTTTAGCTTATCACACAGGTAAGTGAATATATTTGATCTCTTTTTCAAGCACTGTATAGTTGTAAAAACCTAAAAAATCGAAAGAACCAACTAAAGCCGAAACCAAAAAAACCCGACTTTATGTGGTTTGATTTGGTTTTTAGATTTAATAAACCGATATAATTGATTTAGTTTTTTTTTAATGAAAAACCAAACCAAACCTTATGTATACCCCTGCTTCAAGACTTGACCTCACCATGTAAATTCTCATGGTGTTTTGTGATGGCTAGCTCGTTCAAAAAGAACCTTTTAAAACACGGATTATTATAATCAGAGGCGAAATCAAGATTTAAAAACCATTGGGTATCACTATCTTAACATAGGCACCAACTAAACTTCCAATGATGACTAGGGAATAGTACCATGTCCGATTGAGCACTAGTCATGTAAGCAATGGCGAAAAGATAAACCATATACCATATAGATCAAATATGAGTTCTAAGCTAATATTTTCACTTAAAACTTTATTGAAACAGTTGAGAGCGAGTATTTGATATCTTCAACTAAATCCTCTATACTAAAGAGTCCAGAGCAACTTCAGCAGAGAAATCCAAAACTCATTTGAGGTCAAAATTGCTAAAATGGTCGAATCTCTTCATGCTACTGTTGAATAGTTTGGACGAAAAAACAAGATTGCTGCTAATAATGCAGAAGATGTTGTTGAGCTCAAGATTGGTAAAACAATCAAAGGTTCAAGCTGGAAAGTTGGAATAGCACGTATAGTTTTACACAACAATTTGCTAGTTGTTGAAAAGATCGAAACAACAAATAAAGATCCTAAGCACAAGTACTCATGATACTGATGATGATCAAATGTGAGAGATAGAGCAAGCAGGGAAAGAAAAAGCTTATAAAGCAAATAATTTGAACAACAGACTGATGTATTAATATAGGCTATGTAAAATTGGACAAGATTCCGAACAACTCTCATTCATTCTTTATCCTGTAACAAATTGTTGATCATATTTACTAATGGAACAGTTCCCTTGGTCATTATCTCTAATCTAGAAGTATTTGAAGCATGAGAGAATAGAGACACCCCAAAAACTATGAGTTCAGGTAGAAACAATCGAGACGATAAGAAGCCATGCCAATAACGAGGTTCTAAGTCGAAGAATGCATCAAAGAACCTTCTTGTAGCAGGTAAATCAAGCTTCAGAAGAATATCCATACCGAAGCAGAAGAACTCTCTTTGACGTCTCCTCTCTATAGGCCACAAATCTTTCCAAACACCTGTGGATAATTCATTACCCGAATGACTTCTTTCAGAACCGAGGTATTGAATTATGGCATTGGCAACAACAGGAGCTGCAGCTAGTGTCCTTGCCACCATATAACCGGTGGACGGATGAACCATACCAGCTGTACCACCGATTCCAATGACTCTCTGAGGTAATACTGGAAGTGGACCGCCCATTGGTATTAGACAATGTTCATCTTCTTCAATGCTCTCCACTTTTATCCCCAAGTGGTTTAAACGAGCCACCATTCGTTCTTGAATATCTTCTATACGCAATCCAGGACGAGCTACGAGTGAGGTTTCTTCAAGAAATATCCTGTTGGATGAAAATGGCATGGCATAAAGAAAAGTTGGTATTCTACTATTTCTCTCCTTGAGATCAGCATTGTTCTTCAAATGAGAATCTCGCCAATCCATGAAAACCATCTTGTTTACATCAAAGGGGTGCTCTTCCACTTCAGCCAAAATGCCATAAGCAACTTGATACCCAGGGTTATAAGGCTTATCATACTGAACAAGAGATCTAGAGAAGCCAGTTGCATCGAGCACCACTGTTGCCTGAATAGTAATACCATCATTGCATATCAACATGGATTTCGATTCCTCATGAATCACCTTTATAACTTTGGCTTGGTGGAATTTAACACCATTCAGTATACATTTCTGCATCATTTTCGATTTCAACTGCTTTCTGTTAACCCTTCCATAAGGTCTATTAAGATCTTTAGTCGTATTATCATCAATGTACACCGCTGCACCAGACCAGGTAGCATCTAGACAATCTAACAAGTCCATAGCCTCAAATTCATCCACCCAAACACCATAGTTATTAGGCCATATCAATTTAGGATTTGGATCAATTGAACAAACAGAGAGTCCTGCTTCAGAAACTTGCTGTGCAACAGCAAGTCCTGCAGGCCCACCACCAACCACAGCAAGATCCACAACAACCCCTTTTGAAGGATCATACATAGGAAGCTCAAAATCAAGATTTTCCTTTTTGGTCTCAGGTACAAGCTCTAAAAGAGCACTACTACTAGCCTTAACACAAGCACTTCTACCCAAAGTTTCACAAAACTTCCTAGAACCAAATTTCTGAGGCTTCACAGAGCTAAAGGTACTAGCTTTAACAGCAAAACCATGAAGTGGGTTCAGAAATTCAAGGTTATTTGGGGTTTTCAACAAAGTATCCATCTTTTTCCAACAGGGTAATGATTTATCTCAAGAAAATTGCAAATGGGGTCCTATAATCCTGAAAATTCAAGCTGGATTCAAGAAAGTTCCCCAATTTTCAACACAAATGAAGCAGAACATGTAAAAGAATCAAGCTTTAAACAGTTTAAAGAATTACAGAAACAAAATAGAGAACTAAGAATGAAAAGGGTATAGATATATACTAAGTAGTTCTATATCTGAAAAGGAAAAAATATTGATTGCTCACCATGTAAACAGCTAGTGAAGAGAGAAAAATTTCCATTTTCTTGTTTGTTGCATAGTCCTTGTGGTGGACAGTGGACTCTCCTTTGAGCACCTCAATATGTGGTCATAGTACCACCATTGAAATTCTGACACATGTCTACTCTCATTTTAGCCCCAAAAAAAAAAAAGAAGAAGTGATATTTAAAGATAAAAATGGAAAGGACAATTATTTAGGTCTAAGGTATTTCTCTTTGCAATAGTGTACCAATTATAAAAAAAAAAGAATCTTTTTAAAAAAAAAAAAATTTCAATATTAAATCAAAATCATACAAATAAATTAAAACGGATGAACCATAAGTGTTAGGAGATTTTATATTTTGTTTGAATGAATATAATATTCAAATAAATTGCATTATTTTTCATCATTACATAATGTCACACATCAATAACTTAAAGCTAAATCAACTTTAAAAAAAGGTAAAATATGAGATAAAACTATCATAAAAGGTTAAATAAATATGAGAAAACAATAAAAGAAGAGGGTAACCATACAATTAGTATAACATAAAATCAGACTTTTCCTCACAACAATAACATAAAAATTAACAATGTGATACCATATCTCAATAACATAAAGTTTAAAAAGAATAAAATATAAAAAAAATCGTTTTAGATAGAGCTCACCTAACATTATAGTTAAAGAAACATTATATTATTACTGTGAGTCAAATACACTTTTGTGTGTGTGGTCTTGCTTGCGTGTAGATAAACATGGGAAGCTCTAGTACCAGCAGTAAAGACGATTTCTCAGTGTTGGTGCTGGCATCGGATCTTGGTATTGATGCCCGACCCTTTTTGACCCATCAAGAACCTGAAGACAGCTGGTATGATTGCACTTCTGACCCTCCTCCTTCTGAGGAACAAGATTTTGCTCATCTTGATTCACTGCAGTTCTTACGCCTTGAATCCGGATCTGACAAATTGGGTAATCGGATCTTTCGTATTGTTGGAAAATACTTTCCGGGTAATTTCTCAAAACCCCATATCAGCTATCTTAAGTATACTTAAAAGACCAATTTTTTTATTATTACTACTCTATTATGCTCTGTTTCAAGATTATTGTTTTCTGTTTGTTCAGTTTTATGAGCAATTTACTAATTTAAAGTAGGATGTTAAGAATTTGTATTAGTTGAGTAGTGGCTGCATAAAATTAAGTATGTTGTGTAATAGTTGTGTATGTGTGTTTTAACTTCTGTAGAGCTACAATGGTGTACCTGTATTGGTGTGAATATGTTCAATAGTTGTGTGAAAGCTTAAAAATTGAGTCTTTAGGTGATATGGTTATCTGGGCTTCACTTTGATGTTATCTACTGGCTTTCTCAACTGTTGGTTTGTGCTTGAATTTTTTTGAGTTGTTGTTAACCTGCTTGGTTGTTGTAATGAGATATTACTCTGTGTTCCATTTTTATGATGCTGTTAATTTGGGAAGTTGAAATTCATACGAAAGATGGACACTTTTCCCTTGGCTTCCTAACTCCTTTGTTCATTTTGAGATGGAGGATATAAAGTGGGATATAAAGAATAGCAAATACTTCAAGTAATGGCTGCATAAATTAAGTAGGTGATTGTGTACTTTTTCTTTTCCTTTTTTTTTGTTGTTGGTGTGTTTTAGCTTCTGTTCAGCTCGAATGGTGTACCTGTATTGGTGTGTCTATGCTCAGTTTTTAGGTAAAAGCTTAAAGATGTGGTCTTTTGGTGATATGGTAATCTGTGTTTCACTTCGATGGTCTCTACTGTCTATCTGAACTGTTGGTTCCGTTCTTGAAACTAACTTAGTTTTTTTTTTGTTGTAATGAAAACAAATACTAACCTGTTTGATTGATCGTATTTCCCATGCATCTAGTGTCACTGTTTTGGTCATATTTTTCTGTGGCACTATTGTCGTGGAGCTTACTTTGAGACCTTGACCCAGCTGTATATAGTATCTGATAAACCTTCTCCTCAACATTGTTTGAGTTTACTATCTGTTTTGTTAGGATTTTCCTTCTAAGTAAGAATTAATTAGTCAGTTATGATAGTCTTGATGGATGTAATCGAGTAAATGGATTATCATGATGTTTCTGCCCTCTGCACTTTCAACCTTGTAAGAAAGCTACTTTAGAGTTTGAGCTCTATTTTCCTACATTTCTTTATGTCTTGCATTTGTTCCAGTGCCTAGTTTGATGTATTGATGGAAGAATACATCATGTAAGTCTGTGTTGTCATCCCACACATCGGAAGTATGTATTCCCTTCAGCATCCTACCATACCTTTTAATGAATATCAAGTCAATCAAGTGGTGCAACTCATTTTGAAGTTCTCTTAGTATTGTTTGAACAAGTCATAGATTAGATTCATAAGATGGGTCATCATAAAATTCAAGGTCGACCTACCAAGTAGGAAAATGATTTGGAGCAAATTTTTTTGGGTTATCAATTACATCGGTGACATTACGTGGAGAGATACCATCTTAAGAATTAACTAGAATGCTTCTTGTTTGATTCTTATAGGCCTGTTTACCAGGCTACATTGCTTTAACTCTTCAACATACCCGTAAATAGATATTTATTGGATTTGCCTGGGTGAGTTCGTCGTTGGGGTCATTTGTGATGCTACAATTGCTGCAAGGCAATAATGGTGCCTCCATTATTCTTCAATTATGTGAAAAACAGTAGAAGCCTTGGCCTTTTCTTCTCCTCATTGGTTCCTATGGCCCTCTTGCCTCAACTCCATTACATCAATTTCAGCTGTTTGTTTCTTCCACATCAAAGAGCACTGACTATAACCATGAGATGATTGAATAAACAATATTCTCGGACCATGCAAAGTTGGACAAATGCATATGCATGGATGGGAGACCTTTCCAAAGCATGATGTTAACCTCTAGGCTAAGTCGATTAGCTTTTCGTTATACATTGTGAGGACATCTCTGTCTTGCTTCTCGGGAGATTTCGAAAATACTGGGACAAGATATTCTTTTTAGTTGATGCAATTTGTGATAATATTCACTGTGATTAACCTTATAAAAAAGTATTTACTGCGACTAGGACAGGACTTATCCCTGCAAAGAATAATTCCATTCTTCAGAATTGAGGTTGTGATTCATTTAAACTTATTTGTGGTTGCTGTTTTGTTGTCTCAAGTGAATTCCATCTCATGTTTCTTTGTTCCTGTTTCCCTTTCTATTTGTTGCTTGAAATATATGTAAAACAACTATGTCAACAATAATACGCAGCTCTAGTTATAAGTGCGGAGCGGCTGAAAAAGTATGTCTTTAACAAAATTTGCACGGAGCTGCCTGAGGGGCCATTCTGTATTGTCTACATGCATAGTACTGTCCAGAAGGAGGATAACAACCCTGGATTGACCATCTTGAGGTGGATCTACGAAGAGCTACCTTCTGACCATAAGGACAGGCTTCAGGCTGTATACTTTGTGCATCCTGGGCTCCGGTCAAGGCTTGTTCTTGCAACCCTAGGCAGATTTTTCCTGAGTGGAGGGTAAGTAGTTTCTTCGTTAGTTAAAACTCTGCACATGGTAATTGTAGACCTCACATTTTTCCCCTCCATGTTTAGTCGAGATTGCATGAGTTTCAATAATTACATTTTTTGGTTGATTAGTCGATAACCATAATCGTTTGTTTGTCCATAGGACATGTACGATAGACCATAGTGCTTGCATCAATCTCCGGTCAACTCATCTTGTAGCATACCCCCGTAACATGTAAATATTTCCCAAATGCATTCAGGTTACAATGATCTTGAAGCTTTTTTTGCTACTGTTATGTAGACGTTGCTTCTGGTTTCACTCTTCCTCTCTTTTAGCAGCATGTTCTTTCCTTCATTTGAGAGAAATGTGAAGGACATTTACTATACACTGTTTTCTTTTGGTGTAGTTTGTATTGGAAAGTAAAGTATGTTAGTCGACTGCAATACCTTTGGGACGACATAAAGAAAGGAGAGCTTGAGATCCCTGAATTTGTTCAAAAGCATGATGAGATTTTAGAGCACAGGCCACTGACTGATTATGGAATTGAACCAGATCCCCTCCACTTGTCGCAGATGCCACCGTCAGCCTACTCGATTGGTAGACATGACACCGGATGGGCATCTAGACAGTACATGTCTTAGAAAAGCTGCTAGATTCTGTATAGCGTCGTAACTTTTGTACCAACTCTTAGTGTTTTTCAGTTTAGTGATGTTTCTACAACTTATATGAACTGTCTTAAGCTTTCTTCTGCCCAACCTATGTATTACAATAAACTGGTATTCCATAAGTAATCTTTATCCTAAGAAACTGCTCAACTTCCTAAATTCTCCCTTTCTGTGTTTTTATTCAAGTTTGCAGGTCAATAATAGAAAGTGTCAGGTAAAACATTCATATGGTTTACTCTTTTGGTTCTTTAGTTAGTATATCTACCAAGCTGATATTACTTGGCTGAGGTCTATTGGAAACAGTCTCTCTACCTTCATTTCTCCTTTATGTATATATGCCATTGTTACTAATTGAGTGTCAACATCTAGTTAAGTTGTCAGTAAGAAGTTGCATTTTCTGAAGCACTTTCTATTTCTAGTTAGCGCTTTTTCATTTATTGCAACAATTCTAAAGAGAGAAAAAGAGAAGTATGTAAAGAAAGGAAAACAAGAACTGTATTATCTCAAGGATTGTTTACACAACAACAATTCTTCAGACCTCAAAAACATACAAAACAAATAGAAAGAAAAATAACACACCTTATTATTAATTAATTAATATACAGTGTGTCACATCACACATTATACTATAATTTAGTGAAAAATATAAGTATATATTACATCACTAGTTAAATACATCAACACCAAGTGGACTCATTATGGACTCCTTCATATAGGTCCAAATCCTCAAACATTCAATCAAAAGCAAACTTCACATACCCAACAGCAGCACAGTGCAAATAGGCTGCAAAAAAGTAAAACCAAATTTCTTAAGACCACCTTTATTTATCGTAGCAGGTTACACAATTATTTTCAAGATAACAGATCTCATATTTTTATGAATAATTACACGTAATATCTTTATGGATGACCTAATAGTACTAAAAATTCTTTGTACTGTCGACGTATATTAAGCTATCAAACCGATATAGTGTAAAAAAAAACATGTGATGAATATTAAGAAAACTTAATTACCATCCTTCAATGAAGCCCCTTTCTCCTCTTGGTTTACTTCTTGGGAAGCACTTCATCTTCTTGTTCTTCTTTTCAGTTGGTAGTGGTGTAGATTCTGTAGGATAACCTTTAAAACCAAAACACAACAAAATTAAGAAGTTACCATCAACGAAGAGTGATCAGTAGAACATCCTTAACTTATCGAAAAATTATACCATTTTTTTTTTCATTTGATCATAGGTATTCAGAATCCACCCACACACGTAAGCTCTATTAAAGGGATTACGAGTTACATCCTCGTACTAATAACCTCATTAGGATTTTTTCCATTTTCAGAACTCGAACACAAAACCTAAAATTCACGGTAGAGAAAGATCAAACTTTATTCATCCCTCCATAATCTTTTAGTGTGTGTATACAAGATCAAATATCATATACTACTTCTTAGATTTATTTATATTAAATATTGGACATGAATTTCTAAAAATACGTATATATTAAATATTGAACATAAATTTCTGACTTCATTACCTGGAGGAGGTTGGTTTTGTTGATTTTGCATATTGAAATGAACAAAAGAAAAAAGAAAGAAGTATATGAAGAGTACTATATACTATATGTCAAGTAAATAAACTGATCAGTGTATGTAAATATATGGAAAATACTATATGTTGAGAACTTGTTAGCAATAGCACCTTTTATATATAGTCTTCAGATGGATGAAGATCAAAATTAAAGGAAATTAGATGCCAACATATTCCATTTTCTAAAAACTTTTTTATTGGTGACCCCACATGTTTTTATTTGTCAAAAAGAAATGAGATCATATGGATCAAGTCGGTTTGAAAGATGAGAATTTTTTGTCACCTTTATATCACTTGTTTTTCAATAGCAATTATAATTATAATGTTTGAGTCAGTTTAGTAGATATTAATTATTTTATATTTATATTTGTATTATTAGATATTGTTTTGAAATTAAGTTATGTTTTTATCTCTATTAGAATTGAATTTCATTTTTTTATGATTTTAATTCGCTTCATTGGTCGATTGGACACACTTACACCAACAGTAGTTTTGTATTACTATCTCCAAATTTTTGTATAATTGATTTAGAAATTTCTTGTTCTACCTGCTTCTTATATATTGATGGTAGATTAAATTTAAATTTACGTTGAAATTTTTTTTATATTGAAGTAAAATATTTTCTAGCAAAGACAACTCTATATTTTGAGCTTAAATTTGAGATTTTTAATTAAAAATTAAAAAGTGTTTATCCTTTAACCTAACTTATGTGTTTTATATATTCTCTAGCCTTGTTCATTAAGTTATCCTCAAAGAGAGATAATAAATATTTTAAAATTAGTTAATAAAATGAAAGAGGTATACAAAGTGAAAATGATCTCGAAAATTGTTTTCAACTTTACATGTTTTGATTGCTTTTATAAAGGGAAAAGAATAATTGTGTTTATATATGAAAATTTGAGTGATATAAAAAGTAAAAAGAATATATTCTAAAAAATATATATGTTAAAACATCAAAAGATTCCAAAGGTAACACGGTTTTCCCTTTTTGCAAATCTTTTTTCTTTAATAACTACCTTTGCAACTTACATTTTCTCAAAGTTTATTTCAATTTGTAAATTTGTATGTGTAGGAACACATTAATCTAAACTAATTAATCCTAATTTGATTATTCTCATAAAAATGGGTGAAAAAAGTTTATAATTTTTTTTAAAATTCTAGGATAACCCGCGGCAGCTACAATCTCTGTCACGGCTCTAACTTATGATAAGCACTTTGTGCGCATTGAATAAACCTCTCTTTGTGTGACAGTCAGACAAGGAATGTAAACCGCACTAAGCAAATCTATGTGACAGGCTCGACTCAGAAAATATTGAAGGGATCGATCTCGGGTCACAGTTGCTTAACTAATAAGGAACTACTTAATTTGTTCCAAGTGAATGCTCGAATCTTCTGTTTGTACAATCATAATTTATTGGCAAGTCATTTTCATTGAAAATTGTGGTTGAAACACTTTGGATTTAATTTGTTTCCTTAATGAATATTTTTTCAAAAATGCATTTATTAATGGATTGTGACTTCTTATAGAATTAGTAGATGAGGAATATATTAGGGGGAAAAAATCATTTTTCTTGAATTAGAATCGTTAGTGGGTTTAATATGCAATCTAATGAGTTGAGATGGACTATATTCTCAAGTGTGAACTGATATCATCACATAATATACTGTATTCACACCTATGATAAAATGCATTATAGTTGCACATAGGTTATTTAATCTTAATTGAGATCGAGTTAAACAAAATTTGATTTTAATTATATGTTTTTCAAGCAAAAGCTTAATTAATGTATGTCTATATATATGAAGACATCAACTATATGTGTGTCGAACTGGATCCAATGCATACATCAACTATATGTGTGTCCAACTGGATCTAATGCATGTGCAAACCAATTGTATGATATATCAATTGTATGTGAAGGGTATTATATGTATGAGGAAAGCAACACAAAAAATATATGTTGTATGTATATCATATATGATATATGTATGTCAGGTATTTGTTGAAAAGGATCACTGCTATAAAACACATAGATACATGTAGCTTGTATATCTGTTATAACAATATATCGTTTAAACTCATCGAGATAGATTATAAGACCTTTTCCCCTTCTTCCTTATCCGTAGGATAATTTTCTCTTATGACCTTCACTCCCTCCCTCCTCCCCCCCCCCCCCCCCAATTTGAAATTAAAGAACCAAGTTTCTTTCTGATCCATTCATTTCAGCAATTAAGAAAAATCTAGAGTATTGCCCCGTCCTGTTAGAGGCCAAACGATCACGCCCCACAAGCACCCAACCTTCCTTTTGCTCTTCATTTGCCCTACTCATATGCTTTCAAGTTTCATCTTAATTGGCCTTGTTGGGCTTGGTGAGACAAAACCACTTTCCATACTTACCGGATCAGTACGGGCCTGGGCCACTAAATAATTGGCTCAATTTCCCAAGTTGGGCTGCCAATTCTCCCACCTAAGACCATTAAGACCCGGCAACCCGCAGGGGGCAGAATTAGAATAAAGGTACATGTTCGATTGAACTCAATAATTTTGGTTTAAATTTATATTTATCTTAAGAAATTAATTGATTATATAGAAATTATTATTTTAAAACTTAGTAACTTGTAAAAATTAAAATTTATAAATTCTGCCTTCGAAGATTCATCATCATAATTTATGAACAATCGTTGACAAATAAATTTTACTAATCTGACAAAACTTGCAAATAATTTAACAAAATCAAAAAGTAAAGATTGTACCAAAGTTATGACCCACGTCATAACTTGTGGATAATGAAATTTAGACAAGTCTTATCAATTTTTTAAACAGCTCAACAAAATAAAAAAGAATGATCGATGATTACACAAAAATTATATTTCAGGACAATGATATAAAATTTGAACTTACATGGTTGTTACGTAGTGTTTCATAATGTATCGTATTATATTGTATTGTATTGGGAAAAAACTTACCCGTACCGATTGTTTACACCAAACCAATGCAATTTCCATTATTACATGATTTAATGAAGTAAATGAACTATAAATTTAAACACATGGCATGCATGTATTGGCTTGGTATAAACACCCGGTGCGGGTAAGTTATATTCATTGTATTGTACTATATTGTTTTAATGAATACAATGTTTGAATAGATTGTATCGTTTTTCATCGTTACATATATAATGTCACACATTCATAATTTGAGTGAGAAACCTACAAGATAAGTAGAATACAGGGTAGAACTATTATGAAAAGGTAGGATAATAGATAAAATATGATAATTGAATAATAAATAAAAATAAAATGAGATGAAAATTATATTTAAATAATGACGTGATCACACCAAATTGGTTGTTATATAAAATGAGTATTTTCATCGTTATCTAACGATGGATTACCATACGATACAATAGAATTTATGTAACCATCAAAATAAACGTTATATTTAAACTAACAATACAATACAATACAATAAAATACAACGAGTAACAACCATCCGAACAAGATGTTAAGCTTCTAAAAACCTTATTTTTAAATATTCAATGATATATTATCCCTACACCTATTAAATAATTTGATTCTCGTACTTCATATAAAATCACATAATTGACAAAGATAAAGTAGCTAAGGGCCCGTTTGTTCATAAGATAATTTTCACCTTCTTTGTTTTTTAATTAAATAATGTTTGGATATATAATGGAAACTCAACTTGAATTTTGAAATATTTCGAGATGCAAGAAACGTCATATATTTTTTTTCATATTTTTTTTCGCTTTAAATCACTCGTAAAAATAGAACTTTTTTCTTAAAATTATATTTATAGCAAAATACAATTATAGTTTTGAAATATCATTTAAAAAACTTCTTCACAAATTACTTTTGAAATATTTTTTTATGTCTAAACGTCCACTAATTGTTCTTGATATTCACTCCGTCTTATATTAATTGATTATTTCCTTTTTATATAGATAATTTTACTAATTCACCCCTTAAAGTTTTTGGAGTTTTACAAACAAATGTGAACACTTAGAAAAGAACTAATTACAAAGGTAATATATAAAAAGTTAAATTAATGCTTTCTTGATTTAGAAAGGTGCACAACTAATACTTTTTTTGTCCCCAATTACTTATCCAATTTTCCTTTTTTACTTGTCCATTTTGACAAATCAAGAAAGGACAATTTTTTTTACCTATTATCCCATCAATTAATTAGTTTTGAAAAAGGTAAAACTTCTTGAAAATTTTAAATATTTAATTCATCCACTTCATAATTAATATGGGTAAAATAGTACACTCACTATATCAATCCTTGTTTTCTTAATAAGTGTGTCAATTCAAAAGTAGACAACTAAATAGGAACAGAGAAAATATGAGATAATTAATTATTTTTAGTAAGATAATCAGTTAATATGAGATGGAGGGAATAATAAAAAGGAAAAAAAATAAGAGACAAAAAGCAACAAAATGAGATAGCATGGAATTTGTCATTGTGCCATCACTTCAGACATGTTGCCAACTTGACTACTCATATATTCAACAAAAATTAAAGCATAAAATAAAAGAAAAAAGAAAAAAATGACTCCCACTTTGAAAAACTCAATCTATTTTAATATAAGTAATCTAATGTAATCTTAATTAATTCCAAAATCCATATACGTCAACCCCAAATCTTCTTCTCGATTCTTTTATTTTATTTTATAATATTTTATATATTATTCTAATATTATTTTCTTACTATGTGTGTTTTTTCACCATTGTCCAAAAAGTATAGGGATTGTGACTGAAGAAAAAAGTAGAAGAAATTAAAAGTTACAACAAACGTCACCTGAAAGATTTGGATTATGTTCTACTAGTATCATTAATTAATTTTTATTTGCTTAATTAATATTATATTAAGTCAAATGGGCTATCTTAATTTATCAACCTTTGCTAATAGCACTTTGTTATGATTATAAATCATTAGTCCCTCTTTATTGCAATTGAAACTTTATATATTTAGAAAATATAAAGAACCTACGTTATTAGAAATTCATCAGTTTCCAATAAGATATTTTATCAGAAATTTATCAGATCGTCATTTTTTCGAAGTGATGATTTCTAGTGATGTCTATTATTACCTTTTGTTTATATTTATATATATGTATAAAATTGGGAATTTTTATATCCTTAATTATTTTTATGTTCCACTTTGGATGGTCAACTATGAAGAAGTAGATGAAATGAAATCCAGCTAAGTACCACTTTTTTTATTACACTATGAAATTCAAAAAGAATATTATTTTGCCTCTTGGAAACATCAAAGTTCCAAAACTTGGAATTACTAATTAATTTCAAATTAAAGCAAAAAAAAAATCGAATATATTGTGTAAAATTAATTAGTTATATCATCCAAGATCATATTATATTAAAATCTTGCAACTTTGACATTCTTATAAAAGATTTCTATTTTTTTCAGAAAGATTATATAGTGTATCTTCATGCTAAAGATCAATTTACATTTTATCTATCCCAACTTGATTTAGGTTTGGGTTATAAAGTAAATAAAGTTACAAATTAATATTATATATTTAAGCTAAATCAAAAGATTCTGTAAATTAAATACCCTTTCATATGCTCTAAATGCTACAAGATCACATTTCATGTTTTCAACTCATATGCCTTGCTATCTAATTTTTCGACTAATTCTTCGATTGAAAAATTATATTGTCTTTTGTCGAAAAAGTATATTATATACCTAGGTCAAGAATTAATTAATTAAATAAGGTATATATGTGTAACAAATTATGTCGTGTAACCACACTCAATGTTGAATATGTGAGACAAACCAATATTAATTTTCTAATATCAAATCATGTCTTTCATAATTATACGTTTCTTTATTAGAATTATAAAATAAGAAATTAAAGCCAATCATGATTCTAATAGCATAGTATACATGATTAAAATAAAATAAAATTACATATATTAAAAAGGATTGAAGAGACATCTAACCCCACCATATACAAGAAGCCAAATAACATCCATTCTTGAAAATCTTTCATGCACATGATTTTAGATTAAAAAATTTAATATCAACAAGGAAAAAAAAGAAAGTTTTTTAAATCAGTTATTTTGATATGTTAAATATATTTAAAATAAATTGTATTTAATAATTCCTTTTCGGTGTGACAGCAAGAAAATGCAAGGAGGAAGTTGGGAGGTGGGATATAATATACTAGTAGACAAGAAAATTATTGGTTGAAAAAAAAAATAGTCCATTTGATATTTTGAAGTATCTAACTAATTTTTATACTATTAAATTATTTAAACTATAACTATAAATCATATTTGTCATAATAAGTGAAATTAGGTACCTAAAAATGAAATGTTTAAGTTATATATATTCATCACTAGGTGGGAATTCACGTAAACTCAATAACTCTTGTTCATACTTCGTAATTAACAAAATTCACAAAATATCTATAATATTTAACTATGAATTATGATATTATTGTAGTATTTAACTTGATGTCATTGTATGAGCTCACAAACTGTAAATTTTTCGAAGCCACATATATTACAACATATAACTAATCAACTTATTTTAGTCTAGATCTTATATTTTAAGGAGACTTTACGCGTAGAAATCTTTGACGACTTGATAGTTTAATTTATTATGGATGTATATGACTAAAACTTAAAATAAAGAATGTAATTTACTACAATAAATTAAATTATACTGGTTAATATGCAAATTATTTTTACAAAATCAGTGTATATAGTAAATTATATATATCCTTTAAAATAAAACAAAAAAAGTAATTGACAGGACAGAGTTGACAAGATTGACCTGTGTCCTTTCCTCTTTACAAAGCAAAAACTCAGATTCTCCTTTTGTCTCAACTCTCATCCAATAATTTCCCCATTGCATTATCATCTCATCAATACCCTAAAATCAAAACGTGAAATAATTCACAAAAAATATTATCTTGCTCCAACTCTTAAAAAATATCATCATGTATATATCGAATTCTTCAAAAAATAGTGTACTTTTAAAGAATTTAATACGAAAGTGATAATATTCTCGAAGAATCTAAGCAACTAACATAGCAGCCCAAAATATCAATAACTTACACCAAATAGTACACTAAAGAGCAAAGGTATATATAAATGTAACTATATCTTAATATATAATAGTAATCGAGATCATTGACTTTCCTTTCTAGTCAGTCTCATTGACTTTCCTTTCTAGTCAGTCTCAATTGATAAATTGTTGAGACAAAATATATATGTACAATCTTAATACTCATGTGAATGGTGGTACATTGATGAAGGGTGATCATGAGTTGAAGTATTAGCAACTCCAGCACCAAGATTTAAATACACCATTCTTGAATCAATGTTAGTACCACTACTTGTGCTAGATGTATGATCATCACTCATGTTATTTGGAGGATAAATATTTGTCGAAGAGAGATCAATGTTCGCGCTGCCTTCCTCTCTTAAAATCACCATAGCTGCTGATTGAACAAGTTCAAGACAGAGTCTCAACTTATTTGGTTCAATGTGGACATGTCCAGGGACAGTTCCTTTAAATAGAAAATCGGACGTTAGGGTACGTAAAATGTCCAATGGAGTGATGCCATCTAACATTCGTACGTTGGGATCAGCATGGTGGTCTAATAGAACAGCTACCATGTCTGGTGACACCATTTCAGCTGCAATGTGCAGCGGAGTTTTCCCTGCAGGACCTGCAGGGAAGTTAACATCCGCTGCACCTAGCTCTAGTAACGCTTTCACAACTTCCCTACTACAATTTTCAACTGCATAGTGTAATGCAATTGATTCATCAAGATTTAACCCTTCTCCCATTACCATGAGCTTGACAAGTTCAACGTCGGATGAGTCCAGGGCTCGTCTCATCCTACGGATTTTTTGGTCCTCGAGCTCAGCTGCAGAGCTGAGATCGAGGTGGTTGTGATGATGTGGCATTAAGGATCGACGTGCTAGGTTGGATTTGAGGCGTAGTTCTTCAATTTTGGCTACAACATCAATGGGAAGGTGTTTGGCCAACATTTCAGGTGGAAGACCTGATTTTGCAACCAAATGTGAACACGTAGTCCATAGTTGATTCATGTCTTGCTTCCTTGATGCTATTAGAACTCTCATCACATCCTCAATTGAAGCTTTTTCTACCATGATTGCCAATTGCTTCTGATCAATTAAAAAAAGAAACATAAAATTATCTCCCATGGTTTAGCTGATTGTAAATAGTTGATAAATATCAAGTGCTAAAAAAGAATATATATATATATATATATACAAACTACTTATGTGTTATGTTCAAAATTGTAGTTCCATTTTCTTTTCTTGTAACCAAATGAGGAAAGTAGATGACTATTGGGGAAAGATTTGGTCTCATCACTTTTGAAAGACAAGATGGATATATCAAGAACCATATTTGGAAACATTTTAGCTAGTGTGTGACATTATGATAAAATAAGCCCAATTCAAGAAACTCAAATAACTAAAATCTCACATGAAATCAAGACAACAATTGTGAGATGAGACATCTAGTGTCAAAATTCCATCAACAAAATAAATCATTAAACAATGTAAAAAGAGGAAAAAATATTAACGATTCCCCACTTTTTTTTTTACATACATTCACTTCAACTATTTTTAAATTAAGTTCAAATAATATGAAAGAAGAAGAAGTTCTTGGATCAAATGATTCTGCAAAAAGAAATTTACTACTAAACAAGAAACAAAAACTTAAAACAAAAATTAACACCATTTCCCAAGAAGAAATGGAAATTTGATTCCACTATTCCAAAAATCCAAAACACCCATATACAATAAACAAAAGTGAATCAAAATTAAGCTCAGAGTTTAACTGACACACTGACGACTATGTTAAGTCATTTTAACTTGACTTTTTTCAAGATTACGAATTTCAGAGAAGTTATTAGTAATAAATATCTTTTGAATAGCTTAATTGTCGGTAGATATTAGTTAAACTCATTTAAAGAGATGTGAAGGACAAATGATTGATTAACCTGAGTGAGCAAAGCAAGTTGTTCAACACCAAAAGATCTAGCGGCTGAGAGTGTATCAAGTGCAAGATCAACGGCTGAGGTGCAATGTGTATGCCAACAACCTCTCTCTCCACAATTTGGCCTTGGCTCATGTTTTTGTGGCACAATGGATACTTGTCCACTGTATAAAAACTGCATCATCAACAAAAACACCTCATATCCTACTGAGTTCACCGGTATCACTACTGATGCCGGTGAACCAGTATCTCTCGGCCCATTAACTGGGCCGAGTTGAGGGCCGGACTGAGGAGAGCCCGGCCCACAAAAGAATTTCCTGAAGAATTGACTCCGTGCTGCCAGGACGCAACGGTGAGCATGGACTAAATGACCTTCAACATGAAAAGTAACATCACTAAAAGCTTGACCATTGATGAGGAGATTGAGATAATCTAAAGAGAGACTTCTTAAGGAATCTTCAGGATTACTACTCATTTTTTTTTTGGCTATGTATAAACTATAGTAGTAAAAGGTTTTAGTTCATGTTTGTATAGTTTTGAAAGTAGTGTTGGATGAAGAAGAAAAAAAGAGAGTGAGTGAGATTCTTCTTTCTGTATGATTGGTGTTTTGTGTTGTGTGTGTGGTTAAAATATTTAGAGAGAGAGAGAGAGGGTGGAGCAATATGGATGGCTATTCTGGGCGGCTGAGGTATTTAAACAAAAGAAAAAGGGAATATAAGTAACAATAACATATTCAATGAAATTACATGATTGTGATCTTGAGAAAGTGAGGTATATGCAGTCTTATTTGAAGTTAAGAGGGAATATTTTTTATATACTCTCGGCTCAGATAAAATAATAAAAGGAAAAGGAAAGGAAACACGATAGAAAATATCAGCAGCACCAACAAATAATATGATAAGAGAAATTAGATAGCATGATTACTAATTATTGACTTCCATACTCTCTATTTTAATTTATTTATTTTAGTTACTATTTGAACAACATGCATATTCAGTGTGACTTCACAAATTGGATGTGAGGAGAGTAGTTATACGCAACCTTATTTTTATCTCATGAAATAGAGATGTTATTTTCGATAAATCTTGGACTCACATGAAAAGCATAGCAAAACTAGAGAAAAAAGAGGATACAATTAATGACATTAACAAATAATGTGATAATCAAAACAAATAAAACAATAAGTAATACTAAGAAGTATGTATAAGAAAGCAGGAGAAAATTTTTTTGCCCTGATAAAGAAAACTAAACAATACGACTATTTATTAACCTTCTATTTTAATTTCGTACCCTTATTTTAATTTTTTGGTCTTAATTAGAATATAGTAGTTAAAAGATAGAAGAACGTGTTCTTGAATTTCACACAGGCCTAGTAAAATAAGAGACATTTGAAAAAAGAATTGTAAAATATCATAGTTTTACCTAGACTCATATATTTTGTATTTTTTTTTTACCCTCCCTAGGAGCTCCCACCTCTTTTACTCTCTTGGTGACTCGAACTCGCAACCTTCGGGTTTGAAGTGAGGGGTGCTTACTATCCGAGCAACTTGTATTCATTATAAATTCTAGGCAAAAAAGATATTCGAACTTTGACCGAAATTGTTGTAACAATCCCAAATTATGGGCAGGACCTATCACCCCTACACTGTTTAACAGTTTATTTTAAAGATATATAAGTGTAACACCCCAACTTTTCGAAATGTCTAAATTGACTCGTATCTTCGTGGAAAGACCAGGAGGGTGGGTAATAAATTAAGAATGATGTGTTATGTGATATTTTAAGTGTTCAAGGGTTGTATCTCAAGTTTTGAAGTAAGGTAAGTGGCAAAATAAAAGTTGGCGAAAGTTACCGTAAATTCCTTTTTAAAGATTTGTCTGAAATTTGGGTCATATGTCTTGGAGATTTTCTACCAATATATAAAGAGTTATGGTGCCCACGACCAATGAAATCGAAGGTCTACAAGTCTAGTTTCCAACGCATCAACCCGTTCGTTCATACGACTTCAGAATGGAGAGATGTTCGCGTTTTCGCAAGACTGCACAAGCAGGCAGGTGAGATGGGTCCACTAGGTCGGTGGAACTTTATATATATCATCTTCTTCGACTTTTCTTCATTTTTCCTTCATTTTTCTTAGTGAATAACCAGAAAACTCACAAAATCCACTTCTAGGATCAGCCAAGTTACAGATTTTTGTGACTTAAGTCCTTGACAAAAGTTGTTCTACGCGTTGAGCTCGTCAACATGGTATAATTTATTTTATTGATTTCCTAGCATATCGTACTTTGGTGTGTGGACAGCAGGGGTTTGGGCATATTTTAAAGTTTTGAGGTGTATTACGAACTTAAATCAAGGTAAAACCCTTCTTCCATCGACTCTAGCTTTAATAAGTTGCAAATAGCAATTTGCGGCGGAAATACATATCTTTTATCGGATTATCGTGGTATGCTCTATTCTTTTGTGTTGATTATGGTCCTGCCTTGTTGTAGTATCAAGGGGGGTTGTGAGTAAAGTCGTTAGGTCACGTGAATTCAGCGAAAAAGGTATGTTAAGGCTATTCCCTACTTACGGCATGTTTCCTTAAAGCTTAGGAGCAATGTAATTGGGTTGTTATCCTTGTTATACTTGTAGTCATTATTGTTGATTGTTGGCTACTCGATTTAATATAATCATCCCTTGTCGGGATTCTTATTCAGTTAGTAGCGTCCCTATGTTGGACACGACTTAGAGGCTATTTGTATAGGTTGCTTATAACTAAATTGCTCGCTTTTAGCGATTGGATTGTAATTATTGCCCTTGGGACTATTGTGGTTAGCTGTAGGAATGTGATCTATGTCTAGAAGGACTATGTTCTGCCTACGGGGCTATATGGATACCTAAGAGGGCTATGAGTTGCCTACGGGGCTATATTGATGCCTATAAGGGTTATGAGTTGCCTACAGGGCTATATTGACACCTAAGAAGGCTATGTGCTTCCTACAGGGCCATGTTGTTGCCTAAGAGGGCTATGAGTTGTCTATAAGCTATGTTGATGCCTAAGAGAGCTATGTGCTGCCTACGGGGCTATATTAATGCCTAAGAGGACTATGTGACTACCTACGGGGCTAGGGGACTACCGATAGGGGTATATAAATTGATTGGCACCTTACGGGCTTATAGGGGCCTGAGTAGGTGGTCTTGTGTGTTGTTTGTACCTGCCGAGCTTATGGGGGCTTGGTTTGGTTGTTGTTTTATTATGTTTGATAAGTTAAGATTTAGGAGCAGGTTGGTACACTTATCTTATCCTTGATCTATTTATCGGATTATTCCAGTATATTAGGATACCTGCTCATAGTCTATTGTCTTTCATACTCTGTACATTATTTCGTACTGATCCCCCATTGCTTGGGGGCGCTACATTCATGCATGCAGGTTCCGACAGATGACCCAGTAGACCTCCTCAGCAGCAGGATTGACTTTTATTCGGTTGGCTAGCCCTTTTCCTCTGGAGCTGCCAGAGTTTGGAGGTTTGTTAGCTTTTGTTGTATTTATTTTTATGGGTAGGTTGGGGCTTTGTCCCGCCAATCTTTAATACTCTTAGAGGCTTGCAGACTAGTGTGTGGGGGTGTGTAACTACGTTATGGCCATGTTGTCCTAGTTTGTTGGTTTGTTGAAGTTTGTAAGCTGCTTGATGTATTGTCTTGATATATACATGTTTTCAGTTTTGGTATAGAGATCATGGTGGCCTCGACGGCCCAATCAGGACTTCTGTGCTAGTTGTCTATTTCTTTATATGAACTCTTGGGAGTAGCTGTTTCGTTTATAGATCTGTTGACAGGGGCCTTGCTGGCTGAGGGCTTAGTTTTAAGCCGAGATATACTTGTTTGTTTTCTTGATTGCGTGTGGTTGTCATGCGCTAGTAGCAAATGGTTCATCAGGGTCGGCTTGGGCTTGAGATTTGGCATTAGGAGCCAGTTGCGCTCCTTGAGTTTGGGGCGTGACAATAAGTGCCCGGCTGGACAAGTTACTATTTACACTATATCAAATTGATCTTTAGCGGCAATTAGTTAACGACAATAGCTCAATTGCCGCTAAATATGTATTTTTTTAGCGGCAATAACTCAATTGCCGCTAAATATATATTTTTAGCGGCAATTAACACTCTTTGTATGTGTCCCTAAAACCTTTAGCGATATTGGATCTAATGACACTTAACTTATATCGGTAAAGACTTTAGCACTTTTTATCAATGTGTCTATTTATTGCCGCTAAAAGTTATTTTTATTGTAGTGTTATAATGATGTAGTTTTTATGATGTCCATATAGGCACCTATATATCTTTAAAATACATTATTAAATAGTGAATGGGGTAATAGGTCCTGCCCAAAGTTTAGGATTGTTATAACAATTTCAATCAAAGTTCAGATATATTTCGAACCATTTTCCCTAAATTCTATTTACCTAATTAAAGTTTATACTTTATAGATCATAAGATATGTATGTATATAATTTACTTTTTTAATTTTATTTTTACCTCTCAGCTCCCACCTTTTGTTTTCTTGATGACTCAAACTCAGTTAAGATTAAAAGTGATGGTGCTTACCATCCGAACAATTCTCTCTGGTCAGATTATAAGATATTTTCTTCATAATTCAAAATAAATATAGTTATATATCATGATAAAAGGGTAATAAAAGACTATAGATAGAAAACAACGAAGTTTTTGTCTGATTGCAGGGAAAAAAAGGGAAAAGAAAAATATCATTAGATTTGTCAAAAATTAAACCAAATCAAACAAAATCTACACTAATAACTCAACTGATAATTATAGTATATTCAATTTTAATAATTGAAAAATAAATTAAATTAATTTAAATTAATTTAAATTTTAATAAAATATCAATCCAAATCGAATGAGGAACTCAAAATGACCATACATCTTTGGCTGTCTTATAATTCTACAATTTGACATTTGAGTTGTCATTTTATTTGCCCTAACTAAACCCTACCATCCACCCTATTCTCACTTCATCATTTTCCTACTGAAAATAAAGTACCAACACCACTTAAATTTGTCTCCTCTTATATATATTTTTTGAGATCGATTAATTTGAATTCACATAAAAAATAATGGGTAATTTTAAAATTGAGTGGTCTTCATTAAATTTTTTATCTTGCTTGTCTCATAAACAAATACTTAAATATCAAACATCAAAATTCTGACAAAATTTACATGTGTGATGAATAATTTGAGACAGATTAAATCATATACATCTAACATCATGTATAGTATAAGCTAGATGTCATTTTCTATGTGTCTATTTTGTTACCATGCTTTTCTCCCCAAAATTAGGCTTTTTCATATACTCTCTTTGACAATTTTTGTTTTGTCCTTTTCGATAGTCATTGGTAACTTATCAATTGACAAATTATAGGATTTTTTTTTTTCTCTAAATACACATTTTATTTTATCATAATTTAAAAAAAAATATCATTTAAAAAAAATTCAAAAAATTCCTCTCAGACACATCACTCCCCTCTTTCTCATACATCCTTATCCCCTCTCGGATACATCACTCCCCTCTCCGATACATCCCTCACTTATGTATTCAGATGTCCTATCCCCTCTCTGATGCATACCTCCCCTCTCAGATACATTCGTTCCCTATGTATCCGGATGTCTGTTGATGTATCCGGAAGTTCAGTGATATACCTCCCCTCTCGAATACATCTCTCCCCTATGTATCCGAATGTCTGCTGATGTATGATATTGTATCTGAAATCCATAAATTTTAAGGGATTTTTGTAATTTGAAAAAGAGTAGAAAAATAATGTAATTAACTCTTAACACTATGAGATTAATGTAAATTATACTAAATTATAATACTAATATATTTTCCAAAGCAAGGCTAGCTAGAAAATAAAAATGTTCTACGTACATACGTAAAGTAGCATCATAAAATTCCAAGAGAATATATACTTGGGATTTTTTCTTTTTTTATATTTCATTTTAAACCATTTTTTTGGTCAAGCAATAGTTAAGAAAAGAGAGAATTTATGATCCAATAACTTATTAGTTGAATTAGAGAATTTATGATCCAATAACTTATTAGTTGAATTTGATTGACAAGAGTTCTTGACTTGCAAGCAATTAAGTTGAAGACGATGGTGGAATATTACTATAGTTTTTGCATAAATAATGTCAATTTTAAATGAAAACGATGTGGAAAATAGAGAGAAATTAGATAAATTATTATATATCGCTTCTTATTATCATAACTTTAATTTTTTCATATTCAAAACTTCGAATCAGGCAAGAAACTAGTGTTAAGAGTACCGATTCAATTTGACCCAATAATTGTAATCAAAACTTTATATTAATCTTAAGAAATTCATTTAATATGTAGAAATTATTGATTTAGCACCCAATAACTTAAAATAGTTAGAATTCTAACTCTCATAAGCTTTAAATTTTAGTTTTACTTCTGAAATTCAAAACTTCTAATTATAACTTGGATGACATTAAAAAAACAAATCAACAGGAAAGTGGTCAATAATGGTTTAGGATCTAGGCAAGAATATATTAATCTTTTTTAATTGTAGAAATTATATATCAAAGCAAGTTGCTTTAATTTTGATTCAAAAATATATAATTAATCTCAACTTGTAGGATATATACAAAAGAGGTATTTTGATACCAAATAATTGCAAGTGCTTAAAGGCATGATCCCAACCCCATGTAAGAGCTCTCCATTTAATTTGAGTTGCATTTCAACAACTTGAAAGATCAAAAGAATTCTATTATTTTTCAAGAAAATATTTTTAAAAAATTATTTTTTCGACAGACTTACTAGGTCTACTTCTATATTATCTATATATGTGTCTGATAAGAAACTTTGATAAATTGATGTCATATCGAGGTATATATATTTACTATTTGATAAATGAATCTATTAGATGTGTAACGCACTATCAAAGACTATGATCTAGTGATTGAAATTCTTTTACTCTTTATTGGATATCTCTTTTCTTTAAACCTTGCAAAGGTAGAACTTCTTGTTGGAAAGCGTTTTACAATTCCACTCTCATAATAACTAACATGTAAGCCTAAATCAATTAATCGAGCTAGTAAACTTCGAATACGAAATGATTGAAAAAATAGAGGGACCCTCTTAAGGAAAATATACGCATTAGACTTTGTCATGTATTGCCTTAGAACCCTACAAAATTCCATATTGACCCCTCTCTATCTCTATTTGTGTGTTTTAGTCACTTTGATTTGATGTTGGTGAATCATGAATTGGTCTTAATCATTATTGGAACACGTCGATAATTCCATATAAGGGAAAAAGTGAGTAAATATATATCATACTAATAATCATTTCATAATATAATATAATATACCAGTGTAAAGAGTAAAAAATGTTGGAATTTGTTTTTTTTTTTTTTGCCAAAACTAGTGGCCGTTTATAATCACTTTTTGTTTTTCAAGCATATTGATCTGATTAATTCAAATCTAAATATTAATTTGATTTATATAACAACATAATATTAGCTCAATTTTATTAATGTTTCGAATGTGAAATCATTTATTTCTTAGGACGAAGACGTTGCTCTTAATTCTTTCCATTTCTCTTGATAGGTATGCTTATATGAAAGAATATATATAGTTATTTATTTATTTTTTATTTTTTTTATTTTATTATTATTATTATTATTTTTTATTTTTTTTTATAATTTTCATCCTTCGAATTTTTAATTAAAGAATGAACAAATTTCACATGTCTCAATTTCACTCTTCGGGGTGGCCCAGTGGTTTGGGCTTGGGACTTTCATGTTGGAGGTCTCAAGTTCGAAACCTCTTACCAATGAAAGCAAGGGGTTTGCCTTTTGGGTCGAGTTCGTCGCACCTAGCTTGCCTAGTGTGGGTTACCTCTCCTATGTGGTTTGCGAGCTATTACATAGGAACATAGATTTTATCATGTGCGCACCTCAAATGATAGCGACTGCAAATTTTCCTTGTCATAAAAAAAAAATCACACATCTCATCACACTTTTTTACTATAAAAAAAGAACCTTGACTTTTTCAAAACTTTAACATACACACACTTTCTCTCTCTTAATTTTTTTACTTTAAATTTTATAATTCATTCTCTCTCAACCTTTAGAATTTTGGAGGAGGCACATTCGAAGGTTGGCCTATTTTGACTTGTCTTGAATAAACTATGCACCAACAAACTTTTTTATTTATTTATTCGGTGTTCAAATGATAATAATAATAATAATAATAATAATTTAGTGTTCTTTATTATTTGAATTCGATTAAATTTGGATTGAACTTAATTCTCTCATATTCATGCTGCAAGATTCATATTGGCGGTAAAAAGTTTCAACAAAAATCAGTATAATTTGAATTCTAGACTTTAATTAAGAATGAAAGAGTATTACTATTCTATCATAATCTTGGTATATAGATATGCACTAAAAGTTTATAATATATATAAAAATATTATATATGTATATATTAAAATAAGGGTTTGACAAAATTAGAGCCATTGATTATATATTTTGGTTATTAGGTCTTGTAAAAGATTATTATAAATAGGACTTACTTTTCATGATATTTCATTCAAGTCAACGTTGATGAACTCTATGTTTCCATATATTACTTCATCATTCTGTTTCAAATTTATTTGTTTTGACTTTATTATAAAGAAAAAGATTTTTAAGATCTTAGTATAACTTGTATAGTCTATTATATAGTAGCTAGTGGTGGAAAAGTAATATTAAGATAATTAGAAAAGGTAATTTAAAATTTTGAATAACTAATTATATAATTTGTATAACAAGTGTTAGTGGAAGATAATTTATTCACACTTAATATTTTTATTAGTAAATAATTATTAATGCAAGACATGATATATATATATATATAAACTTGGATTGAGTTGGGTCTTGACCCGATTGTTGTCATAACGCATTATTATCCGTCCAAATTTGATCCAGCCCGCCCAATTGTCACCCCAAAACTCTTAAATAACTTCCTAACATAATATTTTGCCTATTCATCATGAGTTGTCTACAATTTCTCTCTAATTAACTCTAACTATTATATTATTTGATTAGATGTATACATTATCTCAATTTATATACTAATTATCTATCATTTGTATTTAAAAGTCAAATTTCGAAATAAATTTAGGAGTATATATGGAGTTAATAATGATAGCAAGTTGTAAACCAAGTGGACACAAAATGTGGACATGATTAATCAATTAAATTAGATGCATTTTCAAGTAATCACATGCAACTATATAGAATGATTTGATATTAACTTTTTGGATTTGTTGTTTAATATTTAATTTCCCCCCATCAACATTTCCTAATAGGGAAAAAGTTGAAAAGAGAATACATTAAAATATTTTATATGACTAGCTGTTTTTTCATCGATTATTTTATTTAATTAATGGTACACCTTAATCTATTATTTTAATTATCCTCCCCTTTTCCAATCAAATTCAATGACTCCTCCATAATAGTTTTTAAATCTTTAATCTTTTAAGATGCCAGAATCATATATAATTTAGATGGTGGCATTAAAAAAATAATGATTATGACTTCAAATAATATTTTAGAAGATAAATCTTAGTCTTTCTTAAAGTGATATTAAACCAACCAAATTTTAGATGATGGTTGGATTTAAATTTAAATTCCAAATAAGGCAAGGATATCATTAACAAAAGTGTGAGAAAATTTTTCTCTGTTTTTTTCTTTTGAGTATAGAAAAGTGAGAATTGAAAATGTAATTTCAATACTCGCTCACTTAATCGTTTAAACTAAAATTAGCTAGCAGATATCTAATATATGTATAATATGTGAATAACTATATATAATCATGTATACTGATCAGAAAAAAGTAAACGATGAAGCAGATTTATAGACTATATATTTGCAAATAAATTAGAGGCAATAAAGGACCAATTACTAAACATAATACAAATTGACACTAAACAGTTGTCAGTAATTATATGTATATTATATGATAAGCAAAGGTGATTATGCTTAATTATTAGGGTTTTCTGTAAAAGGTTTCTTTTAGGTCCCTAATTAATCCTGCTTGCTTTTGGGGGACATATAAACCATATATGTAAAATCCACTTTCTACATTTCCCCCCTCCCCTTTGACTTCCTCTTGTTGTAGCCAACCCTATCATCATAACAAGTCCACAATAATTCCCCAATTGAAGATGCCTACTCATTTGGAACAACAAAATTATAAAATGAATCTGTTTATCATAAAGAATGGTTCATGGTTCAATACGTATACTTAATTTTTTTTGTTTTGTCTATCCCCGAGATTTGTGATGCCTAGTTTTCAACGCTTGAGTGGTTGATTAATTTTTGTGATACGAATTAATTAAGAAAAGGAAAATACCAACTAAAGAAGCTTTTTGCCATTCCCTATTCTCCAACATAGAATCTTAGCCTATATGTCACATAATTAGGCAAATCAAAACATTAACTGTTCAAAACCTTAACTTGACAAACATAAAGCCTAAAACCCCTAGTAATTAAACATCATAGTACAAGGGTCAAATAAATTATAACTTTCAAATGTTATGTCGGAATTTACGATCAAAATCTGAATTGTATGACACATAAACTGAGACGATCGGAGTGTTTTGCATAGAGAATATTGGACTTCAAGATGATGAAATAATTCTTCAACTACTTTTATGTAGAGTCAATTTTTTCTTTCTAGATACACAATTGAAGCATCAGTAGAAATGCATATTACTTTAGTCGAAGAAAAAATCTAAGAAAGATATACAACACACAATTATATACATTGACTTTTTTTTACATGTGATTTTAGTGCAAACACAATTCATGGCAATCCACATGATAAAGCATTAATTTGGTAGATTATTATATATATATATATATATCTAGTGGACTTCCCATTGTATACCCAAAAAGAAAAATTAAAATGGACAAGAGTGCATGAATTTGGTAAATGTTTAATAACTGATCAAATCACGTTAAATAATTTTCTTAATTATCGTATTGATCATGAATGTTTGATTCCTCTATCTTTTATCTTCTCTCTCGTCGTCTCCCCTCCCCCCTTTCATATTTAAAGGCATTTTGATGTACTAAGTTTCTACTATGCGCGACGTCCGGAGAAGGTTTGTCCAAAAAAATAAAAATATCCTATTGAATTAAACAAAACCCTAATAAAACTTGGTACTCATTTCTTACAATTACAATTGTTAGCTATTTTGATGTGACAAGACAATACTATATGACAATTGCCTATATATGTGAGTTAATGAATGACCTCTCAAAGGTCCACACCATTTATAATCATGACACGTAGAAGTAACCCATGATCTTTCCATCAGTCTCTCTGTGCTCACCATCACTACTTTAAGCTCTGATCTGAGTAGCATGAGGCCCGTGAAATTTTGTGTGTAGTTTTGATCGTTTCGTTCATGGAATAAGATAAATAAATATATATTTCACTCATCTAAAAGCAAGCATAAGATTATTTCATGTTGTTTTTAAATTTTATCTCAAAATTATTATTATCCTTTATCACAAGTATCAAACCGTATATGTCTCACTTACTACTACTGAGATTTCAGAGTTTACAGTTTTGCTTTTTTCATTTGTTTGATTTATTGCAGGGCTATGGCTTTATTCAAAGAATACAGTGGCACTGACTTCCATGTGTAATCAATGGCACTCTACTTACACTTCTCTGCCTAGATTCTCCTTCATTTAAATTATGTGATAAACTATTAATATTTGTGGTCATAAAATATATTATAATTATTGAATAACGTCAATATCCTACTTATGATGAAATTATAGGAATAAGTATGGTATGATATATATAGAATCATCATACTATATCAAAATTTTAATATAATATTAATATTAGTATTATGATATTTGGTGTGATATATAATACTTCCTCCATTCTATATTTATTGAATTTTTGAGGCATTTTTTATTTTTCAAATTAACTTAATTGTTCAATTTTCAAGACTACTTTTAGAGTGTTCTTTCAATTTTACCCTTCATTTGGATCTTCAATGTGATGACTTCAATAAATTTGACAGTAATTAATAAGGATAAAAATGGAAAACTATGTTCAATTTATGTCTTAATCTACTTTTCTTAAAGTGTGTGAAACACCTCAAAAATTCAATTAATATGGAATGGAGGGAGTATACATTTTTAACTTTTTTAGTATTCAATACGGTATTTGGTATTTAGAAATAACTTATTGAAATACCAATACCATACCGAAGTATATAGTTTAAATAACACATATATATTACTAAAATACTAACAAATATGTAACCTAGTATTAGTATAAACTAAGGGCTCGTTTGGTGTGAGGGATAAGAATAAATAGTCCTGGGATAAAATTTAGATGTCTTGTTTGGTTGACATGTTAGGGATAACTTATCCCACCATTTATAGCATAGTGATGGGATAAGTTATCCCATTTACATGATGTGATAAGTTATCCCGGGATAACTAATCCCAGGATAGTTAATCCTGGGATAACTAGTTCCCAACCAAATGTTTAGAAGTTGAATCTTTGAAACTCTATTTTGATTGATATGTAATTAATTAACAAAATGAGTTGTTTGTACTTTATTTTCAATATATATTTCTACATGTGTAATGTGTTAGTATGATACAATTAAGACCTTTTTTTAATTGTTTAAGTCATAATACTCTATTATACAAGTATATATTAGTCGAAGTTGAAAAAATTATAGTTACCGATTTATCATACTATAGAATACTGAAACCGAACTTTAATATACCGAACCAAACAAAATTGAATTGATATGGGAATAATATAATGTTTTAAAAATTGAATACCAAAATAACGATATCGAAACATTCAAATAACGTATCGTACCATACCATGCCCACCTCTAAACGAAGCTAAACTGATCAATGGATTGTGATAATTTGGGTTAGAGTCATAATTAGTACTCCATAACACTTATTTGGTAGACTTAATTAAGAAATAAAGTCATGTTCTTAATTACTATAATTTATAACTTTAGTAGATAGCTAGTAGTATTTAATTTAATCCTAATAATAACATCACAATATCTGTTACATGTTATAGCCTCTTCCCTTCGAAAGAATACTATGCGATAGCTCATAAATCATATCAGATACAAACCATTTAATATTATTTGGAATACTTATTAATTAATTTCCTTTTGTATTTATTTATGGGCACAGTAGAAACTTGTTGGTTTTTGATTTGAATGATAAGAAAAGTGATGCAATATTCTGATATAAATTCTCTTTCTTCATCTCATTCTTTTTGCCCCTCTTATTTTTTTTTCATTCATCTCCATCATGGTTTCTAACTGCTGTACAATTATTTATTTGTTTCCTAGCTACTTTAATTATTTCAATGGCAGTAACTATTTAATTTATTATTTGGGGTATAGTTTGATTGGATCTAGGGTCTTTTACATTTTTTTCTCTATTTTTTCCAAGCGTACGTTTAGATAAGTGATATTTGTTAGATTTAACTTATAAAAATTAAGATCAGATTAATTTAACAAGCATTTTAATTATGATTAAAATATTAAATTTGAAAATGATTTTTTTTCAGTTCGTTAATATGATTAAGATATTAAATTTTAATTAATATGATTAAGATATTAAATTTGCTACTCAGTTATTTCAATTTGTAAATTTTACATTGAAAAACAATAAATCCGTAGTTTGTTATATAAGTTCAAAACTTTAACTAAATTTAATAGCATCAAATTATTCTCTCTATTCCTATTTGTACGTCGTCCTTACTAAAAATAGGTGGTCCTTAATATTCCATCCGTCCACTTTTAATTGTCATGATTTTTTTTAGAGTCAAACTATAAGAACTTTGACTAACATTTTACGATGTATTTTTTCATCACATTAATATGCAAAAAATTACTCCCTCTGTCCCAATTTATATGACTTACTTTCCTTTTTAGTCAGTCCCAAAAAGAATGACACATTTATATTTTAAGTAACCATTTGCCTATAAAATGTCTTTTTTACCCTTAATGAAATGATTTACAACCACACAAATTTCTATCATTCATTTTGGACCACAAGTTTTAAAAGTCTTTCCATTTTTCTTAAAGTTTGTGCCAAATCAAAGTACATCATATAAAATGGGACGGAGGGAGTACAATTTATAGTACTTTTCGTATAGTTTTTGATTGTCTAAATCTTTTGTTTAAAATATCAAATTAATGTAATCTAATTTAATTTTGAAAATTAGTCAAATTGATTAAATTTTTGACTTCAAGAGAATACCTACCTACTCATTGGTAGTGAAAAAACAAGAACATAAGTATGTTTACGAAGCCAAGAGAGCCACTCATCTAAGCCAACGAATTTGAATTCTGCTATGCCGGTGCACAAAGCAAGTAGACAAGGACTACGTAAATCTTTGGTCTGTCTATCATTGCCCATGTTGGGTTGACTCCTTTTTCCCAGGCAAAAGGACTCCTACTAATATTGACTGACCTGTTTATAGGCAAATAAGGGTATGATAGTAAACTTAGGGACGTGAAATCTTAAAATGGTGACATATGAATAGGAATAGAGAGTAGTATTTACTATCATAGTACTCCCCATTTTTTTCTTCATATATTCCCCATTTTAGCTAAATTATATTACTAAATAGTATCACAAATAATTTCGATACTCTAATACCTTTTATAGATCCATTGAAAATTAGTACTATTATTTCACTCCCCTCATATGTTCTTTAATTCAATTTTCAAATTAATTTTTAAATCAATTTCCTAACTTTATGATCACAAAACGTTTTATTTGTTTATATGGATTTAGGAAAAGGGAGGGGACAGGGAATTAGTTTACCGATTAAACTTACAAACTGAAAATTTAATGACTATCAAAATATTTTGGCGATTGATATTGCAGATTATAACAAATTTAATATTTTAAACAAGCTAAGATGGTTATTAAATTAATCTAATCTTGATCGTTAAAAATTATATTAGACAAGTATCACTCATCTAAATGTGTATTTGAGGAAATAACGAGAAAGTGTAATGAAGATAAGCGCGCTAAATCCTACTCCCTCCGTTTTTTTATATGTCATCCTTACTATAAATAATTGGTCCATAATACTTGTCATTTCATAAAATCAATGCATAGATTACAATATTCTTTTTATTTTACCCTTGTGAGTTATTAGTCTTGAAAATATACATTTGACCAACATATATAGAAAAACTAAGTGAATAATTCATATTCATTGTCAAATTAATTAATCAAAATAAATTAATTAATATTTATTGATTGAAAAATTGACAAAAATTAAATAAAGGTAGAATAGTAAACTTACTTAATTTCCTAATGCACGTGAAATAAAAAATGGTGATATATAAATAGGAACGGAGGGAATAGTTTGATCGTTAGAGGCTTTAAATGCACATATATATCCTTTCTGCTTTAATTTTAATGATATTATTCAAATTTCGAGAGTAATAGTCACGAATTTGAACATACCATCTTTTAGAGTTTAAAAAAATAATTTACATATTTAAGAACTACATAAAACGTATTTATAAGTCACAAAAATAACAATTTAAATATTTAAAAAATTTGTGAATCAATCACAATTAAAAAAATATAATCTTATTTAACTCTCAAAATTGAAACTATAAACTAGGGCAAAACAAATAGAGACTGTGTGTGTGTTTATTAGGGCAGATATAGATTATAGTGCCGTGTGTGTATGTGTGTGTGTTCAAGATTGGGAAGGAGAGGGTTAGGGGAAAAACTTCAAAGGCTATTAAATTGAAAATAAATGCAATTTCTCTATATTCTTTTGTTTTTTTTTTCTCTTCTCATTAAAATTAGTGAATTCATCCGCGCGGTCATGAAAAACACAAATAATTTACTAAATATTATTTACGTAGAAGAGGTATTATATATATATATATATATATAAATCTTTTCATTTGTATATTTAATATATTTGAATTCGAAATATCTAATTAAAAGTATGAAAATCGCATTATCATATCTCTAGGTGGTGGTATATTACAATTTACAACTACTCACCTGTCTCAATTTATGTGATATTTTTCGTTTTTTGAGAGTCAATAAGTTTGACCGAAAATTTACACATGAAATCTTCATTTAAAAAAAATAAAATTTATATATTTGTAAACTACGTAAAAAATACTATAAATCACAATAATTAATCATTCAAAATATTTAAAAGATCTATGAAATATTTATAATAAAAAATAAATTTATTTAAATCTTGAAATCTGAAAAATGCCACACTAGAATATTACATATTTGACACTCATTACTCAAAAAATTACAGAAAAAAAATACACTTTTTATTTTATTTTAACCTACATTGGCTAAGAATTTGGATAAGCTTGTTTCAGACATAATGGCAGATAGGGCCGACAAGTATGGAGTTGTCTTGTCTTGTCATATCAACTGTCAACTACTTCAATTTAATGTTCCTCTTATAAAATCGTATCATATTATTTTTCTTCATATTCGTTTATCGATATTTGCGTTGAAGTCTGATTAAAGAAAAATAGGAATTAGTTATGATGTTCATCACTAAAATATGGCTAAATAACCAATAGCTAATAAAAATAGAATGTAAGACAAATTTTTATTGTTTAGCGATAAAAATTATCTTTTTCTTTGGTAGTTAACGTCATAAAGACAAATTTAATTGTACCACCAAAGAGTGGTGTGGTCGTTAGAATTCACAAGAGGTTTCAGATTCAAATCATTGAAATAGATAACTTCTTGATAGAAGTGTTTTTACTTTACATAATTACCAAGCGCGACTTTGAATTAGTCTGAGTCAGGAAGATAACAACAACATATCAGATGTATTCTCAGAAGTGAGATCTGAAGAGAGTAGAGTATACATAAATCTTATCCCTGTCTCGTAGAGATAAAGAAGGCATATGAAAATAAGAGTAACTGCAATGGACTAAGATTTTGCATTTCTAATTCTTTAGACCATCTCCAACCCGCCTCTATTTTACTCTCCATTCTCTATATTTGGAGAGTAAAATAGAGAATGAGCACTCCAATCCACCTCCAAATCACCCTCTATTCTTCAAACGGAAAAGGGTCAAAATTGCCCCTGAACTATATGAAATAGACCATTTATACCCTTTGTTACATTTTGAGATCAAAAATACCCCCGCAGTTATCCCAGGAGACCACAAATACCCTCAAGAGTTAACACCCCAATTTTTTAGTGACGTGGCAAGCCACATGGGACTAATCCCTCCACCTAAGCATTGCCAACTAAGATTCACTACAAAAGAACTTGACTTTTAGTGGCGACAAAGTCGCCACAAAATCCCAAAATATTGCCACTAAACGTTATGAGTGATTTTTAGTGGTGACTAAGGCTCCAACAATCATTCGCTAGTAAAACCTATTTTTTCAACAAAAATATATGATAATTAATTTTCGATTGCGACCTAATTTTCTAAAATAAATAACTTGCAATATCCATATTAAAAACATCCAAAATTATTACGAAAAATAATCAAAATTACTTCTCAATTCAAATCTCCTACTATATATATATAATGCATCATTGTACATTTTATACGAGTCCGGAGCCTAAAGGGTAAAAAAAATTGTCAAAAATTCCAAAAGGGCACATCACTTTTTTTTCTAACCAAAAGGGCAAAATCGCTGCCCTAGCAGCGATTTCGTCTAAAAAATTTTTTTATTTATTTTTAATTAAAAATCACTGCCACAGCATCGATTTTGTAAAAAAAAAAAAAAAAAAAAATTTTATTAAAAATCGCTGCTGTGATTTTGTAATTTTTTTTTTCTTTTTTAATTAAAAATCGTTGCGATTTTGTAATTTTTTTTAATTAATAATCGCTGCTTTTTCTTTAAAAAAACTAAAACGGCACATCAAAAAAAAAATTAACCAAAAGGGCTTCTGACAAAATAAAAATCGCTGCATATTTTCTCAAAAAAAAAAAAAATTTTTTTCTTCAAAATCGCTGCTATAGCAGTGAATTTGGTTAAGAATTTTAAAAAAAAAGTTTTTTTTTGAATTTAATAATCTTTTATTATTATTTATGATATATAATTCAATTTTCCTCATGCTTCAACAATTTTATTGAGTATACTGTCGTCTTATTTATCATTTTTATATTATTAATAAGTAATAATAGGCATGAAAATAATAGCACTCGGCATGAAAAACGCTGCCCCTGCAGCGATGTGTAAGGAAAAAAAAAATTCTAACTTAAAATCGCTGCCACAGCAAAAAAAAGAAATTTTTTTTTTTTTACAAAATCGCTGCTACAGCAGCGATTTTTAATAATAATAATAAAAAAAAAATTACAAAATCGCTGCTACAGCAGCGATTTTTAATAAAAAATACTCCCTCCGTTCCATTTTATGTGGCAACATTTGACCGGGCACGGAGTTTAAGAAATAGATAAAGACTTTGAAATGTTTACCAAATTGCCCTTAAAAAAATAGACTCATTTTTCTCTCTCCTAATAAATGTATTGGAGTACTCTTTTCAAGATTAAGTGGGACCAATAAGGGTAAAAGAGGAATTGTACCTTTAAATATTTACCAAATAAGGAAATGTAACATTCTTTTTGGGACTGACCAAAAAGGAAATAGTGCCACATAAAATGGAACGGAGGGAGTAATATTTTTTTTTTTTTTTTACAAAATCGCTGTTGTGACAGCGATTTTTAATTAAAAATAAATAAAAAACTTTTTTAGACGAAATCGCTGCTAGGGCAGCGATTTTGTCAGAGGAAAATCGCTGCATCAGCAGCGATTTTGCCCTTTTGGTTAGAAAAAAAAGTGATGTGCCCTTTTGGAATTTTTGACAATTTTTTTTGCCCTTTAGGCTCCGGACTCCATTTTATACATTTACATATGACATAAAAATAAAGCATATAGTATCTTCAAACTCCTACTTAATCGATATCATATTTGGTTTTTTTAAAAACAATGAAGAAAAAAACACAAAATTAGGATTTAATGTTAAAAACTTTTAGTGACGATTTTCTGGGCTTTTGTGGCGACTGTTGTTGCCGCTAAAGGTCTAGTTCTTTTGTAGTGAATCCTAGTTGGCAACGCTTAGGTGGAAGGATTAGTCCCACGTGGCTTGCCACGTCAACACAAATTTGGGGTGTTAACTCTTGAGGGTATTTGTGGTCTCTTAAGATAACAGTAGGGGCATTTTTGATCCCAAAATGTAACGAAGGGTATAAATGGTCTAGTTCATATAGTTCGGGGGCAATTTTGACCCCTTTCCGTTCTTCAAATTTAGAGAGTTGAATAACTATTATTCACACTCTCTATTTCACTTTTTTATTATTTTATTATTATTTCTATTACTTTCTAATTAACATATTATTTTACATATAATTCCATTAATTAAATATCTAATATTCATAATTCTTTTTTAAATGTAATAAAATATTTTAAAAAAATATTATTTAATATATACTATTTTAATTTCAAATTAATAGTATTTTTTTTTCTAATTTTTGTTTTATTTTATTATTCATTTTCATTATAAAGAATACGCAAAATTAAAATGGCAAGATGAAAAAATTTAATTTAAAAATACAATACATGATATGATAATTTAAATACAAGATAACAATACAATACATAACATAATAATTTAAATACAAGATAACAATACAATATAATACATAACATAATAATTTAAATACAAGATAAAACACAATACATAACATAATAATTTAAATACAAGATAAAACACAATACATAACATAATAATTAATTGATCACAACAATAATTTAGAAATCCGGTAGGTCGTTTTCAGATTTAGCACTATTCGGAAAAAAATTAGGATATGATTCCGAGAATTATTGCGATTGTGATTGTGACTGCGGTTGTGATTGTCAATTTCTTTTTTCAAGTATTCGTTTTTTTCTCGTTGCAGGTAATCATGAACGTTTGGATCACTAATAGTTTCTACTGTAGAGGTTTTTGGTGAGCGGTATTTGAGATCACCAACACCTAACGATGTTGCGAGGCTTCTACACATTGGTGAGCAGCGTGATTTCCCAGGAATGTTAGGTAGTCTAGATTGCATGCACTGGAAATGAAAAAATTGTCCAACGGCATGGGTTGGGCAATACGCAGGTCATAGTGGATCACCAACAATTATTCTTGAAGTTGTTGTTGATTATGACCTTTGGATATGGCATGCTTATTTTGATTTGCCTGGCACCAATAACGATATTAATGTTTTAGAGTCATCACATTTATTTTCCAATCTTGCTAGCGGTATTGCGCCTCCCGCCCATTATGTTATTCAAGGAAAAGAATACGATATGGGTTATTACTTAGCTGATGGTATATATCCTAAATGGTCTACAATTATTCAAATTATTTGTGATCCTCATTCCCAAAAGAAGAAATATTTCGCGATGAAACAAGAATCGTGCCGAAAAGATGTTGAACGTGCATTTGGAGTTTTGCAATCATGTTTTGCAATTATTGCAGGACCATCACGTTTTTGGAGAAAGGAAGTGCTACATGATATAATGACTACATGTATTATACTGCACAATATGATAATTGAGGATGAACGTGATCTCGATGCACCAATTCAAGATGCCGTAGAGGCTCCAACTCCAACTATAGAAATGGTGGTAGATGAAAATCTCCGGTTTGAACAATTTTTAACTAGACATAAAAAAATTAAGGACAAAAATGCTCATTTTGAATTCCGTAATGCATTAATAGAGCATTTATGGAAGCAACGTAATAATTTTAAAAATTGAGTGTTTATGTAATTGTATGTCACTTTTATTTGAATTTGTCCCCTAATTTATGTATTATATTATATTTTCTTGCAATTTATGTTATTTAAAAATTTAGAATAAAATATAATTTCATATCACATTAAAAATTATATAAAGTAATTATTTGGAAAAAAAGAAATAAATGATTTATATTTTGAAATAAGAAAATAAGAATGAAATATAAATAATAATATAATATTGAGGAGAGAGAAAAAAGTTCTAGAGAGTAAAATAGAGAATTGGATTGGAGTTAATTGTCTGAAAAAATAGAGAACTCTATATTTGGAGAGTAAAATAGAGGATTGAGTTGTTGATGCCCTTAGACCATCTCCAACCCCACTCTATTTTACTCTCCATTCTCTATATTTGGAGAGTAAAATAGAGAAAGGGCTCTCCAACCACCCTCTAAATTACTCTCTATTCTCCATTTATAGAGAGGTGAATAGTAGTTCTCCAAATTTGGAGAACTACTATTCACCTCTCTATTTCACTTTTTCATTATTTTATTATTATTTTCTATTATTTTGTAGTTAACATATTATTTTTCATATAATTCCATTAATTAAATATCTAATATTCATAATTCTTTTTTAAATGTAATATAATATTTTTTAAAAACATTATTTAATATATACTATTTTAATTTCAAATTAATAGTATTTTAATTTTTTTTCTAATTTTCGTGAATAATAAAATTTTATTTTATTATTAATTTTCATTATAAAGAATACGCAAAATTAAAATGGCAAGATGAAAAAATTTAATTTAAAAATACAATACATGATATGATAATTTAAATACAAGATAACAATACAATACATAACATAATAATTTAAATACAAGATAACAATACAATATAATACATAACATAATAATTTAAATACAAGATAACATACAATACATAACATAATAATTAATTGATCACAACAATAATTTAGAAATCCGGTAGGTCGTTTTCAGATATAGCACTATTCGGAAAAAAATTAGGATATGATTCCGAGAATTGTTGCGATTGTGGTTGTGATTGCGGTTGTGATTGTCGATTTCTTTTTTCAAGTATTCGTTGTTGTTCTCGATGCAGGTATTCACGAACATTTGGATCACTAATAGTTTCTAAATTTTTCATTAAAATTTTAGTTTCGTCTCTAAATTCCTTGGCTTTGATATATCTATCTAGCCTTTCGCCGTCCTGTTGTTTGGATGTAGCAGACTCTGATAACATCTTTCCAAGTCGATTATTTTCGGTTTCAAATATTAATATTAATAGGATAGTGTAATCTTCATTTTCACCATGGGATGAATTTCACTATGTTTTTAACCATAGGATGAGATTTTCATCCTTATCTCAAAAAATTACTTCTAGATAAAATAAAATTACATGTAGATAAATAGGATAGAATGTAATCTTGATTTTTACTATTGGATCAATTTCACCATATTTTTAACCGTAGGATGAGATTCTCATAGTTATCTCAAAGTTATTTTAGATAAATAAAATTATATGTAGATATTAATAGAGTAAAACTTATCCGCACATAATGTATACAACAATCTAATACATGCATCTCATGTGTTTGAATTAATAATTCATTTTACGCAATTTTAATTAATTAACACGTGTTTTACTTTATTACGTAACAATAAAAATTAAGGACAAAAATGCTCATTTTGAACTTCGTAATGCATTAATAGAGCATTTATGGGAGCGACGTAATAATTTTGAAAATTGAGTGTTTATGTAATTGTATGTCACTTTTATTTGAATTTGTCCCCTAATTTATGTATTATATTATATTTTCTTGCAATTTATGTTATTTAAAAATTTAGAATAAAAAATAATTTTATATCACGTTAAAAATTATATAAAGTAATTATTTGGGAAAAAAAAAAGGATTTATAGTATGAAATAGTAAGAAAATAAGAATGAAATAGAAATAATAATATAATATTGAGGAGAGAGAAAAAGATTCCTTTTTAGAGAGTAAAATAGAGAATTGGGTTGGAGTTGGTTGTCTGAAAAAATAGAGAACTCTATATTTGGAGAGTAAAATAGAGGATTGGGTTGGAGATGCCCTTATAGTGACAAATAATTCAGTGTTTTCTTTATGTTACAACAGTAGCATAGTTATTTTCACATATATAAATTTTACAACTTTGTTTACTCTTTAAAAGAATTTAACTTGGATATTCATCTTTCAGTGATAAATTTTGAATGAAAAACTGCATTAGGCAATGGCCCAAAACCTTTTCCTGCAAAATAAAGCTGACCCAGTTTTTTTCCAATCGTCTTCTAGATGATGTAATTGGACGTCCCAAAGAAATTTTGGCGCAAGATCTTGTATTCGCGATATGATGGATTCTTCGTCTCTGATAATGATAAATCCCTGCACATGAGTTGACGAAAACTTGAGTTTGATCATAGTTGAAATGTCTGGTATACGCATGGACACAATATGAGCATTCCATACATAAACATAACACGGAAATTACTATGCTGATTGTCATTGTTCCAACCTAATAGTAGTATTCTTTCAAGCTATGTTGCTCAAACTCTCCAAAACTGCTGTCACACTCGTGTCTGTTCCTTAAAAAATACACTACTTTTGGAGGATCCACACACAACCATCGACATTTTTGAAGAGTATAACAACATGCCTTTCAGGGGAACATTCTGTTTTCAGTGTCTGAATGATCGTGGATAAGAAGAACCAGTCGGTTTCATCCAAATATTATCAGCTCAAATGAGCCTAGAACTTTAGATGTTTTGAAGGAACTTCCAACTCCCATACAAGATGTTTACTAAACCTTTTTGCTTGGAGTAATCTCTCTGATGTAAATATCTTAGTAGATCTTTTGGATTTTGGATTTTTACAGACTAAAAAGAGAATCTACTGTGAAGACCATAACAACGAGCAACAAAATATTATGAATTGATTGACATTTTGTAGCCTCACAAGCATCAACTTCTGAACGAAATATGTTACCTGAGGTCGAATGATACGATCCATTTCCAGCATGATATCCTCAAGCAAACAACCTTCATCACGGTCTTTATAGTGAGAGAGAAGATTGTTGGCATGCAACAAATCATAAGAGCGTGGGTATGTGGAGAATGGCTCACACCTACAAAAACCAGTCAGCATCGTTATAGCACCTTTCAATCAGAGTAGAACTTTATAAGGTATAACCAATTCATAACACCCTACCAGTCATGAAAAGTCCCTATAAGACCCCTATCATAAACGGCAGAAAGGGTGTTGTTCATTGTTACAGGAACTACATTCATCACCCAGACCGGCCATGTACTAAGAGAGACTGCAAATCCACCAAGGGAAGCACTCATGTCCATTACATTACGTATTTCTTTCTCGTTTACATCCATCAGTCTCCAGTAATGACGAACTTGATCTTGCCAATAGATTGTATCCGCTAAGAACTT
This sequence comes from Solanum okadae, assembly GCA_036553675.1. Lineage (NCBI taxonomy): Eukaryota > Viridiplantae > Streptophyta > Magnoliopsida > Solanales > Solanaceae > Solanum > Solanum okadae. Next base: position 14,848,466 of record CM071681.1, on the reverse strand, counting down.
TGCTCGATCAATACCTGCAGCAAACAGATTATAACATGTTTAAGCAAGCATTCTTTCCCCAAAAGAAAGTAAAAAAGAATTACTCATACACGTTTACCAATGTTAAAAGAAAATGGCTTCAAAGTTGTATCTGGAGCTCAGTTGCATTCTTCCTAACTACCTCTAGTTGATATATTACTTTCATCAAAAGTATATGATCAGGATTAAGATTCTTGTAAAAAATTTACCCTTTATACTTTAGTTTTAAGGTACCATAGACAATAGAGGAAACACTCATAGTATGAAAAATAAAGGTGTTACTGCAATCATAATTACTGCTACTTATACTAAATGAAGAAAGAGTTTTTCTCGCTTGTGATTACCAATCTTAAGGGATATTTTAGAAAACTTATTTGACAGAAAATAAAACTGAACAATGTATTACATTTTCATTCATTTTAAGATTGTTGCCAAAACTAAACAACTGGCCAACAGAATAATCAATTAATTGAATAGAACACCAAGGAATAGAATTCACAAACCTAGCTGACTAAGACTTTGTGAATACTCTGAATGACGTTGTGGCAGAGGCGGTAGTTTCTTAGTATTAGATGATGTGTCACTTAGGGTAATACAGTTCCTCAGAGGTGTTTTCCATGATGGTTTAAAATCATCCTGAGAATCACAGATGTTTACAAGTTTCTCCTCTGCATTATGCTGGAGACATGAATTATTTTCTTGCTTAATCCAAATTGCTGTTTGAACTTCCCGTGCAATGAGTTTCCAGCACATTCCAGAAGTTAGATGTACTAATTTGTCCCATATCTGTGGAAAATCCTTATCCTTTCTATAAGCTGGTGGAGCCGAATAGACAAAGTATCCATCTGATCTTAATAGGCGGTTCACTTCCTTGAGTAGAATACCATCTGCACCAACACCCAGGAAATTAGCGAATGAAAACATGGACCTTTTTATCCAAATCAAAATTTACCACGCGTACATGACACACAGAATTCTCATGGTAAGTTGCTTGGACCAATCAAAAATACCATCATGTGTGTGTTGGATCCTCCGAAAGCTATGCATTACCAGAGGATCCAACACACACATGGTGGTATTTCTGATTAGTCCAAGCAACATAGTTCTCATGTAGACTATGCAGTTGTCAAGAATGGCATCATAACATCATGCAGAAATGCAAACTATGTGGTCATACCATATGAAAAAGGTATATCGCGTAACTTCCTTCTTTCACCATGAAGAAACAAAGTTATGTACTTAGTCTGAAACTCTGAACTATGACAGTTTAATAGTAATGAGAGTTCGTTAGGTAGACTTCATTGATGACTAGAATTATCTAAGAGTTTCAAGACTATTACAAAGTGGAAAGAGGAGCTACATGTGCATAGTAGAATGAGAGGCAAACAATGGCATTTGTCTTTCAAAATCAGATGAATGCTATCCTATGCCTAGAGGACCGGAATCTTCGAGAAAATCCAAAGTGTGCTTGAGTTATGAGGACTTGTTTGTGAATGTACATTAGCTTTGCTTCTGACATGATAACGAATTCCAGAAGTACAATTTTTGAGAATCTAAATGTCGTTTCAGTTATGAATGTGCAGGATGTAGGAAGCCAAATATTCACTAAAAGTATCCGGATCTCAAAGCAGTAACATAGAGCAGAAACACATTTAAGTTATAAGATTTTCCTATATAATGAACGCAGCGCTCACCATTTTCATGCCAATCAACTCAACATCTGGAACAATGCACCATCTCAAAAGAGTTGCTAGGATATGGCAGCTGCTTTGTCGCTATAGCAGATATTGTTGCACCGATTCCTCGTTCCAAAGCAAACTGAATTTGGTTCTCATGACCATCTTTAGGAGCAAAGGACATTGTTTCTATACTTAAAGGAAGAAGATAGGCAGAGAAACTGGCAACACCACAACCAACATCAAGCACTTGAAATATCCCTGCAGATCGTAAGTCACCTTTCTCATTAGTTGTCATATTTCCTAACCTGCACCAAATAAATAACTTAATAAATGAGATACATAAAAACATACATGTCCACAATATTGAGACTAAGTCAAACCTAAGAAGAAATAGACGAATATCATGAGTGGCAGATTTGGATGGAGTCTGTAAGCAACTTTCAAATATGTTAAGTAAAATGGGTTCTGTTTGGATTTGGATGGAGTCTTTAAACAAACCTCATCAAGTAGAAAACAGAAGGCAAAGATAAGAAATGAAAGTTGCAGTTTTCATTTTAAAAGAGAGTTGTTGGTATTTTTGAAACATTTAATCAATGAAATTTCATTTTTATCTTTTTGTGGGTCTTGGCACGTAAAAGGAGATAATCTTCTACGGATATACTCCCATTAACTTCTCTTTTACCATTACTATTACACTAGGTACTGCATCTCCCAACATCAGTACAAGCACCGGGTAAATCTACCCACTAATGCTTAGGCAGAGGAAAGCCATCATAAATTTCAGATCGATTTCTTTCCATATGTTCTTGACAGAAGAAAATGAATTCTCAAAAAGCTGCAAGTTCAAGACAGACAGGTGGGAACGTGAAAGACCAAAGAGATCATGCATACCTCTCAATATACTCAGATGCCCCATGCTTGAAATGAGTTCCACCGCCTGGAAACCACCAAAGTTGATCCTTCTCATGCACCCAATTTTGTCCACCTTTTACCTCTGCAAGACGTGTATGGTTCACATTGCTCCGCCACACATAGTCTCTACTAATTGGCCACCTTATAGGTATCTTATAATCAGTTGGAGGTGGCACCAAACAAAACAAGCGCCTATCAGGTGGAGGACAATGCCTCTCCAACTCTTCTTTCCTTGAAAGATCTAGTTTTGGCATTAGCTCTTTAATATAAGACAAGTCATGACATGGGATATACTCATTAAGTTACAAAGGACAAACATTTACTCCTGTTTCAGGGATATTCAATGGTATCACCCGATACGAAAGAGACAACTTGTTTTTAAAATTCAAAGCACCTGCATGCATAATATGGATCAGAACCAAAATCATATGAAACTCAATAAAATATGGAGGAGAAATATAAAAAAGAGTCAAGAATGAGCTCAAATTTGAACCTAGACCTGACCCCAGCCCAACTTACATCCTTGTGCCAAAATGACAGAAAGGAAAAGAATAAATTATATAAGGAAAACAGAATGTAGAGATCAAAAGGAACAGAATTCGACAGCTGTATAGTTTGCCTCCAGTTTCTTGAGGGAACGTCATGATAAAGAGAAAGTTGACAGCAAAAATATAACAGAACGGAGAAATCCTCGTCAACAAGACTGTTTAGGTTATCTGAGAATAGACATCACATGATATGAAGGGTCTGTTATTACCGCGACAAGTGAAAAGGTTACCCACGTTAAAGATTTTTATCATGTGGAAGTTATACTTGGACATGGTTCATATGCAATGTGAATCTTGCAAGTTATAAGCAAATCAAGGGCAAAATAGCCTGCCTTTCCCAATTGTCTTTTAATAGTCATTGCACTCTTCGGTATTTTTGGCACTCAGTTTTAAGCTATCTTTGGTGCAGGGACAAGGTCTAACAAATTAGCACATGACTTATCCCAAAAGCCGAAGTTTCATACTTCCACCTCTCACTAGCACAAATACCGAGTAACTCTGCCCACCAAGACTTAGGAAAATGGGGGGAGGGGGGGGGGGGGGGGGAATTGCCTACTACATATTGTTTATGCTGGGATTTGAACCCTAGTCTTTGGAGGTTTATACCTTATCATACCTTCATTGACTACTAGGCCACTAGAATGCTATTTAATATATTTTTTTTATAGATCAGGATATCACAATCACCTTATAGAAAAATCCACTTCTTGGAAAAGAACTTAAACTCGAAAGATTCTACAGAAAATGCAAAAGAACATCTATTTGATAGAATCTATCAGAATCTACCCAACCAAATATAAATTGGTATCAACTATAGAGCAGTATTTAATGACCAATCATATGTCACTGTTTTTGTTTGTTTGAGTTGATTCTATCAATCCACAGAAACAACACTATCTTTTACCTAGATCCCAGTTCGTGAAACAGCAGAACCTTTCTTTGAAGGGGTATTATAAGCTTTATAAGTTATCTTTTTTCTATTGATCAGTATGCTTAACTGCCAGTTTTTTTGCAACTGAATATTCCACTCTGTATTTGAGAATTACGAATGAATATCTGAAGTCATAACACAAATCTCTTTCCTTAAGAACCTGCTAAAGCCTAAAATCTATAAACCAATTGAGCAAAAACATTCAACATACCACCAGTCGTTGGCATCTTTCACCATTTCAATTACATACTTTCTTTTTCGTGTTCCTATTTTATTGAATCAATTTACAAAATAACTGGAACAACTACACCAGAATCCGCCACCTTTATGTTCCTCCCAAGGAAAGCTAAGTAACATTTCAAAAATGAAACTGTTGCAGTTGTCTTCTAGAACTACATGACCTAAATTCAAGCTAGAAGATGACGTAGGGCAGAAGAATGTTGAGGAACTGCACACCAGAATAATTTGCTATATTTTAGCTGTTTTCTGTTTCCTAATTTGTTTAAAATTCTGTTAGATACTGTTAAGTATTAGTTCCTCAATTTCAGCAAGCACTAACTTAGTTTTAGCAGATTTTTTAGCATTACTTTACAGCATCTTTAGTTAAGCTGCGATGTAATTATTCAGTCTCCCAATTTCAATAGAAGACATTATTCCGTTTTCTTCTTCAATCAGTTTATTCTCCTCTATTAAACACTAACATTGGCATCACAGCCCTTTAGTTCTCAAGGGACTTGTGAGAATTTGTGAGTTATATTGATTGAGTGAAACCCAAACATAATCAAACCATTCCATAAAACTACCTTGCAGAATAATGGAAGGTGAAGGTATTTTTCCATCAATTGCTCCGCCAATTTTCGATGGAGAAAACTATTGGGTTTGGCCTGTTAGGATGGAAGACTACATGGATGCATCATGCATGTGATCTCTGGGAGGCAGTAGAGGAGGATTATTAAGTTCCCCCCTTTACCAGGCAATCCTACAATGGCTCAGATTAGAATTCACAAAGAGAAGAAGACCGGGAAGTCGAAGTCGAAGGCGAAGGCGAAGGAGTGTCTCTATGCTGCAGTATCTCATACTATTTTTCCCAGAATCATGACTCTTAGATCGGCTAAGGAAATATGGGATTTTCTGAAAAAGGAATATTATGGAGATGAAAGAATTCGAGACATGAAGGTCTTGAACCTGGTGAGGGAATTTGAAATGCAAAAAATGAAGGAATCTGAGATAATTAAAGAGTACTCAAATAAACTTATTAGTCTGACCAATAAGATAAAGTTACTTGGTGCCGAACTTTCTGATACAAGAATTGTGCAGAAAATTCGTATTACTTTACCTGAAAAGTTTGAAACAATAATTGCTTCACTGGAAAATACAAAATATCAGCTGTCAAACATTACTTTGGCGGAACTTTTAAACCCCTTGCAAGCACCAGTGTTATCAAAGGCGCGCTTTAAGCGCGCTTTGCTTCGCTTTATGTGCGCATCAGTGTTGTCATCAAGGTTCTAAGGCAAGATGTTCCTTGCCAATGAGCCTCTTATGAAGAAGTGACACTAAACAATTGATATTTAACTTTATCATTATTTTTTTCCAATTTCTTTGGTCTTATATTTGTCATTCATTTCTATAATTATTAGTCTTGGACTAAACATATATATTTGTATTTTTTTTTCTCCCTTTGCGCCTTTTTTCATTAAAGCCCACGCTTTATTTGTGCTTGAAGCCCCCATGGACCATAGAGCCTTTTTGCGCTTTTCGCTTTTGATAACACTGGCAAGCACAGGAACAAAGAAGAATGATGAGGAACGAGGCAACTGTTGAAGGAGCTTTGTAAGCAAGGCATCAATTTAATGCTGGAGGTAAAGGTAGGAAGCAGAAGTTCAAGAAGAGCTATGCTACATCGATAGAAGCTGCTGCAACTGATAGCAATTCTAGCAACGACAACAAACGTGGAAAATATCCACCATGTCAGCATTTTGGGAAGAGAAATCATCCACACTTCAAATGCTGGAAAAAACCTGATATGAGATGCAGAAAGTGTCATAAACTTGTCATGCTGAGATTATTTGAAAAGAAAAAGGACCACAACAATTAAATGAAGCTCAAATTGCAGACGTACAGGAAGAAGATCAATTGTTTGTGGCTCTACTTGTTTTGCAAGTAGAAGTTCAAGCGAAAGTTGGTCAATTGATAGCGGTTGTACAAATCATATGACTCATGACGAAGAGATTTTCAGAGAGTTAGACAGATCTGCAATCTCTAAAGTCAGAATTGGTAATGGAGATTATCTTCCTTCCAAAGGGAAAGGCACCGTAGCTACTGAAAGCTACTCAGGTACAAAGTTAATATCAGATGTAGTTTTTGTTCCTGAACTTGATCAAGATTTGTTGAGCGTAGGGCAACTTTTGGAGAATGGTTTTAAGCTTATGTTTGAGGACAAGAAAAGTGTGATCTTTGATCCAAAGGGCCAACAAATCTGTCAAGTTACAATGAGAGGAAATAGTTTTTCCTTTGATCCAATAGAGGAAAAGTTGGTTGCCTATTCGAGCCAAGAGATGACAACAAATATATGGCATAAGAGACTCGAACATTTCCATCACAGGACACTCTTGTACATGCTGAAGAAAGATATGGTTCAAGCCTTCGAGGACTACCACTTATGGAGGACGAACACACAACTTGCAACACATGTCAAACGGGAAAGCAAAGTAGGATGCCTTTTGCCAAGGCAACCTGGAGAGCATCAGTGAAGCTTCAATTAGTCCATACTAATTTGTGTGGACCACATAGGACTGCTTCTCTTAACGGAAGTAAATATTTTATAGCATTCATTGATGATATGACAAGATTGTGTTGGATTTATTTTCTCAGGTTCAAATCTGAAGTACCTGAAGTGTTCTAGAAATTCAAGGCTTTGGTAGAATATCAAAGTGGTTGCAGGATTCATATGCTTAGAACAGATAATGGTACCGAGTACACATCTGATCGATTTGAAAAGTTTTGTGAAAATGCAGGAATTGAGCATCGACTCACTGTCCCATATACTCCGCAGTAAAATGGTGTCAGTGAAAGGAGGAAGAACAGATCGATAATGGAGATGTCGAGATGCTTGTTATATGAGAAGGGCCTACCAAAAAATGTTATGGGCAGAAGCAGCTAGCACTACTATTTTTTTCCGGAACGGGTTGCCAACTAAAGCTGTGAAGGAAAAGACACCTTTTGAGGCATGGCACGGGTATAAGCCGTCCTTACAAGACTTAATAATCTTTGGTTGTTTGTGTTTCTCTCATATTCCACAGGTTAAGAGGGACAAGTTAGATAAGAAAGCTGAACCTGGAGTCTTTATTGGTTATAGTACGATCTCCAAAGCTTACAAAAAAATTCACCCTCATGTAGGGAAAATTATGGCAAGCAGAGATGTATTTTTTATGGAGAATGAGCAATGGGACTGGAAAAAGTTAACCAGAAGCAGATTACAAGCAATCTACTAGATTTAGATGAGGACATTGATGATCAACCTGTGAGAGGAACAAGGTCGCTCTGACATATACCAGAGATGCAATGTGGCCATTTTAGAGCCTTCTGGATTTGAAGAAGCCGTTTCAGATCCTCAAATGGCAAGCTGCAATGGAGGAGGAGCTTGCAATGATTGAGAAGAGTGTGACCTGGTAGCTTGTGGAAAAACCACAACATAGGAAGATCATTGGTGTGAAGTGGGTTTATAGCACAAAATTGAATGCTGATGGATCGGTTAACAAGCTCAAGGCAAGACTTGTTGTGAAAGGTTACTCACAAATTTTTGGAGTTGATTATTCAGAAACCTTTGCTCCAGTTGCTAGGCTTGATACTATAAGGCTGTTACTAGCTATTGCTGCTCAAAAAGGTTGGAAAATCTTTCAATTAGATGTCAAGTCATCTTTTTAAAATGGTTTTCTACAGGAGCAAATTTATGTGGAACAACCTCAAGGTTTTTCTGTAAAGGGACATGACGACAAAGTGTATCTATTGAAGAAAGCCCTTAATGGTTTAAAACAAGCTTCAAGGGCTTGGTACAGTCGAGTTGATGATCACTTGCAAGGATTAGGTTTTAAGAAAAGCCTAAGCGAATCAACTCTATTTATTAAAAAAAGAGATTCTGGTATTGTGGTTATATCACTTTATGTTGATGATCTTCATGTAATAGGCAACAACCTTGAAATGATAGATGAATTAAGGTAGAGATGAAGAAAGTGTTCAAAATGACAGACTTGGAAGAAATGTCTTTCTTGGAATGCAGATTTGTCAAACCCAAAATGAAGTGTTCATTTGCCAAAATAAATATGCAAGGGAGATAATGAAGAAGTTCAAAATGGAAGATTGCAAACCTATGAACAGTCCAATGAATCAGAAAGAAAAGCTGATTAAAGATGGAGGTAGTGACAAGGTTGACGAGGCAAGTTATAGAAGTATGGTTGGATGTCTCATGTATCTCACTGCCACGAGATCCAACATTCTGCTAGCAGTAAGTGTCTTGTCTAGATTTCTGAATTGTGCAAGTGAAATGCACATGAAAGCAGCCAAAAGAGTGATAGGGTATGTCAAGGGAACTTTGGACTATGGTGTTAGGTTTGGGAAAAGTCAGAACTTCAAGTTGCAAGGTTATTCTAACAGTGATTGGGAAGGATCAGATGATGACATGAAAAGCACTTCAGGTTCGGGATGTTTATCATTTTTTTTTTTGAACATTGGTAAAGTTGTATTCTTCAGCATTAAGGACATGCTGGCCACCTTCAAAATTTACAGCCCTAAGCAAAATTACAAGCTCCCTATTAATTCTATAATTTGATCTACATCTTCTATGCAAAGTTGTTTACACCAAAAAAGTAAAGATACCAAACAATTCCATTTTACTTTGTGAATGGAATTAGATCTATCTTCAAAACATCTCCCATTTCTTTCCTTCCACACTGACCACCATATGCATGATGGTATTAGCTTCGGGATGTTTATCATGGTGCTTAAAGAAGCAAGGCATCGTGGCACAGTCAACTGCAAAAGCTGAATTTATAGCTGCAACAGCAGCTGTTAATCAAGCTCTTTGGCTAAGGAAGATTATGTTAGATCTTGATCTGGAGCAGCAAGGAAGCACAGAAGTGTATGTGTGGAGAGTTGAAATTTGATTTATTGCAAGTCGGAAGATCAAATTGTTGATGTATTCACTAAGCCATTTCATGTTAATGGGTTTGAATTCCTTAGAATGAAGCTTGGACTATGCAGTTCTTGAGCCAGGAGGATTGTTCCAGTTGTCTTCTAGAACTACATGACCTAAATTCAAGCTAGAAGATGACATAGGGCAGAAGAATGTTGAGGAAGTGCACACCAGAATAAATTGCTATATTTTAGCTGTTTTCTGTTTCCTAGTTTGTTTAAAATTCTGCTAGCTACTGTTAGTTTTAGCAGACTTTTTAGCATTACTTTACAGCATCTTTAGTTCAGCTGCGATGTATTTCAGTCTCCCATTATCAATAGAAGATGGACACTTTTCCTTTTTCTTGTTCAATCAGTTTATTCTCCTCTGTTAAACACTAACAGAAACTCTGCAGGAAGGGCTTCAATCCCACAGCTATCCATTAAAATATTCAGTACCATAGATTGCAACATGAGAAATGTTCATGGAACATCCCTTGTGGTCCTATTGGGCATAGCATAATCAACAATCAGTTATTCGACTCCACTGAACATTGACCAATTTTTTACCACAAAAGTGTCCTTGCCAAATTTGCAATGTCTACTAAACCACTTAGCAAAATAGAAGCCAAACCATTACTCATCCACTTCACTGTCTTTCCTATATAAGCGAGACACAACATTTACCCAAATTGATCAGAGTACACTGCCTTAAGTTCTGTCTAGTACCAACTAAATAAAAATACCAACAATGATTTACTTGCCTAAATACAGTAAACACCAATGATAAAGATTAGTCTTTTTTGCATTGACGATTTTATATTGCTCGAATAAAAAACACAAAAACAGCTCTTAATTAGCATATCTCTATCCATTTTACTCACCCACAATGAAAACTTAAAAGCATATTCACTTTCTCTAATACCAAAAGAGAAAAAAAGGATCACCCATTTCTTAAAAGCAACTCTAAATGCTTTCCTCTTCCTGTCATTAGCCAAACAAAACATAGCTTCAACAACACTGCAACAAAGAATCCCTATAACTCAAATACTCTCAGCAACTTCTTCATTAGCACTCAAAGATTCAAACTTTATAATATTCACAAAAAGTGTACTAACCAGAGGTAAATTCTAAAGAGCTGGAATTGGAAGCAATAGATAATGGTTGTTGCTTTTCAAAATGTTGTTGTTCTTGTTGAGGTGCATATAAAGATGGGTTTTTCCCAAAAAGTGTTCCAGTATAAAAAGATCCCACCATTACCAAAAGGACAATCAATATTGTTTGCCCTGTATTCCAATCAAATGCCCTCATATTTATCCAAGATCCACCACCCATTTTCCCCTCTTCTACTCTCTCAACCCCCCACACCCACCTCTATGAATTATGTGGAAAAAATGTACTAATTGCTAACCTTTCCCAAGGGGTTCAACAAAATTCACTGTTTTTGACAAGTACCATGTAAGAAACTTATACAATAGTGAAAAAGATTGATTATTTAAAGAAGAATGATCAAGAAAAGAGAGACAATGTACACTAGAGATCGAGAAAATTGAGTTTTGGGTGTGCTCGCAGCTAAGCGCAAGTGAAGAATGATTTTTTTTTTTCTATTTTCCATTTTCAAGCTTAGTATAAAAAGTATAGCTCCATCTTTCTTGGTTTGATATTGTCGGCCCTCCCAATTTATGTGATGGTATTTGATTTGATATAAATTTTATGATGATTTTAAAAAAATATTAATAGTCTAAAATTTGTCATAATTATTTTGTAGCTATAAAATTATATGATCAAAAGTAAGAAATTTTAAATTAATCTTTTTTGTAGAAATTTTAAATTAAATCTTTTTGTAGAAATTTTAAATTACACGAGATAACAAATATTATAATAAGAGTATTCTTATCAAACCTAGCAATTTAGTTTGGCCAAGAGCATATCGAATACTAGATGGTTATATAATCTTTATTTCTCTGAGTCTTTTGTCACTACGAACAGATAGAATGTGGTGGAGTCATAAATACTTCTTCATCATTAATCAAAGTTATTGTGATCGAGCTCTAAGTATATAGTTACATTTGTTAGGGAGTAATTTACCTCCAATATTGGACTTTTCAAGCTCAAGTACAAATAATGAACATCGAGTGAAATCAAAAAAGCAAAAACATCAATTTGGAAGGGGAAAAAGAATAAAAAACAATACTCCACTTATAAAATTACATTGAGTATATCTATTTTTTATTCTAACATTCATGAAACGAATGATAAAATGGACTTCCATAGTAAGTTTGAACAATAATCAAGAAAGTAAGAAAAACAGTAACAATCAAAGCAGTTAGTGACCACGGACTATTAAAATATATATCAATTAATTCAGCAATTTAAGTCTTCCCTTTGCTATTATAATGTTCTTGAATATTCCTCTTCACATTCTTGAAATGTAATGGATCATCTGCCCCATAAATTTTTAATCCTTTGTAAACTTGTACAACTTCTTCATCACTTCCCAATGTGTTGAATATTATCTTCTCTTCTCTCAATTCTTTCACATCATTTGGTGAAATCACTAGTGATTTCATGAAATTTATGTATGACACAACAACTCTATAAATGGACCATTTGGACATAATTCATATGCTATCATGTTCATGAAAAATACTTTAGTGTATGTTGAAACATACCAACATGGGAGTTTTAGCTTTCCATAGTAATAGTGAGATGTAAATCTCACACCTTTTAATGAATCAATTCTACTAGGTCTAAAATGAATTCCCTTTGATTTCAAATCCATGACGGAACGAAACACGTTTGTGAGCAATCTTGATTTGTGTGGTACATGGTTTTTCCTCCAACAATTGCAAAAATAATCAAAGATGAAATCATAACTTCGTGATTGTGTGACATTAGCTTCATCGTCACTACCATTGACAAGTACTCTACGAAAAACTTCAAGAAGGTAAGGGGGTCTGTCTCAATTATCGCGTTTTCTTTCATTTTGATGTCCTCTTGCTTATCGAAAAACATTTGAGAACAATAGCTTTTTACCTTCTCTTCAAATGAATGATATCCACCACCTTGATCATCGCCATATCTCAACTTAACTAAGAGCTTGAGAACGCGAAAAAGTACCTGCATGTATTTAACAAAAGGTCAAGATTTAATATATATATATATATATATATATATATATATATGTATAGAAAGTAATATTCACTCCTAATAACACGCATATTTCCAACAAAAAAAACTTGGTTTTAAATTTTCCAAATTTCCATACTTGAGCCTATGTGACTATGCCATTGATACCTGATTTTCGAGCAAATATAGGTCACGTCTAGTGACCAAATAAACCGCAATGCCAAGGTGTTTGATAGTGTTGCTCTGTTTAGAGGCAGAATTTGGTGTGGACCTTGTTGATATCTCGATATCATTTAGTATAGAACACGCGTCAAGGAGCATCATTCGTGCAAATTCATAGTCGTTATACTTATTCACTAATTCTTCAAGGTAACAACTTCTAAAATCCTCAATCTCCCTTAGAATTTCTTCAAGGAAGAAATCTTGTTTTTTGATACTTCCATGAATGAATATTTCTAGAGCCTTTGGCTTGAAATCTTCAACAAAATTGAGTTCTAACTTTCCATGGTGATAAGGTCCCAATGAAACAACTTAGGATCATAGTCATTACTTTTTTGATTGTCAATTCTCATGAATAATGGAACTTTTGGTATTTTTTTTTATTTTTTTTGGTTTTTCACCCGGTGTGCGGTATTCACGTTGGAGCCCGACTAAATTCGGATTCGCGCCGGGAAGTCCCACATTGGGTGGTAAAGCGCTCCCTAACAAAGGCGACTCTGTACCCAAGGGGGCTCGAACCTGAGACCTCTCGATTAAGGATGAAGGAGTACTTACCACTCCACCACAACCCTTGTTGGTGGAACTTTTGGTATTTGACGCTTTCTTGATATAATTTGTTTTCTTGGGATTGTAATGTCGTCCAACATTTCAAATTCTAAGGACAATTTTTGTATGCTTCCTGATTGAACAAGCAACGTTAGTCAATTGAGTTTAAGTTTTATGCACTTACGTTATAAATTAATATGTGCACAATCAAGTAACTTATAGGGTAATTATTGAAAAATATAAATGAATTTAAGTTTTACGCACCTAAACTATGTAAAAGAAATACACAATCAGGTCACTTAAAAGGCAATGACACATATTATTTAGGATTTCCTTACTACTATCTCAGAGTATGGAACTTGATCAATTTATAGATAAAGTATGGAATTTGATCAATTTATAACTAGAGAAAAGTATTCAAACTCATATGAGGTTTTAAATTGTATTTATTGACCAAATATAGATTCAATCAAGATAATTTGTTTGATATAACATGTTAAATACCAATAATAGTATGCTACGACTATTTCATGTTAAACTTGAGTAACATATAAAAAAATTATTTACACTATCAATTTATATAATTTAAATCTTAATATACGCGTAACAAAATTTTCTAAAATCGAAACAAACCCTTCTTATAGAGCTACGTAGACTTTACCACAATAAACGATTAAAATAATAGTTTGCATGACAAAACTTAGAAGATAAAAATTAACAGACTTAATGTTGGTAACTACTAGTCTACTACTACTACATACTTAGGGTAACAAGTAAAGTATGACAGGGCAGGATCTACGCATATCTTATTCCTATCTTGTAGATAGAGTAACTATTTCTGATTGACCCTCGTGTTGATAAGAGGTTTACAATATTTAAACATATTGAAGAGTAAAAGAAAAATACATTTCATACCTGTATTAAGATTTGGACTTAGGACTTAGGTTTCATGAAGCATGCAACACTCTTTTAGGATTTACTAGTTTCACGGCACGTGTGTTGCACGTGTGTATCACATATATAATATACAGTGTTGTAAAATCGAATTAATATTACTAAATTAATGTTTTTAGTAAATAATTATAACAAAAAGAACACAGGACCAATGTTTTTAAATGATTAATACATATTGTCATAAAGTTACTTGTATTTTGAGATCATTTTGATCAGATATCATTTAAACATTTCAAAATACATTCAGAATTTCAATATGGTGAGAAAGTGACATTTCTTTAGTAGTATTATATGTACTTCACTCAATTTTGTAAACAAATCTAACCAACAAATTTATTTTAAAAAAAATGTCAATAGCCTTTCTTCTTGAGGTTATGAACTTAAATGATGGACACCATTTAAGTATAATTATTCTCTTAAAAATTCACAATTGAAATTTAGTATGTGCATGACACTAATAAGGATTACCATAAATATTTCAATATTTTATCTTTATACGTAATCTATTTTTTACAAAATATTATTACTCAATTAATATTTGAGTAAGACTATCATAGAGAGGTAATATTTAAAAAAAAAGGGTACTTTGTTGTTAGAACGAATGATGGTTAAATAGAGGCTTGAGTGTATGCCAAATATTTAGCTTGACCAATACTTTGTTATTTATATACATTTAGTAGAATAATTTAATTTTAATATATGAACATCACCTTTGTTGAAAAATATTTCATTTCATTAACTTTCTACCTTATCTTTGTCGAATTGTAGTCTTTTCATTTTTTCTGCCGCATACATATCATATAGTTGTTGTCTAATGAAAGTATCTAGTATCTTATAGAAGTTTTATCGTGATATAAAATATTTACCTTTTCAATAATAAAAATTAATTGATGAATAAAATTTAAAGTGTTATTTATAGAATCCTTTATTTGATTTAAGAATATTTTATGACCAATCACTATTTTCTTATCTATATTTATATAGCTAGCAAGGAGTATATCTTGTGACATAACATTTTCTAAAATTAAAATGAGCACAAACAGGAAATTCATACTTAAAAAATTGCATACTCAATAAAAATATAAAAACGAAAAAACATATGGAACAATACATAGTCATTGAAGAAGGAAGATGAAAATATATGTTCATGCTACATTCACTATAGTGTTCCATTTGATTGAAATATCTTCCCACCAACACGTTACGCTCTCCGTTCATTCTTACTTACATATGTATTAAACAATTATATAATTATTATCATGATTATATTATCATATTATAAGTAAAAGTGAAAATCTATTTTTGAAATAGTGGATATAACATCAAGACTAATAATTCAATGGACTATGTTGATGTCCGTTATTTTAGTAAAATTAGAAAGAAACTCCTTTGTTTGAGTGTGAAAGAATAAAAAATGAAAAAACAAAGAAGAAATATCTTACCCAAATCAAGCGACTTTTTTCACATTTGTTTATTATTATTGTCTTTCCCACAACTTTTCATCACTATTAACTCATGAAAATCGTAAGAAAAAATGGATGATTTGCTACAATTTATTCACTGACTCTTTCTTATGTGGTACCTCGAATTTCGTTGAATTTTTAACTTAATCAATTGTTCCAAATAACCCTTGAGATTTATTAAGAAGAAGAAGAATAGAAAACTTTTTAAAAAAATCGTAGTTGAAAAGTGAGAGGAAACCCTCTATTTATAGCTAACAAATAGTAGTATGAATAGGTGCTAATAGTGCCTTGTCAGAAAAGCTACAACCTTTCAAAAAAATCATTGCTCATTAGAAAAGTCACAATTCATCGGAAAAGCACAACCCTTTGGAAAAGTCACAACTCATCGAAAAAGTCACAACCCATCAAAAAAGTCACAACCCTTTAACGTGAAAAGGTATTTACTTTTAATATTAATAAATTAATAAATAAAATAAATTGATTATTTTTAATTGGGGGTATTATAGTAATTTAACATTCAAGTTTGGGAGTTCATGCTTTTAAGGTAGTATAGATTATGAAGGAATAATACAAGCCTTGCTTCCATAGTAAAGAATAAATGTTAACGTGTCATATATTTGGGTGCTTTAAATAAACAAAATAAAGACATATATTTACTTTAGTTGAGAATCAATTTTCTTTTTTTATTTTTATGGAATAAGATGTTGTGTTAATCAAGCAAATCATTTTATTTAACTCTTTTTTCTTCTGGTGTTTTGCAAAAAATAAGAATAAAGTGTGAATAGAGTCTACCTTGATTTTGTGTCTAAAACAAAAAAAAGGTTACATAATTACATATAGTAGAAATGAAGAGATGATATGGGTTTTTGTCTTTAGATATACTAGGTAATCTATCCGCGCTTCGTGCGATTATAAATGATATCGTCAAGCTTAATTAGAGCATATAATGATATAAAAAAAATTGAGAAATTGCAATACTAAAATATATATATGAAAAAATCAAACAGAAAATAACAATAAAAGAAAAAAACAATAAAATTAAATTAGTTTCAAGAAAAATAAGAAAATTATAATTTTTCCTTGGAACAATACAAAGACATATTTCTTTATGCGCAATTTTATAGACGTTGCTATCTCATTTTTGGGTGTTTTAAATTATTTATGTTATTTCACTAATAATTTCCTTTATATAATACTATTTACGTTTATATATTTATTTAACTATGTAAATTTAGAGTTCATGTTATTTTTCTTGCTTATAATTTAAATTTTTCACAATTATTACTTAAAAATATGAGCATATCAATTTGTTTAATTGATAAAATTAATGGCTTAAACTTTTTGTTATATATCTACACAAAACTTTCATATGAAAGGCATAAAAATTAATAATTCGTAAAAAATTTACATTAAAAAATAGAAATAATAAATACACAAGAGAGCTCAAATATCAATTTTGTATAGAAACTGAATAAATTATATAATCCAAACACTACATAAAGATGAAGAAGTTAAAACCGAATATCAATGATTTCATATATCAATTTGTGGATGAGTTCTGATTTTTAATAATGAATATGAAAAATTTGGACAATAAATGATAATAATAGTGACTTTTATTCTTATAAACTAATAAAATAAATAAGAAAATAGGGAAAAATTAACTTTTTTGGCTAGTGCAATATTTCTTTACTGTCAACTTTAATCACGGATTCATCATGAAACGTAATATATATAAATGGATGTTAGAATTTTTTTTGGAGAGTTACGTCTTTCCATTTTTAAAATTTATTTAGTGAGCAATTATCTTATTCTTTAATTGACTAATTGTGTAAATATTTTTTAGATATTGAAAATTAGATAACAAGAGAAATTTCATAATTAGGAGAGTTAAAGGGATGGTTAACTTTTTTTCAAGCTATTTGAAATGATATTTCATTAGACTACTCTATTTTAATTTATTTTCATTCATTAGGGAGAAAATGAAAGATTTGAGTGATAAATATTTTTGCCTTCAAATTTACAATAAATAATAGGAATAAATGGAGTAGTAAAATTTGAGGTATTTAAACTCTTATAATAAATAATAGAAATTAATGAAGGGAATAGTAATTGACACATTTTTAATAGTAATTATAAATAGAATTATAGTAAAAAATGCAACAATAAAAAATAAAAAATAAATAAATAAGGATCATTGGCCAAAGAGAGGTGTCAAATCATTTAAAAAAAATTATTTTAGCTTTATATATATATATATATATAAATTTTTCATTTTTCTTGGAGAATGAAAGGTTGAAGTTAAATATTTAGGCCTTTAATTTACAATAAAGAATAGGAATAAGTAGAATAATAAATTTTGAGACATTTAAGTTTTTACAATATATAATAGAAATAAATGGAGAGATTAATAATTGACATTTTTTTAAATAATAAAATAAATTAAAATATAGTGAAATTTATCAAAAGAAATAAGAAAAAAATAAATAGGATCTTTGTCTTTTTTTTTTGAAAACGAAAGTATTGCATATAATGTTTATAGTTTCTTTAGTTTTTCATTAGAATTATACAAATACTTAAATTTGTTGTCAATTTTCTTAATTCATTGCTTGGATAACGTTTTTTTCATTTTGTAAGTTATCAAATTTCCGCTCTTTAAAATGCTTCTAATCTTAGTATCGTATTTAGGAATGCACTTCAGCATACAAATAAATTGTAACATCGAGTACATAATGTTCGTTTTAGAATATTGCAAAAAATTATCATAATAAAAGTTTAGAAGAACTAATCATAATTTAACCTAATGAATTATGTATGTACAACTATAGTCATATAAAAGAAAAAGAAAAAAAAATCTTTATATTTTAAGTTCTTCAATAAAGTACATAAATGAAATATAGAGATCAAATTACTATAATAATAATTTTAGTATCTTCCTCAACTTTCTTCTTCACCCTACAAGCACAAATAGTATATTATGAAATTGTTAGTTACTCCATGATTTTATTTGGATTGAGTTTATTCAATTTAGTTTCAAAGATTAGTTAAATTGACTAAACAAAATAAATAACATCACATAAATTATTAAAGTAAAAAAGATAATTTAAAAAATTTAAAGAAGCATTTTTACCCATAGATTCTTTACGACTTTGTTCAAAGCAACCATATGATGTGATGATTAGCATTTCTTCCTCACCCTAATGTATGATATAGTGATGGAGAAGTGAAAAAATAACTTCGAATGGAATTTTTCTTGCTACAAAATATGAATTTATATAAGAAAAGGGGAGGAATACCATAAAGTGTCATAAACTAATAAATTTAATTTTGGGGGGTTATGAAGATTACAAAAAAAGGAGTTATGAATATTATTAAGATTATAGTGGTAGGTGAAAAGTTGAGTAATTGAATGTGAAGACTTTTAGAGATATTAAAAATAAAATAATTAAATAATGAAGGAAAAATGGTAAAAAAAAAAGAAGAGAAAAAAGATAAATATAAATGGAGGCCATAGAGAGGTGCCATATCACCTTCTCTATGTTTCTCCTTTATATATATATATATGTAAGTAAAATTTATAATCATATCATTACTTTTTTTTTAAATTCAAACATATGTCTTATTATTAAATAAAAACAAAGAGATAATAAATGGTCTAAGACCCAAAAGTGGCCCACAGGAAAGAAACAACAAAAAAATTAAAGAAGCAGTAAGTAACCAATTTAGAAAATGGTTCCCAAAATTCCCAAAATTAGTCTGTCCGACATTCCTCAAAATCACACCAGATGAGGCTTCATCTTGTCCGATGGAATGTCGGCCTAATGTCTACCTTCACTAGCATCGACTCCAATAAACCAGCTAAAATCATCAATGCACCCAAGTTCAAAGTGTAATCACTTATACGTCAAAAGGCTCTCACTAACGCCATGATTCTGCACCTAAGAAGACTTCTTCAACTTGATGAGTGAACATCTTAGCTGGGATCAAGCTGCATGATGGAGGCGACCACACACAAATCACTCTTTGTAAGGAATCGATTGGACTTTCATTTCAGTTCATACCAATATTAGAGCATTATTCTCCGTAAATCATCGATCTTACATGTGATGAGATCCGTCAAAGCTAATACCACCGTGTATGATTTCAGATCTAGAGAGGTAAGCATCTTAATATCGATCTCATAGCAGAATTGAAAATAATACTTTACTAAGCTTTGATGGTGACTTTATTTCTTTCTTGTTGCAGTGTAGTATCATTGTCTTGATATTATTCCCTTGTAATTGTTCCTGTCGTAGCCCTGCGTATCAACTTGCAATCTATGCATCTGTGGTAAATCCCCTATTTTGCATCTTTTTTATTCTCAAATTAGGGATTTGATTCTTTTCCAATTGAATGAAGGCTTGTGCTTGTAGTGGTAACTCCTGTATGTGGAAATATCTCTGTGTATCTATACCTGCAAAATGAATAACATAATTAGTTAAAAAATCGGGTAGTTTATTTCCTTCTCTGAATGTGTGAACCATCTCCCACATTCCTATTGTGCATTGAAAACTTTATGTTTCTCACATCCATAGCAACAATCCAAGGAACCTCCCAAACCCCATCCAGGATTTTCTTTGTAATCAATGAATCAATTTCTATAGTTAATGGTAGACAACCTTTTTGAACACAGTAATCCAGACCTTGTTTAACTACTCTTATTTCAGCTTCAATTGCTGAAACTTCTCCTATTTTTTGTGATTAAGCATATACCAAATAATCTTCATCATACCTAATACAAAATGCCAATGCACTAAGACCAGGATTTTCTTGGCTACACCCATCAGTATTACATTTGAAACTCCCCCAAGTCACCACCTTGTAGCAATTTAAAGGAGTATATTCTTCCAAATGTTTAACAATTAGTGGGCAAGTATTAGGTATTTCATTCAACTATGAATATCTAACTTTAGCCAACAAGAAAATCATTCTATTCACACCTAGGATCAACGATTATCTCCCTCATTTTTAGCGATCAAAGGACAATCCCTTATCTTATGATCCATTTTTCCACAACCAAAACATGTATTTGTATCGGCTAGACATTCACTTCTATGGATTTTTCCACACCTTTGGAACTCGGGTACCATTTGCTCACTAGAACCATTACTTTGGGAATGATTACCTCCATCGGACCTTGAATGTGAGAAATTACGAATATCCTTTCTTTCCCTCTTTGACTCCCTAGTTTTCTCCCTAAGCTTCTCTTCTTCTATTTTTTGTGCATGAACTATCAAACGGGATACATCCATCTCCTTAACAAGCATGACAATTAGGCATTCTTTGACTACCAAGTCAGAAGCACCTGACACAAACTTACTCATCCTTGCCCTTGAATTGGCAAGCATAGTTTGAGCATATTTGGATAATTGTAAGAATTTCAAAGCATACTCCTTCACACTCATATTCCCTTGACGAAGGTTAATGAACTCAAGTACCTTTGCCTTCCTCATCTCAAGGGGAAAGAACATGTCACTCCCTGAGGCTACCCCCTAGACATAACACGTGACCTAAGATCACGAGTGACACCAAGCTAATCCTGAGTCTGGAATATATCAAACATATTGAAAATGACTAAGTAAGACATGTATTATGCGGAAGCTAAAAATAGTGGATATCTGAACTGGGGAAAAACCCAACTAGTCTGAATATATATGATAATAATAAGAGTTTAGTGATGACTAAAACAACACTTAACAACTCGAGTTGAATCTACTACTATGTCCGAAAAGTCTCTACTGAATTGAGTTGTTGGGATATGCCCCCAGCTAACCCTAACAAAACTGAAAACTAGAAATAAAGACTAAGATAGAAAGCATGACTATTAACCTCAAAGTATGAGGACTCATAACTGAAGTTGCTGAAGTCAAATCGAGAATCTATCTAAGCGTGATCTGGATGCTGAGTGCCTGAACCTATATCATGAAACGATGTAGCGCAAAGTATGTGTTAGTACTTGGAATGTCCTGAGCATGCAGGATATAGATATGCTAAGCTGAACAAAGTATATAAGCTGAACAATGCATAGCTGAGCAATGATATAATCTAAACAAGGATATAAATATGTACTGAAGTATAATTGAAAACTAAACAATGCAATGACCAAATACTAATCATGAAGGTAACATGCT
This sequence comes from Solanum okadae, assembly GCA_036553675.1. Taxonomy (NCBI): domain Eukaryota; kingdom Viridiplantae; phylum Streptophyta; class Magnoliopsida; order Solanales; family Solanaceae; genus Solanum; species Solanum okadae. Next base: position 14,826,731 of record CM071681.1, on the reverse strand, counting down.
GAACTGTATACTGATGTAAATGTTGAAAACCTGGTCAATGCACTAAGAGTCTCACTGTGGGAGCTACTATTAACCGACATAAACCACGTGACCTAAACGTGGAGTCCGATGTATATGCCCCTCGGGAGGACCCAATATGCCTTGCCAGGGGTATAGAGGCATGACTGTGGCGTGATTACTAAAACTGATGCCCAACAGAGGGAACTTATAAACCTACGCAGGCACGTAGTTCTAGGACGTTGAGGGTACGCTGAACCTTAGTACAACTCGGTGCTAAGTCTACTCCCAACTGAATATTCATGAAGCTAAAATGCACTGAATACTGAATAGCTCAAAACTAACATGCTAAATGAGAATGCAACATTTATATACTGTGAATATAGCATTCGAAATCTAAATGATGAATTTATGTCTGACTGGCCTAGCAAGTATAAATCATTAACTTGGATAAATTTACACAAGCTAGAGTTCTGAGTTCTATGCAAGGAATTATACTAAATTATCAAGAAACAAGTTATTTAGATCAAAGGAACCATAATTACAATAAATCTTGAAAATCTAAAGACCCTAGGTTTGAACAATTTATGAGTATATGAAGAACTAAATGAACTCTAGAGACCTAATGGAAGAAGGGAACCCACTAGTGAAATCCCACATACTTGGTGGCAAAATCTACGGAGAAATTCATTAGATTTTGGGGCTGTACTTCGAAGAACACACCCGCTTGTTCTTGGAAGAAACTGGCAACTTTTCCTCTTCTTTTTTCTCTAAGTTGGGTGATTTTTTTGGAGAATGAGGGTTCTGGGTATGTCTGACTAGGTTATTAGGCTTAGATTAAGTAAAATGACGTAGTTTAAGCATCAAACGACGTAGTTTAAATGTCAAACACATAGGGGGAAAGATAAAAACAACCCTGACTTAAGGCTGACGAAGTGCCACTCACGAGGGGACTAACGGGTTGTCGTTTGAGCCACTGCCCATCAAATGGGTCGTGGTTGTGGCCTTAACCAACAAGGCTCTACTAAACAAGCATAACTTTTTACTTCGAGCTTGGATTTTAGCAAACTCAATGGCGTTTGAAAGTGGATTCAATTATCTTTAATCTGATAGGTCATGGGCCAACTAATTCATTTTGTGCTAAAAGATATAGCCGTTTGAAGTTGATCCAACATCCTTTATTTCCAAATAATTGCCGACCCTTACCAACGACCAGACCTACAGTTTGTAGGTCTAACCACGGACCGTACTGGTCGGCCGTGGGTGGGATCAGAGACCCCTAAATCTTGGACCCCAAAGAATGGACCCTACCTACGGACCGTGGGTCCATCGATGGACAGTGGACCATAGTCGTAGGTCTCATCTTCTTGGATCCGAGGTGTTACAAAACAAATTAAGAAAAGCAACCTTAAATTTCTCCCAATCAAGAGGACCTGCAACAATCGCCCTTTCTTCCTTCCATTAATCAAACCAAATTTGAGCAACACCCTTAAGTTAATAAGCAGCCAACTCTGCCTTCTCAATCAAAGTCACACTTATAATTCTCGATTATCTTGTAAACCTCATCAATGAACTCTTGAGGATCTTCCTCAACTTTAGACTTAAGAAATTCCAGAGGATTCATCCTAGTAAAGCCCCTCACTCTAGTTGCCGTCGTACCCACATTTGGGTTCACGGGAGACACAACCTCCCTATTTTCTTGAGTCGTCATAGCTTAGGCTAATGCGTGAAATGCGGCTCGAAACTCATCATTAGACGCTTGCACGGCCAAAGGACCGATTGACACTTGGGGAACCTCTTATCTCACATTTTCATGAACATTCCTTCTCACAAAATTCTTTCGTGGAGGTATATTTTATAAAGCATAAACAAGGGTTACGAGAGGAGGACTTTTATAGAGATAAAATCTATGGCAGGACTTTTAGAGTAATGAAAGAAGTGGAATTTCTTAAATATATTATAACTACCTATTCATAAATATGGTGCGCTTCAAACTCATGAACACGACTCTACCTGACGTGGCTTATGAGACATCCTAAGACCTTTTGAAACCTTGTGCTCTGAATACCAAGCTTGTCACAACCCAAAGTACACCCTAGATGTGACATGGCGTATAAGACCCCGAGAGGCCCTACACAAGTCACTTAGCATACATCATACAAGGCAATATAAATAAAGATTAGAAAAGATAATATTTCAAACATCAAAAGACTTTAGCAAAGTAGAAGTCTAAATAAGTTTCAAAAGTGATCTAATACATCATAAGGAAGGTAATTGGGACGTAACTCATACATCACATACAAGCCTGAAGCAGAAATGACATAAAGCAATAAAAAAGTCTCGGTCCTCGGAACATGAGGACTCACTAATCTTCCAAAACTCAAAAGGATCAACTAGCCATGAGCGGAGGCAGAAGAATCGTCAAGCCCTACATTAGTGAAACAATATAGGCACAAATATGTATTATTATGTGGAATGTACTAAGTATGAAGGGAATGCAATAAAACATGAGATGTGATCATAAGGGGACATAATCAAAAACATGATGTGCATGAACAATTTTAAACATAGTAAAACCATTTAAAAAGATTCATAAATCATTAACACGGTCAATGTATTTTTAAATTATAAAGGAAGCTTCATAAAATATTAGTAGTTAACTTATTTCATTTTTTGGGAAGTTTACCATTAACCGACATAGACCATGTGAGCTATAACATGGAATCCAGTGTCTGCCCCATACCAAAAAGGGGTGTCCTCACTTTCCAAGGTAAGGATATGAAGTCTGAGCTAAAGTGGATCCACTGACTAATGTCTACCTAAGACCATCATCCTACGGTGGCACATAATTTATGGGAAATGGGTAATCGCCGCTAGTCCACTCCGTGTTAAGCATAAATTCACGAAATAGTCATTAATCATATTCATATTATTTTTCATGTAAAAGTACAATTAAGATACTAATCCAAACTAGAAACATCGTAGAGTAGCTCCTTAGACCATGGGTGAGAAAACCTTTCGCCATCCATGATCTTTTCATAATATCTTTGTAAGGCCCACACTCATTTAATTCATACTAAAAATACCCTACTATTAGTGGAAATAGTTTTAAAAGCGTGATCTATAATCATTGATGACATATCCAGATACCATACTAATCAAGTCCTAATTTAGGAAAATAGCCCCAAAGTATTAAGGATAAATCTAGACGTCATTCATGTCATGTGACCAAACTTCATAGAACATATAGATACCTTCATCTACAAGCTTACATAAGTCATACACATTGATTTCATGAAAATATGCATGATTTCCTAAAATTATATTCATAGGTTCAAGCTTCTTCATAAATTCATGTAAGTTAGGATTTATAATCAAAATTCATCGACCAATGCATGAGTTCACATGGAATTAGTTGAAAAGCATGTAATTAAGTCCAAATCATCAAACTAATGTCATAATCAAGTAATTGAATCCATACAAATAGAACCTATGAGAAATTGAGAGAAAACCTAATTAATTTTTGGAAATTAAATTGGAGAATTGAAGAAACTTTGGGTACTCAATGGGTGATTGGAACCCGTTGATGAACTCCCTACATACCTTGATTGAAGCCCTAAGCAATGATAAACAAAGGTGACTTGAACTTGAAGAACGCTCGCTTCTTCTTCTTCCGTGATCTAGAGAGAAGATTTTTGGAGAGAACCTTGGAGATAATTTAGGAATTTGGTCAAGTTTAGAGAACTTAGGAGAATGAATTGAAATGGGTATTTTTTAAGAGTTAATTCACTATTATAATCTTGAAATAGGGTTTAAACAATTCAGTTTATGTACCAAACACTTTGAGGAAATACTAAAATGACCCTAACTTAAAAACTGACGTGGTGCCTCACAAGAGAGGCTTCACAAACCGTCTAAGGCTTCACGGTACGTGAAATGCTTCACGGTCTGTGAAACGCTTCACGGGTCGTATATTCAGTGAAATTTCACCTGCCCAACAGGGCTCTACTAAAACAGACATAACTTCTTACTCCAAATTCAAAATGAGGCAAACTTGGTGGCGTTGGAAAGAGGACTCAAAGACCTTTAGTTTGATAGGCAACTGCCTACCTACATCATTATGTGCTGTGAGATATGATTATTTGAAGTTGACACAATACTTAAAACTGACGAAGTCCCTTTCACGAATAGCTTCACGGTCCGTGCAAAGATTCACGACCTGGTCCACGACTCGTGCAGCTTTAAACGGCCCGTGAAACCTTTCATAACAAACCTTCAAGTTTAACTTTCACCACTGTTGGTTGTACGGCCCATGACACCCTCTATGGGCTGTACCAAGTTCCACGATTTCTGATGTGTTACATCTGTCTAGCTTTTATAGGTAATTGTGTATTAGCAATTCATAAGTAATTGAGTGTTGTAATACAAGAGTAGATTACTTGAATCCAAGTAGTATAACTATCTTGAAGTATAATTTTTCTTAAGAAATTGCTACTGGATATTATTTTGATCGTTATAGTTCCAAGCTGACAAGTGGTTCCATTCTTCTATCTAGTTGTTGACTATGTGTCAACAATTCAAAATTAATAGGTTGTTCCAAACCAAGAAGTATAATTTTCTTGAAGTATAACATTTTTTAAGTAATTACTACTAAATATTATTTTGATCGTCGTAGTTCGAAATTGACAAATATTTTCATTCTTCTTTCTAGTTGTTGAGTGTGTGAGCAATTCATAAGTAACTGATTGTTGTATCCAAGAATAGATTCCTCCAATCCAAGAAGTATAAGTTTTTTTGAATTGGACTCTTCTATTAAAATACCTTCTTAGAAAAATCTTTCTATTTGCGTTACCCTCAATCCTCTCTTTTTGTTACCCCCAATTCTGTCTTTTTTTCATCACCCCCAATTCTCTCTTCTATGATTGATTTTATCGTTGAACAAAGTTTTTCAGCTTTCTATTGAAGAAGGTAGCGATTTTCATATATGTTGGACCAGTAATGCTGATTTTTTTTTCTTGTTTTGACTTTTATGACATCTTTTGGTTGATCAAAATGACATTCATGTTTTTAGGTCAATGGGTGCTAGAAGTGTTTGAAAATCTATAATTTTATTATGATTCTTGGTATTTCTTCAGAATTTTGAGTTAAGAGAACTTGCTTTTCTGTTGTATTTTGTTAATGGGTATTTCATTCTCCGGGCTAATCATCAAGCTTTGATTTTCTTTATTTGTTAATGTACATATTTTTTATGCTATTTTTTCTAAAATGGAAAATATTACACTAACAGTTGCCATATCTGCATTTTAGTTTTGATCATCTGAACTAAACATGAGAATTTTCTCGATTATAGTGAAGTGGGTCTCTCATAATTCAATTTCAAGAAACTCATCTGCTACAAATTGCGACGAAGAGGGGAAATGAGATTTTCAACAAAAAAGAACATGCAGAAGATTGGTGCTTTGAATGTAAAGATGGAGGAGAGCTCATGATTTGTGACTATGAGCAAGTCCTTTTGCTAAAACATCAATTTTATTTTTGGTATATTTGATGAAATAAACTAGAAATATGGTCATCATAAAAATGTTTCCAAATGATGACCATGTTTCGAGTTTATTTCATCAAATATACCAAAAATAAATTGATTTTTTAGCAAAAGGACTTGCACATAGTCACAAATCATGAGCTCTCCTCCATCTTTACATTCAAAGCACCAATCTTCTGCAAGTTCTTCTTTGTTGAAAATCTTCTTGCCCTTCTTCGTCGCAATTTGTAGTAGATGAGTTTCTTGAAATTGAATTACCAGAGACCCACTTCACTATAATCAAGAAACTTCCCATGTCTAATTTAGATGATCAAAAATAAAATGCAAATATGGCAATTGTTAGTGTAATTTTTCCCTTTTAGAAAAAAATAGCAAGAAAAATATATACATTAACAAACAAAGAAAATCAAAGCTAGATGATTTGCCTGGAAAATGAAATACCCATTAACAGAGCATAACAGGAAAACAGGTTCTCTTAACACAAAATTCTGAAGAACTCCTAAGAATCATAACAAAATTATAGATTTTCAAACACTTCTAGCACCCATTGACCTAAAAACATGAATGTCGTTTTGATCAACTGAAAGATATCATAAAAATCAAAACAAGAAAAAGAATCAGCATTACGGGTCCAACATAGACGCAAATCACTACATTTTTCAATAGAAAGCTAAAAAATTTTGTTTAGCGATAACATCAACCATTGAAAGGAGAATTGGGGGTAATGAAAATAAAAAGAGAATTGGGGGTAACAAAAAATAGAAGATTGAGGGTAACGAAAATAGAAAGATTTTTCTAATAAGGTTTTCCAATAGAAGAGCCCAATTCAACAAAGTTATACTTCTTGGATTGGAGGAATCTTTTCTGGGATGCAACAATCAGTTACTTATGAATTGGTGACACACACTTAACAACTAGACAGAAGAATAGAAACATTTGTCAATTTGGAACTACGACGATCTGTCATGACCCAAGGTAGCCCCTATGCGTAACATGAAGTATAAGACCCTGAGAAACCCAATACAAGGTACTTAGCTTTCATCATACAAGATAATAAAATGAAAGAGATTAAAAGACAGTTCAATATATCAATGTTTTTATAAAGCATAGCGGAAATCTAATCATTGCCTCAAGCCATCTAGTACATAAGAATGAATTCCAAAATTGAAAGTAAGGAAAAACTGAAAATGATAAATGTCCGATCCTCGAAGCATGAAGACTCACCAAAGATCAAAATCTCCTCTATGAATTCTAGCCATGAAACTGGAACCCTGATTGCCGGACCCTACATTTAGGGAAATGTAGGCAAGAGTATGCGTTAGTACAAAATATGTACCTAGTATGATAGCCATGCACATAACATATAAAAACATGCTTAAAAGAGATACTTTCATGAAATGTAATGACCAAGCTAAAACATGAGATAAGGTGATAGAAAACATGAGTCATAAAAACATGGTCAATGCACATAGTCATCATCTTAAACATGTATGAGATACTTCCTTGAAGTAAATTTAGTTCATCATAGCTTGCTTGGGAGAAGTATCCTTATACTGACATATAAGACCATGAGAGCTATCATCATGGAATCCGGTGTCTCTCACACTGAAAAGAGTTGTCCTACTTTCCAAGGTAATGACCATGAACTTCTAGCTTATGTGGATCCACTAGTTAATGTCTATCTAGACAATCCTATGTTGCCACATAGTTTATGGGACATGGGTAATCGCCACTTGTCCACTCGGTACTAAGCTTAGCTTCCACAAAATAGTTCTTATTCATATTCATCCTACCTCTGAAAGGAACATGGATAATCGCCTGTTGTACTTACATCATATGACATGGGTAATTGCCTCTTGGTTTTTAATTAGAGAGCATGGGTAATCACCTCTTGCCTCATCATTAGAATAACTCCTTATCATTGGTTCATTTTAGGTGAGAAAACCTTTCAACCCTAAGAACCCTTATTATGTGAGAAAACCTTTCACAAATCATGCTTTCATGTGTTTATGAGAAATCCTTTCAACAACACAAAAGTAACAACATCATTGATACTTCACTTTTAAAGCATCCTTAAAACATTTACATTAATTTCTAAAGAACATACATAATTCCATAATTCACCTTTCATGGTTCAAAACCCACTTTCAATCATCAATATCTAGAAAACATGGGTTGGACATGGGTTCATGGGAATTCATCATTAAATCATGTAATTATATCAATTTATGCTTTATAGATCATAAAACCATCAAACACATCAATAATTAAAGGAGCCCATGACATGGAAGAAAACCGTAACTCAATTGGAGAAATCTATCTTTATAAATTGGAGAATTCGGGAACTCCATGGATGAAAACTATCATACCTCAATGCCAATTTCTTAACTTCAATGGAGGAATTGGAGACTTTATTTGGAACCCTAGGTTTAACCCTTTTTCTCCAAGCTTGCTAGAGAGAGAAATATCTGAGAGGAAGACTTGTTCGTCTTTTGTAAATTTGAGAGAATGACTTGAATGGGTTGATTTTGGGGTTAAAACCACTTATATAGGGGTTCTAGGTAAGGGCAAAACGACATAGTATCAAGATAAAATAATTAGGAAAAGACCCAACTGCTACTGATTTACAGCTGATGCGAACCCCTAGATGGAGGCCCTCACGAGCCATCTGGGCAGTCGTGACCCTGGACTAGTTTCTTGGGAAGGCCCCTTGAACCCTTGTCCCACCTCACGACCAGGTTCATGAGTCATTTTCCCCTTCACGACACGCCTGGAGGTCAGTGAGAAGGGGCTAGCCTTGGGGTGGGTTCTGCCTCCCCTCAACGGCCACCACCACGGGGCGTGAGGCTTACCACGAGCCGTCTAATGGCTCATAGGTGGGGAGCCCCTCTTGTCCAAGCATTGGAAGGCTCCACGAGCACCAGCACGAGCCGTGGTGCCTTTCACGACCCGTCAAGGGCTCCATGAAGGGTGCCATGGCTCAGTTATGGGATGGTGACCTCCCACTTGGCCCTTTTTCTAGACTTATTGATTACGAGGTGTTACATTATATACCCCTTGGGAAGATTCGTCCTTGAAGGGGGTTTTAGACATCACATGAAAGAGAAAAACTCAAATCTAGCAGCCCAACATGCATGCAATTACATAAATGCACATATCCGAGGAGGAAACATAAAATCCAAGCAAACGCATGTTCAAAACATTATATCATGAAGTCTATATGCCACTCATACTCAAATTCACATAAACATGTAGAAATCAATCAAGTTCACTCATTTGTTTTCTTCAAAACTTAAGCTTTTTCATGATCATGCATAAATGAGGAAATCATGGGAATATCTAAGACATATGACACCAAAGCTTGAACCATGAGGAACTCAATACCTCAAACTGGAGTAGGGTAGAAGGAAAAAGTTGAGGATAACGGTACATCATATCGGCCTCGGCCTCCCAAGTAGCACCCTCAACTAATTGATTCCTCCATAAAAATTTTCACGAAAGCAACTTCTTTATTTCTCAACTTCTTGACTTGCCGATCTAAAATCTCAACTGGGACTTCCTCATAAGAAAGATTCTCCTTAACTCCAAAATATTCTAAGGGGACTATAGTTGTTGGATCACCAACACATTTCTTCAACAAGGATACATGGTAAACTGGATGCACCGATGCCAATTCATTAGGCAATTCTAGTTCATAAGCAATGCTACCAATACGTCTCAAAATCTGATATGGGCCTACATATCGGGGACTAAGCTTCCCTTTCTTACCAAACCTCATTATATCCTTCATGGGTAAAATTTTCAAGTAAACCCAATCATTCATATCAAACTCAAGATCTCTTCTTCTAACATCGACATAAGACTTCTGTCGACTTTGAGCCGTTCTCAACCTTTCTCTAATAAGTCTAACTTTTTTCATAGCATCATGTACCAACTCGGGGACTATCAAAGCAACTTCACCCACTTCAAACCAACCAATAGGAGATCTGCACCTCTTACCATACAATGCCTCAAATGGAGCCATACTAATGCTTGAGTGATAACTATTGTTATATATGCAAACTCAATCAAATGCAAGTGATCATCCCAATTACCTTTGAAATCAATCGCACAAGCTCTCAACATATCTTCCAAAGTTTGGATAGTACGCTCCGCTTTCCCATCGATTTATGGATGAAAGACCGTACTGAGCTTAACACAAGTACCAAGACCATTTTTGGAAGGATTTCTAAAACTGGAAAGTGAATTGAGTACCACGATCGGAGATAATGGATAAAGGCACTCCATGCAACTTTACCATTTCTCTCAAGTACAACTTAGCATATTACTCCATCGAATAAGAAACCTTGACGGGAATGAAATGAGCCGATTTCGTCATTTGATCTACAATAACCCAAATCAAGTAATGTTGTCATTTGGTTTGAGGCAAACCAACAACAAAGTCCTTATTCAAATCTTCCCACTTCCAATTAGGAATGCTAATATCTTGGGATAAACCTCTCCGTTTCTGATGCTCAACTTTCACTTGTTGTCAATTAGGACACTTAGCCACAAATTCCACAATATCCTTCTTCATCCCATTCCACCAATAGACCTCCCGCAAATCACGATACATTTTGGTGGCTCCCGGGTGAATGAAATATCAAGAACTATGGGGTTCTGACAAGATCTGCTCCCTTAAGTCATTAAAATTAGGAACACACAAACGACCATGATATTTAAGCACCTCATCTCCCCCTTGGGATAAAGCCTCTACAGACTTTTTTAGCACCACTTCCTTTAATTAAACCAACGTCGGATGAAGACCTTGCTTGGCTTTAACATCCTCCACAAAAGATGGTTCTGACCCATTGTGAACCATATACCCACCTTTAGTAGAGTCTACTAACTGAACACCCAACCGGGCTAATATATGAACATGTCGAACCAGCTCCTTCTTATCATCCTCAATATGGGCAACACTACCCATAGATAATCGACTAAGAGCATCCGCCAATAGAACACTCATATAATAATACTTCAATAACTCAAGCCATAACCTTTGGCGAAGATTTAGATCCTTCTGATTAAACACATATTGCAAACTCTTGTGGTCGGTAAAAACATCTACGTGAATGCCATACAAATAGTGCCTCCAAACATTTAAGGCAAAAATAACCGCCGCTAATTTAAGATCATGGGTAGGATAATTCTTCTCATGAGTCTTAAGTTGCCTTGAAGCATATGCAATCACCCTCCCATTTTGCGTAAGCACACATCCTAGCCCAATTCTTGAGCATCACAATAAACCACAAAACCATTAATCCCTTCCGGTAAAGTCAACACTGAAGCGGAAGTAAGTCTATCCTTCAATTCCTAAAAAGATCTTTTCATATGCTTCAGGCCATATGAACTTAGCCTTATTTTGGGTCAATGCTGTCAATTGAGAAGCAATATAAGAAAACCCCTCAACAAACCTTCTGTAATAACAATCCAAACCCAAGAAACTTCTAATATCCGAAGGGGATAGAGGTCTAGGCCAACTCTTAACCGCATCCATCTTTTTAGGATCTACCTCGATACCTTTACTTGAAATAATATGACCAAGAAAAGCTACAGACCTTAGTCAAAATTCACATTTGCTAAACTTTGCAAAGATTTGTTTGTCCTTGAGAATTTGCAACACAATCCCCAAATGGTTGATATGATCGTCCTAACTTCTTGAATAGATCAATATATCATCAATGAGCACAATCACAAACATGTCAAGATATTGTCTAAACACCCTATTAATCAAATCCATAAAAGCCACCGGAGCGTTAGTCAAACCAAAAGACATCACTATAAACTTATAATGACCATACCCAGTTCGAAAGGCCGTCTTCGAAATGTCATCTTCCTTCACCCTTAATTGGTGATAACCCGATCGAAGGTCAATCTTGGAAAAGTAACTTCCCCCTTAAAATTGGTCAAATAACTCATCTATCCTCGGGAGATGATACTTATTCTTAATGGTAACCTTATTCAATTGTTGGTAGTCGATACACATATGGAGCGAACCATCTTTCTTTCTAACAAACAAAACTAGGGCAACCCCATAGAGAGATACTCAGTCGGATGAATCCGTTATCCAACAAATCTTTTAATTGCTCTTTCTACTCATTTAGTTCTGACAGAGCCATTCAGTAAGGAGGAATAGAGATAGGTTGCGTATCTGGGAGAGGGTCAACATCGAAGTCTATTTCCCTTTCGAGAGGAATACCAGGTAAATCATATGGGAACACTTTCGAAAACTCATTCACAACGGGGACCGACTCAAGAATAGGGGTTTCAGAATTTACATCCCTCACTCTAACTAGATGGTATACACAACCCTTAGCAATAATCTTTCTAGCTCTAAGACAAGAGACAAACTGACCCTCATGCATAGAATTTCCCCCTTTCCACTCTAGGACAAGCTCAATTGGAAACTGAAACTTGACTACACGAGTTCTACAATCAATATAAGAATAACATGAGTGCATCTAGTCTATACCAATGATAATATCAAAATCCAACATATCAAGCTCTACCAAATCAACAAGAGTAACTCTATGGGACAAGGAGACGAGACACTTTATATAAACCCTCTTAGCCATAATAGAATAACCAACAGAAGTAGAGACAAAAATGTTCTAATAACACATCTGGAAGAACATCAAACCTCATAGCCACATATGGCTTCACAAAAGACAAGTTAGCACCGGGATCAAGTAAAACATAAACATCAAATTGAAAGACTTTCAATATATCGGTAACTACGTCAGGAGAACCCTCCTGATCATGACGAGTTTGAAGTGCATACAGTTTATTTTGCTTGGGAGCATTGGAACCCAAACCACTAGGACCGGATGAAGGATTAGGTTGAGCTCGTCTATGACTATCTCCCTCATTCTCAACAACTGAAGGATAATCCCTTATCTTGTGGTCCATCTTACCACAACCAAAGCAAGCTTTGGAACCGATTAGACATTTACCCTCATGCTTCCATCCACACTTAGCACAAGTATGCAATAAAGACCCACTGCCATTTCCCCCTTGAGGCCTTAGGTTAGATACCCTATCTTTGTTGAACTTAGAAAGAGCATTTGAGGAACTTTGACTAGGAAACCTTTGTCGAAACTTAGAACGACCATGCCCATCAGACCTTGAATGTGAGAAATTACCATCACTAATTTTAGCCCTCTTTGTCTCCCTAGACTTTTCCTTAAGTTTCTCCTCTTCGATTTGTCGAGCATAAACCATGAGACAAAAGATAGCCATATCATTAACAAGAATGGTGATACGACATTCCTTAACCACCATTTCAGACACACCCGAAATGAACTTCCTCATCCTTGCCCTAGGGTTGATAATCATTGTAGGAGTATATCGAGACAATGATGTGAACTTTAAAGAGTATTCTTTTACACTTATGCTCCTTTAACGAAGATTAATGAATTCAAGCCCCCTTTGCCTCCCTCATCTCAAGGTGAAAGAACCTATCAAGGAAAGCAACCTTAAACTTTTCCAATCGAGAGGACCCGCATCTTCTGGTCTCCCCTTTTTCAATTGGTTGAACCAAATTTGAGCAACACTCTTAAGTTGATAAGCGGCCAATTCTGCCTTTTCCATCGGCGTCACCCCCATGATTAGCAACACCTTATAAACCTCATCATAGAAATCTTGAGGATCTTTCTCAACCTTAGAACTATTGAACTCCAGAGGATTCATTCTAGTGATGTCCCTTACTCTAGATGCTGCTGTACCTATATTTGGGTTCATGAGAACCGAAGCCTCCCTATTGGCTTGAGCCGTCACGGCTTGGTCCAACACTTGAAAAGCAGCCCTAAACTCCACATTAGTCACTTACTCGGCCAAAGAATCGACCGAAACTTGAGGAGCTTCTTGTTCCGCATTCTCCCTCACATTTCTTTTAGCATAAACTTTTCGAGTAGCCATCTCTTGTAGAGTATTGGATAAGGATTATAGATTTGAACTCTATCGCATAACTTTAGAGTAATGAAAGAAGTAGAGTTTCCTAAACATCTTGAAGCCTCTCATTCATAAATGTGGCGCACTTCACACTCATGAACAATACTTTACTTGACATGGCTTATGAGACATCCTATGACCTTTCTAAACCTTGTGCTCTGATTACCAAGTTTGTCACGACCCAAGGTAGCCCCTAGGCAAAACATGGGGTATAAACCTCCGAGAGACCCCATACAAGCAGCTTAACTTTCATCATACAAGATTATAGAATGAAAGAGATTAAAATACAGTTCGATATATCAAAGTTTTTATAAAGCATAGCGGAAATCTAAACATCTCAAGCTATCTAGTATATAAGAATGAATCTGGGTGAAGCCAGTACATCATGTTCCGAAATTGAAAGTAACGAAAGACTGAAAACGATAAATGTCCGGTCCTCGAAGCATGGGGACTCGCCAAAGCTCAAAATCTCCTCTACAAACTCTAGCCACAAAACTGAGAACCCTAATTATCGGACCCTATATTTAGGGAAATGTAGGCAAGAGTATGCGTTAGTACAAAATATGTACCAAGTATGATAGACATACATAAAACATATAATGACATGCTTAAAATAGATACTTTCATTAAATGTAATGACCAAGCTAAAACATGAGATAAGGTGATAGAAAATATGAGTCATAAAAACATGGTCAATGCACATAGTCATCATCTTAATCATGAATGATATACTTCCTTGAAGTAACTTTAGTTCATCATAGCTTGCTTGTGGGAAGTAGCCTTAACCGACATATAAGACCATGAGAGCTATCATCATGGAATCCGGTGTCTCTCACACCAAAAAGAGTTGTCCTACTTGCCAAGGTAAGGACCATGAACTTCTAGCTTATGTAGATCCACTAGCTAATGTATATCTAGACAATCCTATGTTGGCACATAGTTTATGGGACATGGGTAATCACCACTTTTCCACTTGGTAGTAAGATTAGCTTCCACATAATAGTTCTTATTCATATTCATCCTATCTCTTAAAGGAACATGGGTAATCGCTTCTTGTCCTTACATCATATGACATGGGTAATCTCCTCTTGTAATTTAATTAGAGCGCATGGGTAATCGCCTCTTGCCTCATCATTAGAATAACTCCTTATCATTGGTTCATTTTAGGTGAGAAAACCTTTCAACCATAAGAACCCTCATTATGTGAGAAAACCTTTCACAAATCGTGCTTTCATGTGTATGTGAGAAATCCTTTCAACAACACAACAATAACAACATCATTGATACTTCACTCTCAAATCATCCTTAAAGCATTTACATCAATTTCATAAGAACATGCATAATTCCATAATTCACTTTTCATGGTTCAAAACCCACTTTCAATCATCAATATCTAGAAAATATGGGTTGGACATGGGTTCATGGGAATTCATTATTAAATCATGTAATTATATCAATTCATGCTTGATAGATCATAAAACAATCAAATACATCAATAGGTAAAGGAGCCCATGACATGGAAGAAAACCGTAACTTAATTGGGGAAATCTATCTTTATAAATTGGAGAATTTAGGAACTCCATGAATGAAAAGGATCCATGGATGAAAACTATCATACCTCAATGCCAATTTCTTAACTTCAATGGAGGAATTGGAGATTTGACTTGGAACCTAGGTGGAACCCTTCTTCTCCAAGCTTTATAGAAAGAAAAATATTTGAGAGGAAGACTTGTTCTTCTTTTGTAAATTTGAGAGAATGAATTGTATGGGTTGATTTTGGGGTTAAAATCACTTATATATGGTTTCTAGGTAAGGGAAAAACGACATAGTATCAAGATAAAAAATTAGGAAAAGACCCAACTGCCTCTAACTTACAACTGACACGAACCCTAGATGGAGGCCCTCACAAGCCGTCTCAGGGTCCACGAGCCGTTTGGGCAGTCGTGACCTTGTACCAGTGGCTTGGGAAGGCCACTTTAAACCTAGTCCCACCTTACGACCAGCTTCATGAGTCATTTTCCCCTTCACGATCCATCTGAAGGTCAGTGAGAAGGGGCTGGCCTTGGGGTGGGCTCTGCCTTCCCTCAACGGCCACTACCACAGGGAGTGAGGGTCACCATGAGCCATCTAAGGACTCGTGGGAGGGGAGCCTATTTTGGCCAAGCACTGGAAGGCTCCATGAGCACCATCACGAGCCGTGGTGCCCTTCATGGCCCGTCAAAGGCTCCATGAAGGGTGTCATAGCTCAATTACGGGCTGGTGACCTCCCACTTGTCCCCCTTTCTAGAACTCTTGATTTTGAGGTGTTACACGATCAAAACAATGTTTAGTAGTAATTACATAAAAGAATGTTATACTTTAAGAAAATTATACTTCTTGGATTGGAACAAACTGTTACTTTTGGATTGCTGACACACAGTCAACAATTGGATATAAGAATGGAAACACTTCTCTGTTTGGAACTATGAAGATCAAAACAATGTTCAGTAGCAATTGCTTAAAAAATTATACTTCAAGAAAGTTATACTACTTGGATTGGAACACTCTACTCTTGTATTACAACACTCAATTACTTATGAATTGCTGACACACAATTACCTATCAACACTTAGACAGATGTAACACCTCGGAAATCATGGAACTTAGAATGGAAGAGAGAAAAGGCCTCAATTGAGTACTAGTGCATGTGTACAAAAGATTGTACGGTCTGTATAGGGTGTCACGGATCGTACAACCAACAGTGGTGAAATTTAACTTGAAGGTTTTGTTACGAAGGGTTTCACGGGCTGTGGATTCGGCTGTGAAGCTTTCCATTAATCGTGAAGCTATCCGTGAAAGGGACTTCGTTAGTTTTAAGTTTAGGGTCAATTTTAAACAATCATATCTCTTAACATATAATGAATTAGGTGGATTATAACCTATCAAATTATAGGTCTTTTGAGTCCTCTTTCCAACGCCACAAAGTTTGCCCAATTTGAAGTTTGGAGTAAGAAGTTATTCTCGTTTTAGTGAAGCCCTGCCGAGCAGGTAAAATTTCACCGTTTATACGGCCCATGAAGTGTTTCACAGACCGTGAAGCCTTAGACGGTCTGTGAAGCCTCTCTTGTGAGGTACCACATCAGTTTTTAAGTTAGGGTCATTTTAGTCTTTCCTCAAAGTGTTTGGTACCAAAACTATGTCGTTAAACCATATTTTAAGATTTATAAAAGTGAATTAAGTCCTAAAAACTACCCATTTCAATTCATTCTACTAAATTCTCTAAGTTGACCAAATTGCTAAATCTCTCCAAGTTTTCCTCCAAAAATCTTCTCTCTAGATCAAGGACGAAGAGAAACCTAGGGTTCTTTAAGTTCAAGTATCCTTTCTTCATCATTACTTATGGATTCAATCAAGGTATGTAGGGAGTTCATCAATGGGTTCCAATCACCCATTGAGTTCCTAAAGTTTCTTCAATTCTCCAATTCAATCTTCCCTTGAGTCTGGCATATATCAAGCATACTGAAAGTGACTAAGTAAGACATGTACTATGCGAAAGATAAAAATAGTGGATATGTTAACTGAGGAAAAACCCAACTAGTCTGAATATATATGATATAATAATGAGAGTTTAGTGATGACTGAAACAACACTTAAAAACTCGAGCTGAATCTACTGATATGTATGGAAAGACTTTATTGAATTGAGTTGTATTACATGCCCCTCAGATAACCCTAACAAAATTGAAGACTGGAAATAAAGACTAAAATAGAAAGCATGTCTATTGTCCTTGAAGTATGGGACTCACCACTGAAACTGTTGAAGTAGAATCGAGAATCTATCTAAGCGTGATCTGGATGCTGAGTGTCTGAACCTATATCATGAAACGATGTAACGCAAAGTATGCGTCAGTACTTGGAATATACTGAGCATGCATGATATAGATATGCTAAGATGAATAATGCATACCTGAGCAATGATATAATCTGAACAAGGATATAAATATGTACTGAAGTATTACTGAAAACTAAACTGAATGCAATGACCAAGTACTAATCCTGAAGGTAACATGTTGAACTGTATACTAATGTAAATGCTGAAAACCTGGTCAATGCACAAAGAGTCTCACTGTGGGAGCTACTATTAATCGACATAAACCACGTGAGCTAAACATGGAGTCCATTGTATATGACCCATCCAGAGGACCCAATATACCTTGCCAAGGGTATAGAGACATGACTCTGGTATGATCACTAAAACTGATGACCGATAGAAGAGACTTATAAACTTATGCGGGCACATAGTTCTGGGACTTTGAGGGTACCCTAGTCCAACTCAGTACTAAGTCTACTCCCAACTGAATATTCACGAAGCTAAAATGCACTAGATACTACATAGCTCAAAATTGACATGCTAATTGAGAATGCAACATTTATATATTGTGAATATAACATTTGAAATCTGAAGCATGAATTTCTGTCTGACTGACCTGGCAAGTATAATTCATGGACTAGAATAAATTTACACAAGCTAGAATTCTGATTTCTATGCAAGGAATTATACAAAATTATCAAGAAACAAGTTATTTAGATCAAAGGAACCATAATCACAATAAATCTTGAAAATCTAGAAACCCTAGGTTTGAACAATTTATGAGTATCTGAAGAACTAACTGAATTCTAGAGACCTAATGGGTGAAAAGAACCCACTAGTGAAATCCCATATACCTGGTGATGAAATCTATGGAGAAATCCTTCGGATTGCAGGGTTGAACTTCGAAGAACACTTCTGCTTGTTCTTGGAAGAAACTAGCTACTTTTCCTCTTCTTTTTGCTCTAAGTTGGGTGGTTTTTTGGAGAATGAGGGTTCTGGGTATGTCTGACTAGGTTATTAGGCTTAGATTGAGTTAAACAACATAGTTTAGGCATCAAACGACGTAGTTTAAGTGCCCAACGCAGAGGGAAAAGACAAAAACAACCCTGACTTAAGGCTGACGAAGTTCCACTCACGAGGGGACTGATGGGCCGTCGTTTGAACCACTGCCCATCAACTGGGTCGTGGTTGTGGCCCTGCCCAACATGACTCTACTGAAATGATCATAACTATTTAATATGAGCTTGGATTTTAGTAAACTCGGTGGCGTTGGAAAGATGATTCAATTATCTTTAATCTAATAGTTCATGGCCACCTATTTCATTTTGTGCTAAAATATATGGCCATTTGAAGTGGACCCAACATCCTTTATTTCCAAATAACTACCGACCCTCACCAACCGTCAGATCTACGGTCCGTACTGGTCGGTCGTGGGTGGGATCAGAGACCTCGAAATCTTGGAACCCAATGACGGGACCTCACATACGAACCGTGGGTCCATCAACGGATAGTGGACCACAACCGTAGGTCTCATCTCCTTGGATCTGAGGTCTTACAGAACATATTAAGAAAAACAACCTAAAATTTTTCCCAATCAAAATGATCTGCATCAACCGCCCTCTCTTCCTTCCATTGTTCAAACCAAATTTGGGAAACACCCTTAAGTTGATAAGTGGCCAACTTTGCTTTCTCAACCGAAGTCACGCCCACAATTCCTGATTATCTTTTAAACCTCATCAATGAACTCTTGAGGATCTTCCTGAACTTTAGACTTAAGAAATTTTGGAGGATTCATCCTAGTAAATCCCCTCACTCTAGTTGTCGTCGTACCCACATTTGGGTTTACGGGAGACACAACCTCCTTATTTTCTTGAGCCGTCATAGCTTAGGCTAATGTGTGAAATGCGGCTCATAAGACACTTGCATGACCAAAGGATCGATCAACACTTGGGGAACCTCTTGTCTCACATTTTCACGAACATTCCTTCTAATAGGATTCCTTCGTGGAGGCATATTCTATAAAGCATAAACTGAGGCTAGGAACGGAGGAATTTTACAGAGATAAAATCTGTGGCAGGACTTTAGAGTAATGAAAGAAGTGGAGTTTCTTAAACATCCTATAGCTACCTATTCATAAATATGGCGCGCTTCAAACTCAGGAACACGTCTCTACTCGATGTGGCTTATGACACATCCTAAGACTTTTTTAAACCTTGTGCTCTGAATACCAAGTTTGTCATGACCCAAAGTACACCCTAGACGTGACATGGCGTATAAGACCTCGACAGGCTCTACACAAGCCACTTAGCATACATCATATGAGACAATAGAAATAAAGATTAGAAAAGATAACATTTTAAACATCAAAGTAGTTTAGCAAAGTGGAAGTTTAAATAAGTTTCAAAAGTGATCTAACACATCATAAGGAAGGTAATTGGGATGTAACCCATACATCACATAGAAGTCTAAAACAGAAATGACATAAAGCAATAAAAACGTCTCGGTCCTCGGAACATGAGGACTCACCAATCATCCAAAACTCAAAAGGATCAACTTTCCACGAACAGAGGGAGAAGAATCGTCAAGCCCTACATTAGTGAAACAATATAGGCACAAGTATGTATTATTATATGGAATGTACTAAGTATCAGGAGACTGCAATAAACATGAGACGTTATTATAAGGGGACATAATCAAAAACATGATATGCATGACCAATTTTAAACATAGTAAAATCATTTAAATATATTCATAAAGCATTGAAGCGGTTAATGTATCTTTAAATTATAAAAGAAGCTTCATAAAATATTAGTAATTAACTTAGTTCATTTTTTGGGAAGTTTACCATTAACCGACATAGACCATGTGAGCTATAAATGGAATCTAGTGTATGACCCACATCAAAAGTGGGTATCCTCACTTACCAAGGTAAGGATCTGAAGTCTGAGCTAAAGTGGATCCCCTGGCTAATGTCTATCTAAAACCATCATCCTATGGTGGCACATAATTTATGGGACATGGGTAGTCGCTGCTAGTCCACTCGGTGCTAAGCATAAATCCATGGAATCGTCATTAATCATATTCATATTATCATCCATGGAAAAGTACAATGAAGGTACTAATCAAAACTAGAAACATCATAGCGTAGCTCCTTAGACCATGCATGAGAAAACCTTTCGCTATCCATGATCTTTTCATAATAGCTTTGTAAGGCCCATAATCAATAAATTCATACTAAAAATACCCTACTACTATTGGAAAAAGTTTTTAAAGTGTGATCTATGACATATGCAGATACAAAACTAATCAAGACTTAATTTAGGAAAATAGCCCAAAAGCATTAAGGAAAAATCTAGATGTCAGTCATGTCATGTGGCCAAGTTTGATAGAACATATAGATACCTTCATTTATAAGCTTACATAAGTCATACACATCGATTTCATGAAAATATGCATGATTTCCTAAAATTATATTCATAGGTTCAAGCTTCTTCATAAATTCATGCAAGTTAGGGTTTATAGTCATAATTCATAGACCAATGCATGAGTTCACATGGAATTAGTTGAAAAGCATGTAATTAAGTCTAAATCATCAAAATAATGTCATAATCAAGTAATTGAATCCATACAAATAGAACCCATGAGAAATTGAGAGAAAACCTAATTAATTTTGGGAAATTAAATTGGAGAATTGAAGAAACTTTGGGGACTCAATGGGTGATTGGAACCCATAGATGATATCCCTACATACCTTGATTGAAGCCCTAAGCAATGATGAAGAAAGGAGACTTGGAATTTAAGAACCATAGCATCTTCTTCTTCCATGATCTAGAGAGAAGATTTTTGGAGAGAATTTAGGAATTTGGTCAAGTTTAGAGAATTTAGGAGAATGAATTCAAATGGGTAGTTTTTAAGACTTAATTTACTTGTATAAATCTTGAAATAGGGTTTAAAACGACGTAGTTTAGGTACCAAACACTTTGAGGAAATACTAAAATAAACCCAACTTAAAAACTGACGTGGTGCCTCAAGAGAGAGGCTTTACGGTCCGTGAAACACTTCACGGGCCGTATAGCCAATGAAATTTCACTTGCCCAACAGGGCTTCACTAAAACGGACATAACTTCTTACTCCAAATTCAAAATGAGGCAAACTTGGTGGCATTGTAAAGATGAGTCAAAGACCTTTAATTTGATTGGAAACATACCACCTTTATCATTATGTGATATGAGATATGATTGTTTTAAGTTGACCCAAAACTTAAAACTGATGAAGTCCCTTTCACAGACAGCTTCACGGTCCGTGCAAATTTTCATGACCTGGTCCATGACTCGTGCAACTCTAAGTGGCCCGTGAAACCCTTCGTAACAAAACCTTCAAGTTTAACTTTCACCACTGTTGGTTGTACGACCCGTGACACCCTCTACGGACTGTACAAGCTTCTGTACGCATGCACTTGTACTAAACTGAAGCCTTTTCTCTTTTTTCCATTGCAAGTTCCATGATTTCTAAGGTGTTACATATGCCTAGTTGTTTATAGGTAATTGTGTGTCAGCAATTCATAAGTAATTGAGTGTTGTAATACAAGGGTAGATTACTCCAGTCCAAGTAGGATAACTTTCTTGAAGTATAATTTTTCTTAAGCAATTACTACTGGACATTTTTTTTATCGTCATAGTTCCAAACTAACAAGTGCTTCATTCTTCTATATAGTTGTTGACTATGTGTCAACAATTCATAAGTAATAGGTTGTTCCAAACCAAGAAGTATAATTTTCTTTAAGTATAACATTTTTTAAGTAATTACTACTAAACATTATTTTGATTGTCGTAGTTCCAAATTGACAAATATTGCCATTCTTCTGTCTAGTTGTAAAGTGTGTGTCAGCAATTCATAAGTAACTGATTGTTGTATCCAAGAAAACATTCCTCCGATCCAAGAAGTATAAATTTGTTGAATTAGACTCCTATTAAAAAACCTTGTTAGAAAAATCTTTCTATTTTTGTTACCCTCAATCCTCTCTTTTTTCGTTACCTCCAATTCTTTTTTTTTTGTTACCCCCAATTCTCTCTTCTATGGGTGATGTTATCGCTGAGTAAAATTTTTCAGCTTTCTATTGAAAAAGGTAGCAATTTCCGTCTATGTTGGATCAGTAATGCTGATTTTTTTTCTTGTTTTGATTTTTATGACATCTTTCGGTTGATCAAAATGACATCATATTTTAGGTCAATGAGTGCTAGATATGTTTACAAATCTATTATTTGTTATGATTCTTGGTATTTCTTCAGAATTTTGTGTTAAGAAAACCTGTTTTTCTATTGTATTTTGTTAATGGGTATTTCATTCTCCGGGCTAATCATCAAGCATTGATTTCTTTGTTTGTTAAAAAGGGAAAAAATTACACTAACAATTGCCATATATGCATTTTAGTTTTGATCATTTGAACTAAACATGAGAATTTTCTTGATTATAGTGAAGTGGGTTTCTAGTAGTTCAATTTCAAGAAACTCATCTGCTACAAATTGCGACGAAGAGGGGCAAGAAGATTTTCAACAAAGAAGAACTTGCAGAAGATTGGTGCTTTGAATGTAAGGATAGAGGAGAAGTCATGATTTGTGATTATGGGCAAGTCCTTTTGCTAAAAAAATCAATTTTATTTTTGGTATGTTTGATGAAATAAACTCGAAACATGGTCATCATATAAGTAATGGTCCAAGATCCACCATTACTTCTATGTTCAGTCACTTATGTCATTGCCATATGATTTGCAATACGTTTGAGGGCTTTTAGATCCCACCCTACTCTAAAACGCTCATTCCCCTAGAGTTCCAAAGTGATTCTCATTCTCACCGCAGTTGTTTTAAGTCGAAAAAAGCTAAGGAAAGAAAGAAGAACTGGAATAGAAGCTATCATTTTTGAAATTAAAGGGTACCAGTTGTTAATGGTTCTATGGTGTAGAGATTATCACTCTGAATTGGTAATTGAGATTATCTTCCTGCCAAAGGGAAAGGTACCGTAGCTATTGAAAGCTACTTAGGTACAAAGTTAATCTCAGATGTACTTTTTGTTCCTGAACTTGATCAAAATTTGTTGGGCGTAGGCAACTTTTGGAGAATGGTTTTAAACTTACGTTTGAGGTCAAGAAGTGTGTGATCTTTGATGCAAAGGGCCAACAAATTTGTCAAGTTAAAATGAGAGTAAAGAGTTTTTCCTTTGATCCAATAGGGGAAAAGTTGGTTGCCTATCTAAGCCAAAAGATGACAAAATATATGGCATAAGAGACTCAGCCATTTCCATCACAAGGCCTTCTTGTACATGCTGAAGAAAGATATGGTTCGGGGACGACCACTTATGGAGGATGAACACGCAACTTGCAATACATGCCCATTGGGAAAGCAAAGTAGGATGTCTTTTGCCAAGGCAACCTGGAAAGCATCATTGAAGCTACAATTAGTCCATACTAATTTGTGTGAACCACATAGGATTGCTTCTCTTAATGGAAGTACATATTTTATAGCATTCATTGATGATATAACAAGAATGTGTTGGATTCAAATCTAAAGTACCTGAAGTATTCTGGAAATTCAAGGCTTTTGTAGAAAATCAAAGTGGTTGCAGGATTCAAATGCTAAGATCAGAAAATGGTACCGAGTACACATCTAATCGATTTGAAAAGTTTGTGAAAATGCAGGAATTGAGCATCAACTCATTGTCTTATATACTCCACAGAAAAATGGTGTTAGTGAAAGGAAGAACAAATTGATAATGGAGATGTCGAGATGCTTGTTATATGAGAAGGGCCTACCAAAAAAATTATGGGCAGAAGCAGCTAACCCTATAGTTTTTTTTTGCTGAATAGGTTACCAACAAAATTTGTTAAGGAAAAGACACATTTTGAGGCATGGCATGGGTTTAAGCCGTCCTTACAAAATTAATAATCTTTGGTTGTTTGTATTTCTCTCATATTCCATAGTTTAAGAGGGACAAGTTAGATAAGAAAGCTGAACCTGGAGTCTTTATTGGTTATAGTACGATCTCCAAAGCTTACAAATTTTTTCAGCCTCATGTAGGTAAAATTGTGGCAAGCAGAGATGTATTTTTTATGGAGAATGAGCATTGGGACTGGAAAAAGTTAACCAGAAGCAGATTACAAGTAATCTACTAGATTTAGATGGGGACATTGATGATCAACCTGTGAGAGGAACAAGGTCGCTCTCTAGCATATACCAGAGATGCAATATGGGCATTTTAGAGACTTCTGGATTTGAAGAAGCTGTTTCAGATCCCCAAATGGCAAGCTGCAATGGAGGAGGAGCTTGCAATGATTGAAAAGAGTGTGATATGGTAGCTTGTGGAAAAACCACAACATAGGAAGATAATTGGTGTGAAGTGGGTTTATCGCACGAAATTGAATGATGATGGATCTGTTAACAAGCTCAAGGCAAGACTTGTTGTGAATGGTTACTCACAAATTTTTGGAGTTGATTATTCAGTAACTTTTGCTTCAGTTGCTAGGCTTGATACTGTAAGGTTGTTACTAGCTATTGCTGCTAAAAAAGGTTGGAAAATCTTTCAATTGGATGTCAAGTTAGCTTTTTCAAATGGTTTTCTATATGAGAAAATTTATGTGGAGCAACATGATGACAAAGTGTATCTATTAAATAAAGCCTTTTATGGTTTAAAACAAGCTCCAAGGGCTCGGTACCGTCGAATTGATGATCCCTTGCAAGGATTAGGTTTTATGAAAATCCT
Organism: Solanum okadae; assembly: GCA_036553675.1. Classification (NCBI taxonomy): domain Eukaryota; kingdom Viridiplantae; phylum Streptophyta; class Magnoliopsida; order Solanales; family Solanaceae; genus Solanum; species Solanum okadae. The sequence continues at coordinate 14,801,599 of CM071681.1, read as the reverse complement.
AAGGGAATCAACTCTATTTATTCAAAAAAGACATTCTGATATTGTGATTATATCACTTTATGTTGATGATCTTCTTGTAATTGGCAACAACCTTGAAATGATAGATGAATTCAAGGCAGAGATGAAGAAAGTGTTCATAATGACAAACTTGGGAGAAATGTCTTACTTCCTTGGAATGTTGATATGTCAAACCCAAAATGAAGTGTTCATTTGCCTAAAAAAATATGCAAAGGAGATAATGAAGAAGTTCAAACTGGAAGATTGCAAACCTATGGACACTCCAATGAATCAGAAAGAAAAGCTGATTAAAGATGAAGGCAACGACAATGTTGACGAGGCAAGTTATAGAATATGCTTAGATGTCCCAAGTATCTCACTGCCATGAGACCTGACATTTTGCAAGCAGTAAGTGTCTTGTCTAGATTTCTGAATTGAGCAAGTGAAATGCACATGAAACAACCAAAAGAGTGCTAAGGTATGTCAAGGGAACTTTGGACTATGGTGTTAGGTTCAGGAAAAGTCAGAACTTCAAGTAGCAAGGTTATTCTGACAGTCATTAGGCAGGGTCAGATCACCCATTTCTTAAAAGCAACTCTAAATGCTTTCCTCTTCCTGTCATTAGCCAAACAAAACATAACTTCAACAACACTGCAACAAAGAATCCCTATAACTCAAATACTCTCAGCAACTTCTTCATTAGCACTCAAAGTTAATGGAGATTATCTTCCTTCAAAGGGAAAGGCACTGTAGCTATTGAAAGTCAGAATTGGTAATGGAGATTATCTTCCTTCAAAGGGAAAGGCACTGTAGCTATTGAAAGTCAGAATAGGTAATGGAGATTATCTTCCTTCAAAGGGAAAGGCACTGTAACTATTTAAAGCTACTCAAAGTTAATCACATATGTACTTTTTGTTCCTGAACTTGATCAAAATTTGTTGAGCGTAGGGAAACTTTTGGAATGGTTTTAAGCTTACGTTTGAGGACAATAAGTGTGTAATCTTAGATCCAAAGGGCCAACAAATCTGTTGAGTTAAAATGAGAGGAAATAGTTTTTCCTTTGATCCAATAGAGGAAAAGTTGGTTGCCTATCCGAGCCAAGAGATGACAACAAATATGTGGCATAAGAGACTCGAATATTTCCATCACAAGGAACTTTTGTACATGTTGAAGAAATATATGGTTTGAGGACTACCACTTATGGTGGCCGAACACGCAACTTGTGACACATGTCAATTGGGAAAGCAAAGTAGGATGCCTTTTGCCAAGGCAACCTGGACAACATCAGTGAAGCTTCAATTAGTCCATACTAATTTGTGTGGACCACATAGGACTGCTTCTCTTAACGGAAGTAAATATTTTACAACATTCATTGATGATATGACAAGACTGTGTTGGATTTATCTTTCCAGGTTCAAATCTGAAGTACCTAAAGTGTACTGGAAATTCAAGGCTTTGGTAGAAGATCAAAGTGGTTGCAGGATTCAAATGGTTAGATTAGATAATGGTACCGAGTATACATCTGATTGATTTGAAAAGTTTTGTGAAAATGTAGGAATTGAGCATCAACTCACTGTCCCATATACTTCGCAGAAAAATGGTGTCAGTGAAAGGAAGAACAAATCAATAATGGAGATGTCGAGATGCTTGTAATATGAGAAAGGCCTACCCAAAAAAGTTATGGGCAGAAGCAGCTAACCCTAATGTTTGTTTTGCTGAATAGGTTGCCAACAAAAGCTGTGAAGGAAAAGATACCTTTTGAGGCATGGGACGGGTATAGCCGTCCTTACAAGACTGAATAATCTTTGGTTTTTTGTGTTTCTCTCAAATTCCACAGGCTAAGAGGGACAAGTTAGATAGGTGTGCATTCGGGATCGGGCTGAGGCCTTAAATCAGTAGGACAATAGCATAGCTATCATTGACCTGACCCCTATTCCATTACTTAAGCCTACTCTTTCTTCAAGATTGAACCTGGAGCCTTTATTGGTTATAGTACAATCTCTAAAGAATACAAAAAAATTTACCCTCATACGAGAAAAATTAAGGCAAGCAGAAATGTATTTTTTATGGAGAATATGCAATGGGACTTGAAAAAGTTAACCAGAAGCAGATTACAAGCAATCTACTAGATTTAGATGAGGACATTGATGATCAACCTGTGAGAGGAACAAGGTCTCTCTCTAGCATATACCAGAGATGCAATGTGGCCATTTTAGAGCCTTCTGGATTTGAAGAAGCCGTTTCAGATCCCCAAATGGCAAGCTGCAATGGAGGAGGAGCTTGCAATTATTGAGAAGAGTGTGATCTGGTAGCTTGTGGAAAAACCACAACATTGGAAGATAATTAGTGAGAAGTGGGTTTATCGCACGAAATTGAATGCTGATGGAAGATTTGTTGTGAAAGGTTACTCACAAATTTTTGGAGTTGATTATTCAAAAAATTTTGCTTCAGTTGCTAGGCTTTATGACAAGGGAAACCCGCAACCGCTACTATTCGGGTGCGCACAGGGTAAAATCCCCGCTCCTATGCAATAGCTCACAAACCACACAGGAAAGGTAACCTGCACTAGGCAAGTCCGGTGCGATGAGCGACCCAAAAGGCAAACCCCTTGCTTTCGCTGGCAAGAGGTTTCGAACTTGAGACCTCTAACATGGGAGAAATGTCTTACTTTCTTGGAATGCTGATTTGTCAAACCCAAAATGAAGTGTTCATTTGCCCAAAAAAATATGCAAAGGAGATAACGAAGAAGTTCAAAATGGAAGATTGCAAACCTATGGACACTCCAATGAATCAGAAAGAAAAGTTGATTAAAGATGAAGGTAGTGACAAGGTTGACGAGGCAAGTTATAGAAGTATGGTTGGATGTCTCAGGTATCTCACTGCCATGAGACCTAACATTCTGCAAGCAATAAATGTCTTGTCTAGATTTTTGAATTGTGCAAGTGAAATGCACATGAAAGCAACCAAAAGAGTGATAAGGTATGTCAAGGGAACTTTAGACTATGGTGTTAGGTTTGGGAAAAGTCAGAACTTCAAGTTGCAAGGTTATTCTGATAGTGATAGGGCAAGGGTCAGATGATGACATGAAAAGCACTTCAGGTTATTGTTTTAGCCTTGGTTCGGGATGTTTTTCATGGTGCTCAAAGAAGCAAGGCATCGTTGTGTCGTCAACTACAGAAGATGAATTTATAGCTGCAATAACAGCTGTTAATCAAGCTCTTTGGCTAATGAACATTATGTTAGATCTTGATCTGGAGCAATAAGGAAGAACATAAGTGTTTGTGTGGAGGTGAAAGTTGTTTATTGCAAGTCGGAAGATCAAATTGCTGATGTATTCACTAAGATATTTCATGTTAATGGGTTTGAATTCCTTAGAATGAAGCTTGGACTATGCAGTTCTTGAGCCAGAAAGATTGTTCCAGTTGTCTTCTAGAACTACATGACCTAAATTCAAGCTAGAAGATGACGCAGGGAAGAAGAATGTTGAGGAACTGCATACCAGAATAAATTGCTATATTTTAGCTGTTTTCTGTTTTCTAGTTTGTTTAAAATTCTGTTAGCTACTGTCAGTTTTAGCATATTTTTTAGCATTACTTTACAACATCTTTAGTTTAGCCACGATGTATTTATTCAGTCTCCCATTATCAATAGAAGAAACTTTTTCTTTTTCTTCAATCAGTTTATTCTCCTCTATTAAACATTAACAGAAGCTCTGTAGGAAGGTGTTCAATCCCATAGCTATCCATTAGAATATTCAGTACCACAGATTGCAACATGAGAAATGTCCATGGAACGTCCCTTGTGGTCCAATCGGGCATAACATAATCAACAACCACTTATTCAACTCCACTGAACATTGTCCAATTTTTTACCACAAAAGCGTCTTTGCCAAATTTGCAATGTCTAATAAACCACTTAGCAAAATAGAAGCCAAACCATTACTCATCCACCTCACTGTCTTTCCTATATAAGCGAGACACAACATTTACCCAAATTGATCAGAGTACACTACCTTCAATTCTGTCTAGTACCAACTAAATAAAAATACCAACAATGATATACTTTCCTAAATGCAGTAAATAACAAAGAAAAGATTACTCTTTCGTGCATTGTTGATTATATATTGCTCGAGTAAAAACACAAAAACAACTTTTAATTAGCATATCTCTATCCAATTTACTCACCCACAATGAAAACTTAAAATCATATCCACTTTCTCTAATACCAAAAAGAGAAAAAGGATCATCCATTTCTTAAAAGCAACTCTAAATGCTTTCCTCTTCCTGTCATTAGCCAAACAAAACATAACTTCAACAACATTGCAACAAAGAATCCCTATAACTCAAATACTCTCAACAACTTCTTCATTAGCACTCAAAGATTCCAACTCTATAATATTCACTAAAAGTGTACTAACCAGAGGTAAATTCTAAAGAGCTGGAATTGGAAGCAATAGATAATTGTTGTTGCTTTTCAAAATGTTGTTGTTCTTGTTGAGGTGCATATAAAGATGGGATTTTCCCAAAAAGTGTTCCAGTATAAAAAGATCCCACCATTACCGAAAGGACAATCAATATTGTTTGCCCTGTATTCCAATCAAATGCCCTCATATTTATCCAAGATCCACCATCCATTTTCCCCTCTTCTACTCTCTCAACCCCCCACACCCACCTCTATGAATTATGTGGAAAAAATGTACTAATTGATAACCCTTTCCCAAGGGGTTCAACAAAATTCACTGTTTTTGACAAGTACCATGTAAGAAACTTATACAATGGTGAAAAAGATCGATTATTTAAAGAAGAATTATCAAGAAAAGATCTTGAAGGGAAGACAATGTACACTATGAGATCAAGAAAATTGAGTTTTGGGTGTGCTCGGAGCTAAGCGCAAGTGAAGAATGAATTTTTTATTCTATGTTGTGACCTCTCAGTTTATGTGATGATATTTGATTTGATACAAATTTTATAACTAAAAACAAGACTTTATAAATTTAGTCTAAAGTATGTCATAAACATTTTTGTAGCTATAAAATTATATAGTTAAGACTATTATTAGAAATTTAAAATTATATTTTTTGTAAATATAAAAAAGATATCATTCTTTATTAACTATATAAGAATGAAAGTGTATCATGAGATAACAAATATTATAATCAGATGTATTCCTATCAAACCTAGCAATTTAGTTTGGCCAAGAGCATATCGAATACTAGATGGTTATATAATCTTTTTTTCTCTAAGTATTTTGTCACTACGAATAAGTAGAATGTACTACAATAAGTAGAAAAACGTCACCAACAAGAATGGAATGAAGATCTTCTTCTTTACCTCCACTTACTTGGACCCTATTTCATGCTTTGTTTCTAGAGAAGTATGTGCCTAAGACTTTGAGGGATCGCAAGAAGGATGAGTTCATGGCTTTGGATCAAGGTGATATGATTGCTTATGAGGCCAAGTACCATGCTTTGTCTACATATGCTACTCAATTGGTGACGACTGAGGAAGAGAGAATCCGATTAATCATTAAGGGACTAAATTCTGAGTTGCAAGTATTTTCTGTTCATATGACTTTTGCAGGGAGGAGCTTTAATGAGGTAACAAACTATGTTAAGAAAGTGGAGGGAGTGAGGCGAGACGATCAAGCTAAGATATGGGCAAAAAGGGCCAGGAACTCGGGTAACTTTCAAGGTTCTTATTCCACGGGGTCCGGATGGCCAACGCTTGCAGCTAAGCCAATTTAGTCTGCTATGCCCACCTCTGCAGGTAGTTACTCGAAAACTCTATCTCATAATTTTCAGGATAGCCAGGGAGTCGTGCCTTCGACGGGCGGCAGACCATCTTTTGATCGTACTTGTTACAACTGTGGAGAATCTGGGCATATGAGGAGAGATTGTCCCCACCCATGTGTGTTAGATTCCGCGCAGCAGCAGTCTAGAGCAGTGGTACCGATGAGTCCACAAATTTGACCCATTTAGGGCTTTGTTTTGATAGAATTAGTGTCCTCAAATGCATATTTTATCTCAATATCTGAAGAAAACCCTTAAGTTTCAGGTATTTGGAGTTTAAGGGAAAACATGTACACTATTTAGCAAAAAGGAACAAAGGCAGCTGAAAGAATGAATAAATAAAGATCTGAGAATTGCCAAACTCATTCGGCGAATCACCAAAAGGGTCTTATCCTCACCTTTTGCTCCAGTGTGCTAAGCCTTGAAGAAAAGGATCAAATCGACAGTGAAAAAGAGCAGTCGGCATATCTCAGAGTAGTTCCGTGAAGCTGTACGATGTCGCTCAATGATCCAAACACAACGATGCTGAAAGATAGAGCAAGACGACGATGAAACCTATCAAAGGGTGGATCGACGATCTCGAATAACGACGCCGAAGGATCTGCTGCAACACAGATTTTTGAAAACCATAAATACTTGTTGAGAGTTGTATTTTAGTATCGGATTTTTAATATAGAACTTTTAACATAGAATTTTGAGTTCTAAGTTTGGAGAGGGTTTTGAAGAACTTGAAGATTCAAAGGGTTTCAACTCCGAAATTTTGGACTTGGGTCTGTGGATTCTTCACTCTTTGCTTGTTTTGAGACTTAAATCTTCATACCCATTTGAATTCATATTGGTATAAATTTTTATCTCCTTTACATGTCTAGCTAAAACCCCAATTCTTGGGGTGTGATTTTGCGAATATGGGTTAGATTATCTGTTGGGTCTTGCTTGTTGATAGTTTAATTGTTGTGTAAATGTGATTTCGTTTAGTAGTTGTAGTGGAACTTAATGAAATTTTAGTTGCAAATACGATTTCACCTTTGTGTTTTCGACTTGCGAGAGAGAGAGGTCATAAAACTAAGACTACTAAATTGATGGCCAATGAGAGTGGGTCGACATGAGGTTCAGCTCGAGAGAGTGAACCCTAGTCCTTCTCCCACACACTCAGCTCAAGAGAGTGAGTGGGCTAAGGCGGAGGTTGTTCTTCATGCGGCAAGTGGGTGTCCGAGAGGAACCCATTTTATTCGGGGTAAGTTGCTCGAGAGAGAATTTACCCCCACTATAGTCTAGCCTAGTTACAAATACTCAACAGATTTACTATCAAGAGTATGTACCCAATTGTCTAGTCTAATCTGTATTCCTATGACATCCCAAGAATTCCCTCCCCTTGATTAGTATTCTTTGCATTTTTGTTATTTTTGCTTACTTGTCACAAACCCCCATTGATAATTGATGCTTGCGTCACCCCTTAGATTTAACATGTTTATATTTGATAATATTTTTAGCTATGACTAATTAGAACTTAATTTTATTTTTCTATTAATTCTCAAACCCACTCCCTTGGGACTCGACCACAACCCTTTGTTGGGTTAATATACTACTGTACGATCGTAGACACTTGCATTGGAAGTTGTGTCTTGATAACGCAAGCACCAAAATGGTGCCGCTGCCGGGGAGTGGTGTTAGTTGAGAATTTTTAGTTCAATTGAATTTTGTTCTTGTTAATTATAATTGAACTTACTTAATTTTTAGTTTTGGTTTTTGTGTTGCTGTTTTGAATAGAAAAATTGAGCATATCTGGTAGCAACGGTGAACCAATGGTCCACCCTCCTCTGAAAATGATGATGCTAAGAGTTAACATCCTAAGTTTCAATAAATTAGAGGGTGAGTCAATTTATGAGTTGTGGCAAAGGTAGAAGGCTCTCTTGCAGCAGTGCCCGACTCATGGAATTCAAGATAAGATGCTTCTGGAATGTCTCTACCTAGAGCTGGAAGAGGGGATGCCTTACGAAAGTGAAGCAAACCCCACTAATGGAACTTAAGTGGCGACTTGTGTTGTGCTACGACATTAACTAAAGCGTTATTTGGGAGGCAACCCAAGACCCCTTATCGCTTTATTTTTGCTTTATGAAATAATGGTGTGTTAATTGTGCAGATGGAAGTGTGGAGAGTGAACGAAAAGTACAGATTGGCGAGTTACATATCCATTTCGTGAATTGCCGAAGGGCTTTGCGACCCCGAACCAGACCACCGTTAGACTCAAGACCAATTTACATTGGAGTTTGTAAAACTTAGCATCCTCAGGAAATTATTGGTGAATCGTCGACCAGGTCGGCGATCCCGATCTTATCTGCCGTTTGGACCCCCACATCAATTGAGGATCCTGTAAAACTCGGCGAGGTATGTGACCACTCGGCGTGTCGCCGAGTGGGTCAGCGAGCATGACTAATGTCACCGAATGGGCGAGAACTGGACGGTTTCTTAAAAGGCCAAAGGTTTAAACTTTCAAACTCTTCACTTTTCCTCACTTTCAATCGTCACAAACTCACACCCGCACCTTAGTTTCTATATTTTTGCAATTTTAAAGTATTTTAGTCATTGATTTATGCTCGGAGTGGATTATATCGCCGCCTAGCATTTCAAAAGTGTCCTCAAATGCATATTTTATCTCAATATTTGATGAAAACCCTTAAGTTTCAGGTATTTGGAGTTTGAGGGAAAGCATGGATACTATTTAGCAAAAAGGAACAAAGGCAGCTGAAAGAACGAAGAAAATGAAGATTTGAGAATCGCCGAACCCATTTGGCGAATTGCCAAAAGGGTCTTATCCTTGCCTTTTGCTCCAGTGTGCTGAGCCCTGAAGGAAAGGATGAAATCGGTGGTCAAAAAGAGCAGTCGGCGTATCGCCAAGAAGTTCCGCGAAGCTATACTATGTTGCCCAATGATCCAAACATAACGATGTTGAAGGATAGAGCAAGACGACGATGAAACCTATCAAAGGGCGGATCGCCGAGTTGATCGGCGATCTCGACTAATGACGCCAAATGATCCGCTGCAACACAGATTTTTGAAAACTATAAATACTCATTGAGAGTTGTAGTTTAGTATCAGATTTTTAATATAGAAATTTTACATAGAATTTTGAGTTCCAAGTTTAGAGAGGGTTTTGAAGAACTTGAAGATTCAAAGGGTTTCAACTCCAAAATTTTGGACTTGGGTCTTGTGGATTCTTTACTCTTTGATTGTTTTGAGACTTAAATCTTCATACACATTTGAATATGGGTATAAATTTCTATCTCTTTTACATGTCTAGCTAAAACTCCAATTCTTGGGATGTGATTTTGTGAATATGGGTTAGATTATCTATTGGGTCTTGCTTGTTGATAGTTTATTTGTTTTGTAAATGTGATTTTATTTAGTAGTTGTGGTGGAACTTAATCAAATTGTAGTTGCAAATACGATTTCACCTTTTTGTTTTCGGCTTGCGAGAGAGAGAGAGGTCGTAAAACTAAGACTACTAAATTGATGGCCGGTGGGAGTGGGTCGACATGAGGTTCAGCTCGGCAAAGTGAACTCTAGTCCTTCTCCCACACACTCAGCTCGAGAGAGTGAGTGGGATAAGGTGGAGGCTATTCTTTATGCGGCAAGTGGGTGTCCGAGAAGAACCCATTTGATTCGAGGTAAGTTGCTTGAGAGAGAATTTACCCCCACTATAGTCTAGCCTAGTCACAAATACTCAACAGATTTACTATCAAGAGCATGTACCCAAATGTCTAGTCTAATCCGTATTCCTATCACATCCCAAGAATTCTCTCTCCTTGATTAGTATTCTTTGCATTTTTGCTTACTTGTAACAAACCCCCATTGATAATTGACTCTTGAGTCACCCCTTAGATTTAACATGTTTATATTCGATAATATTTTTAGCTATGACTAATTAGAACTTAATTTTATTTTTCTATTAATTTTCAAACCCACTCCCTTAGGACTCGATCCCAACCCTTGGTTGGGTTACTATACTATTGTACGATCGTAGACACTTGCATTGGAAGTTGTGTCTTGATTATGCAAATATCAGGTACCTGCGGGGAATGGTTATAATGGTAGAGGACGTCCACAAGGTGGGAGAGAAGCTAATCAGCGAGGCCGTGAAGGTAGAGAAAATGGTAATGTAGGCAGAGGTAATGCGCAACCAGGCAGGGAAGTGATTCGTCAAGATAATAGGGCTGAGTGTTATGCCTAGGGCTGAGTGTTATGCCTTTTCAGGCAAGAATGAGGTAGAAGCGTCTGATTCGGTGATCACAGGTACTATTATTGTCTGTGACCGGATGGCTAATGTGTTACTTGATTCGGGTTCTACTTATTCTTATGTATCTGTGCGATTTGCCTCAGAGTTTGATATGATTTGTGATATACTTGATGCCCTTATCCATGTTTCTACCCCAGTTGGAGAGTCAATCATAGTTACCCATGTATATCGTGCTTGTCCTATTTTGTTTATGGGTTTTAAAACTTGGGTTGATTTGGTGATTTTGGATATGACTGACTTTGACATAATCTTAGTATGACTTGGTTGTCCCCCTATTATGCCGTACTTAATTGTAATACCAAGTCTGTAACTCTAGAAATTCCGAGAAGGAAAAAATTAGAGTGGGAAGGGGTGTACAAGCCTAAGCGAACTAAGATTATATCCTCCATTCGGGCTAAGAAATTGATAGGGCAGGGTTGTTTGGCTTATTTGGCTCATATTAGGGATGTTGAGATTGAAGATCCATCCATTGAGTCTATTCTTATGGTGTCAGAATTTAGAGAAATGTTTCCTAATGACTTGCCTAGCATGTCTCCGGATAGAGATATAGGTTTTTGCATTGATTTAGAGCCTGGTACGCATCTCATTTCTGTCCCTCCATATCGCATGGCTCCGGCAAAATTAGAAGAGCTTAAGGCTCAAATCCAAGAGCTTCTTGATAAGGGATTTATTCATCCTAGTGATTCCCCATGGGGTGCTCCAGTTTTGTTTGTTAAGAAAAAGAATGGTAGTATGAGAATGTGTATAGATTATCGGCAATTGAATAGGGTCACTATTCGAAATAAGTATCTCTTACCTTGAATAGATGATCTTTTTGACCAATTGCAAGGTGCATCCATTTTCTCTAAGATTGATCTAAGATTCGGTTACCATCAATAGAAAATTAGGCCTGAGGATGTGCCCAAGACGGCGTTTAGAACTCACTATGGGCACTATGAGTTGTTGGTTATGTCGTTTGGTTTGACCAATGCGACTGCAACTTTCATGAATTTGATGAATGGGGTGTTTAAGCCGTTTCTTGATTCGTTTGTTATAGTATTTATTGGTGATATTTTGGTCTATTCGAAAAGTGAGAAAAAGCATGCCGACCATCTTCTTAGTGTTTTGGGTGTTCTTAGGAAGCAAAAGCTATATGCTAAATTTTCTAAGTGTGAATTTTGGTTGAAATCGGTTGCATTTTTGGGGCATGTAGTTTCAAAAGAAGGGGTAATGGTAGATCCCCAAAAGATTGAGGCGGTTAAGAATTGGGTTCGACCTAGTTCTGTGACGGAAGTTAGGAGTTTTGTGGGACTCGCTAGCTATTACTGTCAATTTGTGAAGAACTTTGCTTCTATTGCCACTCACTTGACTAATTTAACCAAAAAGGAGATACCATTTGGATGGACTGATAAAATGTGAGGAGAACTTTCAAAAGCTCAAGACTCTTTTAACCACCGTACCTATTCTAGCATTACCGGTTGAAGGTAAGAATTTTATTATTTATTGTGATGCTTCTCATTCTGGGTTGGGTGCTTTGTTGATATAGGATAAGAATGTTATAGCTTATGCCTCACTCCAATTGACAGTGCATGAGAGGAATTATCCAACACATGATTTGGAGTTAGCAGCAGTAGTGTTTGCTCTTAAGATTTGGTGGCATTACCTCTATGGTGTTAAATGTGAAGTGTTTACTAATCATCGCAGTTGCAGCATGTGTTCACTCAAAAGGATCTGAATTTGAGATAACAAAGGTGGATGGAGTTACTTAAGGATTATGATATGACCATTCAATACCATCCGAGCAAGGCTAATGTGGTGGCAGACGCTTTGAGTCGAAAAGCGGTGAGTATGGGTAGTTTAGCTTGCTTGAGTGTATCCAGGTGACCTTTGGCTAAGGAAATTCAGACCTTATAGTCTAAGTTCATGAAGTTGGGCATCTCAGAAAGAGGTGAGGTGTTAGCTAGTATTGAAGTGAGGGCTACATTCATTGAGGAGATCAAGGCCAAACAATTTGAGAATGAGAATTTGGAGGAGCTTAGAAAGAAGATTGCGAATGGTAAGGCACAAAAGACCATTATTGATACGGATGGTGTACTCAATTTTAAAGGGAGAATCTGTGTTCCTAGAGTAGATAACTTGATTGAGAAATTGTTGGTAGAGTCTCATGGTTCGCGATATTTTATTCATCCGGGTGTGACCAAGATGTATAGAGATTTGAAGCGAATTTATTGGTGGCGGGGCATGAAGAAAGACATAGTGGAGTTTGTGGCGAAGTGTCAAAATTGTCAACAAGTGAAGTATGAACATCAAAGGCCGGCAGGTTTACTTCAAAGAATGCCAATTTCGGAATGGAAATGGGAAATAATAGCCATGAATTTTGTGGTTGGTCTTCCCAAAACTTTGGGGAAGTTTGATTCTATTTGGGTAGTGGTTGATAGATTGACCAAGTCAGCCCATTTTATTCCGGTAAGAATAGATTATAATACTGAACAATTGGCTAAAGTTTATGTGAAAGAGATATTAAGGTTGCATGGGGTTCCCTTCTCTATCATCTCAGACCGTGGTACCCAATTCACATCCAAGTTTTTGAGGAAATTGCATGATGAATTGGGCACACAACTCACTTTTAGTACAACCTTCCATCCACAGCCAGACGGGCAGTCGGAGAGGACTATTCAAGTATTAAAAGACATGTTGAGGGCATGTGTGCTTGATTTTGGAGGGTATTGGGATAAATTCATACCTTTGTGTGAGTTCTCCTATAATAATATTTATCACTCTAGTATTGATATGGCACCATTTGAGGCATTATATGGGAGGGGATGTAGATCACCCATTGGGGGTTGATTTAGTGAAGGATGCTCAAAAGAAGGTTAAGAGTATTCAAGCTAAACTTCTAGCAGCCTAGAGTAGACAAAAGAAGTATGCGGATCATAAGGTAAGAGGCATGGCGTTTCAAACCTGTGAGAATGTTCTTCTTAAGGTATCAACCATGAAAGGGGTGATGAGATTTGGTAAGAAAGGTAAGCTAAGTCCTAGATACATAGGTCCATTTGAGATTCTTGAATGTGTGGGACCAGTAGTGTATAGTATGGCTTTACCTCCTAATCTATTGGGTGTTCATCTGGTATTTCATATGTCCATGTTGAAGAAGTATCATGGTGATGGGGATTATATCATTAAATGAGACTCAATTGTGTTAGACAAAGACCTCCAATATGAAGAGGAACCGATTGTAATTGTTGATCGTGATGTACGTAAGTTGAGGACCAAGGAGATTAAGTCCGTGAAAGTTCAATGGAAGCATCGTCCAATTGAGGAAGCTACTTGGGAAACCGAGAGAGACATGCAAGACAAGTATCCCCAATTGTTCGTCGATTCGGGTACTATTTCATTCATTCCTTAGCCTATTTTCCTAAGTTTGTCACTCAGGGATGAGTGATGGGTAAATTGGTATCTATTGTAACGACCTATTCCCGTCGTTATAGAAAAGCCAACGGGGAAAATTTAGGGCCGAAAAACTTTTTTAGAGTATTTGGATTTTCCCAACCTAGTCCAGATTTGGACGAAATCGAAGTCTATGAGGTGTAGGGAAATCTTGTAACAATCGGGTGAAGTATTTGTGTTTTTTATTTCATGAGGGGATATATAACTCGTTAAGGAATCCGTACGACTTTACAAAATTGAATTCAGGTGAGTAGAACTCCCAGAATCGATCTTAACGTAAAGAGTATTTTTTGAGCGTCATCAATTAGAGGAGTGTTGTGAAATGAGAATTTTGGAATTCTTGAATTAGCTCTCTGTCTCGCGTAACCCGCTTTGGTGTTGGGTTTTGCCGCTCTGGCGGGGTCGCTACAGCGGGTTGACTACCTCTGTGCGGGCTCAGCGCAACTTAAGGTCGTTAATAAACCCCTAAACGACCTTATTTGGCACTTTTTGATTTTTAGAGCTAAGGAACGAACCCCAGGCGACTCTTACTTGTTTTTCACCATTCTTGAGGCTAAAGGTAAGTTTTTCACTCCCCGAATTATTTTTCGATCCGTAAAACATAATAGAATGGATGAATATTGATATGGGAAGGTGTTGTTATAGATTCTATGGTGGAAACAACTCTAATTTGGATAATTGGGATGATGAGTTTAATCTAGGGTTCATAGAATTGTTAGTAATTTGGGTAATTAGTGATTGTTTATTGATTCCCGTATTATATTGATTGTTTGTAGACCAAGAACAAGCGGAATGAATCCAGAAAGGGAAGGATCAAGTGTCTTAGAGTTTCTAGCTTGTTTCAAGGTAGGTGATGGTTGTGATTCTATGATTGTGTGATGTATGTTTGTTCTTGCTTCATTATGATACTTGTATATGTATGAATGTTGCAATATTGATCACACTTGTTGTAGATGAGATAGATGAATGATGATTTCCATGAAAGCATGACTTAAATGTATGATCTTGATGATATACTTGTGATTGTGATTGTGATTGTGGTGTGTTGAATGGATCGGTTGCCACGTTCCGGCATAACTAACTTGAATCGGTTGCCACATTCCAGCATAACTATGGGATCGGTGGCCACGTTCTGACATAATTATGGGATCGGATACCACTTTTCGGTATGCTAACTATTTGGGTTTGGGTTCGATAAGATGACCAATGATTTGATATAAAATGTGAAGTTGTTCGTTGTTCGTATATGTTGATAAAATTGTACATGTTGATATATATGCATGTGATTATAATGTTGTCTTGACTTGCTTATGTTGCTCTTAGTGGGATAGCCGCATGATCCTACCAGTACACTGTGGTTGTGTACTGATACTGCACTTGCTCTTATTTTTGTTGAGTACATGGCATCTTCAAGCGGCTACTGACAGACCTCTCTTAGGAGACCAGTGATCGTCGTTCGAATTCAAAGGTGAGCCAATTCTTTCGGGCTGCCATGGAATTCTCTTTCGTCTATGTCCACCATTTTCGGACTTGGACATTTGTTCTAGTTAGTTGATTAGTTCATTATATTGGGGTTGCATCCCTTCTTGTTTAGACTTGGTTCATTGTTAGATGTTTTGGTACATTGACTTTCAGGTTCTAGGTTATTTCTTCCGCATTGTTAGTTTATTATTGTTAGACTTTTGTTAGAGTTTATGGGAACTCTATTTATTTCCTTAGTATTTAACTTGCTTCCGTAACTTAAATGCCTTAGTTTTGGTTTAGTTGCTTGGTTTGAGTTGTAGTAGTGGTTCTCCCATCAAAGTGTTAGTGGGGGTACCAATCACGACGGTCTGGATCTTGACAGCTTGTCAGTCCATCCACGAGTCGTTCTGGTGGCTCATATAATTTTATTTGAGACTTTAGATTTTCGGAAATTCTCAAACACTGACCCGATTAGGCATCAACAATCCATGGTTCAACTTTTCTACAACTTTTCAACTTCCAAGGAATTTTACACTTTTTAGGTGTTACAATATCTCCCCCTTGAGAACATTTCGAACGAGGTTCAACTAAGCATGAATAGAGTAGGGAAGAAACCTAATAGCCCAACATAAATTCAAATCACATAAGAATGCATAAACCAAGGAGTAATCAACTCCAAGCTAAAACATAAAGTTTAAAACTGATTTCATGCATAAAACTACAAAAGAAACCCCAATTAGCAATAAAAAAAATTTGTTGGTAAATTGATCGAATTGATTGGCAAATTGATTTACCAACCAAATACCAACTGATATTAATTTGTTGCTAAAAGGCTCGTTGGTAAATATTACCAACCAATTTTAATTTGTTGGTAAAACTACCAACCAAAAATCAGTTGGTAAACAACCAACATCACAACCAAAGATGTTGTTGGCAAATTTGAAACTTGGCCCTGAAATTTCCGTTGGTAAATTCAGTAACAATTTTTTTGTTAGAATATCATTAGTACCTTTACTAACGAATAGAAAAGGAATTGCTAAATTTTGTTCTTCCTTATTAAATTCCATTGGTAATACATTGGTAATTATACTAATGAATAAGAAATATTGTTGGTATTCTGTTAGCAATTGTACTAATTAATAATAATTTGGTTAGCAAGTCTGATAGTAAATTTTTCAAGAAACATTGGTAAATGGTTAGTAATTTTAGTTACAGAAAATTTATGTTGGTAATTTACCAATGAATTTTAAATACGTTAGTAAGTATGGTTATTTGTTTTTCTAGGAATTTTACTAATTGATTGTTAATTTGTTGGTAATATATCATTCGAGTTCAATGTTCGATTAGTAATTGATTGACAACTTGTTCAAAATATTACTAAATGAATGATTATTCTATAGTAAAATATTTATTTATAGCATTTAACAATATAAGAGCAGTAATATATATCCTAAACTATTATTATCAATTTTATAAACCATAATTTGAATAAAACAATGCAAAATCTATGATAACGAATTAAATTAATTAAAATATGACCTCTATCAATATTTGATGATGTGTTTCTAAGCTTATGTAGTGTACAAGTCGATAATGCAACCAGCTAACAAAATCGGCTTGAAGAATTTTATCTACTTCTTTGTGCACTTATTGCTGCATTTCATGTCTCATTTTTTCTCACATGTCATGCTTGCTCTCTTGTAAATTGGGTGTACAATACATTCTTTCACCCGAGCATCCAAATCAGGATTTTGAAGCCAAAAAGATGAAGCGGATAATGCACCACAATTCCCTTAGAAAGTTGTCAGAGAAACAAGCTCGTAAGTGTTAACTCTACCCAGTTCATTTAATAAGTAAGTTTGTGAAAATAAATTTGTTGGAGGCTCAATGAATTGCTTTGCAAGCTGACAGGAAGATATGATCTTAGACTCTACAGTATTACGCTATGAAATCATGAAGAAATAGTCAGAGGAAACACAGGTGATATACAGTATTTAGCATCAGCCACGTGAGTTCGCGACTTTTCTCAAGAAAATTTAATGTTAAAACGTACTCCTATCTAGGACACAACAACCCTTATAAAGACCGAGCAAAAAGCTAGATGCAATATATATAATAGCTACTTTACAAGCATTCTATTCTAATAGTTCATGGTGATAAATTACCTCAAACTCTTAAGGTGTTCTTTTGATATCACAATTTATATCCAGACTAATTATTAAGTGGTAAACTTTTGTAATATTCAGTATCATCGAAGTGCAAGAATACAAGTAATACTTACTTGAGTCTTTGTAGTCGTCATTCAAAGAAGACCACATTTCTCGTAGTTCTATAAAGTTTCAGCTTTGAACGTCTAAACTCAAACTTAACTTAAGAAGTAATTAGCTAATTCGTTAACAAATATATTTTTTAAAAATTAGACAAAATATGGCCAAGTACTAGATCCTTCTCCAGATCAACTAAACTATAAAACACTATGTTGCTCGAACTCTTTAAAATTGTTGATGCATCTATTTTGGATTCTCCAAAATGCACTTATTTTAGAGTATCTGATAAGAATGCATCGACATTTGTAAGGAATCTGAACAAAGTAGACGAATGATACAACTAAGTCTCACAATGAAGGCATTTGAATTATATCCAATAACACAGCTTATCTTATATCATTTTTTTGTGAATGAATAATATTAAATGAGCAAGTGTTGTATTTACACATTACACATTAGTATTTGGCCTCAAACATGACCATCTCTGCTGTTGCCGTATAAAATTTTACATAGAATAAATTTCCCTTAGTAACTCTCTTATATGTAATAAATGCTTTATGTAGTTCCGGTATTCTACTTAGTTCCTCTCCGTCATATGTATATACTGTATTTAATAGTCCATAGTTGTAACATGTCCTTACTAAGTTGGCGTTAGTTTTCGGTTGTGCAATCAGTTTATTATAACCTTGTAATATAGTTATAATGAAATCGATAAAGAAGAAGATTTAGAAATAGTAAAAGAAAGACTAAGCACATCAAAAAGAATAAATTGTGAAATACCACAAATATCATCAAAAATGAGTACCTCAAGAAGAATAGATAAAACTCCGCAAAAATCAATGGAATATGAAATAAAACGACATCATTATTACATAACGGGAGTAATGGACCAATGAAAATATTTAATATTAATAAATACAGGACAAGAAGAAAACTATATTACAAGAGAATTAGTGACGGAAGATGAAATAATAACTACTGAACAATTATGCCCCGAACTACCAAAAGCATTAATGTATACCGAAAAAACTACAGAAAAGGAAATAATCATTGGTGGAGTACCAATAGTAATAAAATTTAAAATATATCAAGGAAATGAAAATATCACTTTAGGAATAAAATGGCTAGAACAAGTAAAACCATATAATCTAGAAGACAAATAGTTAAACCAACAATGGTATGAAATAGACCTACATGATTTAGACCTAGAAAGAATAGAATGGTATGATTTAGAAATAAATTCAGATTAAAATGAACTACGAATATTTACAATACTGGACAGAAGCTATGGAAGACATAAAACTATTAGAACAATTAATGGAAGAAAATTTATACATGTATCTAAGAACCCAAGATATGTTATATCTAGAATATATCATAAATAATATTAAAGAGATATCAAGATTAAGACACTTAATAAAAGAATATTATAATAAAATCTTTAAAATGGACTACTCACCTACCAAAAATGGTTCACCTACCAAAAAAGTCATGAATTCCACATCTACCACACTACCAAAAATGAGGTCTAAATAATGTAGGTCTATTTCATACCATTGTTGGTTTAATATATCTTCTGATCCGTTATCATTAAATATTTTTCCCCATATTATTCTTCTTAATTCAATTATTTCTATATCTTTGAGTATATATAAGATTAAAGTTTCATAGTTTTTTATCGTTTCATTATGCATGTATGTAGTCATGTTCGTTGTTATGCAGGTTTTTTATTTTCATTTATTCCTTCCTATCATATCCATAATTGATTAAATTCATATTAGATTATTATGAACTAGAATATCTGTTTATCATGTTCTCCTGTCACTACTAGCATCGTACTTTAGCGGGTACTTCCTTCTTATCAGCGCCTCAACTTTGTTTACTCCCCTAAACGGCTTTCCTCGCCTACCGGTTTCAACATTAGGATAACATAGTATAAAAGTTTTCTCCCTGTTTCCAGTGTACTAATAAACTAGAAATCATGATTCAAATAATTCTAATATATAATAACTAACATAAATTTATTCAATCATATAAATGATATTCAGGAATATATGAAATTAGTTCCGCATATTTTTTGAATAATATACCTTTGCCTCTTGCTTATTCATGCTATCTGAAATATCTGGTTTGATTTCAAATTGTTGCTCCATTATCTTTTTAAAATATTAGTTTTTAGTTGAGAGAGTTTTTGAAAGGGATTTTTATATGTTAGGCATTGCCTGCCTTTTATGTTATGTATACATTCCTTTATATATGATATTTTACAATCATGCACCACAATGCACGTACTCTCCTATTTAATAATGTGACTAATTTTATAATATATCTACTTTCTGGCACACCATACTTACTCATCTACTTTATGACACACCATACTTACTCATCTACTTTATGACACACCTACTTATCTACTTTACACATGTCTCTACTTTACACATGTCACCTAATAATTTACACTACCTATCATACACCTAATAATGCATTCCTACTATAATAATAATAAAGATAATAATGGGCACCTACTTTATTTTACTTTACGACTTTTTACATACTAATACTATTTACTTTTGCCAAATGTCTTCTTTTTCTTTGTCTTTATCTTTTTCTTTTTCTTTTTCTTTGTCTTTATTTTCTCATCATCTTCTCATCTTATCTTTTAGGCTTCCGTCTCTATCTCTTATTCCAGCTGGACGTTTGGAATTATATTATCT
This sequence comes from Solanum okadae, assembly GCA_036553675.1. Lineage (NCBI taxonomy): Eukaryota > Viridiplantae > Streptophyta > Magnoliopsida > Solanales > Solanaceae > Solanum > Solanum okadae. Next base: position 14,781,649 of record CM071681.1, on the reverse strand, counting down.
TCTCCGTTGCATTTCGAACATATGTGGTCAGGGTATTTGTGACCAATTAGCTTGCAATATCTAGTTAATAACTCTGCCGAAATAAATCCTACTTTTAGTGCTCGTGTTGTAGGTCGTTCTTCTGGCTTAAGTAATGATAAAATCCATCTTTGGACTTCATCCATATCTGCTTTCCTTAGCTCCCTTGAATTGGAATAAATCATTAACTGATCTCTTGCGTAGTAGCTCCATATAGCATTTCCGTTTAAATAATTATTTGCTAGTTCTTGTATAATGATTGATATACCAATTATTCTCTTATTAGCATAAAAACTAGGTATCTCACTTTTTTGTATCTCTGGTTGTTGTTCGATATCTTCCGGTATTATCATATCTTTTGTTAGTCCTATCTTTACAACTTGTATCGGAGGTTTTATTTCCTCGTATAATATCTCTGCTTTTGCCGTATAAAATTTTACATAGAATAAATTTCCCTTAGTAACTCTCTTATATGTAATAAATGATTTATGTAGTTTCGGTATTCCACTTAGTTCCTCTTCGTCATATGTATATACTGTATTTAATAGTCCATAGTTGTAACATGTCCTTACTAAGTTGGCGTTAGTTTTCGATTGTGCAATCAGTTTATTATAACCTTGTAATTTTTGGGTTAAATAATCCTGGTTGGATTCTTGGGTTGTAGTAGATCTGGGGTTAAGATTTAAAAATGTTTGGATTTTGTATATATTTTCTATATAGGTTCGCGTAATATGGTTATATGTTCTTTTGTCATGGTGTAGGCTATCCGCATATGTAGAAGTTTGTGGTTCTATAGTCAATATGTTTTTTGGTGTTGGCCTCGGGGTGAATGGTTTTTCGAATAGCTGGTTTAAGTTTGAATTCTTTTGTTTTTCACTAACTCGTTTGCTTGTACCTGCAGCTGTATTTAAACAAATGTTATGGGTTTTAAGGTGTTTCCTAACATCACCTTTTATCTCTGGATTTTTAGAGTCTTCCGATCGACTTAGCTCCGCATTTTTATAGTCATGCTGCTGACTAGCTTTAGACTTCAGATTATCTTCATTAGTCTTTAGCTTTTGTATCTCATTGTCCATACTGTCCACTTTTATGCAAAGTGTAGTAATGACTTTGAGTATCTCTTCCATTGTATTTTCTTTGTCAGTTTGAGTAGCTTTGTCTAGATAAGTAATTTGCAATAACATTCTTGTCAGTTTTTATTACTTCAATTGTAAATGTAAAATTTAATATATTTAATACCAATCTTCTTATTTCTTTTGTAGTTATCGAATCTTGTATCTTTCTTGTTAGCCACCATTTTACTTGTGTGTTATCTGTTCTTATAATAAATTTGTTATATACAATGTATGGTTCAAATGATAGTAAACATTTATACACTGAATATAATTTTTTCCTATTTATTTCCCATCTTATTTCTGTATTGGTAAATGTTCCTGAATAATATCTACAATGATGTTCTATTTCTTCTTTATCATATCTATATTTTAAGACTCCTCCATAACTTTTTTCACTGGCGTCTGATTCTATTATATAAGTAAATTTTTTGTTCTCGTCAGGAAAATATAGTTTAGGTAGGTTCTTACATAATAGTTTTATTTTTTGTATTTGTGTTTGGTCTTTTTTATCAAACTGGTATTCTACATCTTTCTTTATTTTTTGTTGTAATGGTTTTAAATTCTCTGCTAATTTTGGTATGTATTCTCTTACTTGGTTTACTAGTCCTAGAAATGATTGTAATTTCTTTTTTGGGTCTAGTTGTTCATTTGAGTTAATGATTTTTTGTACTATGTGTGTTTGCATTTTTATTCCATTTTTATTTATTTGTATTCCTAAGAATTCTATTTGCTTTTTCATTATGTCTGCTTTCTCTTTACTTAGACTTATGCCTGAATATTCTATAATATATATGAATTTTTCTAATAATCTTATGTGTTCATCTTGGGTTTTAGAATATAGTAATATGTCATCAATATATACTACACAATTTTCTAGTTGTTTAAAGTAGTTATCCATAAAATGTTGATATCTTCCTGGGGCATTTTTATATCCAAATGGTAATACATTTCATTCATAAAATCCTTGTGGTACTGTAAATGCTGTAAGTTTTTTAGATTCTTCTACTAATTTTAAGTGGTAAAATCCTGATTTGCAGTCAAATTTACTAAAGTAATTATATCCTTGTATTTGTCTTATTTTTAATATTTTATTTGGTATTGGGTAATTATATGTTTTAGTTTTTGCATTTAAATTTCTATAATCAATAACCATTCTACTTTTTCCTCTTTTTTGTTCACTATGTTTATTTACTATAAATGTTGGGCTTATATGCTTGCTATTGCTTTCTTGCATGTACCCTTTTTCTAGTAATTCAGTTATATGTATTTTAAATTCTGTTAAATTATTAAAATTATATTTTAATGGTTTTTGGGTTATTATACTATTATTATCAATTAGCTCAATTTTTATTTTTGTTTTATGTTTTTCCCATCCTTGTAAAGGATCTTCACTATATAATAATTCTAACTTATCTTGGATTATTTTTACTTTATCTATAGAGAATATAATTAATTCTATCTTAGGGTCTTCCTCTTTTATATTTTCTAATTTTTGTGTAATTTTTTCACTTCCTTTTATCCATTATGTTGTTTTTCATTTTTTGTTATTTACTCTTTTTGCTCCTATTTTTTGTTTACACGGTGTTGTGAACCACCAGTGTGTTTTTGTTATTATATGTGGGTATAATTTTTCTAAAAATGACATTCCTAATAGCATATCTTTTGTAGTCAATTCAAAGTTATATATTTCTTCTATAGTTAATATCTTATCCCATATTTGTATTTTTATATTTTTTGCATTATATGTGATAATGCTTCCTTCATTATTAAATCTTGTTACTACTATCGGTGTTTTTAATTTTTCTCACTTATCTTCTGGTAAACAATTGTATTTACATATATTAGCTTCTGCTCCCGTATCTATCATTGGTGTATAATATCTGTTGTAATATCCTTCTATTATTATCTTTGCAAGTATATATATTTTCATATTTTTATCATACTAAAGTCCTTTTTATTATTACTCTTTTATTTTCATAATTTATTATTAACTGTTTGTCTTCTAGATTATATGGTTTTACTTGTTCTAGGCATTTTATTCCTAAAGTGATGTTTTGATTTCCTTGATATATTTTAAATTTTATTACTATTGGTACTCCTCCAATAATTATTTCCTTTTCTGTAGTTTCTTCGGTATACATTAATGATTTTGGTAGTTCGGGGCATAATTGTTCAGTAGTTATTATTTCATCTTCCGTCACTAATTCTCTTGTAATATAGTTTTCTTCTTGTTCTGTATTTATTAATATTAAATATTTCCGTTGTTCCATTACTCCCATTATGTAGTAATGATGTGGTTTTATTTCATATTCCATTGATTTTTGTGGAGTTTTATCTATTCTTCTTGAGGTACTCATTTTCAATGATATTTGGGGTATCTCATTGTTTATTCTTTTTGATGTACTTAGTCTTTCTTTTACTATTTCTAAATCTTCTTCTATATCAATTTCATTATAACTATAATCATTATTATCTATAACTGTAACTATCATTTCAAAAGGATTTTCTATTTTTATTTATTTTATTTTATTTTTTGCTGTTATTTTATGTTTTGTTGTTAACACATAAGTTTTTACATCTAGCTGTAAATATTTTACTCCCGGGGCTAGTTCTATCCCTGACATTTTCCAATATAATACTAGTGATTTATCTATATTTTTTTCATTTATTGCTACTGAGTAGTTAACACTTATTATAAATTTAAATTTTTGGTATATGAAGTTACCATTTACTACACTTATTATACTTTTTTCTATGGGTTATATAATTCTATCATCCGCTAAGTATATTTCTATGAGTGTATCTATTCCTTCTCTAAAACATGCTTTTATTAGTATTCTGGTCCTCCTAAATGTACATATTTGATTGGATTTTTAGCCTTAATGTCACACCCAAAATCCGGATGTGATGACACGTGTCCATTTCCCACCGGACACGTCAGCCTAATCCAACCACAATGATAGAGAAGTAGAAATACAAGAATAAAAGATAATAAATAAGCGGAAGACTTTAATTAAAACTCAACCCTACCCAGAATTTGGTTGTCACATGTACAAACCTCTAAATACAGAATTCGAATAAAAATTTACAAGTCTCAGAGTATAGTTCTCGAATAGAACAAAACTGAAAGTAAAGATAACTCAAGGGCACGTCTGGAATGAACAGCTACCTCTCGAGTATGTCCCGAAGCTCAATCTGCTAAAGAAAATACTAAGCCGAATCTGAGAGAGAGCTGTCAACCTACACAATTGTGTAGAAGCAAGGGTGAGTACCGAAAACCACAGGTACTCGCAAGTAACTCTAAACTAAGCAAAACTAGCAGCTACAAACAACTCCTTTCAATCCCAACCGAAACTTCAATCTAACAGCAAACCAACCAACCTATACTAAACCGATCATATTCAACAACCAGAACCAACAATATGTCCTCATCAACATCAGATCAACAAATAAGAGCAAGTAGATCAAATTCCACATAAGAAGGGTAAACCGATACAATCCACACATCACAGACAAAGATAAGGCAAATGCGATGCAAAATGCAATAATGATGTCATGTAGTCGTGATGCATGTCTGTCCTACGATACACATCTGTTGACGTAATCAGTCCGCGTTGAATACTCAAATCAGAACCCATAGGGGCCACACATGGACCATGTATCACCGCCGGAACCAGATCCCAACGGCATCCAAATCGCTAGCCGGAGCTAGTCTCAACTGTGTCTCATATCCATCCATCCTCATATCAGTGTCTCAGAACTCATGCAACAGAGAGTTCACACATGGAATGAATAATGAATATGCACATGTCATCAATCACAATCATATCACGATCACATCATAGAATTACACATCATCTGTCTCAATCACAACCATATCACGACCACATCATAGTATTACACATCACCTGTCTCAATCACAACCATATCACGACCACATCATAGTATTACACATCATCTGTCTCAACATCAATGTATGTATCATTCATAGCCTACTCATGCTCTTCTATCCCCTCAATATCAGTTATCACATGACTTATTCAACAATTCAAGTCACATATAACACATTCAGCTCGTTTTATTTCCCATCTTTCATTTACAACAATTTCAATCAACAAATAAAACTCATCCTCAATCCTCATTACTCCCCAACACAAATAGGAAAGTAGTCATGCGTAGTCTAAGAGTCTTACAAAGTTTGGAAGCCACTTGCCTTAAAACGAACTCCAAAAGTTACTTGACTTAAGCCTTTTCTTTCCAAGTATAATCCGGATCACGATAATCTATTCAAACAATTATTCACAATCACAATTCGAGTCCAATGACACAAAAATCAAGAAATTTAGGGGAAAAGGGCAAAACGATCCAAAAGTCTCATACCAGAAAACGATACCCAAATCTGGAATTTTTTTATGCAAAATGATCCTTAAAGTATTTGGAAGCTAATGGTGAAAACCAATTTGAAAACGGAGTTGAAATCAATTCACAAACTCAATTTGAAGGAAAATCCATGTTCTTGAAGAAACCTAAAATATTCGGATCCGAAACCCCGACTCGAAAATGAAATATTTCTTGAAAAACATCTTACCCATGCTTAGATAAGTTCAAATATGAAATTTCATCAAAAACAGAGTTAAGATCGACATTGAAATTTTCAATTTATCAAACTTTAACTTTACCGGAAAATCCAAATTGTACGCGGTTAATATGATGAAAATAATCGATGAATCAATAATTTTATGTTAAAATCAGTTTACCCATAACATAAGGATCGTAAATATACCTTTTTAATCAAAAAGGGAGTCCAAATCGATAAAACCCCAATTTTTCCAAAGAAATTTACGGATAGGGAAAAAAAACCAGATAAAGAAATTATGAGAAAATGTCGAATTGAAGATTGAATACTGACCCTCATATTAATTCAAGAAGAAACCCGTAAGAATCACTCCATTCCGATCTCTAGAACTCCCGATATGCTCAAAATACCAAATGAACACAGTCTGAGATTTTTATAACAGTACATGGCTGTTATGCACCAGAAAAACAGCAGTTAATCTTTCACTAAAAAGACCGTAATTTCCTCATACGATAGTGAAATGACCCGATTCTTTTTTTTAAATGTCTTAAATAATGATACGGACCTGCTCGTTTAATCGGAGCTCAATTTCATGCTCGTTTGCCCAGTCAAATAACATTTCTACTCGGTAAACAATTATTTCTTATTTGCGATAAAAGTCCAATCTCGGGTTAGAGAAAATGCACCAAAATTTGCAGATAAGTCTTATAATTCATGCTCAAAATTTCAGAACCTTCGAAATAATATTTCGACCGTTAAAACTATTAATGAACCCTTTAGTTGTCACAATTAGCTGAAATAGTGTCAAAGCATCCAAAAAGCTTAAAAGCTCACCCCAAAACTCATTTGGCACTTCCCGAACACAAACAGAATATGCTACTAGCTTGAAAATGACATTTTGGACTCAATGAAATCGTCGGAATTTGAATTCGAGGTCTCCTTGACCCGGTATCCGATAAGGCGTCAAGAAACTAATTTTAGGCTCAAAAACTCGAAACGTACTCGGGGCCTCTAAAAATTCAACCAAGACTCATTCTAGACTTAGAATCACCCCCTGAATCCAACGGTGCCCTTGGAATTCCATTTCGAGCACGGAACCTCATTTGTTGACCAAAGTCAACTCTTGATCAAAATTTCACAATTTTAGCAACTTAGGACCTCAAATCTTCGTTTTAACTCCAAATTCAACTCTATAAATTCTCATAGATTCATTTCGACATTCTAAAATTGCTGGAATTGACGGAAATCTGATTCGAGTCTCGAAACTCCAAATGACTCGAAATAGCTCTTTTAACCAAACTTTAACTCTTAAAAACTCAACTTTCCAAAAACTCAACTTTTCATCAATTTTCCTTCAAACCAATTTCGAAAATACAATAATTAAGACTCGGGGCAACTATCGGGAGGGGTAAAACGGTCATTTTATGAAAATTTCCAAAAATGACCTTTAGGGTCATTACACTTAATATCTTGTATTTTTTTATTTATTATTCGTTTGTTTATTATTGGTATTTTAGCCTTTCCTTTGGTGTATTTGCAATCTATGATATGTTCTCTTTGACTTACTACATAATATTCTTCTTTTTGTCGTTTAAACCAGTTTCTTATTGTTGGTATTTCGAATATTTTTGCTACGCTTAGGTCTAAATCTTTTCCTTTTATTTGTTCAAATATATTATTATCAAATATTATTTTTTGTTCTGAAGATTCTTCATTTTGGTATTCTTCTTTAGTTATTATTTGTATATCTGTTTTAGTCATTTGTTATATTATAGAATTCATTGTCTGATTCTATTTCTATATCATTATCTATTTCATTTTCTGATATTTCATATATGCTATCTTCACTTTCTAATTCATAATCTATATATTCTAACGATGTATATTTTTCATCGTTTATTATTATTTCTGATATTTGTTTTTTCTTTGGATTTTTAGGTAATTTACAATCTCTAGCTATGTGTCCTAATTTTCCACAATTATAACATGTACATTCCGTTATTTTTCTTTTTGGTCTATATGGTCTTTTGATTTTGTAGTTTTTTACATAGTATCTTCTTCTTGGTTTTTTATATTTATATTTTGATCTATATTTTTTATTATATTTCTTTCTATTTTTATAATACCTATCCGTACATCCAAATTGAGGTGTTGTTTTATTTTTGCAACATGCCAAGTTTTTTACTAATATTTTTTTCATTTTTATTTCTTCTTTATGTTTTTCACATAGTTCCATAAACTGTCGTTGTAAGAATTTTATTCTAGCTCCTAAGGTATCTGTTAATTCTGCTTCATTCCAACTTTTTTTTTTTTTTTTTTAATTATACTATCTTCAATGAAAGGACTTGCTCTCTCTCTCTCTCTCTCTCTCTCTCTCTCCGTCTCTGGTATTCTCGGCCGAAATCGAAGGCTGCGCCGGCCAGAAGCAACGCGAGGAACAGCTCCGACCGGCGAGCCTCTTTCTCTCTCTCCTCCTAAGCTTCAGTGAGGACGATAACGACAAGTAGCAGCTCCAACGGCTCGGACCAGCGAGCGGCGAACAGCAAACTCCGGCGAAGGTAAGAGCATTTTTCAGCTTCTCCAGCGAACTCATCTATCTTCTCCGGCGACCAGCTCTGAAGAGAGACGGCAGTGCTACTGTTTGCCGCCGGAGATCAACCAGATCTGGCCGGAAATTACCCATAGATCACCGAAACCCTCCATCATCACTGACCAGGTTCTATCTATCCTTTTTCTCTCTCTTTTTTCGCTGAACCTAGTTGCTGCTGGGCTCTGTCTTGCAGACTCCTTATCCCGGAACAGTATTCCCAGTTTTTTAATAAAGTTCTGACCTGTGCTTCAGTTTTTAATAGAGTGGATGTTATTGTGCTCTTTGGAATACACACTGTTCTGGACACTATAGTGTAGCTGCTGTTATATTGTTCCTTAGAGTTTATTACTGCTGCAGTTTGTAGTGTTTGCCTGTGTAGATCTTGCTGTGATTGCAGTAACGTTCTAGTGGATTTGGTATCTGATGGTGGTAGTGAGTCATGTCCTCGGTTGAGGCCGAGGTCGAGGGATAATAGTGGTAAGTGGGTTACGGGTTCTCATAACGTGAGGGTAGGATCTTGGAACATAGGTTCGTTGACGGGGAAGTCCATAGAGCTAGTGAAAATTCTCAAGAAGAGAAAGATTAATATAGCCTGTGTCCAAGAGACTAGATGGGTAGGCGCCAAGGCTCGGGAGGTTGATGGGTTTAAGTTGTGGTATTCAGGAGGGTCTAGGGATAGGAATGGAGTGGGTATTTTAGTAGACGGGGATTTGAGGGAGCAAGTGGTGGAGGTTAGTAGGATCAGTGATAGGCTGATGTCGATTAAGCTGGTCATTGGAGGATGTACTTTGAGTGTTATTAGTGCTTATGCCCCCCAAGTGGGCTTGGACGAGGAGGCCAAAAAGCGCTTTTATGAGGATTTGGATGAGGTAGTTAGAGGTATACCGAATACCGAGAAGATTGTCATTGGTGGAGATTTTAATGGCCACATCGGGGCAACTGCTAGTGGATTTGATGATGTCCATGGAGGCTTTGGTTTTGGGGAGAGAAATGGAGGTGGAACTTCGCTTCTAGACTTTGCTAAGGCTTTTGAGTTGGTGATTGCTAACTCATGCTTTTCGAAGAAGGAGAACCACTTGGTTACCTTTCGTAGCCCGGTAGCTAAGACCCAGATAGATTACTTTCTCCTTAGGAGGGGTGATAGAGGTCTATTTAAGGACTGCAAGGTTATCCCAAGTGAAAACCTCACTACCCAACACAAGCTTTTGGTGTTGGACCTGAAGATTAAGAGGGATAGGAGGAAGAAGATGATATCTGACCGATCGAGGATTAAATGGGGTGGGTTGACCCCTGCCCTTTCTCGGGAGATGGGTGAGGAGCTGATGGGGATGGGGGCATGGAGTGGTAGCGGGGATGCGGACAACATGTGGAATAAAGCAGCTAGTTGCATTAGGGAAGTTGCTTCTAAGATGCTAGGGGTGTCTAGGGGTAAATTTGGAGGACATAAAGGAGATTGGTGGTGGAATGGGGAAGTCCAAGGTAAAGTGGAAGCGAAGAAGGCTGCATACACAAAATTGGCGGAGTGCGTAGACGAGGAAGAGAAGCGGACGCTTAAGAAAGTCTATAAGACGACAAAGACAGAAGCTAAGTTAGCTGTTTCGAAGGCGAAGACGGCAGCTTTCGAACGCTTGTATGTCGAGTTGGGGGACAAAGGTGGGGATAAGAAGTTGTATAGGCTCGCAAAAGCAAGGGAGAGGAAGGCGCGCGACTTGGACCAAGTGAAGTGTATCAAAGATGAGGAAGGCAAAATACTGGTGGAAGAGACCTCTATCAAGAAAAGATGGCGAAGCTACTTTCACAAACTTTTAAATGAAAAAGGGGAAGCGGACATTGTGTGGGGTGATTTGGCACACTCTGAAAGACTTCGGGATTTTGGATACTGTAGGTGTGTTAGGTCCGAGGAGGTTATACGGGCTATTAGTAGGATGAGCAGGGGAAGAGCGACCGGACCCGATGAGATTCCGGTAGAATTTTGGAAGAACATGGACAAGGCAGGCATAGAGTGGTTAACTGGGCTGTTTAATGTTATTTTTAAGACAGCGAAAATGCCTGATGAATGGAGGTGGAGTACAATGGTTCCGTTGTATAAAAACAAGGGTGATACCCAAAACTGTAACAATTACAAGGGTATCAAATTGTTGAGCCATACTATGAAGATTTGGGAGAGAGTGGTGGAGATGAGAGTGAGAAAAGGGGTGTCCATCTCTGAGAACCAGTTTGGATTCATGCCGGGACGTTCGACTACCGAAGCCATTCATCTTATGCGTAGACTGGTAGAAAAATATAGAGAAAGGAAGAGAGACCTTCATATGGTGTTCATTGACCTTGAAAAGGCCTATGACAAAGTACCGAGGGATGTCCTCTGGAGGTGCTTGGAGTCTAAAGGAGTCCCGATGATTTATATTAGGGCGATAAAGGACATGTACGGTGGAGCCAAGACTCGGGTTAGAACAGTTGGAGGAGACTCAGAACATTTCCCAGTTGAGATGGGGCTACACCAGGGATCAGTCCTAAGCCCTTTCCTATTTGCTTTGGTGATGGACGAGTTGACGCGGTCTATTCAGGAGACGGTCCCGTGGTGTATGTTATTTGCGGATGACATAGTACTGATTGATGAGACGCGGGACAGAGTTAATGCGCGGTTGGAGGTGTGGCGACAAACGCTGGAGTCCAAAGGGTTCAGGTTGAGTAGGACCAAAACAGAATATTTGGGGTGCAAATTTAGCGATGTGTTGGATGAGACAGATGTGGAAGTGAGACTTGCCGCACAAGTCATTCCTAAGAAGGAAAGTTTTAAGTATCTTGGGGCTGTAATTCAAGGGAGTGGCGACATCGACGATGATGTCACACATCGCGTTGGGGCTGCTTGGATGAAATGGAGGCTTGCCTCTGGAGTATTGTGTGATAAGAAAATTCCACCGAAACTTAAAGGTAAGTTCTACAGAGTGGTAGTTAGACCTGCCTTGTTGTATGGAGCGGAGTGTTGGCCAGTTAAGAACGCACATGTTCATAAAATGCATGTTGCGGAGATGAGGATGTTGAGATGGATGTGTGGGCACACTAGGAGCGACAAGATTAGGAATGAGGTTATCCGGGAGAAGGTGGGAGTGGCCTCTGTGGTGGACAAGTTGAGGGAAGCGAGACTGAGATGGTTTGGACATGTGAAGAGACGGAGCGCAGACGCCCCAGTGAGGAGGTGCGAGGTAATGGTGGTAGAGGGTACGCGGAGGGGTAGAGGTAGACCCAAGAAGTATTGGGAAGAGGTGATTAGACAAGACTTGGCTATGCTTCATATCACCGAGGACATGACTCTAGATAGGAAGGAGTGGAGGTCGCGTATTAAGGTTGAAGGTTAGTAGGGTCAGCGGGTTGTCTTCCCTTGCGAGGGTTTGGGTTGTTAGCGTTTGGAGCAGTCCTAGCCTTTTGCTGTTTACTGCGTTTCACTCCCTATATCTTTCTTGTTATTGTCTCATTGGTTGATTATACGCTATCTTTTGTATTGGCTGTTATGTTTGCATATATCTCTCCTGTCACTTAGATTTGATGTTCTTGAGCTGAGGGTCTCTTGGAAACAGCCTCTCTACCTCCACGAGGTAGTGGCAAGGTCTGCGTACTATTTACCCTCCCCAGACCCCACCTAGTGGGATTTCACTGGGTTGTTGTTGTTGTTGTTGTATTATTTTTTAATTAAAAGGTTCTGGTAATTTTGTAAAATATAATTTTCTTATTTCTTTACTTTCTTCTATGCTATATGTTCCTTTATAATAGTATTCTCTAAATGCACATGTGTATTCATCTATATAACACATATTACATATTGCTAATTTTGTCATTAGATTCCAGTTTATGATTTTCTCTCTATTTTGTTCTTCTACTTCTGTTGTCATACTACTAAATTCATTTCTTATAGCTACTTCATATTTATATAATATTTTCATAGTTGTAGTAGCTAATTCACCACTAGATTTTTTATTACTTCTTAAAGTTTTTAAGCTTTCATCTGATAAATTTTGTAGCCATAATTTTACTGTTTCTATAAGCGTTCTTTCTATATATCCTGGTGTCTTTGTTATTACTATTTTGTTATCTATTAATTGTTTTGATATATATCCTATCCATAATTGGATTGTTTTATTTATATCTGCTACACAGTCTAAATCTAAAAAATCATGTCGTTCAGTTATTGGTTTAGGTGTCCATTTTTATTTAATCTTTTATCCCATATAGTTTTTTCTCTATCATATTGTTCATAGTTTGTATTATAATATTTTAGATTTTTTGGGTTTTTTATTTCTGATGTACTAGGTTTTTCATCCATGTCTATGTCTCCTGTATTTACTTCTAAATTCTTTGTATTATCTATGTTTGCTAAAAGTTCTGTTTATGTTTCGCTTGTTTCCGAATGTTGTTCATCTAAATCATGTCATTTATTTCATCAATTCTTATTTCGGGTAGATCATTTTGGTTATTTTCTTCTTTTTCTTTTAATTCATCTTCTAATTGCAATTTTTCTTTAAATTTATTTATCTCATTTGCTAATTTTGTTTTTTTGTTCTTTTTCTTTTTGTTTAATTTCATACATTTCTTTTAATATTGCCAGCTCTTTTTCTAGTTCTATTATTTTAGTATTTTTTACTTTTTCTAATTGTTGTACTTCCTTTTTTGCTTGTTGTTTTATTCTTTCAATTTCCGTTTTTCTATCTATTTCTTCATTTTCTTTTGTTATTCTTATCATAGCAGTTAAACTATCTTCTAGTTTTACCGTTTCTTTTTCTAACATTAAACTTATATTGTCACCTATTTTCTTGTATCTTCTTCCTAGATTAGAAAATATTATCTTTATTTTTAATCCGTCATAGTTTTCATATGTTTTTTTTTCATCTATTGCGTATTCGTCCTTATTCATTTATAGGTTGTGTTGAAGTTTATATTCTAAACTTTCTATTTGTATTTCTAGATATAAAATAGTTTTTTTCTGTGCTATTATAGATTTTTTGCAAATTCCTGCGAATATTTTATTATTAAGTCTACCTTGCCTATGTTCTAATTCTTGTCTTGTCGCTATAATTATTTCAGTAAGTCTTTCTTTATATTCATTATTCTCGCTATTCATTGTATCTTTAAATATTGAATATATTTATATTCTATTTTAGATATATTATCTATTAATTGATCTAATTTTTCGTTATCAGTTTTTGTGATATTTAGTTGTTTATATTCCGGATATAATTTGTTTAATTTTCTTCTTATTTTTCTTAATTTTCTACTAGTATGTTTCTTCTTATATTTCTTATCATCCATATATCTGATATCATTTTTTGGTGCGGAGTTGGTGACTGAGGAATTCATAGTGTGGTAGGTGATAGTGTGGAATTCATATACTTTTTAAGAAGAATTATTTTTGGTAGGTAAGGAATACTTTTGGTAGGTGAGAAGTTCATATTAATTTTTACTAAAGCTTTTATTGTAATATTCTTTGGCTAAGTGTTTTAATCTGAATATTTCTTTAATATTATTTGTGATATATTCTAGGTATAACATATCATCTTGGGTTCTTTGGTACATATATAAATTCCCCTCCATTAATTGTTCTGATAGTTTTATATCTTCCATAGATTCTGTCCAATATCGTAAATATTCGTAATTCATTTTAATCTTAATTTATTTCTATCAGAGCTATGGATAATAAGAAACATAGTAAGAAATATACTAGTAGAAAGATAAGAAAATTAAGAAGAAAATTAAATAAATTATATCCGGAATATAAACAACTAAATATCACAAAAACTGATAACGATAAATTAAATCAATTAATAGATAATATATCTAAAATAGAATATAAATATATTCAACATTTAAAGATACAATGAATAACGAGAATAATGAATATAAAGAGAAACTTACTGAAATAATTATAGCGAAAAGACAAGAATTAGAACATAGGCAAAATAAACTTAATAATAACATATTCGCAGGAATTTGCAAAAAATCTATAATAGCATAGAGAAAAACTATTTTATATCTAGAAATACAAATAGAAAGTTTAGAATATAAACTTCAACACAACCTATAAATGAATAAGGAATAATACACAATAGATGAAAAAACATATGAAAACTATGACGGATTAAAAATAAAGAAAATATTTTCTAATCTAGGAAGAAGATACAAGAAAATAGGTGACAATATAAGTTTAATGTTAGAAAAAGAAACGGTAAAACTAGAAGATAGTTTAACTGCTATGATAAGAATAGGAAAAGAAAATGAAGAAATAGATAGAAAAACGGAAATTGAAAGAATAAAACAACAAGCAAAAAAGGAAGTACAACAATTAGAAGAAGTAAAAAATACTAAAATAATAGAATTAGAAAAAGAGCTGGCAATATTAAAAGAAATGTATGAAATTAAACAAAAAGAAAAAGAACAAAAAACAAAAAACAAAATTAGCAAATGAGATAAATAAATTTAAAGAAAAATTGCAATTAGAAGATGAATTAGAAGAAAAAGAAGAAAATAACCAAAATGATCTACCAGAAATAAGAATTGATGAAATAAATGACAATGATTTAGATGAACAACATTCGAAAACAAGCGAAACATATACGAAACTTTTATCAAACATAGATAATACAAAGAATTTAAAAATAAATACAGGAGACGTAGACATAGATGAAAAACCTAGCACATCAGGAGTAAATAATCCAAAAGATTTAAATCCAAAATATTATAATAAAAACTATGAACAATATGATAGCGAAAAAATTATATGGGAAAAAAGATTAAATAAAAAATGGACACTTAAACCAATAACTGAACGACATGATTTTTTAGATCTAGACTGTGTAGTAGATATAAATAAAACAATCCAATTATGGATAGGATATATATCAAAACAATTAATAGATAACAAAATAGTAATAACAGAGACACCAGGATATATAGAAAGAACGCTTATAGGAACAGTAAAATTATGGCTACAAAATTTATCAGATAAAACTTTAAAAACTCTAAGAAGTAATAAAAAATCTAATGGCGAATTAGCTACTACAACTATGAAAATATTATATAAATACGAAGTAGCTATAAGAAATGATTTAGTAGTATGACAAGAGAAGTAGAAGAACAAAATAGAGAAAAAATCACAAATCGAAATCTAATGACAAAATTAGCAATATGTAATATGTGTTATATAGATGAATATACATGTGCAATTAAAAAATATTATTATAAAGGAACATATAGAACAGAAGAAAGTAAGGAAATAAGAAAATTATATGTTACAAAATTACCAGAACCTTTTAATTCAAAAATAATAAAAAGTTGGAATGAAGCAGAATTAACAGATACCTTAGGAGCTAGAATGAAATTCTTGCAACGATGGTTTATGAAACTATGTGAAAAACATAAAGAAGAAATAAAAATAGAAAAAATATTAGTAAAAAACATGGCATGTTGCAAAAATAAAACAACTGTAATGACCCTAAAGGTCATTTTTGGAAATTTTCATAAAATGACCGTTTTACCCCTCCCGATAGTTGCCCCGAGTCCTAATTATTGTATTTTCGAAGTTGGTTTGAAGGAAAATTGATGAAAAGTTGAGTTTTTGGAAAGTTGAGTTTTTAAAAGTTAAAGTTTGGTTAAAAGTGCAATTTCGAGTCATTTAGAGTTTCGAGACTCGAATCGAATTTCCGTCGATTCCAGCATTTTTAGAATGTCGAAACGGGTCAATGGGAATTTATGGAGTCGAATTTGGAGTTAAAACGAAGATTTGAGGTCCTAAGTTGCTAAAATTGTGAAATTTTGATCAAGAGTTGACTTTGGTCAACAAACGAGGTTCCGGTGTTCGAAATGGAATTCCGAGGGCACCGTTGGAATCAGGGGGTGATTCTAAGTCTAGAACGAGTCTTGGTTGAATATTTACAGACCCCGAGTGCGTTTCGAGTTTTTGAGCCTAAAGTTAGTTTCTTAACGCCTTATCGGATACCGGGTCAAGGAGATCTCGAATTCAAATTCCGATGATTTCATTGAGTCCGAAATATCATTTTCAAGCTAGTAGCATATTTGGTTTGTGTTCGGGAATTGCCAAATGAGTTTTGGGCGAGCTTTTAAGCTTTTTGGATGCTTTGACACTATTTCAGCTAATTGTGACAACTAAAGGGTTCATTAATAGTTTTAACGGTCAAAAAATTATTCCGAAGGTTCTGAAATTTTGAGCATGAATTATAAGACTTATCTGCAAATTTTGGTGCATTTTCTCTAACCCGAGATTGGACTTTTATCGCAAATAAGAAATAATTGTTTACCGAGTAGAAATGTTATTTGACTGGGCAAACGAGCATAAAATTGAGCTTCGATTAAACGAGCAGGTCTGTATCATTATTTAAGACATTTAAAAAAAAGAATCGGGTCATTTCACTATCGTATGAGGAAATTACGACCTTTTTAGTGAAAGATTAACTGCTGTTTTTCTAGTGCATAACAGCCATGTACTGTTATAAAAATCTCAGACTGTGTTCATTTGGTATTTTGAGCATATCGGAAGTTCTAGAGATCGGAATGGAGTGATTCTTACGGGTTTCTTCTTGAATTAATATGAGGGTCAGTATTCAATCTTCAATTCGACATTTTCTCATAATTTCTTTATCTGGTTTTTTTTCCCTATCCGTAAATTTCTTTGGAAAAATTGGGGTTTTATCGATTTAGACTCCCTTTTTGATTAAAAATGTATATTTACGATCCTTATGTTATGGGTAAACTGATTTTAACATAAAATTATTGATTCATCGATTATTTTCATCATATTAACCGCGTACAATTTGGATTTTCCGGTAAAGTTAAAGTTTGATAAATTGAAAATTTCAATGTCGATCTTAATTTCGTTTTTGGTGAAATTTCATATTTGAACTTATCTAAGCATGGGTAAGATGTTTTTCAAGAAATATTTCATTTTCGAGTCGGGGTTTCGGATCCGAATATTTTAGGCTTCTTCAAGAACATGGATTTTCCTTCAAATTGAGTTTGTGAATTGATTTCAACTCCGTTTTCAAATTGGTTTTCACCATTAGCTTCCAAATACTTTAAGGATCATTTTACACAAAAAATTTCCAGATTTGGGTATCATTTTTCGGTATGAGACTTTTGGACCGTTTTTCCCATTTTCCCTAAATTTCTTGATTCTGGTGTCATTGGACTCGAATTGTGATTGTGAATAATTATTTTAATAGATTATCGTGATCCGGATTATACTCGGAAAGGAAAGGCTCAAGTCAAGTAACTTTTGGAGTTCGTTTTAAGGCAAGTGGCTTCCAAACTTTGTAAAACTCTTAGACTACGCAGACTACTTTCCTAATTGTGTTGGGGAATAATGGGGATTGAGGATGAGTTTTATTTGTTGATTGAAATTGTTGTAAATGAAAGATGGGGAATAAAACGAGCTAAATGTGTTATATGTGACTTGAATTTGTTGAATAAGTCATGTGATAACTGATATTGAGGGGATAGAAGAGCATGAGTAGGCTATGATTGATACAGACATTGATGTTGAGACAGATGATGTGTAATACTATGATGTGGTCGTGATATGGTTGTGATTGAGACAGATGATGTGTAATACTATGATGTGGTCGTGATATGGTTGTGATTGAGACAGGTGATGTGTAATACTATGATGTGGTCGTGATATGGTTGTGATTGAGACAGATGATGTGTAATACTATGATGTGATCGTGATATGATTGTGATTGATGACATGTGCATATTCATTATTCATCCCATGTGTGAACTATCTGTTGCATGAGGATGGATGGATATGAGACACAGTTGAGACTAGCTCCGGCTAGAGATATATGAGATGGACTAGCTCCGGCTAGCGATTTGGATGCCGATGGGATCTGGTTCCGGTGGTGATACTGGTCCATGTGTGGCCTCCATGGGTTCTGATTTAAGTATTCAGCGCGGACTGATTACGTCAACAGAAGTGTATCGTAGGACAGACATGCATCACGACTACATGACATCATTATTGCATTTTGCATCACATTTGCCTTATCTTCGTCTGTGATGTGTGGATTATATCGGTTTACCCTTCTTATGTGGAAGTTGATCTACTTGCTCTTTTTGTTGATCTGAGGTTGATGAGGATATACTGTTGGTTCTGGCTGTTGAATATGATCTGTTTGGTATAGGTTGGTTGGTTTGCTGTTAGATTGAAGTTTCGGTTGGGATTGAAAGGAGTTGTTTGTAGCTGCTAGTTTTGCTTAGTTTAGAGTTACTTGCAAGTACATGTGGTTTTCGGTACTCACCCTTGCTTCTACACAATTGTGTAGGTTGACAACTCTCTCTCAGATTCGGCTTAGTATTTTCTTTAGCAGATTGGGCTTCGGGACATACTCGAGAGGTAGCGGTTCATTCCAGACATGCCCTTGAGTTATCTTTACTTTCAGTTTTGTTCTATTCGAGAACTATACTCTGAGACTTGTATATTTTTATTCGAATTCTGTATTTAGAGGTTTGTACATGTGACAACCAAATTCTGGGTAGTGTTGAGTTTTAATTAAAGTCTTTCGCTTATTTATTATCTTTTATTCTCGTATTTCTACTTCTCTATCGTTGTGGTTGGTTTAGGCTGACGTGTCCGGTGGGAAATGGATACGTGCCATCACATCCGGATTTGGGGTGTGACAAAATGGTATCAGAGCCCTAAGTTCATAGGTCTCACGTGTACAAGCCAAGTCTAAGTAGAGTCTCGAGGATCGGTATGGAGACGTCTGCACTTATCTTCGAGAGGCTATGGTGACTTTTAGGAAAGATCTTTATTAATTAATTCTCTATCGTGCGTCCTTGGTCTGATCTAATTCTTATCACTTCACTCTGTTCTCTCTCTCATTGTAATGACTCGTGGTTGATCTTGCGTGGGTGCGAGTTTAGGTGTCATCGTGGATTTTAGTGTTAGATCTGGTTTTGATGCGGAGGTGATAGGCTTGTGGAAAGGAAGTGTGATCAGACATGGAATTCTCTTCGAGACGAGTGAGTAAGGTTGTGGCCAAGTGTTGTGTTTTGAGTTTATGGTATTAGAAGATGAACATTTATTAAGAGACTTCAGGAACGTCTTACTTCTCCGGTCATTTATTCAACAACGAGAATAGTGCTTGTGTGACTTATACGACGGAAGTGGCTAGACAATGAAGAATGGTGTAAGTAAGAGAATGACTATGTTGAGAGTGCTACGACTTTGGAAACTACAGTTTGTGAAGTTCGTCATAAGGGAATGGATTGCGTAGTATATTATGATGATGAAGTTGCACCAACCAAAATCAGAAGTTCTACGGTGGTTTTATAGTGTGGGTGTATATCATTACAGGGTCATTGTACGGCGGCTACGACGGTACTCGTGTCATCTTGGTTAGGGTTATGGGCTATGTTGCTTCTGCCATCGATCGGGCTTACGAAATTGTGCATATCATTTTCGGCCGGAGACTGAAGTGCTTTGGTAATGTTTTGCAACTATTTAATGAGTGTAAATGAACAGGTTGTTTGAGTACGACCTTCTCAATGGATCTGATGTCTTCTAGTGGTGGATTTAGCGGTTGTTCATGATGTGGTACTAGTGATATATGGAAGCGGAGAAATCTGAGTTGTCAGCTGTTTCACCTAATCGGGTCAGAAGGTTGATGTTGCATTCTCGATTGAGAAATCAAGTGGTTGCTACTATGAACGCTTGAATTAAGCATTAATTATAAGGAAAGTTATAGTGGTGGATCGAGTGAATCGATCCTGTCTTGTTTCTAGGACAAGGTACGACCCTTGGGTGGTCATGATTATATTGGGAACTAATGACTTCATGATGAGTCAAAAGAAATGGGCACAATAAGCCATGGATGAAGAAAGTTTTAACAAGTATACTCGTGTAAATGCAATTAAGGATTTTAGCGAGAAGGTACGATTAAAAAGGAATCGGGTTGGCTTTGTCAAGATGTGGGTTGGCAAGCTAAGAGATGATTGGTCGTATGAACTTTTTAGCCATTGGAAGGACTTTTGCATGGTTTGAGTTGTAGCAGTTAAATACTTGTGATTGTAGAAAAGTTCGATGAAGTTTCATTTTAGAAGTTTGACTTAAGGTAAAAGGTAATATGCGGTGGATGTTTGGCCAAGAAACTATAATGATAAATGATTTACGGGAAGAACAAGAGTCTTGCGCGATGGATATAAGTTAAGAGATGTGAAGGAATAAGACATCACGTGTAGATCCTTAGTTGAAGTTGAGGATTGTGTAAATTTCTGCGTTTATGTTAGATATGACAATGCAAGGTGGACTGGTTCAGCACAAATGTATGATGTGTTATCAGCTACTTTCTGAACACTTGGTATTAGTGTTGGTGGTAAACGTTGATGTATGAGGAATTCTGCAGTTTTTGAGTTGGTTTGAATTGTTCAGCTTATGGTAAGTGGCTTATGAGTGTCCAACCGGAAGGACTTATAGCTCTACATGGTTATTGAGGATTTTGAACTGGGTTGATAACTCTATTTATGGAATTATCCAGACTGTTGTAACACGTTACATAGATCCTTGATGGTAAATAGAGGTTGTGTGCTCATAGTATACAGAATTATTGGAGTGACCAAGAACTGCTTCAAGTTTCGGCATGAGATATATGATGGTTTGAATAATAGTTGAAGCTGGGTAAGTAAAGGATCGCGTGTAATCGATATTGGTCGTGATTCAATAGTTCTATCTCAATGAAAAGGTACTATGACATTTGGAACTTGGATTATTAGCGATTGGGTGAGACCCATATCGATCGTGGAATGCTTCAATGGAAGGAGGAAGGGCCATAATTCAAAATTTTGGAAGCAACGATGTGTTTCTAAGAATGACTGGATACTAGTGGTCGTCTGAGGGTAAAGTAACTGGCCGGTGTGACTATGATGTTCTGGTAGTATTGATATTGTTGGCTTTAATGGATTATTGTAAAGAGTATGAGAAAATGGATAAATTGAGTATGTCTATGATTGTTATGAGGCCGGACTGGCTGATTGTGAAGTCAGACGAATGGGAAGGTGTGTTATGGACATCGTGGAAGGGATATCTTGGGTTGTTCAATTTCGGTTATGTATATTCTTATGTGACCACCTACCTCATTTCAGACATGGTTTTGGATTATGATTCTCTGTCTATGCTTAGACGTGTTTTTACTTTTGTGGGTGGATTCCTAGTGGTGAATCGGATGGACCGATTCATGCTCTCTTGGCAGAATAGAATACTTGTGTGGGTGGGCCGATTCAGAGATAGTGGGTTCGATGTGGTATTGGGGTGGTGGAAGGTTTTCGGAAGTTCTACAAGTGTCATCTTGCTTTTGGAAAGGTATAGAGAGGCTACCGTATGTGGCTACAATTTTTGGCTATTTTGGTATTTATCTTGCCCCTGTATGCATGGTTCAGCTAGGTGTGGTTCAATGCTTAGGTGGCCTGTGGGCCTAGTTCTTCCGTTGCTGGAGTTGTCTATAATTACGGATCTTACTTCAGTGTTTTGGTGGCATCCTTAGAGGTTTTATATGTTTGGATGGGTCGATCATCAGTTGGATACTTGATCATTTCTATCTGTGGGTTAGATAAGCGTGATTATTCCAAGATGGGTGCTCGATGGATATGCATCAGATTAGTATGACTCAGACTTATGGAGATGTGGTAATGAGAATGGAATTTTTTCTAGAGTCGGTGATGGTTCGTGTGTTGTGAGAGCTTGGTGACTGATTTAGGTTCATCCTTGATTTTTCTGTGGTTATTGATTCCAAAATTTCTCTCGTGGTTATATGATTAGGGGTTTGTCATGGTAAATATGTTGTGGTTTTGAGATCTTAGATTCAGATTCAGTCTATGAATTAGTCGGTGGTTTGAAATAACCCTTTGAGGGTTAAGTTGTCAAGATTGATTTGGGAATCCTTTTTTTTTTATATGGATTTTGGTGATAAGGTTTAAGAATGGGTTCGTTTGGAGTAGTAATTATTGAGTTCGGAAATTTCACCTCGGGGTTGATAGCGTCGAGTATTTTTGCCTTCTTCTACTTTATGTTCGAGGACGAACATGAGTTTTAGTGGTGAATAATGTAATGACCCTAAAGGTCATTTTTGGAATTTTCATAAAATGACCGTTTTACCCCTCCCGATAGTTGCCCCGAGTCCTAATTATTGTATTTTCGAAGTTGGTTTCAAGGAAAATTGATGAAAAGTTGAGTTTTTGGAAAGTTGAGTTTTTAAGAGTTAAAGTTTGGTTAAAAGTGCTATTTCGAGTCATTTGGAGTTTCGAGACTCGAATCGGATTTCCGTCGATTCCAACGGTTTTAGAATGTCGAAACGGGTCTATGAGAATTGACGGAGTCGAATTTGGAGTTAAAACGAAGATTTGAGGTCCTAAGTTGCTAAAATTGTGAAATTTTGATCAAGAGTTGACTTTGGTCAACAAACAAGGTTCCGGTGCTCGAAATGGAATTCCGAGGGCACCGTTGGATTCAGGGGGTGATTCTAAGTCTAGAATTAGTCTTGGTTGAATTTTTAGAGACCCCGAGTGCGTTTCGAGTTTTTGAGCCTAAAGTTAGTTTCTTGACGCCTTATCGGATACCGGGTCAAGAAGACCTCGAATTCAAATTCCGATGATTTCATTGAGTCCGAAATATCATTTTCAAGCTAGTAGCATATTTGGTTTGTGTTCGGGAAGTGCCAAATGAGTTTTGGGTGAGCTTTTAAGCTTTTTGGATGCTTTGACACTATTTCAGCTAATTGTGAGAACTAAAGGGTTCATTAATAGTTTTAAAGGTCGAAAAATTATTCCGAAGGTTTTGAAATTTTGAGTATGAATTATAAGACATATCTGCAAATTTTGGTGCATTTTCTCTAACCCGAGATTGGACTTTTATCGCAAATAAGAAATAATTGTTTACCGAGTAGAAATGATATTTGACTGGGCAAACGAGAATGAAATTGAGCTCCGATTGAACGAGCAGGTTCGCATCATTATTTAAGACATTTACAAAAAAGAATCGGGTCATTTCACTATCGTATGAGGAAATTACGACCTTTTTAGTGAAAGATTAACTGCTGTTTTCTGGTGCATAACAGCCATGTACTGTTATAAAAATCTCAGACTGTGTTCATTTGGTATTTTGAGCATATCGGAAGTTCTAGAGATCGGAATGGAGTGATTCTTACGGGTTTCTTCTTGAATTAATATGAGGGTCAGTGTTCAATCTTCAATTCGACATTTTCTCATAATTTCTTTATCTGGTTTTTTTTCCCTATCCGTAAATTTCTTTGGAAAAATTGGGGTTTTATCGATTTAGACTCCCTTTTTGATTAAAAATGTATATTTACGATCCTTATGTTATGGGTAAACTGATTTTAACATAAAATTATTGATTCATCGATTATTTTCATCATATTAACCGCGTACAATTTGGATTTTCCGGTAAAGTTAAAGTTTGATAAATTGAAAATTTCAATGTCGATCTTAACTCCGTTTTTGATGAAATTTCATATTTGAACTTATCTAAGCATGGGTAAGATGTTTTTCAACAAATATTTCATTTTTGAGTCGGGGTTTCGGATCCGAATATTTTAGGCTTCTTCAAGAACATGGATTTTCCTTCAAATTGAGTTTGTGAATTGATTTCAACTCCGTTTTCAAATTGGTTTTCACCATTAGCTTCCAAATACTTTAAGGATCATTTTACATAAAAAATTTCCAGATTTGGGTATCGTTTTTCGGTATGAGACTTTTGGACCGTTTTTCCCATTTTCCCTAAATTTCTTGATTCTGGTGTCATTGGACTCGAATTGTGATTGTGAATAATTATTTTAATAGATTATCGTGATCCGGATTATACTCGGAAAGGAAAGGCTCAAGTCAAGTAACTTTTGGAGTTCGTTTTAAGGCAAGTGGCTTCCAAACTTTGTAAAACTCTTAGACTACGCAGACTACTTTCCTAATTGTGTTGGGGAATAATGGGGATTGAGGATGAGTTTTATTTGTTGATTGAAATTGTTGTAAATGAAAGATGGGGAATAAAACGATCTAAATGTGTTATATGTGACTTGAATTTGTTGAATAAGTCATGTAATAACTGATATTGAGGGGATAGAAGAGCATGAGTAGGCTATGATTGATACAGACATTGATGTTGAGACAGATGATGTGTAATACTATGATGTGGTCATGATATGGTTGTGATTGAGACAGATGATGTGTAATACTATGATGTGGTCGTGATATGGTTGTGATTGAGACAGGTGATGTGTAATACTATGATGTGGTCGTGATATGGTTGTGATTGAGACGGATGATGTGTAATATTATGATGTGATCGTGATATGATTGTGATTGATGAAATGTGCATATTCATTATTCATCCCATGTGTGAACTATCTGTTGCATGAGGATGGATGGATATGAGACACAGTTGAGACTAGCTCCGGCTAGAGATATATGAGATGGACTAGCTCCGGCTAGCGATTTGGATGCCGATGGGATCTGGTTCCGGTGGTGATATTGGTCCATGTGTGGCCCCCATGGGTTCTGATTTAAGTATTCAGCGCAGACTGATTACGCCAACAGATGTGTATCGTAGGACAGACATGCATCACGACTACATGATATCATTATTGTATTTTACATCGCATTTGCCTTATCTTTGTCTGTGATGTGTGGATTATATCGGTTTACCCTTCTTATGTGGAAGTTGATCTACTTGCTCTTTTTGTTGATCTGAGGTTGATGAGGATATACTGTTGGTTCTGGCTGTTGAATATGATCTATTTAGTATAGGTTGGTTGGTTTGCTGTTAGATTGAAGTTTCGGTGGTTCGGTTGGGATTGAAAGGAGTTGTTTGTAGCTGCTAGTTTTGCTTAGTTTAGAGTTACTTGCGAGTACATGTGGTTTTCGGTACTCACCCTTGCTTCTACACAATTGTGTAGGTTGACAACTCTCTCTCAGATTCGGCTTAGTATTTTCTTTAGCAGATTGGGCTTCGGGACATACTCGAGAGGTAGCGGTTCATTCCAGACATGCCCTTGAGTTATCTTTACTTTCAGTTTTGTTCTATTCGAGAACTATACTCTGAGACTTGTATATTTTTATTCGAATTCTGTATTTAGAGGTTTGTATATGTGACAACCAAATTTTGGGTAGTGTTGAGTTTTAATTAAAGTCTTCCGCTTATTTATTATCTTTTATTTTCGTATTTCTACTTCTCTATCGTTGTGGTTAGGTTAGGCTGACGTGTCCGGTGGGAAATGGATACGTGCCATCACATCCGGATTTGGGGTGTGACAACAACACCTCAATTTGGTTGTATGGATAGGTATTATAAAAATAGAAAGAAATATAATTAAAAAATATAGATCAAAATATAAATATTAAAAACCAAGAAGAAGATACTATGTAAAAAACTACAAAACCAAAAGACCATATAGACCAAAAAGAAAACTAACGGAATGTACTTGTTATAATTGTGGAAAATTAGGACACATAGCTAGAGATTGTAAATTATCTAAAGATCCAAAGAAAAAACAAATATCAGAAATAATAATAAACGATGAAAAATATACGCCGATAGAATATATAGATTATGAATTAGAAAGTGAAGATAGCATATATGAAATATCATAGAATGAAATAGATAATGATATAGAAATAGAATCAAACAATGAATTCTATAATATAACAAATGACTGAAACCGATATACAAATAATAACTAAAGAAGAATACCAAAATGAAGAATCTTCAGAACAAAAAAATAATATTTGATAATAATATATTTGAACAAATAAAAGGAAAAGAATTAGACCTAAGCGTAGCAAAAATATTCGAAATACCAACAATAAGAAACTGGTTTAAACGACAAAAAGAAAAATATAATGTAGTAAGTCAAAGAGAATATATCATAGATTGTAAATACACCAAAGGAAAGACTAAAATACCAATAATAAACAAACGAATAATAAATAAAGAAATACAAGATATTAAGGCTAAAAATCCAATTAAATATGTACATTTAGGAGGAACAGAAATACTAATAAAAACATGTTTTAGAGAAGGAATAGATACACCCATAGAAATATACTTAGCGGATGATAAAATCATACAATCCATAGAAAAAAGCATAATAAGTACAGTAAACCTCATATACCAAAAATTTAAATTTATAATAAGTGCTAACTACTCAGTAGCAAAAAATGATAGAAATATAGATAAATCATTAGTATTATATTGGAAAATATCAGGAATAGACTAACCTCGGGAAGTAAAATATTTACACCTAAATGTAAAAACTTATATGTTCTAACAACAAAACATAAAATAACAACAAAAAATAAAATAGATAAAATAAAAATAGAAGATCCCTTTGAAAGGATAGTTACAGTCATAGATAATAATGATTATAGTTATAATGAAATCGATATAGAAGAAGATTTAGAAATAGTAAAACAAAGACTAAGTACATAAAAAAGAATAAACAATGAAATACCCCAAATATCATAAAAAATGAGTACCTCAAGAAAAATAGATAAAACTCCACAAAAATCAATGGAAGAAGAAATAAAACCACATCATTACTACATAACGGGAGTAATGATACAGTGGAAATATTTAATATTAATAAACACAGGACTAGAAGAAAACTATATTACATGAGAATTAGTGACGGAAAATGAAATAATAACTACTGAACAATGATGCCCCGAACTACCAAAAACATTAATGTATACCGAAGAAACTACAGAAAAGGAAATAACCATTGGAGGAGTACCAATAGTAATAAAATTTAAAATATATCAAGGAAATGAAAATATCACTTTAGGAATAAAATGACTAGAACAAGTAAAACCATATAATCTAGAAGACAAGCAATTGACAATAAATTATGAAAATAAAAGAATAATAATAAAAAGAACTTTAGTATGATAAAAATATGAAAATATATATACTTGCAAAGATAATAATAGAGGGATATTACAACAGATATTATACACCAATGATAGATACGGGAGCAGAAGCTAATATATGTAAATACAATTGTTTACCAAAAGATAAGTGGGAAAAATTAAAAACACCGATAGTAGTAACATGATTTAATAATAAATGAAGCATGATCACATATAAGGCAAAAAATATAAAAATACAAATATGAGACAAGATATTAATAGAAGAAATATATAAATTTGAATTGACCACAAAAGATATGCTATTAGGAATGTCATTTTTAGAAAAATTATACCCACATATAATAACAAAAACACACTGGTGGTTCACAACACCGTGTAAACAAAAAATAGGAGCAAAAAGAGTAAATAACAAAAAATGAAAAACAACAGAATGGATAAAAGGAAGTGAAAAAATTACACAAAAATTAGAAAATATAAAAGAGGAAGACCCCAAGATAGAATTAATTATATTCTCTATAGATAAAGTAAAAATAATCCAAGATAAGTTAGAATTATTATATAGTGAAGATCCTTTACAAGGATGGGAAAAACATAAAACAAAAATAAAAATTCAGCTAATCGATAATAATAGTATAATAACCCAAAAACCATTAAAATATAATTTTAATGATTTAATAGAATTTAAGATACATATAAGTGAATTACTAGAAAAATGGTACATACAAGAAAGCAATAGCAAGCATACAAGCCCAACATTTATAGTAAATAAACATAGTGAACAAAAATGAGGAAAAAGTAGAATGATTATTGATTATAGAAATTTAAATGCAAAAACTGAAACATATAATTACCCAATACCAAATAAAATATTAAAAATAAGACAAATACAAGGATATAATTACTTTAGTAAATTTGACTGCAAATCAGGATTTTACCACTTAAAATTAGTAGAAGAATCTAAAAAACTTACAGCATTTACAGTACCACAAGGATTTTATGAATGAAATGTATTACCATTTGGATATAAAAATGCCCCAGGAAGATATCAACATTTTATGGATAACTACTTTAAACAACTAGAAAATTGTGTAGTATATATTGATGACATATTACTATATTCTAAAACCCAAGATGAACACATAAGATTATTAGAAAAATTCATATATATTATAGAATATTCAGGCATAAGTCTAAGTAAAGAGAAAGCAGACATAATGAAAAAGCAAATAGAATTCTTAGGAATACAAATAAATAAAAATGGAATAAAAATGCAAACACACATAGTACAAAAAATCATTAACTCAAATGAACAACTAGACCCAAAAAAGAAATTACAATCATTTCTAGGACTAGTAAACCAAGTAAGAGAATACATACCAAAATTAGCAGAGAATTTAAAACCATTACAACAAAAAATAAAGAAAGATGTAGAATACCAGTTTGATAAAAAAGAGCAAACACAAATACAAAAAATAAAACTATTATGTAAGAACCTACCTAAACTATATTTTCCTGACGAGAACAAAAAATTTACTTATATAATAGAATCAGACGCCTGTGAAAAAAGTTATGGAGGAGTCTTAAAATATAGATATGATAAAGAAGAAATAGAACATCATTGTAGATATTATTCAGGAACATTTACCAATACAGAAATAAGATGTAAAATAAATAGGAAAAAATTATATTCAGTGTATAAATGTTTACTATCATTTGAACCATACATTGTATATAACAAATTTATTGTAAGAACAGATAACACACAAGTAAAATGGTGGCTAACAAGAAAGATACAAGATTCGGTAACTACCAAAGAAATAAAAAGATTGGTATTAAATATATTAAATTTTACATTTACAATTGAAGTAATAAAAACTAACAAGAATGTTATCGTAGATTACTTATCAAGACAAAGCTACTCAAACTGACAAAGAAAATACAATGGAAGAGATACTCAAAGACATTACTACACTTTGCATAAAAATGGACATTATGGACAATGAGATACAAAAGCTAAAGACTAATAAAGATAATCTGAAGTCTAAAGCTAGTCAGCAGCATGACTATAAAAATGCGAAGCTAAGTCGATCGGAAGACTCTAAAAATCCAGAGATAAAGGGTGACGTTGGGAAACACCTTAAAACCCATAACATTTGTTTAAATACAGTTGCAGGTACAAGCAAACGAGTTAGTGAAAAACAAAAGAATTCAAACTTAAACCAGCTATTCGAAAAACCATTCACCCTGAGGCCAACACCAAAAAACATATTGACTATAGAACCACAAACTTCTACATATGCGGATAGCCTACACCATGACAAAAGAACATATAACCATATTACGCGAACCTATATAGAGAATATATACAAAATCCAAACATTTTTAAATCTTAACCCCAGATCTACTACAACCCAAGAACCCAATAAGAATTATTTAACCCAAAAATTACAAGGTTATAATAAACTGATTGCACAACCGAAAACTAACGCCAACTTAGTAAGGACATGTTACAACTATGAACTATTAAATACAGTATATACATATGACGGAGCGGAACTAAGTGGAATACCGGAACTACATAAAGCATTTATGACATATAAGAGAGTTACTAAGGGAAATTTATTCTATGTAAAATTTTATACGGCAACAACAGAGATATTATACGAGGAAATAAAACCTCCGATACAAGTTGTAAAGATAGGACTAACAAAAGATATGATAATACCGGAAGATATCGAACAACAACCAGAGATACAAAAAAGCGAGATACCCAGTTTTTATGCCAATAAGAGAATAATTGGTATATCAACCATTATACATGAACTATCAAATAATTATTTAAACGAAAACGCTACGCAAGAGATCAGTTAATGATTTATTTCAATTCAAGGGAGCTAAGGAAAACAGATATGGATGAAGTCCAAAGATGGATTTTATCATTACTTAAGCCAGAAGAACGACCTACAACACGAGCACTAAAAGTAGGATTTATTTCGGCAGAGTTATTAACCAGATATTGCAAGCTAATTGGTCACAAATACCCTCATATGTTCGAAATGCAACGGAGAAGATAATATAATTCCAGACGTCCAGCTGGAATAAGAGATAGAGACGGAAGCCTAAAAGATAAGATGAGAAGATAAAGACAAAGAAAAAGAAGAAGATAAAGACAAAGAAAGAGAAGACATATGGCAAAAGTAAATAGTATTAGTATGTAAAAAGTCGTAAAGTAAAATAAAGTAGGTGCACATTATTGTCTTTATTATTATAGTAGGAATGCATTATTAGGTGTATGGTAGGTAGTGTAAATTATTAGGTGACATGTGTAAAGTAGAGACATGTGTAAAGTAGATAAGTAGGTGTGTCATAAAGTAGATGAGTAAGTATGGTGTGCCAGAAAGTAGATATATTATAAAATTAGGCACATTATTAAATAGGAGAGTACGTGCATTGTGGTGCATGATTGTAAAATATCCTATATAAAGGAATATATACATAACATAAAAGGCAGGCAATGCCTAATATATAAAAATTCCTTTCAAAAACTCTCTCAACTAAAAACTAATATTTTAAAAAGATAATGGAGCAACAATCTGAAATCAAACCAGATATTTCAGAGAGCATGAATAAGCAAGAGGCAAATGTATATTGTTCAAAAAATATGCGAAACTAATTTCATATATTCCTGAATATCATATATATGATTGAATAAATTTATGTTAGTTATTATGTATTAGAATTATTTGAAACATGATTTCTAGTTTATTAGCACATTGGAAACAGGGAGAAAACTTCTATACTATGCCATCCTAATGTTGAAACCGGTAGGCGAGGAAAGCCGTTTAGGGGAGTAAACAAAGTCGAGGCGCTGATAAGAAGGAAGTATCCGCTAAAGTACGATACTAGTAGTGACAGGAGAACATGATAAACATATAATCTGGTTCATAATGATCTAATATGAATTTAATCAATTATGGATATGATAGGAAGGAATAATTGAAAATAAAAAACCTGCATAACAACGAACATGACTACATACATGCATAATGAAACGATAAAAAACTATGAAACTTTAATCTTATATATACTCAAAGATATAGAAATAATTGAATTAAGAAGAATAATATGGAAAAAAAATATTTAATGATAACGGATCAGAAGATATATTAAACCAACAATGGTATGAAATAGACCTACATGATTTAGACCTCGAAAGAATAGAATGATATGATTTAGAAATAAATTCAGATTAAAATGAACTACGAATATTTACGATATTGGATAGAATCTATGGAAGATATAAAACTATTAGAACAATTAATGGAGGAGAATTTATATATGTACCAAAGAGCCCAAGATATGTTATACCTAGAATATATCACAAATAACATTAAAGAAATATTCAGATTAAAACACTTAGCCAAAAAATATTACAATAAAAGCTTTAGTAAAAAATAATATGAACTCCTCACCTACCAAAAGTATTCCTTACCTATCAAAAATAATTCTTCTTAAAAAGTATATGAATTCCACACTACCACCTACCACACTATGAATTCCTCAGTCACCAACTCCGCACCGAAAAATGGTATCAATTAGATTTTCTAGGTAACGATATCTATTAAATTTAAATTACTTCCATAGAGTGATAACAAAAGTATCTAAGACAAATTTATAGTGTTAGTCTAGCAAGTAAAATTGTATGTGCTCTACCATAATGACATGTATTCACTTTCATCATATTGGTGAAGTTTGACAGGAAAATAGCATACACCATACAACTGTGATTTAGTAAGCAAGTAAAAGTACTTGTACTATTGAAGAACCTAACGTCGATTAATTTATAGTGTAATTAGTCTAACATAGCAGATTGAAACTAATAGATGAATTATATCTCTACCCTAATGTTTTATATCTAACATTTTCACTGTACAACTATATTTTGACAGGAAGAACACATACATTTGTAAAACTAGTTTTTTGACACATGCGTTATGCGTGATTAGTAATTCAAAAAAATATGTTATAGTAAATAGTATTGCTTATTTTAGTGAAGATTTGAATAATAAGCTTAACACAAAATAATATTGCAGATTCTTTTGTGAATGTTTAATGTGGATCGTCATATATATTTCTTTTTTACGCTAACCTATGAATATGGTATGAAAAGTTTTATTAGTTAAATGCAATAATGTAGTATATATTTATTTAAGTTTGGAAAAAGATATTCAGAAGCATATATCTACATCACAAGAGAAACTGTTAATAAAAACAAATGAATTTAGACTACATCATGTTAACTTCATATATTGAAACATTACATACTAATGTATATATTAAGCAACAAAATAATTATTATATCATCAAAATTATTTTCCTCAAGTACTCGAGATTATGGAAGGATAGAACGATTTCATTGACCAGAATAGTGGTACCTGATATTCCGCTAAGCTTCGAACCCACTCAACGACAATAAATCACATAAATTTTTTAGAATTCAAGAAGAAGAAGAGTAGAAGATTAATAAAATTTGTGGTTGAAAAAGAGAGGAAGCCACTCTATTTATATTAAACAAATGGTAGTATGAAGAAGTGTTTTTTGTGTCTTATCTGAAAGGTCATGACCTTTCCGAGAAGTCACAACCCTTTGGAAAAGTCACAACTTATTGAAAAAGACAACTATTTGGAAAACTCACAACTCATCGAAAAATCACAACCCTTTGAAAAAAGTCACAACTTATCACAAAAGTCACAATTCGTCGAAAAAGTCACAACCTAAGTTAGAGATATTATAGTAATTTAACATTCAAGTTAGGAGTTCATGCTTTCAAGGTAATATAGATATAGATAGATATAGAATAGATATAGACTATGTCATTGATAGACCAGTAAATTAAACTAGTACGCGTGGAGAACTATAATAAATAACGAAAATCCATTTTAACTGATGTCCAGTTAGTTTTGGACCAAGCAAGTTCATTTTTTCAAACAATAAGGATGTTCTTAATGCTAGGGGTAAACATGAGAATGATTTAAGCAAGAACCTTAACAAAAATCTAAGAAGATAACTTTTTAATACTTGAAGTCACTTACATATGTGCTCTTAAACTTCTCGCCCACGAACTCATCATTCGCCTTTATACGTGTCTTCTTCAAAAGCTCGTGTGGATAAGTGTTAAATTAGGTCTTAGGAC
This sequence comes from Solanum okadae, assembly GCA_036553675.1. Taxonomy (NCBI): domain Eukaryota; kingdom Viridiplantae; phylum Streptophyta; class Magnoliopsida; order Solanales; family Solanaceae; genus Solanum; species Solanum okadae. The sequence goes on along the minus strand of CM071681.1, from coordinate 14,748,224 downwards.
TAAATCACACCCCAAAAGCTAGCTCAAAGGAAGGAGGACTGGTCAAGCCTTATAAGGAGTCCACCCATCTCATTAACCACCGATGTGGGACTTTTGTCATTCTTTAACACCCCACCTCACGCCCAGTGCTTAGCATCTGGTGCCTGGACAATTTTGATTTTTGGGGCCCCAACATCGGGTGAGACGGACCCTGCTTTGATACCATGTTAAATTAAGTTTTAGGCCTAACTCACACCCCAAAAGCTAGCTCAAAGGGAGGAGGATTGCTCAAGTCTTATAAGGAGTCCACCCATCTCATTAACCACCGATGTGAAACTTTTGTCATTCTTTAACAATAAGGTTGCCGTCCGTCCTAGTTTCTTAGCCTAAAATTGAATTGCATCTACCACAATTAAACATAAGGAATAACTTTGACAAATATTATAACTTGAAACAATAAAGATGAATACACAAGCTAGTTGTCTTGCGTGCACCGGTGAGAGCAAGAGCCTCATGTATGGGCCTAGACCCCTCGCCACATTTCTTACTTAAATAATTTCTTCAACATTGTGCAGATTTGGCCTTACAAGCCTATGTCTTCTAGTTATTAGGCTTTCAGCTCTCTTAAATAGATGTCGGGATATATTCAAAGTTAGTTTCTCTTAAACAATTTCTAAATGATGCTTGCTTAATCTATGATGTAACATCAGTAGCTTTTGCTCTAAACTATTTCTAACTGTGATGTTTTCTAAATCACCTTCGATTGCACAATATAATACCATTAAAGTTTAAAAAAAAATTGCACAGTCCTATCATTTTAAAACAGAATCAAGTACTTTCTGTAAATTTCATGAGTTACATACTTTATGTAAATTCCATAACCTTGAATTATGTGGCTTAATCTACTTGCTTTTTAAAGAAAGTCTTTTATGAATTATAACATAACATAATTGTATTATTAGTTAGATAAAGATATATTGGAAGAGATAGTTACCTAAAAACAGTGAAGGATAAAAAGAAATACACTGAAATGAAAAGGGCCGGAAATTCCTCTGTTTTAGAAAAAGGGATATGGGTCTGAAAAATACCTCAACTTTGAGCGAAATTGCTGTTACGATACCAAACTTTGTATTAAATTATAGAAAAATCTTAATTACACTTAATCATTTGTACAAAAAAATAAAATCAGCCAACTCTCAAATATCGAAAAGATCTTCGGGATTCGTTCGGAACCTTGTACACACAAATCACATATGTGAATTAATTATACTCAATGTTCTGGACTCAATGGAACCATCAAAACACAAATCTGACGTCTTCTCGATCCGACATCCGTGAAAATCACAAAAAACTAACTCACGCCTAAAAATGCTAAAACAAGCTCAGAACCTCTCAAAAATCAACCAAAACCTCAATTGGACCTAAAATCATCCCCCGAATCCAACAGAACTCTCGGAATTCACGCCTAAAAATGCTAAAAAAACAAGCTCGGAACCTCTCAAAAATCAATCAAAACCTCAATTGGACCTAAAATCATCCCCCGAATCCAACGGAACTCTCGAAATTCCGATTCGAGCATCTGAACCTCGAATATTGACCAAAGTCAATCCAAAGGCTAAAATTTCACGATTTCACAACTTAGGACCTCAAATCCTCAAAAGACTTGGAAACTAAAACAAAACTTTCACATATTAGATTTCACATTTCGGGACTGATGGAGTCAACGAAATTTCATTTTGACACTCAAAACTCCAAAAGACACCGAAAACCACTTTCTGAACAACTTAGTCTTTCCAACTCAAAACTTACCAAATTCTCAACTTTTAACTCAATGTTTTCAAAACCAACTTTTAACTATAGAAAACTCGGGGTCACTATTGGGGGGGGGATGGTAATTTTCATGGAAAAATAAAAAATGATCGACTGGGTCATTACAATGTATTCCTTACTTGATCCAAGTACAAGTTTGTGTTTTGTGACTCCTTATGAAGTAATAAGTAGGTGGGGTGGACGTTCGGTTCTTCGGTTTGGTTTTTCAATTTGTGGCTTTAGAAACGTGTGCACCGTATATCAAACCAAACTAATTTGGTTCGATTTAGTTTGATGTTTTTAAATCAGTTTTCGGTGTGAATGAAAAATAAAATAAGGATAAAGTATAAGATACTTAAAAATTTAAAACTATGTTAAAAAATGACGTGTCTTATCGTGGAACACTTTTTGTGCTAACTAAAAGACTATATTTGTCTTTATCAAGAACATTGTGTCTCCAACTACTTCTCAAGAAAAACAAGTATGAAGATGGGTTCCTTTACATAATGTACATTGATAAAAATATGTTTAAGTTCCTCTTGAAAATTAATATTTAAAGTTAACAATTGAATTGTGCTGTTGTTGCTACTTTGATTCTTTCATGAATGATTTAATTGTTAGTTGAATTTTTATTTTTAATTAAGAGAATGGCCCTATATATATATATATATATGTCACGACCCAGACCGTCGTGATTGACACCCATACTAACACTCCGATGGGAGAACCACTACTACAACCCAAACCAAGCAAATAATCTAAAAACTAAGGCATTTAAGTCAAACACTAAGGAAATAAAAATAAAGTTCCCATAAACTCTAACAATAATAACTAACAATGCGGAAGAATAACCTAGAACCTGAAAGTCAATGTACCAAAACATTCTAACAGTGAACCAAGTCTAAAAAAGAAGGGATACAACCCATACTAATGAACTAACTAAACAAATGTCTAAGTCCGGAAATGGTTGACACAGACGAAAGAGAATCCCATGGAAGCCCGAAAGAATTGGCTCACCCTTGAATTCGAAGCGACGATTCACTAATCTTCTAAGTGAGGTCTGTCAGTAACCGCTTGAAGATGCCCTGTACTCTACAAAAATATGAGCAAGTGCAGTATCAGTACATACCACAGTGTACTGGTAGGATCACACGGCTATACCATTAGTGCAACATAAACAAGTCAAGACAACAATATAATCACATGCATATATATCAACATATACACCATTATCAACAATTACGAACAACGATCAGTTTCACATTTTATATCACATCATTGGTCCTCTTATGGAACCTAAACTCTAACAGTTAGCATGCCGAATGTGGTAACCGATCCCATATTTATGCCAGAACGTGGCAATCGATCCCATATTTATGTCGAAACGTGGCAATCAATCCAAGTTAGTTATGCCGAAACGTGGCAACCGATCCCATTCACACACCACAATAACAATCACAAGTATATCATCAAGATCATACATTTAAGTCATGATTTCATGGCAATCATCATTCATTATCTCAGTTACAACAAGTGTGATCAACATTGCAACATTCATATACATACAAGTATCATAATGAAGTAAGAACAAGCATACATCACACAATCATAGAATCACAACCATCACCTACCTTGAAACAAGCTTGAAACCCTAAGAAACTTGATCCTTCCCTTTCCGGATTTGTTACGCTTGTTCTTGGTCTACAAACAATCAATATAATACGGGAATCAATAAACAATCATTAATTACCCGGATTACTAACAATTCTATGAACCCTAGATCAAACCCATGATTCCAATTATCCAATTTAGGGTTGTTCCGACTATAGAATCTATAACAAAACCCTCCCCCATTAATATTCACCCATTCTATTACGTTCTACGGATTAAAAAATGGATTCGGGGAGTGAAAAGCTTACCTTTAGCCTCAAGAATGGTTAAAAACGAGCAAGAGTCTCCTGGGTTCATTTCTTAGATCTAAAAGTCAAAAAGTGCCAAATAAGGTCATTTAGGGGTTTATTTAAGACTTGAAGTCTCATCGGTCTCGCTGCAGCAGCCCTCACCCTGCTGTAGCGGCCTCGCCAAAGCGACCAGAACCCCCGCCCCAGTGGCTTCCGCGTAACAGTGAGCTATTAGTCTTTTATCTACGATTTTGAGTCTCGTCGTACCCGCCACAACGACCATTATCCCGCTGCAGCGGCCACGCTAGAGCGTCAACTATCCCGCCAAAGCGGTCCAAACGGAACCAGAGAGTTAATTAAAAGAATTCCAAAATACCATTTTACAACACACCTCCAACCCACGATGATAAGAAAATACCCTTTACGCTAAGATCGATTCCAGGAGTTCTACTCGCCTGAATTCAATTCCGTAAAGTCGTACGACTTTCTTGACGAGTTAAATAACTACTCATGTAATCAAAATCATAAAAGATCCACCCGATTGTTACCAGATTTCTCTACACCTCAAAGACTATGACTTCGTCAAAATTTGGACAAGGTTGGGAAAATCCAAATATTACAAAAAAGGTTTTGACCCCAAATTTTTTCCCGCTGGCTTTTCTATAACGACGGGAACCGGTCGTTACAATAGATACCAGTTTACCCATCACTCATCCCCGAGTGAATTTTTTTAAGGAAAAGTAGGCTAAGGAAAGAATGAAGTAGTACTTGAATCGATGAACAATTGGGGATACTTCTCTGGCATGTCCCTCTCGGTCTCCCAAGTAGCTTCTTCAATTGGATGATGCTTCCATTGAACTTTCACAGACTTAATCTCCTTGGTCCTCAATTTGCGTACATCACGATCAAGGATTGCAATTGGTTCCTTCTCGTATTGGAGGTCCTTGTCTAACACAATTAAGTCCCACTTAATGATATAATCCCTATCACCATGATACCTCTTCAACATGGATACATGAAACACCGGATGAACACTCGATAAATTAGGAGGTAAAGTCAATCTATACGCCACCGGTCCCACACATTCAAGAATTTCAAATGGACCAATGTATCTAGGACTTAGCTTACCCTTCTTACCAAATCTCATTACCCCTTTCATGGGTGATACCTTAAGAAGAACATTTTTACCGGATTGAAACACCATGTCTCTTACCTTATGATCCGCATACTTCTTTTGTCTACTCTGGGATGCTATAAGCTTAGCTTGAATACTCCTCACCTTATCTTGAGCATCCTTCACTAAATCAACCCCCAAAAGTTTCACATCTCCAGCCTCAAACCATCTTATGAGTGATCTATATCCACTCCCATAGAGTGCCTCAAATGGTACCATATCTATACTAAAGTGATAACTATTATTATAGGAGAATTCACACAAAGGTAAGAACTTATCCCAATGCCCTCCGAAATCAATCACACATGCCCTCAACATGTCTTCCTATACTTGAATACTCCTCTCCGATTGTCCATCCGTTAGTGGATGAAAGGTTGTACTAAAGGTGAGTTGTGTGCCCAATTCATCATGCATTTTCCTCCAAAACTTAGATGTGAATTGAGTACCACGATCTGAGATGATAGAGAGGGGTATCCCATGCAACCACACTATCTCTTTCACATACACTTTAGCCAATTGTTCAGCATTATAATCTATTCTAATCGGAATAAAATTGGCTGACTTAGTCAATCTATCAACCACTACCCAAATAGAATCAAACTTCCCCAAAGTCTTAGGATGACCAACCACAAAATCCATGGCTATTCTTCCCCACTTCCATTCCGGAATTGACATTCTTTGAAGTAAACCTGCGGGCCTTTGATGTTCATACTTCACTTGTTGACAATTTTGACACATTACCACAAACTCCGCTGTGTCTTTCTTTATGCCCGGCCACCAGTAAATTCGCTTCAAATCTCTATACATCTTGGTCACACCCGGATGAATCGAATATCACTAACCATGAGACTTGGCCAACAATTTCTCAATCAAATCATCTACTCTAGGAACACATATTCTTCCTTTAAAATTGAGTACACCATCCACATCAAGAGTGGTCTCTTGCGCCTTACCAATCGCAATCTTCTTTCTAAGCTCCTCCAAATTCTCATCCTCAAATTTTTTGGACTTGATCTCTTCAATGAAAGTGGTCCTTACTTCATACTAGCTATAACGGCCCCGCTGCAGCGGCCCTCACCTCGTTGTAGCGGCCCCGCCTAAGCGACCAGAACCTCCGCCCCAGAGGCTTCCGCGTAACAGTGAGCTATTCGTCGTTCATCTACAATTTTGAGTCTCGTTGTACCCACCACAACGACCATCATCTCGCTGCATCAGCCACGCTAGAGTGACAACTATCCCGCCAAAGCGGTCCAAACGGAACCAGAGAGCTAATTAAAAGAATTCCAAAATCTCATTTCACAAAACACCTCTAACCCACGATGATCAGAAAATACCCTTTACACTAAGATCAATTTCAGGAGTTCTACTCGCCCGAATTCAATTCCGTAAAGTCGTACGGATTCCTTGACGAGTTAACTAACTACTCATGTAATCAAAACCATAAGAGATCCACCCGATTGTTACCAGATTTCTCTACACCTCAAAGACTATGATTTCTTCCAAATCTGGACAAGGTTGGAAAAATTCAAATACTACGAAAAAGTTTTCCGACCCAAAATTTCCCCCCTCTAGCTTTTCTATAATGACGGGAATGGGTCGTTATAATATATATATATATATATATAATTTTATTTTTATTTTTAAAAAAATAAAATTTCGGTTCTTCAGTGCACCAAAGTCTTGAGACACTTACACCGAACACCGAACCGAGAATGAACTTCTGAAAAAATAACACTGACACTGAACCGAAAAACCAAAGATTCGGTTCGATTTTTCGGTTTTCCGATATTTATGCCCACCCCTAGTCATAATGTTCGGCATTTCCCCAGAACAATTTCTTGAGCCCTTCAGTGTTTTCACATTTGTTGGTGTCTCTACTCTACTAGAAAGAGCCTATCGTGATTGTACCATCTCTGTCTATCCCGAAGACATCATGGTTGACTTAGTTGAGCTAGCTAGACATAGTGGATTTTGATGTAATTTTATGTATGGACTGGCTTCATGATGATTATGCCTCAGTCGATTGTAGAACTCGAGTAGTCAAGTTTCAATTTCCTAATGAGCCAATTTTAAAGTGGAGGAGTAGTTCAACAATGCCTAAGGGTCATTTCATTTCATACCTTAAGGACATAAAGTTAGTTTCTAAGGGGTGTGTGTATGAATTTACGTATAAATTTGTATAGTTTTAGAAATAGAAGACTTTTTTTAGTACTGGCATGTGTAATTAATTTATATGAAAAATGATTTTGTTCAACTATGTATTATATGGAATCACTATATAATATGGTATACAAATTGGTTTACTTTTCTTAATCATGTTATATACAATATGTATTAATATATAAAATTTATATATATTATGATATACAAACTAATTTACTTACTCCTTTTTAAATCAGGTTATATATATATATGTTCTATATGGAATGAATATATAATATGGTATACAAATTGATTTGCCTAAAGAAAATTTGTACCATGTTATATACAAACATGTAATTCAGAGTATGAATTGTTCATAATATATATATATATATATATATATATACTAGTCATGGACATGTGCAGCGCACGTGTGAGCCATGTTAAGTTGTATCATTCTTGTTGTTGCCCCAATCATTATGTGCTATCGGCCTCATTGCCTAAGAGTTATAATTAGTAAAATAACATCTTTTAGTAGTTATTCCTACTATAACCTATAAAATAGGATAAGAGAAGTATAACCAAAGTACATGTTTGAGTTCTCTCTTTCATTTGATTTCGTGTAGTTTTTCTTGAACAATTCTATTCGGGTCCATTACGAAAGCAAAAAAAGATTAAATGTTTTTAAATTTAAAAAGAAAGAGAATTATTGTGATATTCAAAATCATAAAGTTAGAAGAGACATGCACAAACATCCTTAGACCACAAAGTAACACGTTGAATATAATATTAAGCCAACTATTATTAAATATTAATAATAAAGTAGAAATAAAGCAATTCACGTTATATTAGAGTAGTAAAGCAACTACTATAAAGGAAAAAAGTAATTAACCATTACATTATTCATAATCTCACAAGTATAAGTTTCAAAATGGTAGGGAATTAACATAAAATATGGGGAAAAAGATCCTGAGCGTTGTAGTTGTCGTTGAGAATTGACAGAGAGAAGAAGAGAAAACTGATAAAATGATGGAAATGATTTAACACTTTGTCACTTTGGTGTCGGCTTTTATAAAGTATTGTATAATATATGTAAATGATATGCGTAAATGTTAATATAATTAAGAATTTCTTGACCACATTTTCTACTCTATAGAAAAATAACAGAGAATAGAAAAATGCTTGTAACACACTATTATCATTGCAGCAACAAAAATAACTTTCAAGCGAAAATCGTAGACGAACTATAAAGTAATAATGAATCTATTAGATAAAAACTTACCAAATATCTCCATCAACTCGTGGAATTAAATAGAAAGAGAACTATAATATCATCATCATCGTTTGTAATTACTCGAATTTAATTTCAACATGTTATACATAATTCTCTGAAGATGGAAAAAAGATTTAAAAACTACCACAATGTAATTGGAATGAACTCAGAGACCACTATATTGTTAGGGTTTTGCCCTGATTTTCTTACCTTATTTGAAGTTTATTATTTTCCTAAAGTAAAGTCAAAGTATTACCATAAATGCTTAAACTTTTTTTGAAAGGAAAATATAATATTCTTTTATATTTGGTTTATTCTTTCCTTTTAGGAAAAGGTTTTGGAGTAGCTAGTCCTTTTCTAGTAAGAAAAGGTTTTAGGATTCTATAAATATAAGTTTGTTTCTTCTAACACAATAAAAATAACTTCCACAATGTAGACGTTTAAGAGTTTAGTTTATGGGGAGATTTATTCTCTCAACAATTTATAATATTTTTCTTTTATATTAGTTTTCATATAATAATATTATGTTTTTAGTATAAGTTTTTGTTATCTGATTTATCAATTATATAATTTGCAAATTGTAAGCTTCCACATGACGCTCTAATCACCCTTCACAACTCAATATATATATAGTTAGATTAAAAGTTGAGTGGTCAAGTAGAGAATTGGAAAGGACAAAAATTATAAATAGCAAATTAGATATAATTTATACTTATATTGGATATGTACTTCTAGTAATGGTTGGAAAAATGATACAAAGAGATCTCATTGAATTTCTGAAGAAAAATGAGGAGGGGGGCCAGGGGAGATTTACCAGAGAAGCCGTTTTTAATTTATTCAATGCTAAGCTCCCTTACTAGCTTTATTCTATATCTTTTCTTCTTTGAGCCATTAAAGTTGTCTACTGTATCCAATTAAATTGTGTCTCTTCCTCTCCTTATTTAAGATATAATTATTGTATATAGTGAAAGATGTAATTCAATTCCAAAATCTCCTCCTCTTCCCTTATTTAAGGGTCATAAATCATACTGTAATCATTTTGATTCGAAAAATCATTTCGAAAATTGAGATTTTATTGAAATACAGATGAAAGTTAAAAAAATCTGGAAAAAAAGAGAAGAAAAACATATATAGATGCTAAGCTTTGGAGGTGTGAAATCACCATTTTCATTTCCCAACAATATAGTTATATATAGATTTTCTAAACTAAATTTTGAGTAAAATTAGAATTGCACGGTTAGTAATTTTTTTTTAAAAAACAAATAAATAGAATGAAGTTGAAGCAAAGAGATCTAGAGCCGTTAATTAGTTTTTAATGAAATGATAATGATGAGAAAAGTTTTTGGGTATAAATGAATTAATGATGTGCCAAACTATATTTATAATTTTTTAGTTTATAAAGAGTAAAAATACACTTACCCACTTTTATTATTATTATTATTATGAAATGTTAACTATCGTTAAGTGCGTTTTAAAATTTCAAGATGATTTATATAATAAAAAATTCTTGATAAAAACTGATGCTCAGTCAGTCAAGTATATGTTTGATAAAGATTTTAAACATGATGCGTCTAAGTTATTTTTTGCTAGGTGGCAGGCACAATTAACCCCTTTTGATTTCGAAATTCATTATAAAAAGAGAAGTGATAATTCCCTCCCAGACTTCTTATCAAGAGAATATCTTTCTTCTGATGGGTTTTCTTGACTTCTTTCCTGATAAAGATTTGGTTACGATTTTGAAGGTAGTTCCTCTTAATAGAGATTTAAAGGAGCTTATATTTTGGAAAATTATAGACGGAATGGTGATAGATATCGTCAATAATTACATGATTGAACAAGCGCTTTATGAAAGATTTTATTGTAATGAAGTTTATAACCTCTGGAATGATTAAAAATATAACCTCTTGAATGATTAAAACTAAATGCTATGTTTGCAGGATGGATCCTCCTTGGATAACCAAGGCTAGAGGAAAAGACAGTTATACTCGCGGAAAGGGAAGATAATCCCCAAGTTCATCAAGATCAACATACGGATCTTCATCATCTAGTACTCCAATTTTACAAAAGGAAAGAATGAGTTTATATAACTTAAACTCTAGAGCACAAGAAAAACCTTCATCATCAATACATCTGGAAGATATTCCAGAAAGTGATCCATTATTTGCTAAACTACAGGAGTTTCTAATTCAAAAGCAAGGTGATTCTTTTGCTTCAATCGTCAAAGAAGAAGTTGATGATATCAAAACATATGAAAAGGTAGAAAAAAGAGAAATGATATTTCTCTTAGAAAACTCTGTCATACAGAGAAAAGAAGAACCTTGGAAGATATTCCAGAGGTATTTAGTTAATGGGCTTTATTTCCTGGGTGAGTCATACAAAACTCAGAAATATTATGAGACTCTGCTGATAAGCACAGGTGTTGAATTTCAACATTTTTCAGGATATAATACAAGTGAGAATGTTTATAACTTCTCTAAAATGATTATAAAACACATCATTCATATTGAAGATTGGGGTATTTCCTCAATGACTGAAAGACAATTCAGTCTGAACAAAGTCATGGTAAGCTTTACCTATTGGGATTATATTCAGGCATTTGATAAAGTCCTCTGTTATAATAATGAAAGGCATAAACATACTTGGTTTATAAAAGTATGTGCCAAGATATTTGCTAACCCTATACCAAATTGGTTTTTAAACTGGTGGTCATACCACGGGCCAACCATAAAAATATTGTCCGAACCATTTCTCAAGTTATACAAATAATGAGTCAAGATTTCCCCAGATCTCAACAAGTTATATCATCAAGAACATATTTGTTATTTTCAACAAATTGAACAAATATACTTTTTTATAGAATTATCTATACCATGGATTCATAAATGGGTTCCAGAAGTAGATTTCACTGAGGAACAAATCCCTTGCCTATACAGAACTTATTATAATAATTTTTGGGACAAGTTGATGAAGAAAGATCCTCAAACAAAGTCTTTCTACGGACAAGAACTGTTGGATCTAATAACGAAAACCATACGCGATTATAAATAAATTCCTAATAAGGGAATTATGACTGATGACTCAACCTCCGTAAAACATATGGCTAGAAAAATTTCTAATCATGATGAAGGAGAACAAAATGAAATGATTATGAATTATCTAGAAGAAGTAAAGAAAAAGATTCTTCTAAATATAAGTCATTACGCAAAATCAGATTCATCAATGCGTAGTGAAACAAGTGAAGATATGCACGAAGCACAACCATATGAAGAAGAAGCACCAGTGGATGCACTGAATAAAGCCGAAGATTTTTTGGCAAAATTAAAGGACAAGATGTAAAAAGAAGTGTAAAGCTTATGTGCGTCGGTAGTGGGCCCGCGCTACTGTAGCAACACTGTTCACCAACAGTAGATACACTGGTACCAGGACCCAGATAGGGGCCTAGTACCTTGTACAAAAATGCTTTCTTTTTTCTATAAATAGGTTGGTTTTTCTTTAATTGGGAGCAGGTTTTAGAAACCCTCTCTCCTTCTTTCTACTTTCTCTCTCCCCTCTTGTAAAATAATTTCAAGTATTGTAAGCTTACCGGACTTTAGCCGGAGGAATAAAGAATGGTGTTTAATATAAGGTACTTCCTTTTATTTTCATCTTTATCTTTTTATCTCTGAGTTAAGCCGTGACTATTTCCGGCTAAAAAATTATATCTATGCCGGATAACTAACTTCTCTTTTATATAAACCATGAATGGATCTAAGCTTTATTTAAATATAGAAGAATTTTAGTATGGATTCTCGACTTGGTTCTGAGATTGAGGTACAGTCAGATCTAGTACTAATTTTATTGGCTTTGTCTTTGTTACTCCGTCTGATCAACCTTGGTTTTTAGCCCGAAAAAGAGTTTGATAAGTAGGGCGCCAGATACCCGGTTAGAACTATCAGACACATGGGCTCAATAAAAGTATGTATTAGCTTCTTGACAGGCCCTTTGCTTGGGTAAAATGAATAAACCACGCAGTTTGAGAAACTATGTTAAAATTCTTGTGTATTTCGATTCTTATGTAGTTGGACTACCTCTAAGGATATTGACTTGCTTGATCTGTGACCGGGCGGACCACCGCCAGGTCAGTGATCCTGTATCGTTACTATTTAATGTTTAATTAATTAGATATAATAATAACAATATATATATATAGGAATTAATCTAAGAAAATTCAAAAGTCATTACTATTTTAATTAAACTTATTCTAACATTTTAATTTATAGGAGGGTAAAATCGTAATTCAACTTTTGACTTGAGTTCTTCCCATTTATAATATAATATGATATAGAAAATAGCCAAAAGCCCCTTCGACCTACTAGCCAATTCTCAACTACACACTTATTCTATACGGGGTCCTATTACGCCCCTAAATTATTTAAATATGGAATAATCACCTCCCTTAAAAGTCATAACCAGTTTTATGTCAAAGATGTGCAGCGCACTTGATGAATCACTTTACATTCATTTTTTAATTCTTTTCTTCCCTGTAAATTATAAACCTAATCAAAATAATAATTTAATAATCATCTATAAAATTGTGTAAAGTTTCCATGTTTATCGAATCTGAAAATTAAATTTACAAAAAATGCTTTCAAATAGAGATTGTTTTTCCAAAATACTAATTATTTCTTTAGAGAATAATAAGAGAAAATGAGGACAAAATCTCTACACCAAAATAAAGAAGAAGAAGAACAATTCTACAGCTAGTCTACATAAACTTTCAATTTGAAATCGAATCCAAAAACAAAAATTCAAAAATGTGGGAGTGAAAAACAAATTGGGTAAGAATGAAATTAAAAAGTGAAATTTCAAATTTACCATTGTTGGTTCATTGTGGTTTGACTTCTTTTTTTTTGATCAAATTATGAGGGGTTTAAGAAAAAAACTTGAACTCCATTTTTGAGCTTTATATATGAAAATTTCTTATGAGTTAGGTGATTGTTGTTGCTAAAACGGATGATGTATGATTAACTAAACATAAATCAGTAGCTACAAATTGATTTGGAGCTTTTTGAGACGAAATTTAGAAGACCACCATTGAAGGACTTTGAGAAAAACTTGAAGAAATCATGAAGTGGGTATAACAATTTTGTGATATAAGAAAAGGGAAAGAATTAAAAAATATGAATTAATTATATAATCTCCAATGAGAGACTGCCACATGGACTATTAAATTCAATTTTAGTCACTTTATGTCTTTTTGTTGAACCCTTGCGTGCCTAGAAAAGGTGTATTAACCTTCTTGGACATGTCAGTGTTTAAGGGTCGCAAAATATCGAAAATAAAAAATTTAGGAGGGTAATAGGACCCCCGTAAAGTATAAGTGTGTAGTTGAGAATTGGCTAAGGGGCATTTGGCTATTATATATATATATATATATGTTTTGTATGGAATGGATATAGAATATGGTATACAAAATGGTTTACATTATTTTTTATACCACGTTATATATAAAAATATATTAGTCTATGAATTGTGTAAAAAATATGGTAGACAAACTCATGTACGTAGTTTTTCTGTTCCAAATTCTGTACAAACGTGTTTTAGTATTATATGATTTAAGTATAAAATATTATTATACAATTTGATTTACTTAATGGAGTGAGTCAATTAAGTAATAGAGTTTTGAAAAAATATGAGAGAGAATGACGGCATGTGTAATACTCTAGGATTTATGAATTTTCAACTGAGAGAATATGGAGGAGGCAAAAACGTAGGAGGAATTTATGGAATGAATACCAACTAATTGAGAAGAAATTTGGAGATTGATATTCTATTAGTTTCAAAACTTTATGTTTATGGTAAACATAATTGATTTATCAATGAGATTAAAAATTTATTAACGAGATTAAAAATTTATTAATTACATTTTTTTGTTTTTTTAATTAATTTATTATTTTGTTAGATTTTAATAAAAATCACTAACTAAAGATGGACTAGTTGGTAAAATACCAACTGATTCTAATACATTAGTAATTTACAAACCACAAAATTGATCCAATGGTAAAAAATTCAAACCGATTTAGCAATTGTTGGCAAGTTACCAACAAATAATAATTAGTTGGTAATTTACCAACGTATATCTAATTAGTTGGTAAAATTAGCTACAAAATCCATTTGTTGGCAAATACTCAGTTAGTAATTCGTTAATAAACTATACTCTTTTTTTTCTACTATATTTACCAACCGATATATATTCAGTTAGTAATACTACCAACGGAAGGTGTTTGTTGGTAATATTTTTGTTGGTAATCCATTAGTAGAAAGTTGCTAAATTAGGCGTCATTTTTTCCCTCCATATTTACCAACTAAATTATTTAGTTAGTAAAATTTCGGTCAGTAAATAAATGGGGGTACTAGGACATCATATCAATCAACTTTGCCCTCCCAAGTAGCACCCTCAACTAACTGATTCATCCAAAGAACTTTCACGGAAGCAACTTCTTTGTTTCTCAACTTATGGACTTGACAATCTAGAATCTCAACCGGAACTTCTTCATAAGAGAGACTTTCCTTCATGCGAAAACTTTCTAATAGCACAACTAAATTAGGATCACTAATACACTTTTTGAAAAAGGAAACATGGAATATGGGATACACTTATGCTAAATCTGAAGAAAAATCCAGCTCATAGGTCATCTTACCGAAATGCCTTAAAAATTGATATGGGCCTACATAGCAAGGAAAGATCTTCCCTTTCTTACTAAATCTCATCACACCCTTCAAGGGTGAAATTTTTAAATAAATCCAATCATCAACATCGAATTCAGGATTCCTTTTCCTCACATACACATAAGATTTATGTTGACTCTGAGCCCTTCTCAATCTATCCCTTATGAGTCAAACCTTTTCCATCACCTCATGAGCTAAATCGAGCCCTATCAAAGAGACCTCCCCAAATTTGAACCAACCAATAGGATATCTACACCTCATACCTTAGAAGTCCTCAAATGGAGCCATCTAAGTACTCATATGATAACTATTATTACAAGAGAACTATTACACTTTAAATTCGATCACACAAACTCTGAACATATCCTCCAAAATCTGAATAGTTCGCTCAGCCCGACCATCGGTCTGAGGGAGAAAAATTGTGCTAAGATTAACTTGTACCAAGTTCTTCTAAAACAATCTCCAAAATTGAGAAGTACTGGGTACGTTTGTCTGAAATTATAGATAAGGGTACTCTGTGCAACTTAACCATCTCCCGAATATAGAGCCTATCATAGTCTTTGGCTGAATAAAAGGCTTTATGAGAAGAAAATGTGTTGACTTAGTCATTCTGTCAACAACAATCCAAATAGAATCATGCCGTCGACGAGTCCGAGGTAAATCTATAATGAATTCGAATCTTCCCACTTCCAAGTAGGAATGATAATATCTTGAGTCATACTTCCTGGTTTATTATGTTCAACTTTCACTTATTTACAATTTGAACACTTAGACAAAAATTCCAGAATATCCCTCTTCATCTCATTCCACCAATTAATCTCCCTTAAATCACGATACATCTTAGTGGCTACTAGGTGAATACAATACCTAGAACTGTGAACTTCTAATAAAATCTTATGCCTCAACTCATCAACATCCGGAATACACAAACGACCTTGATAGATAAATATACCATATCCCCCTTAGAATAAAGCCTCAGTAGTTTTTCTAAAACTGCCTTCTTCAATTCAACTAAAGTCGGATCATTGTCTTGTTCTACCTTAAAACCTGACATATGAAATGATTTTGAACAATTTTTCACAATAATACCACCATCCTCTAAAACAAGAAGGTACACTTATGCACAAGTTCACATAAAAACGAAAACATGCCCATAAGCTCATCAGGTACACAAAATAGCTGTATCTACTAAGGACAAGTCACGATGAGTCCAAAACCAGAGAAATCATAGCCTCAACCTCAAACTGTGGATAGCCTCTGATGTAACCAATAAGATTTTCACATAGACAAGGAGTGTAGAGTTTGGACATCGAACCACGGATAACCTCCAAAGAGTAATAAGTTGTAACTAATGTGTATTAACTCTGAAGGGGATAAAGAACAGCATGGTCAGACCTTAAATCTACAATTATAGTGTTTTCCAAAGGATCATATATCAACTCATCATCGTAAAACCACCGTGAAACGAAGTCCACACTCTGATAGTCAACATAAAACTCCAAGCTCGAACCATCTCTATTCTCTAGGTGCCAAGCGAAGCCCAAAATCCCAACCACAACTCACAAGGCCATTAAAAGATGAAGAATAGATAGAAGGTCATAAAAGCTGAGACAAAGCCTAATCTAAGGTTGTTTCTATCAAAACCATATCTGCTATAAGGAGCTAAATAGTCCAAAACAACGTCAGACTAAATATAAGGCCAAACGGCTCCAAATATCACAAATCTAAGGCAACACTAGTCTAAGCCTAGACTAAGACCAACAATAGTCAAATCCAACAAGAACAAGAACAATGTAAGGATGATCACTATTCTCAACGAATATGCTTCTAATCCCAAAAGCCCAAATATAAGCATAAAATATAAATTCTAAGTAAGGTAGCACAAACAACAAGGTTCCCGCCCCTAATTCACACAAATAAACATTTTGTTACGTAATAAAAAATAATCTAAGGAATGGGAGGTCGTAGCCTACCTTAAGGATGACCGTGCACGTTCTAAATAACATCTCTAGAGCATTTTCCTTCCAAATGGCCTCCAAATGCTGCCACACTATCAAATATAAAATCATAATGTTAATTCAGTCATTTAGATAGTAAATTCATTTAAATTAGAGACGGATCAAAATTGGAGTTAAAAGAGTGAATGTACGACCCGTGTTGGAAATTCTTGAACTGACACTCTCAAAAGGCCCTAATTAGTTCCCCTAACTAGTGTTCGAAAATAAAACACAATTTATGGCTCAAAACAATGTAATAAACTATCATGCAATAATTCAACATTAATTAAAGAACACCAAATAGGCTAATGAAGCCACTAAACACTAAGTTTAACCTCAACCAAAGCCTTTCTGACATTCCTTGAGTATTCACCCACGTAGCCTTGAAGATTCCATATGCATTAAGCTTTAAATCACCGAATTTAGAGTTAGAATGAGGGAGAAATCACCAATTCAATATTTGGAATAAGAGCTGAACTGGTTGGGTCTAGTCTTCATTTAAAAGGCAAAGACCGATTAACCCTTTGCAAATACGTCTAGAAAGGCCCACAAATTCAAAGGATCGATAAGATTACCTTTTGTGAATATGCAGAGAAGCCCATGAATGCAATGTCAATGAGAATTGGGGGTCGTGAAAGTGGCAGGCCCTGCGATCGTGGCCTTTAGCAACCCAGATCATTACAAATGTGGAAGGGGCCCATAATTGTCATGACTAGGTCCACTGGTCTTTGTGTGTTACGCCTCGAGCCTACACCATAGACGTAGCCGAAACTTGCTTATCCCCAAGCAAACCCTTGGCTTGGCTGACTATAGGGCTGGGCATAAAATGCCAAAAACCGAATTACCGTGCCGAACCAAATTTTTTGGTTATTTGGTATTTGGTAATTCGGTATTGATTATGGTATATGGGAGTAAAATTTTGGAATTATGGTTTTTAGGTTTGGGTTTGGTATGAGACATTAGTACCATTTGGTACTCGGTATTTCCCGAATACCAAGTTATTTACTTAATGAAGGTCATATATCAACATATTCATTACTCATTAGCACAAGTCCAAAGAGAAAGTTAAAGAATAAGCATGCATACTCCTAATACATGTCTTTTAGTTGTATCAATTTGCTTTCCTTGATGTCTTCTTACTTGTTGATCTTCTATTATATCGTGTGTCAACATAAAAAAACAAATGACTGGAGAAATAGTATTAACTTTGTAATACAATTGACTATAACTTCAATACGGTATTACCGAATACTGTACCAAACCAAATTTTAATTTACCATTTCCCAAATTACCAAACCAAAATTGAAGAATTTGTTATTTGATATATACTTTTAACTACCAATTACCAAATTACCAAACCTGAAGTTTGAGAAACCTAAATCGATTACCGAATGCCCACCCCATGACTACTTAGTGGCAGACTAACTCAAGAAGATTTAGGTTTTAAAACAAAATTTAAATTCAAAAGTCTCAAAACTTCTCAAACTCAAACTATCTCAAAATAGTATACTCAAAATTATCTGAAAATATTGTGAAATCAATGATAGTTTGCCAAAATAGTTTAAAGAAAATACTAAAAGAAACTCAACACTAACTCTCTATGGAGCTTCTATAGTTCAACATGGATGTCGGGATAAGACCCATGACAGCTCAAAACTCCTAAACTAAAACACAAAAGTGAAGTCCTATGGAATGCAAGGAAGGCTCACCAAAGCTAGTATGAAGTCCAAAGTGATCTCAACAGAGCGCCATTTAATGATCCTAAAAAACCATATCTACATTATGAAAAAATGCATCTCGAATGAAATCAGTACATTGAATTAACAAATATGTAATATAGCCGAAGCAAACTGACTTAATTAAAGGACAAATAGATATAAATATATATTTAACTGTATGTAAAGAAATAAAGGAGTGAAATCATTGAAACTTTTCAAATACCTACTCACCTTTGAACTCAACATATTAAGTGATATGATAAAAATACACTTTTAAGTCTACTTAGGAGATTCTTAAATCGACAACCAACACTATGATAGACCTGATGATACATCATCTCACCCACGCTGCCATAACTTTCCTATACCTTGCTGGGATATAGAACATCTTAGCTAAGTGGATCCACCAAAGCTCTGATTCAAAGAAATAAGGAGTCGTCTAAAAAGTGCGATCCCTTAGCCATGTTGGCTACATGGTTTATGAGGAATGTGAATTGTCTGAACTCATCCCCATATTGAGGCTCAATACTACTCCCAATAAATATATACTCATACTCAAATGTATAAAACATATTTTTTCTCAATTTGAGGTAATTGCTCAAAATATCCTCTTAAAAGAGGTAAGTGCTCCGAAATATCTCCAAACTCATACTATCTTTTAAAAAACAAAATTTATCTTTTCTTAATGTAAAAAAAAGTGATACATTTGGGAATACTTAGTTCCCTTATACGCTTACTCAAATCATGTTTAAAACTCTTTCTCAAAACTCATCTTTGCTTTCTCAAATAATCAGTTCAAGACAAAAATGTTTGCTTTAAAAGATGCTCAAAAATTATAACTCAAAATAGGGTTCTTGCTAAAATATAGACATGAATAAATCAACTCAAGGATCTCAATAATAATATAAAAAACTCAATACTCAGAAATCAAGAACTTAGATCTCAATCATACTACTCATCTCAAGAATACTCAAAATCCACAATAAAACCATATATTTCTCTTTTACTGAACTTAGATAGATATAGGGCATGAGGTCGAACTCAGTCCACCACAGTGATAGCCTTACATACTTGGAAGAACAAAGTTTTTGAAGAAGTTTGAAGAAGAACTTGATTGGAAGACTTGAAAACATAGATTTTGTCCGTTTTGTGAATTTTTTTGGAGATGGAGAGTGGAAAAGAATATTGCATTGAAACCATAGGATTCTTGAAGTGAATCTTGAACTTTGAGTCTTTAGATCTTGAGAAATTGGATAAATCCTTTCTTGGAGTTCTTAATCTTTGGAAGAATGAGAAATGGAAATTTTGAGAGTTGCTATACATATAATAATGGTATTAAGTCGTAATATTGACGTAGGGAAGTTGATTGAGGGTAAAAGATCAAGTATACCCTTCTAGAAACGTAAGAGGACCATAAAAATCAAAGAGAACGACATTTTAATGAATCCCATAGAGCAAATAGGCGATCTGAAGCCCCTCTTGCCGATAATACTCAGTGAATCTTCCATAGGGACTTCAGATCGCCCAAATTGATAGAAACTTAAGGATTTCAAGACATTTGAGCAAGCTAATTCGGCAATTCGCCAACCCATTCGGTGGATCGCCAATTGAGCAGGTGAGTTTGCCAAATTTCCCAGCCCGGGTATGGTTCAGTAAAATGACTATAAATTTTTACTCTGAACTCGAAATAATGCAACTTGGTGGAGTTGGAAAGAAGACTCATAGTCCTTTAATTTGATAGATCATAGGTCACCTAATTCATTATAAGCCGAGAGATATGATTATTTGAAATTTTCCTTTATATGAACTCCTGCATGAACTTAGCCAACATAAATGCTTTGAACTTGGCTTAGTATTTGAGGTCCCTTATGATCCTAGATCACTTTAGAGACTCCTTATACACTTAGTAAATGACCTTATAAAACAGGAGAATGTAGGACATTACCCGTTTCAAGATCATATACTTACGACGAATGATTTAGATTTTAAGGGTTGTAACACCCTGTAGTTTAGTAGGTCAACTAGGGATAAGTTAGAGGGCTACAAGTCAAGGCTAGAGGGCATGAGCCAAGGCAAAGGGGCAAGGGACAAGGCAAGAGCCAAGGTTGCACCAAGCTGCCAAGGCACTTCCCTAGACCACGAGAGCCTTCACAGCTCGTGGTGTGAACTGTGGTGGTGAGGCAGTAGCTCACCAAGGCTTCCCCAAGGTTGGCTCACCTTTACAAGCCACTTCACGGCCAGTGGTGAATACCACGGCTCGTGGGGTTGCCTTTACGTCTTGGTGGCCAAGCTAGTGGTCCAAGACCACGAGCAGGACCATGGTCAGTGGTGAGGACCACGACTAGTGGTGCCTCTCGTGAAGCTCGGGCAGCAGGCTACCAAGTGAGCGTCGTTTTAGGTAATTCCTTTTTAAGTTAGTATTAAGTGAGATCATTTTGTATAGTTCTAATACACCTATATAAGACTTTTTAAGTAAAAAATCAACCCCTTCAATTCATTTATTCCCAACATCCAATTAATTCCCAAAGTTCATCTCCTCGCCAAAAATTCTCTCTCTGGAACTTCAAGGAAGAAGAAGAAGGAAGTTGGAGCTAGGGTTAAAGGAACAAGTTATTCTCATCAACCTCATTGGGTTTCATTGCTAAGGTATGGTAGATCTTCATCCATGGATAGCCTTTACCCATGGAGTCCCTTCAAAACCCCAATTTCAAAGATAGAAATCCCCAAAAGTTAGGGTTTGATTCCAAAGTCATGGTTTCCTTTCAAAAATGATTCTAATGTTTGAATTATGATATTAAGTATTAATTGATTATTTTCCTAAGTTCTTATGAAGAATTCCCCAAGAACCCATGAAATCCCCATATTTCTCAAAGTTGATGATATGATGTGGCTCTTTATTGGTAAAGGGTGAATTGTATGAATTGATGTATGTGGTGATAGATTCACATAAAATTATGACTAAAACCATGTCTAATGCTTGAATTATTGATGTGTTTATTGAAAGCAGGTTTTAACCTCAAGGGGTGAAGTTTGAGATTATGCTTGTTTTATGAAGTTTATGTAAATAATTTAATGATGGTTTGAGAGTGAAGTGCTATTGATTATGATTAGGTTGTTGTGGTGGGCTGATTGTAAGGTTGTTCTCACATAGTAATGGTTCTAGGGTTGAAATGCTTTTCTCACCTAATTGAACCAAAGGCTAAATAGCCTTCATAACTAGAACATGGATGGTGATAGTTGCTCAAGCATAGTCTATAGAGTTATTCTAGCGAATTAACTTGGATTGATTGTCAAGGACATGTTTCCATGAAACTTGAGTCAAAGTAGAGACTTAATAGCTATTTTGTGGGATTTAGGCCTAGCACCGAGTGGATATTGAAATGAGATGGAGGTTCCCACCTAGTTGAGTTCGGGCTTCCAAAATAGGAACTCTCACCGAGTAGAGTTCGGTTTTCCAAAAGTATGTCTCATGAGATGGAAGCCTTCACCTAGAGGAGTTTGGGTTTCTAGTAGAAATCTCTGTATCCCATAACTACGTGCTCCGTAGGAAAGTTAGCTAGTGGATCCAACTAAGCTAATAAACCGGTTCTACCTTTGGCAAGTAGATCAATCCTTGACCGTATGGGTAACATCGGAAGGGATCATGTGATAGCTCATATGGTCCCATGTTGGTTAAGGCTATATCCCAACTACAATAATATTAATAATGAACTAAGATATGATCGAAGAAACATCTACTAGATTTCAAACCTAATGAACTAATATGTGCTTGAATAAGCATCTCCTAGAGTTCAAAACAATAATCAACTAAGATGTACCTAATGAAGTATGTCAAAGTGTTCAAGGTAGTGAGTAACTAAGATGTGCTGAAAGAAGTACTTCAAAGTGTTCAAGAGTTTTGAGAGATGACGAACATGAGTGATGGCTTAAAGTGGTACTTAGTATGGGTGAGATTATGGGCTCTCATTCATGCGTTGCACAAGTATGCTTTGAGGTTATTCATGAAGTGATCCTCTTGTGTTATGGTGAGCTTTGTATTAACTTTATTTATGATTTTAAAGGCTTATTTGATGATGATGACCTAAAGAGGTTTACTTAGCATTGGTGGGATTTATGGGGTCTTATCCATGCATTGCACAAGTAGACTTTGAGGGTGTATATGAAGTGGTTCTTTTACGCTATGATGATCTATATATGGGTTACGTTTTAGAGTTATGTTTTCCAACTATCTCTATGATGATGTTTAAAACTTGGCATATAGCATGATTTATAATTAAATGTCCCTTTTAGCATGTTTTAAAGGTTTTTATGCATGGCTATCATACTTGGTGCATTTTTGTACTAACCCATATTTTCCTTGATTTTCCCCATGTGTAGGGTCTAGTTCTCAAGGTGGTCCTCATAATTTGAGGACAAATGTTTTCACTTAGTAGTTTCATTCTTGTATTTCCTTTTTGGATTATGCTATTATTGTATATGACCCTATTTGATTCAAGTATTGTAATAGATGGCCATATTGAGACAAGTCTAGACTTCCGCTTGGCTTTTAAGAAAAACTTTTAAGACTTGAAATGTGTTTCACTCTTATTGTTCTAATGCTTTATGTTATGATATGCTAAGTGGCTTACATGGTGCCTTTCGGGGTATTATGTGCCTTGTTACATCTAGGGGGTTCCCCTGGGTCCTGACAAGGGTAGAGTTGCGAGGTGTTATAAAACGATTCGAGTCCTACCTTAGAACTTTTTGGGGTGTTACAATATCTCCCCCTTAGGATCAATGAACTGAGCATGGAAAGGAAATGATTTACTCTTACTATCTTTCTGACTTCTGAACTTGCCTACTAAGATAGGCAGAATTGATTCATACTAAGAATATGGAACTGTGTATAGCACATAAGTTACAAACGATATGGATTTGAACATAGTAACGCTCTTATGAAGTTATTTGATATGAAACAAGGGTATCTGGGCATAAAGTAAGAATATGATTGCTATGCCTTAAGCAATACGAGTGCTAACTTTCAAGCCTTGCAACACCTCTAAACCACACCCTCTTTTCCTAATACCACACCTCATTAGCAGCAACTAACTCTGATGAGGCCACAAATTGGACTCATTTAGGGCTATATTTTAATAGAAATTGTGTCCTCAAATGCTTATTTTATCTCAATATTTGATGAAAACCCTTAAGTTTTAGGTATTTGATGTTTGAAGGAAAACATGGACACTACGTCACAAAAAGGAACAAAAAGGCCGAGAAGAACGAAGAAATGAAGGCTTGAGGATCACCGAGTTCACTTGGCGAGTCGCCAAAAGGTCTTACTTCGCCTTTTGTTCCAGTGTGCTAAGCCTTGAAGGAAAGGATCAAGTCGGCGGAGATAGGGAGCAATCGGCACATCGCTGAGAAGTTCCATGAAGCAGTACCATGTCGCCCAATGACCCAGAGCATGACGATGCTGAAGGCTGGTGCAAGACGATGATGAACTACACTACAAGGTGGATCGTCGAGTTGATCGGCGATTCCGACTAACGACGCCTAATAATTCGTTGCAACACAAATCTGTGAAAACTATAAATACTAGTTAGAGTTGTAGTTTCAAGCGTCGAACAATTATTATAATTTTCATATAGAATACTTATTAGTATTTTTGCTCTGAGTTTGAGAGGGTTTTGAAGACTTGAAGAAAAATAGGGTTTCATCTCCAAGGATTTGGATTTGGGTCTTTTGGATTCTTCATTCTTGTCCTATAGCAAGACTTAAATCTTCATACCAATTTGAATGCAAGCTCATTTACGTATAAATTTCTATCTCTTGATGTGTGGCTAAAAACCCCAATTCTTGGGGTGTGATTTAGCGAATATGGGTTTAGATAATTGTTGGGTCTTGTTTGCTGATAGTTTAATCGTAGTTTAATTGTGATTTCTTTTAGTGGTTGTGGATGAATTTAATGAATTTGTAGTTGCAAATACAAGTTTATTTATGTGTTTTCGACTTGCTCGAGAGAGAGGTCATAAAACTAAGACCATTAGATTGATGGCCAGTGTGAGTGGGTCGACATGAGATTCAACTCGAGAGAGTGAACCCTAGTCCTATGTACACACTCAGCTCGAGAGAGTTAGTGGGTTAAGACGTAGGCTGGTCTTTATGCGGCAAGTGGCTGTCCGAGGGGAACACATTTGAAACGGGGTAAGTTGCTCGAGAGAGAGCTTATCCCCCTTAAATTTTATCCTAGTCACAATTACTCTATGAATCTTCTATCGTAAACATGTACCCAATAATCTAGCTTAACCCGTATTCCCGTCACATCCCAAGGATCCCCTCTCATTACTTAGAAACCCTTGTTTATTTTACTGTTTTTTACCGACTTGTGACAAAACCCCTCATTGTTACACTTTTGTGTCCCCCTTTAATTTACAATGTTTTTAATCGTGAATGTCTTTAGCTAATTCAAAGGTGATTTCAAAGTATGAAAAATCTAGGGTTTTACTCAATCTCATGGGTTCTTTCATCAAACGTTTTCAAATGGTTTCTAATGAAAAATTATGATTGTATTGGTGTTTAATTGACGATTTATGATGAAAATACTCTATGAACCCATGGATTCTCTCAATTCCTAAATTGTGCCTTTATGAAATGGGTTTGATGATTATGAAAGCTTCTGAATGAAATATGTCTAAATTTCATTGGGTTATTGAATTGTATCATTATATATGCTTTAATTATATTAAATTGTTGGTGATTTGATGACTTGTGATCATGACCTTGAAATGACAAGTTATGACCAAATTACTGGTTGTAGTAGAATTGTTATTGAGCTATTTATCCACTTGAAAAGTGGAGTTGTTTAATTACTATATATGCTTATGAAGTGAAGTATATGTGTGTGATTTCAATGAAAGTGTGATGATCATGTTTAGAATGTAAGTGTGTTATGATTGAATGTTATTTCACAATTAACACCTATGAATGATGAGGCTATATGTGAAAGGTGATTCTCACATACACACACACACCCATGAATGACTAATGAATGAAGTTCTATGATAATGTTGATGATGATGGGTTAATTGAAAGGCTATTCTCAAATGTACTCTAATGAATGATAATGACTTGTTGTGAAAACTCTTTCTCACAATTAGGGGATTCTTAGGTTAAAGGCTATTGTCATCTTTGAATCTATGAGATTTCCAATTAATGAATATTGGGATGGGATGGATTCTCATCCGGGAGTTGATGTGGGGTATCTAGTAACAATCCCTATATCCCGTTTTAATGAATGTTGGGTTTGAGATAGATACTCAACCATAAGTTGAGGCGTGGTATCTAGTAGCAATCTCTTATCCCATAATGAACAAATGTAATGAATGTCAAGTACTCCGTGGGGAATAATGCAAAGCACTGAGAGGATATGAATTGAGATGGATGCTCATCCAGATGTTGAGGCGGGGCATCTAGTAACAATCTCTTGAGATGGATGCTCATCCGTGAGTTAAGGCAGGGTATCTTGTAGAAATATCCCTATCCCATAACTATGTGCCCACATAGGTCTAGCTAGTAGATCCATTTAAGCTATAAAAACAATGGTCCTACGTTAGTCAAGTAGGAATCCCTTTATCCGATGAGGGTGACACCTGGATTCCATGTAAAACTCACATTGTCTATGTCAGTTAAGGCTTACCCCAACAAAAATGTTAATTAACTATGGCTTCTTAAGAATAAACTACTTAGTGTGGGTGATGGTATGGGACGCCATCTATGCATTGCACAAGTAGACTTTGAGAGAGGTTGTGGTGTGTTCCTTTATAATATGAAGTGTAATGAATGTGCTCTTATGATGATGTTAATAAATAATGTTGATATAATGTCAAAATGTATGAAGGTGCTCTTAATTTAATAAAGTTAATGAAGAATGTTAACTTATATGATTAATGTGAAGATGCATGCTATACTTATATTGTATGATTAGTTACTTCCTTGTCCTGACTTAATGAATATGAATGTGCCTTGTCTATGGTGACTTAAAGGAGTACTTAGTGTGAGTAGTGGTATGGGATGCTACATATACATTGAACAAGTATGACTTAGAGTTTCCCCAGGTGATGGTCTTGTTGTGTTGATGTGACTTATGTAGTGTTTATGTCTCTCGTGTATGAGTATTGTGTAAGAATGGAAAAGTTGAATGGTAAATTCACTTTTGGTGACCTTAAGGTGGTACTTTGGTGTGGATGGTGGTATGGGATGCCATCTATACATTGCACAAAGTATAGCTTGAGGTTACTTGAGGTGAAGGCTTAATGTGAAGGTAAAGGTTTATATGATGATTATGTTCTAATGTGGTTTGAATGACTTGTATGTTGGTTGTGGTTGAATATTATGCCTCTTATGTTTATGTTCATGAAGGTTTTATCAAAATGGCATATATTATGACTATCAAAGAAAATGTCCGTTTTAAGCATGTTTTTGGATGGCTTCCATAATTAGGACATCTAATGTGCTAACCCATATTTCTTCCTTTTTACCAAAGTGTAGGGTTTGGAGATATTGGTAATCTATGCTTGGGGAGTAGGTTTCTAAGGTTCTTGAAGATGAAGACTTGGTGAGTCCTCATACTTTCGAGGACAAAACCCACTTTGTTCCTTTATGTCTTTTAGTTTATGTTAAAGATTTTGTATGGGCTAAGTCCCAATGTTGTATTCAAAGTATTAGATGATTTGAGACAAAGTCTAGAAAGTATTCCGCTTGCTTTTTAATGAAAATGTCTTTGATTGAAAAGAAAGTTTTAATTCTTCGCTATTCTTCTATGTTCTCTTTGTTCAAGAATGCTATGAGACTTGTATTAGACTCCTTCGGGGTTGAGTATGCCGTGTCACATCTAGGGGGTAGCCTTGGATCGTGACAAACATGGTATCAGAGCACAAAATTTTGGAATGGTCTTAGGATGTCTCAAACCACATCTAGTAGAGTCTTGTTCATAATGTGAAGCGTGCCACATTATGAATAGGATGCTATTGGATGTTAAAAAAGTTTACTTCTTTATTCTTCAAGTCATGCCATGGAGTTTAACTCTATAATGTCTCTCTCTTGTTCCTTATCCGATGGTCTTTAGGGTATGACCACTTGAAAGGAGTATGCTAGAAGGTGTGAGGGAGGACGGTTAATTGTGAGGCCAACTATGGCTATGTGACTTGATAGAGTTGAGATGTTAGATTGTAGTGTTGCCTTTAGTATGAATGGGTTGCTTTATGGTTATGTGTATTGTTGGTAGAATCCGACTTAGTTAGGAATAGTTTTTGAGGTATGTAGAAAGAGTTGATGAAATATGGTGTTTTAGAAATTCCTAGGTATGATAAGTATGAAGGTTTAGTGATGTTTTGCTCCGACCTTAGAATTGAAAGAGGTGAAGTTAAAAGAGTTTGTATAGGCTTACTCCTAAGTGGGGAGATAATGTGCCTAGATGGTAAGGTCTTTGAGTGTCCTTGATGTTCATGAGTTAGGCTTGCTTGATGTTCTCACCTTAAGAGGTGTAGTGAGTTTGAGGAGTTTAGACCTGATGTGGTAGACTCATATGAGACCTAGAGTGGTGTTGGTAAGGTTGTTCGTGAGCAAGAGTTGCTTAATGAGGACCTTTCTAGTTTAAAAGCACTAGTATGTTGATGGTTTCTTGTAAGTTGTAGATGTCTTGATTAAGATTCCTATGTTGGGTTCATGATAAGCCTTAGATGGGTTTACTCCTAAGTGGGGGATAGTGTGTTGAATAGTAGGTTGTGGTGAAGTTTAATATCCTTGCCACTTTCTTCTATTCCTATTCAAGCTTGAAACCAAGAGTTCCTTGTAGCTTGTTTCATGTTTTGGAGTCATGTGTGAAAATGTGTTTCCATGGTCTCCTTATTTTATGCATGTTTTGATGAGATTTATGTTCATATGAGGAAATGAGTTTTCATAATTGTATTCCTCATGTTGATATGCATCTATGATGAGTTGCCTAAATATTTCATAAGTTGACTTGTTGAGCATGCTTAAATGTCTTCTTGAAAGAGTTTCATAATTGCCTTATGATGTTGTAATGAGCATGATGTGAGTTGGAGAAGGAAGTTCCTCCAACGAAATGAGAAATGTTGATGTTTTGCGCATGATGAGTTTGCAGAAATAGTTCCTACTTTCTTGTATATGCATTGAGCTTATTGATGTGGAGTTGATGTTTCCTCCTATGATTTTGTGCATGTGTATTGATGTGTCATGCATGATGGGCTGCTAGTCTTGAGTCATTTTTTTTCTTTATGAGTTTAAAGTGTCATTCAAGGACGAATGTTCCTAAGTGGGGGATAATGTAACGACTCAGAAAATGATAGCTTAAATTACATCCTAAACATGGGGGTTAATGTCAAGAGTTAAGGGGTTTAGTGGTTAAACGTTAAAGTACGTACTAGACCCCTAAGTTTAGAAGACTTTCTAAGGTTTGGTTAAGGGTGAAAGGTCATGAGCCAAGACAAAAGGGGCAAGCCTAAGCCAAAGGCCAAGGCACCCCCAAGCTTGGCAAAACACTGCCCAAGGACCACGACCACTTTCATGACCAGTGGTCTTCACCACAGTCCGTGAAAGGGCTCGTGAAGGTCCCTTAGGCATGTGTGAGAGATGACATTGAGGCATAGCCACTGCCTAGGAACCACGACCTCCACCACGACTCGTGGTTTTGACCACGGATCGTGGGAGGCCTCGTGGTCTTGCCTTGGTATTGTGGGAGCCAAGGGTGCATAAGAAAACCTTTAGCCACTACCTACCATCACCACGAGGGTCTTCAGGACCCGTGGTGCCACCCGTGGTTAGCAAAACAGTGTGCTTGCTAGGCTGCCCAATGAAGGCTTTCCTTCACGAGCTACTTCACGGCTCGTGGTGAAGACCACGGACTGTGAGAAGGCTCGTGGGATTGCCTTCACCACTTGGGAGCCTTGACAAGTTGAGGAGGCTACTGGTCAAGGGACCACCGGCACTACCACGAGCTGTGGTGCCCCTCCTGACCCGTACAAGTGGGCGTGGCCCCTGACGGGGCTGCCCAAATTAAGGGATTTTGTGTAATTTCCTTTTTTATTAATAGTTAAGTGGGGTTGATTTTAAATGGTTTATATCGTAAATATATATAGTATGAAGTATTTAAACACTTCATCTATTCCCTTATTTCAAACACCCAAATCAAAACCCTAAAGTTTTTCTTCTCCCAAAATAATTCTCTCTCTAAACTCAAGGAAGAAGAAGGGGGCCATTGAAGCTAGGGTTGGTGGATTCAAGGTGTTTCTTTCTCAAATTTCATGGGGAATCAATAGCAAGGTATGATAGTCTTGATCCTTGTCTAACGTTTTTATTCAAGGAGCCAATTCAAAGGTGATTTCAAAGTATTAAAAATCTAGGGTTTTACTCAATCTCATGGGTTCTTTCATCAAACATTTTCAAATGGTTTCTAATGACAAATTATGATTGTATTGGTGTTTAATTGATGATTTATGATAAAAATACTTTATGAACCCATGAATTCTTTCAATTCCTAAATTGTGCCTTTATGAAGTGGGTTTGATTATTATGAAAGCTTATGAATGGAATATGTCTAAATTGCTTTGGGTTATTGAATTGTATCATTATATATGCCTTAATTATGGTAAATTGTTGGTGAGTTGATGACTTGTGATCATGTCCTTGAAAAGGAAAGTTATGACCAAATTACTTGTTGTAGTAGAATTGTTCTTGAGTTATTGATCCACTTGAAAGGTGGAGGTGTTTAATTACTATGTATGCTTATGAAGTGAAGTATATGTGTGTGATTTCAATGAAAGTGTGATGATCATGTTTAGAATGTAAGTGTGTTATGATTGAATGTTATTTCTCAATTAACACCTATGAATGATTAGCCTATATGTGAAAGGTGATTCTCCCATACACAGACACTCATGAATGACTAATGAATGGAGTTCTATGATAATGTTAATGATGATGGGCTAATTGAAAGGATATTCTGAAATGTACTCTAATGAATGATAATGACTTGTTGTGAAAGGACATTCTCACAATAAGGGGATTCTTAGGTTAAAGGCTCTTCTCATCTTTGAATCTATGAGCTTTCCAATGAATGAATGTTGGGATGGGATGGATGCTCATCCGGGAGTTGATGTGGGGTATCTAGTAACAATCTCTATATCCCATTTTAATAAATATTGGGTTTGAGATGGATACTCAACCGTGAGTTGAGGCGGGGTATCTAGTAACACTCTCTTATCCCATAATGAAAGAATGTAATGAATCTCAAGTACTCCGTGGGGAATAATGCTAAGCACCGAGAGGATATAAATTGAGGTGGATGCTCATCCGGGAGTTGACGTGAGGTATCTAGTAACAATCTCTTGAGATGGATGTTCATTCGTGAGTTAAGGCGGGGTATCTAGTAGCAATCTCCCTATCCCATAACTATGTGCCCACATAGGTCTAGCTAGTGGATCCACTTAAGCTATAAAAATGATGGTCCTACCTTAGGCAAGTTGGAATCCCTTTATTCGGTGAGGGTGTGATACGCTCAAATTACACCTCCTTTCAGAAGCATAAGCGATCGTTATCAAGTAAAGAACCCAACTTGTAGGTTGGGATCGATCCCACGAAGAAAATGGTTTAGACTTTACTTTTAACCAACAATTATATTCGATTAGTCAAATTATTTCCAAAAACAGGTAATAAAAAGGGGGGTTGTGCTTGTGTGAAACAAATAGTAAGACTTAATATTGTAATCAATAATTAAATTCAACTTTGGTTGTTATCAAGATAAGAGAAATAACTAGGGTATACGTGTTCCCCATAATCTCATAACGCAGTCATCCTAGTAATAGCAATCCTTTTCTAGTATATTACATGCAAAGTGATAAGTTAGGTATCTCTAAATCCTTGGTCCGGCATCTAGAGAATTTCACCCCGCACCTTGGTCCGGCTACGTGTGTATAATTTACTAACCCTTACCTTTACCTCATATTAGACATCATAATTGATGTTTGACTTAGTTATTACTTCGCACCAATCGACACTAGCCTATTAGATAGTATCACACTAAATCTATGTTGATAATTCTTTTCTTGTTAATTACCTCCTTGGTCCGGCAAGTAGTAACAAGGCGAGTTCTAACACGTGCACTCGTTAAAAAGACTTCTAAACGAAAGAATTATCAATACATGCAAAACACTATTCAAGAATTGCTTATTTACTATTCATACTTTGTTAATCGATCATGGTTCCCACAACCCTAGTTGTGGATTTTGGTTACTCATACTAGCAAGAACACAATTCATAATTGTAGATGAAGAAATCATGAACTTACTTAAAGAAAATAATAAACCCAGAAAATTTACTTGAATTGCAAAGCCAAAATCTTCAAAACGAACTTCAGAAATCAATAATTGCTAGGGTTGCAAATTAATCTCCAAAGTTACAAAGCA
The DNA here is from genome assembly GCA_036553675.1 of Solanum okadae. NCBI lineage: Eukaryota > Viridiplantae > Streptophyta > Magnoliopsida > Solanales > Solanaceae > Solanum > Solanum okadae. Next base: position 14,716,060 of record CM071681.1, on the reverse strand, counting down.
AAAATAGAATAATAGTGTCTAACCCCCAAAAAACGAGGTTTACATGTCCTATTTATAGAAAACAAATCCTAAATAAAAAGGGAAACAAATTAAGGAAAGTTTTGTTCAGGTACGCGTCTTCGATCCACGAGGCTGACTTACGGACCGTCGATCGATCTACGGTCCGTAAGTCCCTTCCGTCACTCGGGACTTAGAAAATATTTCAGCTTCCAAAAAATCATCTTCTCTGAAGCAAACGACGGACCACCAGTACGGACCGTAGATCGACCTACGGTCCGTCAATCCCTTCCGTAGCTCCATACTTGGCATCTTCAAAAATCAGGTACTGGAACCCTCGCAGTCTCAATCTACGGATCAACAGTACGGTCCGTAGATCAATCTATGGACCGTCAATGGGCACCGTGGTTCCACACTTGGTCAGATTTCCCTGATTTGTCCTCAACACTTTCCTGCTGATCTACGGTCCTCACCTACGGACCGTGAATGGACCTACGGTCCGTAGATGACCTCCGTGGATGCCTTTTTTCTGCATTTTCTTCAGCTGTCTCTAAACTTTCGCGCCTGAACACCTTTCCTGCAAAACATGATAAAACACATAAAAACCAATATAAAAAGGCCCTAGACACACACAACTTGTAAGTGAAATGTATTAGAAATACCGTAAACTCACGGTATATCAACACCCTCAACTTAAATTCCTTGTTTGTCCTCAAGCGACGCACTAGGACTCTAAACGATACTTGTATAGAAGCAAGCATTTCTAACTCAAACAATCACATGGCTCTCTACCTCCTCATTGTTCGGGTGCACATTCTTTCTCATAGACTCGATAAGCCAACTCATGTGGATCACATCATGACACAGACCAACCTAGTGATACACAACAGACACCTTCTTACTGTTAGCCAGGTACCAACTTTCCAACAATGTAACTAGTGCCCTTACTTCAACTAAAATCCTCATTTCGCAAAAAAATTTACTTTCATTCATGGTACAAGGATTCATTCAACACTCACGCTAAGAAGTAATTTCAAATTCAGTTAGTGCTTACTGCCATAAGCTTGCCCTTATTTTCACTGCTTGGACTCTCCAAACTAGATTCTAAGATCACTATAGGACTTTATTGGCTTGTAACGTAGGCTCAGGGTCAGGTGTGGTACATTTGGGTACTGTTTAGTGACTTTCTGCCCTCCTTGTCATTACACTAGGCTTTTAACCTCTTTTTGCCCTATTTTTGTCATATTATTGCTTTACCTTCTTTCCCTTGAATTTCTTCAACCATGGATGTGACTTTAGACTTTGTAGCTCCTTGTTCCTTCCGCTTTTAACAAGTCACATCCTTTTTTTTTTTTTTTTTTTTTTTTAATACTTATAAAAAAAATACTCATTTTCTTTCCGTTTCCTCTTTCATAGCCACCCTCAACTTATGGATTTTCCGTTAGTCGAGGTTCACAATACCCGATGTCAGGTCAGGACCAAGATTGAAGTTACTCTTTACATTAGCCACCCTCAACTTAGGCTTTTGGCCTAAGTCAAAGTGCACATGTCCAAGGAGGGACCGGGGCCAACATAGTAGATTATGGGAAAGTGAGTTCGGGGTTTTAGAAAGAAATAGTTTATTTTTAGGCTCAAGGTTGGATCAAAGGGAACAGTTATTTCATTTGGTTGAATCCTTCTAGGCAATTTGTGGATTTTTCAGAACAACGGCCTATGATCACTTCCTATCCTCTAGATTGAATTGTCTTAGCAGGACTAACCGAGCAAGTTCTAGTTTTGCACAAAACTGTTTGAATAGTCAATGATTCTCACCCACTCTTGGCACATAGTTTCATTATCAGATTATCAGATTACCCAGTTCAAGTCTCAAGTTTAATCATGCAATCAAGTTGATTGTTACTATGTCATACTCAGAGCCAACACAGTCAACTAATCGTAGCCTACTTCTAGCATACAACCCAGAATCTGACGGGTATCATTTTTCTAATCCATCATGCTTCATTCTGTATCATGCTTCTATACACACACTCCTAAGACATGCCAGTTCAACAGAAAATTAAACAGTCACTTGGGGGAAAAGAACACAGGCAAGAAAACCCCAAAAGAGGATTCATGAGTTGGGTTACTCAGACTTCACCCTATCACTCACGATCCATTTACCCCATCCCCAACAAAAATAGATGCAATTGTCCACAATGCATACATAGACAGTAAAAATGAATGGATTTGAGTGAAGCAAACCTGTGGCGCAAAGCGCCGGCGAATCATCAACAAGCAGGGGGTCCGGTTTCCCGGAGCCCTCTGGAACATCAGCGGGAGCACCCTCAGCAGTGCCCCCCTCAACAATCCTAGCACTCTCAGTAGTGCTAGCTATCAACTGCTCCGCACCATCAGAGGTGCTCACAACGCCCCTCAAAATAGGCTGAACCGCTGTAACTGGGGCAGAGCTCGATGCCCCTGCAGCTCTCTCACGCACCATCTGCTGGCGCAACTCCTCGTCTGCAATCGATGCCCTCCTAGCCTCCTTCTCCTGTCGACGCTGTCTTTTCTGAGCTTTCTCTTCCTCCGTGCGATGAGAACGGTGCCGCTTCCCCGTTGCATGTGTCGGTGCAGGCCCCTCCTCGGCGATGTCACTGAATAGAGCATCTAGCACTGTATCATCAGCCAGCGCAGTGGGGGCAGCCTGAGTCTCAACTAAAGGTGCAGCAAGAATGGCATCAACATCAGTCCGGAGGCTGGCTATGTCAGCCTGCAAAGCAGATAAGTCTGTGGCCGGAACTGCTCGCTCGAGAACTCGCAACTCAAAGGCGTCAAGCCGCTTATTTACCGCCAGGACCTTACGGTCCATCATCCCCTCCATCCTGCGCTCCAATCTAGCCTCGGACTCGGCAATTGAATTTTGCATCCAAGGCTGGATGTGATGAAGCAGTGTGGCCATCTGCACCTCTAACTTCTGTACTCTGGCCATCGGGACAACCGTCGCTCCTAACGGTGGTGTGGACCGGGAAGAACTAGGAGCAACACTAGCTGCCTGAGACGAGGAGCCTGGGACAGTGTCGGTGTGGTCTGGGATAATGGGGTCACCGCCCTGTGCCTGCCCCACAGTGTCTGCAAGATCGGAGCTCAAGGGGGGTACCTCAATCTGGGGCTCTCTGCGAGGTGCTGCCACATTCGCGTCATCCCGAATAAGGCCGATGTCCAATGCCCATGTAGGTGGACTAGCCTGTCACAATGCCAGATCGGCACTCCAGAGTCCCTGCACAAGTGAAATATCAGACAAGGGAAAGGGTAAGTGGTGGAGGTCATGAAAGCTCTCTCGTGGATCTCTGCCAGCAGCATTCGGGCAAAGTCGATCTCTACTCCCGCAACCAATGCAGCAACCATCACCGCTCTGTCCCAAGTGACCTGATTGTCAGCTTTTGTAGGCGACACTCTGTTGCGTACCAACAGCCAGAAGAATTTTGCGACGAAGTTCAGTGTGGCCTTCCGGATGCCCAACCGTGGAGCAGCGACCCATTCCGCTCGCTCGCCATCTGCAGCAATGTACCGGGTCAGCCATAGTATCACAGCCTCTCGCTGGTCAGCAATCCTCTGGAAGGCACCACTCCGCACGATGTTCCAGCGGTAATCAAACTCTGAAGTGTTAGGCGACCAAGCGTGGCCCGTGGTGGGACCATAGAGAAAACGGCTAATGGTGGCAGGTGATATGTCCACCGGACACCCTCGAACCATGGTGGAAGTGAGCGGAGCCTGAGCTAACGGCTTTGACCGCTTGGAAATGGACCCGCGGAGAGTGGCTGCATAGGAAGCATAGAACTCCCGGACAATCTCCTCGCTATACGTCCCTGGGGCTCGAGCCATCCAGTCACACTTGTGAAGTTTGAAAAGCCGGTGAATATCTGGAACAGTATGCAAGCTCCCCGTGAGGACTCTGCGCTCCTCTTGAATTAATCGGGCCATTTTTTGTTTGTCATTTACCATCTTTGCATCCCGATAGATTTGCCATTGACCCTCTACACACCACCTCTTCAGCTCCCCTGCTACCGGAGCGGGTTCATCATTCCTGGGTGCAGGAATGGCCTCTGAGCTAGTTGCCTCATCAGACGAGGCTGCTTGGTCATCCTGCCCAGACCCTGTGGATGATTTAGCGTTGGACCCTGTAGCATGGATAGACTCTGATTGTGAAGAGTGGGCAGACTGGGAGCCTGAGGCAGAACCAGAAACAGACGCGGATCCGGACATAGGTCCCTCTGAACTGGAAGCAGCCCTAGTTGGTGACCCGATCAGTGTGTGCTCCACATCAGACTGGGAGATAGTGACTACGTCGGGGAGCACCTTCCGGGGGGTGCTTCTGGGTGCAGCGCGAGAAGCCCTTGGGTTGAGGGGCACATATGTAGGGTCCTCGTCGTTCTCGGTGTCCTCATCAATCAACCGGAAGCTAGGGGCAACCGATTTGGACTTGCCCCGTTTCGAGTAGGTGACCATCTTCTTGGGTGCCATGGTACCTGTAGGAGCATCATTAGTGCCAAACCGAAACATATGCAGCTAAAGAACTTATTCAGAGTTGGTAACGAACCATACTAAGTCTACAAAAAAAAATGACAGATGCTACAGAAGTCATCCACGGAGGAGACCTACGGTCCGTAGACTGATCTACGGTCCGTGGATCTATTCCGTGGATCAAGGTGTCTGAAATATAGGTCGCAGATGAAAACCACGGAAGTGCAGAACGGTCCGTAGATGGATCTACGGACCGTAGTCCACACCCGTAGTTTTACACTTGGTGTAAATTTCAGGTGCATCTAATGACGAACCCCATCTACGGTCCGTAGATGGATCTACGGTCGGTAGACGGGGTATCGTGGAAGCAATCAGTGCCAGGTATCATACATTTTTGGCTTTTGACTTCAACCTAATCACAACCTAATCATGCATCTAAACGATTGAAATAGGCTAGTTCATCATTCTTAAACTCCCTACCGATTATTATACCAAACAATTTAGACTAGATGTGGAACCCTAAATCGAAACTAGCATATAGAATTTACGATCACATAAACTCACATCACAATTAATGCTATACAATCACTATCTACCATTCCAAGGGCATTGTACTATTCAAGTATATCATGCGATTTCATCTAACAATTACCTAAGGTCAAGACCCACTCCCGACCCTCTATATTCAATCTATGAATTGAAATTCAAAGAGAAGAGAAAGTCTATTACCTTACAAGCAACAAGGAGTGGGATGATTGCGTGATGGTACTATGATTTAGCAAGACCAAGGAGTCACCTATTCGTCACTGACCAAACACCGGACCCTTGTTATCAGATTATGGAGTGGGTTGATTATGGTATGGAAATGGTTTTGGGGATATATGGAGATGGCATTGATATATGGAAGGGAGGATATTAAGTGGTGGTTATGGAGTGATTTTGGGGAGTTTAAAAGGTGGGAGAAACGGTTGTGGGAGCAATGGAGGGAAGGGAAATGATTTGAAACAATGGGGGTTTTAAGTAATGGGGGTCCGGGTCGGGTCATTCAACTCTAGGGTGTGGACTCACGAGACCCCGTCTACGGTCCGTGAGTAGATCTACGGTCCGTAGATCAGGACCGTAGATCACAATTATACTAGGACAATGTTAGGAACTTACCTGGGATCTACGGATACCATTGACGGTCCGTGGATCAATCGACGGACCGTCGATGGGGTCCGTAGACCTCTGCACCAGACCATTTCCTGCAGATTTCTTGCGTGGTGTACCTGCACATGAAGCAACCATTAGGCTATTTATTTATTTATTTTTTACATTTTCTGGACACTTTTTTTTTTAGACACGGACCCTATATTACTTCTAGCCAACACTAAGAACTAAAATACTGAAACCCCTACCTAATTTGATACAAAAACGTAAGTAATCAAAGAAAGCTAAACTACATAATGTAAAACAGAACCCTATTGTTGGCTAGATTTTACATCTTGGGTTGCCTCCCAAGCAGCGCTTGATTTAACGTCGCGGCACGACGCAGGTATCTTTGATTATTCAGACTTCATCAAGATTGCAGGCCTCAATCACTTCTTGCACAGTTTCAGCATTTCCCAGATAGATCTTTATCCTTTGCCCGTTCACCAAGAACCTTGTTCCATCCTTATTTTCAAGCTCAACCGCTCCATGCGAGAGCACTTTTGTGAGCAAAAATGGTCCAGTCCATTTGGACTTGAGCTTGCCTGGAAACAAGCGCAACCTGGAGTTGAATAGCAGCACACGATCGCCAACCACAAATTCACGCTTTTCAATTCTTTGATCATGATACCTCTTCATCTTCTCTTTGTATAAGGCTGAACTCTCATAAGCTTTTAGGCGAAACTCATCAAGCACGTTCAGGTCGTTCAACCTTTGATTAGATGCAGTGCCCCAATCCAGATTTAACTTCTTCATTGCCCACATAGCTTTGTGCTCTAACTCTACTGGTAAATGACAAGACTTCCCATATACAAGTTGGTAAGGCGACATACCTATGGGGGTCTTGTATGCAGTGCGATATGCCCATAGAGCATCATCAAGCTTCCTTGACCAATCAGTTCGATTGGCGTTCACAGTCTTCGCCAATATCTGCTTTATTTCTCTGTTGGACACCTCAACTTGACCGCTAGTCTGTGGATGATAAGGAGTGGCTACATTGTGACGGACACCATATTTCTCAAGTAGTGTTTTGAACAACTTGTTACAAAAGTGAGAGCCTCCATCGCTAATAACAGCTCTTGGTGTACCAAATCTGGAGAAGATATTCTTTTTCAAGAATGCGGTGACACTTTTACCTTCGTTGTTGGGAAGTGCTACTGCTTCCACCCACTTCGATACATAATCAACCGCGACCAGAATATACTTCATCCCATATGAACTCACAAATGGGCCCATGAAATCAATGTCCCATACATCAAACAATTCGATCACCAATATGGGATTCATAGGGAGCTCTTGCCTCTTTGAAATCCCTCCATCTCTTTGGCACCGATCACAAGACTTGGCGAAGTCATGAGCATCTTGGTGGATGGTAGGCCAATAGTACCCACACTGCAAAATCTTATGTGCAGTCCGAATACCACTATGATGCCCACCAATGGGTGATGAATGGCATGCTTCAAGTACACTAAGCATTTCAACCTCAGGCACACAGCGACGAATAATCCCATCAGCACAACTTCGATACAAATAAGGTTCATCCCAAAAGAATTTCTTCACATCATGCATAAATTTCTTTCTTTGGTGAAAAGACAAATCGGGTGGCACAATGTCGCTTGCCAAATAATTAGCAAAGTCTGCGAACCAAGGAATCAAATCATTAGAAGCGGCCAATACCTGTTCATCTGGAAACGCATCATTAATTTCAGCCCTATCTCCAAGCTTTAGCATGGCTTCTTCCTCTAATCTGGACAAGTGGTCGGCAACTTGATTTTCGGTTCCCTTTCTATCTTTTACCACAAAATCAAACTCTTGCAGCAACAATACCCATCTGATCAATCGTGGTTTTGCATCCTTTTTCGCCATCAAATACCTCAATGCAGAATGGTCAGTATGCACGATGACCTTAGTACCAAGCAAGTAGGAACGAAATTTTTCGAATGCAAAAACCACCGCAAGAAGTTCTTGTTCGGTCACTGTATAATTCTTCTGGGCCACATTCAGAGCTTTGCTAGCATAGTAAATAGGGTGAAGAATTTTCTCACGCCTTTGACCCAATACTACACCAAGCGCCACTCCACTCGCATCACACATTACCTCAAACGGTTGTTCCCAATCTGGTGAAATAATGATAGGTGCTGTAACCAACTTTTCCTTCAACTCTCCAAATGCTCTAAGACAAGCATCATCAAAGCAGAACTTATTCTCCTTCTCGAGCAGTTTGCACAAGGGATGTGCAATTTTTGAGAAATCTTTGATGAATCTCCTATAAAAACCTGCATGCCCAAGAAAGCTTCTAACACCTTTTACAGAGATATGTGGTGGAAGCTTTTCTATTACCTCGACTTTAGCTCTATCAACCTCAATACCTTTCTCTGAAATTCGATGACCCAACACTATACCTTCTTTTACCATGAAATGACATTTCTCCCAATTCAGCACTAAGTTGTAGTCTTCACATCTTTTGAGCACCTCGGCCAAATGTTTTAGACAGTGATCAAACGAATCACCTACCACTGAAAAATCATCCATGAACACCTCAATAGTGTCCTCCACCATATCAGAAAATATCGACATCATACATCTCTGGAAGGTCGCTGGAGCATTGCACAATCCGAATGGCATCCGCTTGAAAGCAAAAGTCCCATATGGGCAAGTGAAGGTGGTCTTCTCTTGGTCTTCCGGAGCTATAGAGATTTGATTGTAGCCCGAATATCCATCAAGAAAACAATACCAACCCTTGCCTGCAAGGCTATCTAACATCTGGTCCATGAATGACATAGGAAAGTGATCTTTCTCTGTCCACGCATTCAGCTTCCGATAATCCATGCAAACTCTCCATCCCGTGACAGGCCGCATTGGAACAAGCTCATTTCGTTCATTTGGAACCACAGTCATACCACCTTTCTTTGGTACACACTGCACAGGACATACCCAATTACTATCTGAGATGGGATAAATAACTCCCGCATCCAGCCACTTGATGATCTCCTTTTTGACTACCTCTTGCATAGGTGGATTTAATCTTCTCTGGTGCTCAACACTGGGCTTATGATCTGGCATGAGTTGGATTTTGTGAGAACAGATACCGGGGGGGATCCCAATAATATCTGCAATAGTCCACCCAATCGCTCGCTTGAACTTCTTTAATACAGTCACCAAACACTCAACTTGCCTTGCATTTAAATCTGCTGCAATGATGACCGGCAAAGTATTCTCTTCGCCTAAATATACATACCTCAAGTGTGATGGTAGAACTTTGAGCTCTAATTTCGGTGCCTCCACAATAGATGGTCTTGTGGGTGGGGACTCGCGATTCTTCATGTCTAGCTCATACTTCTTTGGTTTGGACCGGTATTCAAACTTATCAAGTGCGGCTACCAAATCATCATACTCATCAATACCATCACTACCAAAATTCATCATGACTGTTGCTAGTGCCTCAACACCTAATCGCTCTTCAGTTTGCACCTCTGACCCACTCTCCACTCTGTAAGTTATAGCAGATACTGTTTGTAACTCACCATTCTGCTTCATGGATCTACAGATATTGAAAGTTGCCTCTTCATTGTTCAGTCTGAACTTCATCTGTCCCTTTTCCATATCAACCAACGCACGCCCTGTGGCAAGAAATGGTCTCCCAAGGATGATGGGAACCTCAAAATCAACCTCACAGTCAAGGATCACAAAATCCGCCGGAAAGATGAAAGACTCTACTTTCACTAGCACATCATGAAGCACACCTATGGGCCTCTTCACAGTCCGATCAGCCATCAGTAACCGCATTGCAGTAGGCTTTGGATCCCCTAGACCCAACTTCTTGTAAATAGATAAAGGCATGAGGTTGATGCTCGCACCAAGATCAGACAATGCCTTAGCAAAGTGTAATAACCCTATAGTACATGGGATCGTGAAAGCACCAGGGTCTTCCTTCTTCTGCACTAGAGATCTTGTAGCAATAGCACTACAATGCTGCAATCTATCATCATCTTCAAAACTCACAGACCTTTTCTTTGTCACCATATCTTTCATGAATTTTGCATATCCAGGCATTTGCTCCAAGGCTTCTATCAGAGGGACATTGATAGAAAGCTGCTTCAACATAGTGATAAACCTGCGATATTTCCCATCTTCAGTCTTCTTCACTAACCTTTGAGGAAAAGGTGGTGGAGGTCTAGGTATGGGCACCACTTTCTGAGGTATCTCCACTTCTTGTTCTGTCACAACCTCTGACTCCTCTCTAACTTTCACCACATCATCTTCTTTTCTATTCTCAACTTCTACCACAGACGGCATAGGTGGATCTATGGTTTGCTTACCTCCTCGAGTGGTAATTGCCATACAATGTCCATCATTCTTTGGATTCTGGATGGTGTTGCTAGGAAGAGTGCCAGGTTGACGCGGGTTCACTGCAGTAGACAACTGAGTCATCTGCTGCTCTAGGTGCTTTATTGACACTGCATGGGCATCAACCTTTTGACCAATTCCAGATAAGTCGTTTCTCATCTCCTTCACATTCTCATCAGTAGCATCAAACCTTCTCATCATCTTCTGCAGCATATCTTCAATACGCATCATATTACCTCCAACTTCCCTAGCACCAGATTCCCGATTTTGAGGGGGAACATAGGGTCCAACCCGATCATTTCTGTTGCCATAGTTGTTCCTGTTGTAGTTGTTGTCGCGACTGAAGTTCCCATCTCGGACATAGTGACCATCTTGGTTGTAATTTCCATAGTTCCGACCTTGGTTCCCTTGACCTTGGCGCCAATTTTCCGTGTTGGATCCTTGGGCGTTTGGTCGGAAACCCCCCGTTTGATCATTCACCGCATAAGTGTCCTCTTCATAGTAACACTCCTCAACTGGTGGTGGAGTTCTAGTTAAGTAATTTACAGCATTTACCTTTTCTGCTCCTCCACTCACATGCTTCAATACCAGCCCCAACTCTGTCCTCATCTGAGCCATCTCCTCACGGATATCATCTGCAGAGTTAACAGTTGCATTATGAACGGCAAATGTGTTTCTCCCAGTATCTGACCTCCTAGTGCTCCATGCTTTATTGTTGCGAGAGATCCTCTCCAGTTTTTCAGAAATCTGTGCATATGTACAATCACCATATGAACCTCCAGCAATAGTGTCAAGAACGGCTTTATTGTTATCATCCTGTCCTCTATAGAAATATTCTTTCAGCGACTCTTCATCAATACGGTGATTTGGAACACCTCTTACGAATGCAGTGAATCTGTCCCACGAGCTGCTCACAGACTCCCCAGGTAATGCTACAAAATTGTTGACCCTATCTTTGTGATTGAGCTTCTTAGACACCGGATAGTACTTTGCTTTAAACACTTCCGCCAATTGGTCCCATGTGAATATTGAGTTATAAGGAAGCTCAGTGAACCATACTGCAGCATCACCTGTCAGTGACAGAAGGAACACTCGTAACCCAATGACGCTCATATCCAAGTCTGGTCTACCTACACAACTTTTGCAAACCACCCTGAGCTTGGCTAAGTGAGCATGTGGATCCTCCGATGGCGATCCTGAAAATAAGCCTCTTGCTGTAAGCATTTGCATCAAACTACTAGTCACCACAAATGTGTGACCTGGAGGTAGAGGAGGTAGGACAATAGGTCCATCAGAGTCTGCTATATCGATGTTGCCCCGATAGTTGTCATGCGGTTGTGGGCCTGGTGGGCCATGCACTCTCCCTGCATCTCCCAATTGATTTTCAGCTAGACCCCGGTTTTCCCCACCAACTACTCTTGGCTGCTGTAACTCAATTGCTTCATCTAGATTTCCTCCGATAGGATGAACTGGAAGTCCTTGATTGTTCATTCTTCGCAAAGTTCTGTTCAACTCTGGGTCGTATGGAGTGAGTGGTTCGCCTTGGCTCCGTGTACTTGGCATACACTAGGGTCGGAACCTGAGAGAGACAAAAACAAAGAAAAAAAATAAAATTAGGAAATATTTGACTAACGTTCAATATTGTAGTTAAAACTAAATCTAAAAGCCAGATTCCCCGGCAGCGGCGCCAAAATTTGATACGCTCAAATTACACCTCCTTTCAGAAGCATAAGCGATCGTTATCAAGTAAAGAACCCAACTTGTAGGTTGGGATCAATCCCACGAGGAAAATGGTTTAGACTTTACTTTTAACCAACAATTATATTCGATTAGTCAAATTATTTCCAAAAACAGGTAATAAAAAGGGGGGTTGTGCTTGTGTGAAACAAATAGTAAGACTTAATATTGTAATCAATAATTAAATTCAACTTTGGTTGTTATCAAGATAAGAGAAATAACTAGGGTATACGTGTTCCCCATAATCTCATAACGCAGTCATCCTAGTAATAGCAATCATTTTCTAGTATATTACATGCAAAGTGATAAGTTAGGTATCTCTAAATCCTTGGTCCGGCATCTAGAGAATTTCACCCCGCACCTTGGTCCGGCTACGTGTGTATAATTTACTAACCCTTACCTTTACCTCATATTAGACATCATAATCGATGTTTGGCTTAGTTATTACTTCGCACCAATCGACACTAGCCTATTAGATAGTATCACACTAAATCTATGTTGATAATTCTTTTCTTGTTAATTACCTCCTTGGTCCGGCAAGTAGTAACAAGGCGAGTTCTAACGCGTGCACTCGTTAAAAAGACTTCTAAACGAAAGAATTATCAATACATGCAAAACACTATTCAAGAATTGCTTATTTACTATTCATACTTTGTTAATCGATCATGGTTCCCACAACCCTAGTTGTGGATTTTGGTTACTCATACTAGCAAGAACACAATTCATAATTGTAGATGAAGAAATCATGAACTTACTTAAAGAAAATAATAAACCCAGAAAATTTACTTGAATTGCAAAGCCAAAATCTTCAAAACGAACTTCAGAAATCAATAATTGCTAGGGTTGCAAATTAATCTCCAAAGTTACAAAGCAAAAATAGAATAATAGTGTCTAACCCCCAAAAAACGAGGTTTACATGTCCTATTTATAGAAAACAAATCCTAAATAAAAAGGGAAACAAATTAAGGAAAGTTTTGTTCAGGTACGCGTCTTCGATCCACGAGGCTGACTTACGGACCGTCGATCGATCTACGGTCCGTAAGTCCCTTCCGTCACTCGGGACTTAGAAAATATTTCAGCTTCCAAAAAATCATCTTCTCTGAAGCAAACGACGGACCACCAGTACGGACCGTAGATCGACCTACGGTCCGTCAATCCCTTCCGTAGCTCCATACTTGGCATCTTCAAAAATCAGGTACTGGAACCCTCGCAGTCTCAATCTACGGATCAACAGTACGGTCCGTAGATCAATCTACGGACCGTCAATGGGCACCGTGGTTCCACACTTGGTCAGATTTCCCTGATTTGTCCTCAACACTTTCCTGCTGATCTACGGTCCTCACCTACGGACCGTGAATGGACCTACGGTCCGTAGATGACCTCCGTGGATGCCTTTTTTCTGCATTTTCTTCAGCTGTCTCTAAACTTTCGCGCCTGAACACCTTTCCTGCAAAACATGATAAAATACATAAAAACCAATATAAAAAGGCCCTAGACACACACAACTTGTAAGTGAAATGTATTAGAAATACCGTAAACTCACGGTATATCAGGGTGACACCGGGATTCCATGTCAAGCTCACATGGTCTATGTTAGTTAAGGATTACCCCCACAAAGAATGTTAATGAACTATGGCTTCTTAAGAATGCACTACTTAGTGTGGGTGGTGGTATGGGACGCTATCTATGCATTGCGCAAGTAGACTTTGAGAGAGGTTGTGGTGTGTTCCTTTGTAATGTTAAGTGTCATGAATGTGCTATTATGATGATTTTAATGAAGAACGTTGATCTAGTATCAAAATGAATGAAGGTGCTCTTAATGTAACGAAGTTAATGAAGAATTTTGACTTATATGATTAATGTGAAGATGCATACTATACTTGGACTGTATTATGAGTTACTTCCTTGTCATGACTTAATGAATATGAATGTGCCTTGTCTATAGTGACTTCAAGGAGTACTTAGTGTGAGTAGTAGTATGGTATGCTACTTATACATTGCACAAGTATGACGTAGAGTTGCCTAAGGTGATGGTCTTGATGTGTTGATGTGAGTTATGTAATGTTTATGTCTCTTGTGTATGAGTATTATGTAAGAATGGAAAGGTTGAATGGTAAGTTCACTTTTGGTGACCTTAAGGTGGTACTTTGGTGTGGATGGTGGTATGGGACGCCATCCATACATTGCACAAAGTATAGCTTGAGGGTTACGTGAGGTGAAGGCTTAATGTGAAGGTAAAGGTTTATATGATGATTATGTTCTAATGTGGTTTAAATGACTTGTATGTTGGTTGTGGTTGAATATTATGCCTCTTATGTTTATGTTCATGAAGGTTTTATCAAAATGGTATATATCATGACTATCAAAGAAAATGTCCGTTTTAAGCATGTTTTTGCATGGCTTCTATACTTAGTACATCTAATGTGCTAACCCATATTTCTTCCTTTTTACCAAAGTGTAGGGTTTGGAGATATTGGTTTTCTATGCTTGAGGAGTAGGTTTCTAAGGTGCTTGAAGATGAAGACTTGATGAGTCCTCATAGTTTCGAGGACAAAACCCACTTTGTTCCTTTATGTCTTTTAGTTTATGTTAAAGATTTTGTATGGGCTAAGTCCCAATGTTGTATTCAAAGTATTAGATGGTTTGAGACAAAGTCTAGAAAGTATTCCCTTGCTTTTTTATGAAATTATCTTCGATTGTAAAGAAAGTTTTAATTCTTTTCTATTCTTCTATGTTCTCTTTGTTCAAGAATGCTATGAGTCTTGTATTAGACCTCTTCGAGGTCGAGTATGCCGTGTCACGTCTAGGGGGTGGCCTTGGGTCGTGATATTCTCTAACCGACAACCATTACTATAATTAACGTGATGATACAACATCTCGCCCACATTTCTAGAACTATCACAAATCTTTCTGGGATATTAAACATCTGATTAAGAACTAAAGCTCTACTCGAAAGCAATAAGGAGTCATCTAAATAGTACGATCCATTACCTTGTTGGCTACATGGTTTATGAGGAATATGAGTTATCTGAACTCATCCTCATATTGGTGCTCAATATTACTCCCAATAAATATATACTCATGCTCAAATGTATAAAACATACTCTTTCTCAATATGAGGTATTTACTCAAAATATTCTCTTAAAAGAGGTACTGCTCCGAAATATCTATGAACCCATAAACTCATTTAGCAATCAAATTTTTTCTTTGCTCAATGTAAAAAAATGATACATTTGGGAATACTTAGTGCACTTTTACTTTCTCAAAATACATCTTTGTTTATTCAAAAAATCAGTTTAAGACAAAAATGTTTGCTTTAAAATATTCTAAAAAATTATAACTCAAAATAGGGTTCATGCTGAAATATAAACATGAACTAATCAATTCAAGGATCTTATTAACAATATAGAAAACTCAATACCCAGAGATCAAGAACTCATAACTCAACAATACTACTCATCTCAAGAATACTCAAACTCTAGAATAAAAGCATAGATTACTTTTTTATGGACTTAAGATAGATGTAGAACGTGAGGATGAACTCAATTCATCACTGTGATAGCCTTACATACATGGAAGAATAATGTTCTTGAAGAAGAACCTAATTGGAAGACTGGAAACCCTAGCTTTCCTCTTCCTTGCGGTTTTTCTTAGAGATGAAGAGTGGAGAAGAATCTGGGATTGAAACCTTAAGATTCTTGAATAGAATCTAGAAAACACAATACTGAGAGATCAAGAACCCAGAACTCAATAATACTACTCATCTCAAGAATACTCAAACTGTAGGATAAAACCATAAATTATTTTTTTATGGAGTTAAGATATATGTAGGGCATGAGGATGAACTTAGTTCATCACTATGATAGACTTACATCTATACATGGAAGAATAAAGTTCTTGAAGAAGAACTTGATTAGAAAACAAGAAACCCTGACCTTTTTCTTCTTTGCATTTTTTCTTGGAGATGAAGAGTGGAGAAGAATCTTGGATTGAAATCTTAAGATTATTGAAGAGAATCTTGAACTTGGAGTCTTTAGATGTTTAGAAATTGGAGAAATCCTTTCTTGGATTTCCTGATCTTTGGAAGAATGAGAATTCAAGAGTTTTTATACGTAAAATGATGGTATTACGTTGTAATATGGACTTGGGGAAGTTGATTGAGGGTAAAAGGTCAGGATACCCTTCTAGAAACGTAAGATGAGCATATAAATCAAAGAAAATGGCATTTTAATGAATCCCGTCGGCCCAATTAGCGATCTGGAGGCCGCCTTGTCAAAAATATGCAGCCAGTCACTCATTGGGACTTTAGATTTCCCAAATAGAAAGAAACTTAAGATTTTGGGATATTTCGGCGATTCACCAACCCATTCAGCGGATCACCATTGAGCAGGTGAGTTTGCCAAATTTTCCAGCCAGGGTGCCTTTCAGTAAAACGACCATAACTTTTTACTCATAATTTAAACTTAGAAAAACTTTGTGGTTTTCAAAAGAAGACAAATAGACATCTAATTTGATAGGTTATACATAACGTTATTCATTATACGCTGAGAAATATGAGCATTTGAAGTTGATCTTTATATGAACTCATCGAGAACTTAGCCAACATGAATGCTTTGAACTTGGCTTGGTTTTTGAGGTCTCTTATGACCCTAGATCACTTTATATACTCTTGATACACTAGGTAAAGGACCTTATAACACATGATCAAGTAGGAAATTACACGGTTCAATCTCATATACTTATGACGAATAATCCAGATTGTAAGGGTAGAGTTTCGAGGACTTAATGCTCACTAATGTGGTCAACTACATGCGAATGCGAAAGATAAAAATTGCCTGCACTAGTTCACGCATATAATATAGTTTTGGCAAGTTCAAAATCTTCGTTAGTGTGCTCGAGATTTGTTCGAAACCATATGCACACAAACGATATATATTTCCCTACCAAATTTTATATTCCGAACTCAACAGAGTAGTCAAAACATCCATTTGAGTTTGTCTGGACCAAAAGTAAGTCCCACACCCAAACTCTATTTTAGACCAAAATTTACAAGGGGACTCAGAATTAGCTCGGGAGCCTTAGGATCTGTACAAAGAGTCTTTCTAAAACAAACCTAACATTTTGAAACCGCCACACTGATGGAATTCTTATTCGAGTATAATTACCAAAAATGTTGACCAAGGTCAAACATGGCCAAAGCTTAAAAGTTAAAATGCCTAATCTTACAAACTCACATCGAAAGCGTCAGGATTTGTGCCAACCATGTAACTAGTATAAAATGACCCTTGTTGAGCTGATATGATTGTTCGAATTACATTCTGAGGCCATCTTCCCAAACTTTTGATTGAATTCAACCATTCTAATTTCAAATGCTCAAAACACATAAATTTGCATAAAAACCAAACGAATTACCAGGTGACCAATCTATCAGTCCTCACAAGTCATAAATAACTTGTGGTTGCTATAGGAATGCCCAAACTGATGAAAAGAAGGCATTATCATAGAAATGACCTGGAGGGTCATTACAACATCCACTACTTAGAAGGACTTTTGTCTGCAAAAAAGAGTCAAGAAGTATATGAAGGCTTACATAAGCCGGGAAAATTCTCTTGCATCTCATGCTTAATCTTACAAGTGGCATGCTAAACTAGATGGTGCTTCTAAAGGACCTTCACCATAAGAATGGCTCTCGAATACAACTGCCATATATCTCTGGATAGAATAACAACTGCTCCTTCACAAAGGTCAAATGATCATCCAACTCAACCACATCATACTGGAGCACATGAGACTAATCAGGAACATACAAATGCAATATAGAAACATGAAAATTTGTGTGAATAGCTGAAAATGGTGGAGGTTAGGGCTATCACAAACTATCTAGAGGATCTCAAATGACCCAATATACCTAGGGCTAAGCTTTCCCCACCTCCCACATCTCATCACGCCCTTCATGAGTGACATATAGAGGAATACTCGATCACCAACTAAAAGCCTTAAAGGACGATGCATACAATCAACATAACTCTAGTGTGTACTGTCTTGAGACTATCTTAAATCACCCGCACCTAATCCAGGGCCTCCTGAAGCAAATCAGTACCATGTGGCCTAGGCTTTGTATACTTAAACAAACCAACTGGAGAGAGGTAATATTTACCATAGAAGCCCACGAACGAGACACACTGAATACTAGAGTGGTCTCTATTGTTATACAAAACTCCATTAAAGGAAAGGACTATATCCTCCAAACTCCAAAACACAGGCCCACAACATATCCTCAAAAATGTAAATAGTACGCTCCAACTTCCCATTGATGTGTGCATGTAAAGTAATGTAATGTCTACACGAGTGCCCAACTCCTTATGAAAAGTCCTCCTAAAGTTAGAAGTGAACTTAGAACCTTGTTCATAGATAATAGACACACGAACCATCCCCCAAATATAGATACGACCCAAACTATTGGTACTAAATGAAGATTGAATAGGGAGAAAGTTTGTTGACTAGGTCAATCAATCAATGATGACCCAAATATTGTCAACACCTCTAGAAGTCTGAGGAAAACCCATAAAAAATCCATAGTGATGTGATCCCACTTCCACTAGGAAGTGGGTAATCCTTGAAACTCACCACCAAGCCTCAAATATTTGGGCTACACCTGCTGGCAACATAGGAAACGAGACACAAAGTCTGAAATATATCTCCTTATGTCGCTCCACATATAGTTCTGCCTTAAATCATGATACATATTCGTGGTGCCGAGTTGGATTGAATATCTAGAATTCTGAGCCTCACGAATGATCAACTAATTCAATTCCTCAATTCTCAGAACAACAATACGTCCATAAAATTTCAAAACCCTATTTGAATCTAAGGTACCCTGACAACATCACTCTCTAACATTCGATTTCGAAGAGCCACCAAGGTCTCATCCTCAAACTGGCAACCACAAGTCCGTGCAAGCAAAGGAGACTAGACTCCAACATAGGCCAACACACACCTAGAGTCTGAAATATCTAACCGAATAATACTATTAGAAAGAGACTAAATGTTCAAAGAAAAAGGTCATTCTACACTAGAAAGGAATGCTAGACTACCTATACTCACCAGCTTCTGGCTCAAGGAATCTGTTATAATATTCACCTTGCCTGGATGATAAAGAATAGTGAGGTCATAGTCCTTCAGAGCTCAATCAAATGAAGCTACCTATAGTTAGGGTCCTTGTGGCTCATAATGTAATGAAAACTCTTGTCATTAGCATAGATCGCATAATGAACTCCACACATGTAGTTCCTCCAAAACTTAAGCACAAAAATTACCGTTGCTAACTCCAAGTCATGAGTGAGGTAGCTACACTCATGCAACTTAAGCTACCTAGATGTATAAACTATAACTCAACCTCACTGTATCATTACACATTTTTTTTTGGATGTGTCATTATACACTGTTAAGCTCTCACCCTCAACTAAGGAGTCAATATAGGAGATCTCGTCAGAAACTCCATTAGATTCTGAAAGCTCAACTCTCACTCTTCCGACCACTCAAATGGAACATCAAGGCAAGTCCATGTGGTTAAAGGTGGTGCAGTAGTAAATAAGCCCTCCATAAACTGTCTCTAGTAACCCGCTAATCTGAAAAAGCTCTGAATCTCAGTAACTGAAGTGGATTTAGCCTAATCATGAATACCATTATCTTTTCGAGATCTACCATAATTCAATCATTGTAAACTGCATGTCCCAAGAATTCTACAGACTCAATAAATAACTCGCACTTTGGAAAATCAGCATAAAGTCATTAATATCTCAAAGACTAGAGCATAAACCTCAAATGTTGCTCTTACTCTCTCCTACTCCATAAGTATACTAGATTATTATAAATTATAACATTATGATAAATGAATCGAGATAAGGCTTGAACACCCACGTCATCAAGTCCATAAAGATCACAGAGACATTAGTCAACCCAAATACATCACAAAAAACTTATAATGTCTATAATGAGTCTGAAATGGAGTATTAGGGATGTCCACTAACCTAATCCTCGGCTGATGGTAATCAGATCTCAAATAATTCTTTGAAAACACTACAACATCTTAAAGTTGATCCAATAGATCATTAATATGAGGCATGAGGTAATGGTTCATCACTATTACCTTATTTAGCTTCTTATAGTCAATATTTACGTGGATGGATTCTTATTGACTATAGGAAGCTAAATAAGATGACAGTAAGGAACCATTACCTCATGGATCCGTTTGTGAAAAATAAAGACAACACTATCTAGATGTATACTGGCTATATGCAGCTAAATAAAATGACAATGAAGAATGTTACCCGATGCCTCGTATTAATTATATCTTTGACCAACTTTAGGGTTTTGTGGAATATTTGAAGATTTATTTGACACCTGTTAACCACCAGTTAAGGATTAGGGTAGCAGACATCCCTAAGATATCATTTAGGACTCATTTTGGCTACTATGAGTTCTTTCTGATGTCTTTTAGATTGTCTAATGCCACTACCACCTTTATGGACTTGATGTAGGTTCTTACCCCTACCTAATTCATTTTTCATACTGCTCATTGATGATATTTTGATATACTCATATAGCAAAAGAAAGCATGAGCAATATTTAAGGATTATGCTCCTGACTTAGAGAGTTCAGTGGCTTTATGCGAACTTCTCAAAGTCCGAGTTTTGGCTTGAGTCTGTAGTTTTCTTGGGGCACATGGTGTTAGGATAGAATTATTGTAGATTCTATAATGATTAAGACTATTCGTTATTGGGCTAGACTAACTTAAATTACTGATATTTGGAGCTTTGTCAGATTAGTGGGCTACGATAGACAATTTGTGCAGGGTTTCTCTACATTGCAACAGGTTTGACCTAGTTGACTCATCTTAATGTTTCATTTGAGTGGTTTAAGGAGTTTGAGTTGAGCTTTCAGAAGTCGAATGAGTTACTTACTGTCCCTCATATATTGACTCTTCTAGTTGAGCATGAGGGGTTCATGTTGTATTGTGACACATCCAACATTGGTTTGGGTTTTATATTAATGTAGTGGGGCTGGGTTATAGCTTATGAGTTGAGGCAGCTAAATTTGCATGAGTGCAACTAACCCACTTTTGACTTGGAGTTGGCGGCGGTAGTTTTTGCACTACAGATGTGGATGCACTACATGTATGAAGTTGGTTGTGAGATTTTACAATATTCACAAGAGTCTTTAGTGTATTATGAGCTAGAGGGATCTTAATTCAAGGTAGCACCATTAGATTGGGCACTGGAAGGATTGTGACTTCTCTATTCTGTACCATTTAAGCAAGGCGATGTAGTAATAGATGCCTTCTGTGGAGTGACCTTTGTCTTTGGACATTCATTTCTTAGCCAATAGGGATGATTCAGTTCGATGTTTTAGAGTTTATTCATGTGTTCGCCTATGTAGCAATTCAGTCATCCTTGTTGGAGTAGAATTTTGGTTGTTAGTTTGAAGATGAGACCTTTGTGTCTCTTCGAGACGAGATGTTAGAGGTTGATGCTAGACAAGATACTTTAGATTTAGATGGGGTTTTGAAATTTTGCTAGATGTATCTATGTTGTGAGTGTTGAGGATTTGATTTAGTTGATTCTTTGCAAGGCATATGATTCTAGATTCTATCTATTTGGGCACCACAAAGATGAATAGTAATTTGAGGCAACATTACTGCTAGAGCAGTATGGGTAGAGATATTGTAGACTATGTATCCCATTACATGTGTTACCAATAGGTGAAGATCGAACATTTGAGGAATCGTTGTGAGTTTCAGAGATCACACATTAGGGGTAGAAATAAGATCACATCGCTATGAACTTTTTTGTGGGTTTGACTTGGACTTCTAGACGTGTTGACATTATTTGGGTCATCCTTGATCGATTGACCAAGTTAGCACACTTCCTCCCCATTCAGTCTTCATTTAACATCGAGTTGGCTCATATCTATAGTTTTTAGTTGGTTAGTCTTCATGGTGTGCCTTTGTCTATTATCTCTGATTAAGGTTCTTAGTTTCAGTTTTAGCCTTTGGAGGAACTTTCAGGATGATTTGGGCACTCGTGTTGACCTTAGAATAATATTCAACATGTAAAATAACATTCAATTGGAAAGTGCTATTGTGTGGGCCTATGTTTTGGAGTTTTGGGGTTATTGGGACTAGTTCTTGCTTTTCGTGGAGTTTGTGTACAATAACAACTACCACTCTAGCATTTGGATAACCTCATTCAAGGCCTTATATTGTACGCATTGTCGCTCTTTGTTGGTTCATTTAAGTCTATGGAGCCTAGCCATGTGGCTACTATTTTCCTTAGGAGACCTTATATCTGGTCTGACTGATTGAAGATAGGCACAAGATTTCTCAGAGTAGGCACAAGAGTTACATCGATCATACGCATCGACCTTTGAGGATTGTAGTTGTTGATCGAGTATTCCTCCATATGTCTCCCATGAAGGGTCTGATAAGGTTTGTGAGGTGGGGCAACCTTAATCGTAAGTATATTGGGATTTTTGAGATCCTATAGACAATTGACAGTCTTGCTTATGAGTTGGCCCTACCATCAGTATTTTCAGCTATTCAGCCACTTTTTCATGTCTCGATGCTACGCTGATATGTTCATGATGACTCTCATGTGCTCCATTATGAAGTGGTTGAGTTGGATAATCATTTTACTCTTTTGGAGGAGAAACCTACTATTCTAGATAGAGATGTATGATGGTTTTGTTGAGAGACATTTATATGGTGAAGTTCCATTAGAGGCATTATATAATTGAGAAACTTACCTAGGAGACTGAGCATGAGATGCGGAGCAGTTTCCCGTCTTGTTTTATCTTTGAGAAACTTCTTGACTCTTACTTGCATGGAGGAAAGCCCTTTTTAGTAGTGGATATTGTAATGACTCTCTACGTCATTTTTGTGTAAATGTCGTCCTTTCATCGTTTAGAGAGTTCATATAGAGACCCCAAGTCATATATGACTTTATGGGACTAATAACTCGGTCACCTGGTCATTCATTAGGTTTTTATGCAAGTTTTTCGTATTTTGGGGATTTTGAAAACTAAATAGTTGGTTTTGAAGATGGCCTTAAAATGCAATTTTGACGATTCCATCAAATTTGGAAGGGTCCTTTTGGGCTAGTTGCATGGTTGGCCCAAACTTTGAGGGTTCTATTGTGAGTTTGAGCCATTAGGTGTTTTAGCTTTAAAGTTTTGGCCAAAGATTGACTTCGGTCAACATTTTTGTTAAACATGCATGTATGAGTATTATGTGAGTGCGGTGAACTCCAGAATGTTAAGTTAAGCTAGAACAACCCATTATGTGGATCCCGAGGCTCCTAAGTTAATTCCATGCCTCCTATGGATTTTGGCTAAAAATAAAGTTTGGGTGTGGGACCCACTTTTGTCAAAACGACCTCACATGGAAGTTTTGATTGCTCCTTTGAGTCTGCAATACCATATTTGGCAGGGGTATCATAACTCATTTGTATGCATGGCGTTCTAAATCAACTTGAGCATGCTCTCAGATGATGTGTCCTTGCCAAAAACTAGTTGATATGCATCAGTTGGTGCAGGGTAAAATTACCGTTCACATTCACGAGCCCTTTTACTACAATTGTGAAGGCCTTGTTCTCTGTGCTTTGTGATCACCAAAGTCTGGCTTCCTTGGCCATCACGATCGGAATGGAGAGTTGACCCCCATTAACCATCCTTGGTCATTTGGATCTCGAGGTCTAACATTTGCGATCGTGAGGGTGAACTTTGCATTGGGACACGATCGCGACAACTTTACTTTAGGCTTTTATCAAGATTTTTAGGACTAGAAGCATGACGATGGGTAATTGTGATCATCCTTACCTTGTGGTGTGCCTTCATTGTTGTTATGGTAGATTGAATTGAGCATGTTTGGCCTTAGTCTAAGTTTAGACCAGTGTTTTCCATAGACTTGTGATATATAGAGCTGTTTGGCCTTAATGCTTTGTTCCGACGTTATTTAAGATGGTTTCCCTATAGAGTGGTGTAGTAGACTTGGGTCTGATAAAATGAGCCTTAGATTAGGCATTTACTCAGTCTTGGCGACCATCTATCAATTCTCCCTCTTTCTATTGCCCCGTGGTTATGGTTGAAATATTGAGATTCACTTGGCCACTTGGGACTATAGTTAGTTCGAACTTGGAATATTGTATTGATTACCTTGGAGTGGGTGTAAATCCATGGTGTCATGTGATTTCCAGTTGATATGAGATATTTTGACAACTATTATAGTCGCAGTTTAAAGGTCTGGTCATGCTGCCCACTATCCTCTACAGAGTTGAGTTTTACTTGATCACATATTAAAGGTTTGGATATGTGATCTTCAGCCAAAACCATTATTCAGGATAATTATCCTCTACGGAGTTGATATCTATCATCTTGCTCTTGGTTACGTGGAGACCTATTCGCGGTTAGAGGTCAGGGCTAAATCCTCTATGGTTCTTTTGGAAAATTGTCTATTCGTGGTTCAAGGCCTGGGCTACGCACCCTCCAGCTCTGGACTCACAATGACTTGTGATACGCCCAAATTATACCTCCCGAAAGAAGTATAAGCAGTCGTTGTCAAATAAAGAACCTAACTTTTAGGTTAAGGTAGATCCCACGAGGAATATCGTTTGGACTTAGGCTAACTTACGATTATCTACGTTCACTCAAAATATTTCTAAAAAAGTAACAATGGGGGGGGGGGGGTTATAAATAAAATAACAATTTGTTCATTTATATCAATAAGTAACAAGTAAACATGATTCACAGTTTTGAGATATCAATATGAGATGAAAACTAGGGCATAAGTGTTCTCCACAAGCTCTTAACACAGTATTCCCAATAATTTTAATTCTATCCTTGTGTTAACATGCAAGGTTGATAAGTTAGGTATCCCTAAGTGATTGGTCCTCCAAGTAGGGAATTTCACAATGCAACTTGGACCGTGTACGGATGTATGCTTTACTAACCCTTACCCTTAACTCAGGATTAGCCTTCTCAAGATTAGGGCTAGGCTATTAGATAGCGGCTAAACACGTTTAAATCTCCGTTGTTTAATCCCTTTCTCATTCGTTACCTCCTTGGTCCGGCAAGTAGGAATGAGGCGAGTTCTAACGTTGAGCATAAATAGAAAGCATTCTAAACAAAAGGATTAATAATTCATGCATCAACAATATTCTAGAATAACTTAATTATTAGTCATACATTATTAATTATTCATGGTTCCCACAACCCTAGTTGTGGATTTAGCTACTCATGCTTAAGAGTTCACAATTTATATTAGGGTTAATAAAATAAATCATGAACTTACAATTTGAAAAGATGAATACCGTAATCTTGAATTGAAAATCAAATGCGAAGATCATAAACCAAGCTTTGACAATTACTTGTCAAAAGTGTTTGCAAAATAACCTTCAAAGTAGAAACAAAGTATCCCAAAATGTTTAACAACCAAAAAACGAATAACACAATTTATATTTATAGAAACTAAGTCCTAAACCAAGTAGGAAAAGAAAATATAGGAAATTCCGATTTTGGCAGTTTCGATCGACCGCAGCAAACGACGGACCATGGATCAGTCAACGGTCCGTGGGTCTCCTCCATAGTTCAGCAGTTGGCAAAATTTATTAGTCTTCATATCGATGGGAATCACCTACGGTCCGTAGGTCCATTGACGGCTCGTCATGTTCCTCTGTGGTTCAAGTACTGGAACTCAACTTTCCGAATCAAAAGACAACACTGATCAATAGTCTGTCACACAAGCTACGAGACTTCGTTTGTCTCTGTGGTTCCACACTTAGTCAGATTTCCTTGAGCTCACGATCCAAGTCTCCTACCTATGATTCCTCAACTGGACGATGACTCATGTGTGAGCTCGTAGGTTGCCAAATTTCTGGTGGTTCAGCTACATTAAATTTCAACTTCTTCAAACCGATATTTCCTGCAAAATAATACAAAACACCATCATATCTAATAACAAAAATTCCAAGACTCACACAAACTTAAAGTATAATACATCAAAAGTACCATAAATTCATAGTACATCTACACCCTCAACTTAAAATTGTTGTTTGTATTCAAGCGACACACTAAACTCTAAACGAAACTCATGCAGAGGCAAACACACAAACTTAAGCAATCACTTGGCTGTCTCTATCAACTCTTTCACACAATGCAAATCTTCTCATTTAGACTCAATAAGCTAACTCATGCGGATCAAAACATGACATAGACAAACGAATATATATCATCACATACACAGTCAATAATCACTAAGATACCAATTTTCAACAATGTAACTAGTTCTCTTACTACAAATAAATACTTTTTCTCACACAAAATATGATATTTTTAGCATAAGGATTCAATAAACACTCACACTCAGAAGCGAATTTAGATATAGGTAGTGCTCAATACCATAGGCTTGCCTTTATTTTCTCTACTTTGACTTTCCAGACTAGTTCACTAGGATCACTATAGGGCTTTCTTTGCTTGTAACGTAGACTCAGGGTCAGGTGTGGTATATTTGGATATTTTAGTGACTTTTCTACCCTCTTTGACATTACATTGGCCTTTACCTCTTTTCACCACCACTTTTGACATTGGTTGCTTTTTTGCTCTACTTCTTGACTTATTTCAACACGGACGTGACTTTAACTTATCATTCCTGCTTGCTTCATTTTTCTTTTTATCTTTTATTCAAGCATTTTAACTCTTTTATTTCTTTTGTTTTCAGTCACATCTTTTACTATCCTTTCATCTTTTTCTTCTTCTACAAACAACTCTTTTCATACCCCTCTTTGTTTCAGTTTTCATTCTTCATAGCAACCCTCAACTTATGTATTATGCATGAGTTGAGGTGCACGATGTCCTAGGTAGGACCAGGGCAAAGATTAAGGTAACTTCTATTAGCCACCCTTAACTTAGGGTTTTGGCCTAAGTTAAGGTGCACAATGTCCAAGGAGGGACCAGGGCCAAAATAGATTTTAAGGAAGGTGAGTTAGGTGTACGGAAAGAAATGGTATTCGTTAGGCTCAAATATTTGGATCAAAGGGAGCATTTATTTCTTTTGGTTGGTTTCTTCTAGGCTCAAGTGGACTTATTATCAACGAAGGTCTATGATCATTTTCCAATTTCTAGCCTAGATTATATTAGCAGGACCAACGATGCAAGTTCTAGATTGGAACACACTGTATGAGTATACAAATTCACCTCACACACACTTGGCACATTGTTACATTATTGAATAATTGAATCATCTAATTCAAGTTCTAGCTTTAGTCATGCCATCATATAGGTTCCTATCATGTTATATAAAGATCCAACACATTTAACTCATTAATCCTACAGATATAGCTCAATTTGAATTTTTTGAAAGGTATCATTTTTAATGCTCTTATGCCATAATGCTTTCATTCATTTAGTCTACTTCTACACTTATACAATACTAAATATGTCGGTTCAGCAGAAATGTAAAACAGTCTCTCGGGGAAAAAGAACAGAGGGAAGAAAACCCCAAGAGAGGGTTGTGAGTTGGGTTACTTAGACTTCACCTAACACTCAAAATCCATTTACCCCACCCCTACAAAAAATATGGTGCAATTTCCCTCGATGCACAAGAAAAAGTAATACAAATGATGAAGCAAACCTGTGGCACGTAAGCACCGAAGACCCATCTAGAAACAGGTGGATCCGGTTTCTCGAAACTCGCCGGATCATCATGAGGGACGCCTTGAGTAACACCCTCAACATCAGTGGAAACACCCTCAGTAGTGATCCTCGAAACAGATATGCCCGCATCCATCTCACGTGCTCTCCGCTGCTGCAACTCCTCCTAAAAAATAGACTGTCACTGTGCTGCCTCTAATTGATGTCTCTCTCTCCTCTTGGCTCGTCAAGCCCCCTTAGTATCACTAGTATTCTCAGACGAACAGGACGCTTACCAGCAGCACGTGGTGGGTCAAGTGTCGGCATCTCATCACGAAATAAGGCGCTCAACACTAAATCATCGGCCTCAGTCTCTAGTGTGGGCTCTGGACAACCTCAACATCAGTAGCAAGGGCATCAACATATTCCTAGAGTTTAGCCAACTTCGTCTGGAAAGTGGAGATATCAATAGTAGGTCAAGGCTGGGGCTTCTCCATCACCCTAAGTTGAATGCGTCTATCCACCAATGTACTGCCTAAATCTTCTTCTTAATAGAAGCCTCCATCCATTTCTCGGACTCCTTTACAAACTTCTTTATCCAAGGCTGCATAAGCTATAGAAGGTCGCCATCTGTGTCTCAAGTTTCTGGACTTGAGCAGTGGTAGTAAAGCAAAGCCAGATGGGGTGGGAGCACGAGGTGTGCTCGCAGTATGTTCGAATGAAGCAGAGGGAGGAGCCTGCACATCGGGCTCAGTAGTAGCGGCAGGAATAGGCTCATCATCATCCTGCTTTCCATCAACAGTAGTCTCAGCACCCAATAGAGGTAGATCAATCTCTATTTCCTTCCTCGGGGATGAAGGGTTAGCCTCATCTCTAATGAGGCCGAAATCCATAGTCTTCGTCGCCTTAGTCAATCTATCACAAAGCCATATGGGCACTGTAACCTCTCGACATAGCTGGAAAATGAGGCAGGGGAAAGGCATAGTGGTCGTTGTCCTGAATGCCCTCTCGTGTATCTTGGTAATCAGAATGCGAGAGAAGTCAATCTCTAGCCCTGCCATAATAGCTGCGAGCATTACACTTCTATCCCAAGTCACCACGTTGTCTGCCAATGTAGGAGACAACATAGTCTATACGATGGACTAGAAGAATTTGGCGAAGAAACTCAGGGTTGCCTTTCTGATAGGCAAAGTCATGTCAGTCACTGATTAACGTTTCAAGCACACCTCATCCAATTTTATGTGCAAACAATCGTTAAGTAGTATAAAACCCAACGAAGAGTTGGGGTCGAACCCACAGGGCATGGTACATGTTCAAATTCAGTTACGAAGTACAAATGTGGTCCAAATAGTTGTAGGAACAGAACTTATCAAGAAAGACATGTAAACAAGTCTAAAGAGGGGTGACAACAAATGTCAGATGGGGGTTTTGGTTTGCAAGTATCAGCTACAATGCAATTAAACAACAAGGAAATAAAAATATAGAGAGGAATTCTCGGGATGTGATTGATTATAAGAAAATTTCGCTATATGGGTAATTGAAACTACTAATAAATAGCTAAATATCAGTGGGTAAGCTGGGCTATGATTGAAATAGCTTTCTCTCGAACAACTACTTTGATTCAAGTGATCTCTCCCGAACATCAACAAGCTTAACAAATAAGAACATCCCACAACCTTAATACATCTTCTCTCTCGAGCAAGATGGGTAGGATTCGGTTTAGGATTCACTCTTTTGAGCTGAACCCATATCATCCCAATACCTACAAACCATTAATCAAAAGCTTTGGTTCAAAAACCTCTTTCTCTAGCAAGCTAAAAACTCAAAGTTAGAACTACATTTGCAACTACAATTCATAGATTAAAACTCAGCTAATGATTAAACCCACTTCAATATAGCATTTAAATTAGTGATAATCAATACCCATAAGCTAATTCAACCTAAAATCACATAATCACACCCCAAGAATTGGGGTTTTAGCCATACATCATAAAACAGAGAAACGGTTACCAAATTCATTAGCCATTATCTAGGTAAGAGTCTCCATGCCTTTACAATGATTTCCATGAATGAAATTCAAAAATCTACTTGCAAATCCTCTAAAATTGTACAATTCGAATTCAAAAATCTAGAGAAAACTCTAAGTCTATAATAGGAACTGTAATATTTGGGAGAGAGCTCCTCAAAATTACATTTAAAATCTAATTTATAGTTTCCCAAAATTGGGTCGGAAAAACCATTAGGTGAGGTATGTCGGGCACGCCGAGTGGTTCGTCAATCCACCCTTTGCTCTCCTCCATCGACATTTTGCATTGATTCTCAGCATCTTCAAGTCCTGTAACTTTGGGCGATCCATTTTGTCATCGCGGAACCGATCGCTGATTCGTCGACTGCCCATTTCTGTCGTTGACTTGGTTTCTTCCCTTACGGCTGGTATGCTAGAACTTTAGGTAGTTTGATGAGGCTCTCGGCGGTTCACCGAATGGTCTTGGGAATCACCAGGAATGCTTTTCTCCACTTCTTCAGCTTGATTTGTTCCTTTTTGTCTGTTAATGTCCTTGCTTTGCTCCTTAATCCACATACCTGAAAATCGAGGCTTTAACATTAGTTTATAACATATATTAAGCATTTGAGGACACTAAAACTATCAAAACAAAGCCCTAAATGAGTCCAAATCCCGGGCTCATCAACACGCCCAACCTAAACATTTGCTTGTCCTCAAGTAAAACTCAAGATCAACAGTTCAACAAGGATGTCTCAAATAGTGCTGCATAAGACTCAACATAAATGCACACAACAAGGTTCAATTTACTCATACAATGATCAATTGTGCACTCAAAGATTCAAATTGTGACTGACCATTATCAAAGATGCTCAAGTTCATAATACTTACTTCAAATCCAAGTTCAAGCTAAAAAAAGGTACTCAAATGCCCTCATAACAAAGATGATTCCATATTCACACAAAATTTGTCAACAATTTAAAGTCTCGGAATCACATACAACTCTCACACTCACAAAGATGAACACTTGTATGACTTCACCCATAGGTTTGCCCTTATTTTCCAATCAACATTCGTTTAAGCTCACTCAAGATCACAAAGGTTTTTTCAAGGCTTGTAATGGGGTTGAGTGTAAAGGTTTGGCCATTTAGGCTTATTGGCTTCTACCTTCATGAAGTATGGTCTGAACATCAATTTCCTCCTTTTCTTTAATATTTCAAACATGCTCAAAATCCACGCCATTATTCAACTTTATATGAACCACCGGATACCCCATTTCTTTTGCAATATTCACTACTTTGTTTCATAACTCTTTCGGTCTTTTTCTTTTCTTTTCTTTCTTGTTTTTCATTTCCTTTTCTGTTTTCATTTTTTATATGGAGGGGTTCCATCTTTTTCCAAGTAATCACACAACGGGGGATTTCTCACACTTCTTGATTTTCCTTCTCCTTTCACCACACCCCCAACTTAGGCTTTTTGCCTAAGTTGACTATTCAAGCAAACCATACTTTATGAAATTTATGGGTGAATGGATAAAGAGAGGTCACAATTGCTCAAGTTTTTTCCAAGAAAAGGGTAAGACTCAAAAGGTGAAAAGCAAGGTTCACACATCTCAGAAGGTTGGCCACAAAAGAGGTATATTGTCAAATTGTTTCACTCTTCAAAATTCTTTCCTAAGATCATTTCAAGCGCTTGCATCACTGAATCAACCAGACTAACGAGGAAAATTCTAGGTGTCATCACACAATGTTCAAATTAATCTCATCACACAAGGCATTGATACCAATATCAAACAAGAATCTGCACTTTCTAGCTAGCGTGCAATGTTCATCACAAGACACACATTCGATAACCGCAACGAGATGCTAAAAGTTCATATATTGCCTATGTAAATTCGTTTGCCACATCGTAGTTGTACATTCATTCTGTTCAATTAGGAGCACTATTAAAGTCATCGCTATTGACCACAACCGACACTTAAATTTACACAAGAACAACCACAATCACACACAAAAGAGGTGGCAAAGTTTTTAAATTAGGGCTCAAAACCATTTTCCTTCAAAACAATGGGCCACAAGCTAAAACATCCACAATATCAAAATTCAACAACCAAGACAATATATATCAAAACCCTATATTCATAAAACAGTCACAAGATAAGAGGAAGGTATGGAAATACCTCACCCTACCCAACAAAAATAAGCAGTTGTCCTCAAATGCAACTAAAGCAACATAATAGTCAATAAAAGAACAAAGAGGGAGGTCAAAAGTCATCCTGCCAGGCTAAGCCTGGGGTTAATTCTGCATCTTCGTCACTCTGTCTGTCTGGGCATCAGTACTTATGGTCACACTCTGAGGTTGGGCATCAGTGTCCGGTGTCTCATCAGCCTTGGCTCAACTGGAGCCCGCCATAGAAGTATCTCTCAATGAGACATGAACACCTGAATCCACCATAACTTCCTCCAAGTCAGTCAGGCCTTCAAAAAAGTCTCCTTCTGAACACCAAGCTGCTCCTTATCAGTCTCAGCCTCAGACTCTGCAACCTCATCATCAACTCTAACCTCATCTCCGGTGATAGCCGGAGGCACATCATAATGGGTTGGAATATCTTTGCTCCGGTCATCAGGATTTCCATAGTCCCAAAAATTAGAGACATATCAGTAGACTTCAGCTGGTCCACATCTTTCTTTAACTCCATAATCGCAGCATTTAAGGATGTCACCTCATGAGTAGCTCCCTCGCATGTCTCATACACCTCTATACTTGCAGTGAGGGAATCAATAGAATCTATAAGAGGTGTCAGTGCAGCAGTGAAAGATCTTTCAATCATCCTGGGGAGCGCAATCTCTAGTCAAGAGGCACACACATCAGCAAAATGGGCTAGGTGCCCTATCTTTAGAAGCATGGCCTAGGTGAGCGGAGGTCTAGATGCAGTAGTACCAACAATAGATCTAGGGGGCGGGGGAGTAGCAGAATAACTCAAGGCCTCAGAAGGAGTAGAGCTAGGAGTATCTGAACACCCAGTGGCCGGAGTAGGCATGACTGCCTCTGTAGGTAACGTATGAGTATCAGTTCCCAGGGAAGTGTCCACTCGAGCTGCCCTCCTTCTCTCAGCCTCATCCTCATCCTTCTGTTACTCGGCCTCAATACGTGGATGTCAGTAGATGAGGTGGGTGTCACCTCTACATCCGTCTTCTCATCACGCGTAACAGGGGGCCTTCTGCACAGCGCAGTGATCAAGACCAGAATGAGAAAATATGTTTGGTGCTTCTTGGCCCTCATAGCCATATCCTACTCAATGATTGCACCTAAATTTTGGCTCTTCCAAGCAATAATTAATCCAAGACAGGCCGCATTTGGGTGGCAGAGGATAGACTCGTTCTGGGATGCATGATCGTACTTTTAATAAACCCAAACCAATACCTCGCCACCAGATTGAGATCCTTCTTCTCTATTGGCACTCCGGCCTCAATCCACCTAGGGTACTGTCAGAAAGAAGAGTACCCAACCAATCTTTTAAGTCATCCAACATTGTTGTCTTGATCATATTGTGGTAGTAATTCGTAATGTTATAAGTACATCCTAAGATAGAATTTATGTCCTCACTATCACATTTCACCTTCTTTCCCCAAACAATTACCGAATCCACTGGTTTGAAGGTTCTGGCCTTCCTCTTTCCTTGTGGTACCAAGTCTCTGTAGGCCTAGTAGAACTCCCTGACCCAATTAGGAATGTAGGGACCCTGGGGTTTATTGAAAATCTAGAATTTGTAGGACTTGAGGGTGCTCCATATCTCCGGATACCTATCCAACAACCATCTGTGGACAGCCTCTTCTCCTCAATAATAGTTCTCAGTCCCTCGACCTCTAGTCATTTGAGAGACCGGGGAGGAGTACCCTGTACAGGTGGCGCTAGGACCACAGTCTGAGCTGAAGCTAGGGGAGGAGGAGGAGTTTGAGGTACCCTGATCTTAGACGGATCATGCATCCCTTTGGAGTGAAGTTCTGCTCTTCAGGCATGTAGAAGTTGGTCATCCTCAGTCTCCGAGATAGAAGCCTGAGAATTCTGGGATTCTCCCTCACTGTCGGATGAGATGAGGTGAGTCTCATAGACTCTCTCACTGTCGGAACTGACCTCCGGGGACTCTACCACGGGCGCCTTGCCCTTTCCTTTGCCTTTTCCTCCCTTTGTAGGGAGTTTGGATGCCTTTGCCTTGGATGTAGCTGCATCCTCATTTATAACGACTCCTCGTGCCCGCTTGTGAGGTGGCACATCTCTTCCTGAAACTTTAGGTCTAGCGATTTCTGCAAAACATATAGAAAACGTTAGAAAAAGTTCAAGAAAAAATGCAGAAATTCAGTTGCAGATTCGGCGAGTCGCCGAGTCACTTAGGCGAACCAAATTGGGCTCGCCGAAAGTACCAGCGTAAAAGTTTCTAGAATCAATACACGTCGGCGATGTTCAGGGCCCTTCGGCGGATCTCTGATACTTATCGGCGAGCTAGAAGTAGCTCACCGAAAGTTACAGTGTATTTTAAGGGTTAGGGGTGCATAAAGGGCGATCAAGAAGACCCTTCGATGAGTCACCGAATTAAGTCGGTTACCTCAAACATCTCACCAAAGGTTATAGAACAAACTCAACCAATTATGAAAATTAAGGGCGATCTGAGGAGGACTTTGACGAACCGCCGAACCGTCGAACCACTCGACGAGCTCGATGTAGTTCACCAAATGGCCCAACGTGCCAGTTTTCAACCCCATTTCTTAAAATCAAGCCCATAGCCACCGAATTCAAAATTAAACACAAACACCATTCAATTAGAACTAGATCTATAATACCCATGCCCTCGGTGTACTCAGACTTCCCCCGATTTTGCCCATTTTGGTCATTCGATGACTTTTGCCCTTAAGAAAGATGTCAAACGCTTCATCATTGGGCAAATCATGTTATTTTTAGCACAATTCAAGGTTACTTGGAATTCACCACACTAGACCCAACATATTAACACCACAACCCAACAAATTAGACTCGATTTTACAAGAAAGAACACGGAAATAAATAAATTTTAAGCATTTAGGCCCAAATTTAAATTCATTACCGGCAATCTAACAATTTAACACGATTATAGAAATTACCCTACACAAAACAACAACAAAATACCTATTACATTTGATTTCAACCACAAATTTAAATTATGGGGTTCGGAAAACTAAACTTTATGCCGAATTTGGAATTTGAATAGATAGGCAGCAAAGTTCCCCAATTTTGAGCAACGATTTCACACAAAAAACAGGTAAAAAATAGTAAAAATATGCAAGATCAAAGGTTAGGTGAGAGGGTACGAGAGTTAAAAATGAGAGACAATGAAGGATTTTGAGTTTTAAACCGTTTGGCCTTTAAAACCTTTCAGTTCACGGCACCTTTAGCGGAGTAAGTCATGCTCGCCGAACCACTCAGCGATGTGCCGAGTGGCATTTTACCTCGCCAACTTTTACAGGACTCCCAACAATTTAGGGGTTCAAATAGCTGACAAAGACGGGCTCTCTAACCTATTCGACATG
Organism: Solanum okadae; assembly: GCA_036553675.1. Lineage (NCBI taxonomy): Eukaryota > Viridiplantae > Streptophyta > Magnoliopsida > Solanales > Solanaceae > Solanum > Solanum okadae. Next base: position 14,681,047 of record CM071681.1, on the reverse strand, counting down.
TCGCCAATTAAGTATTTAGCCTGCCGAGTTTTACAAAGTTTCCCTTCAAGCTTGGTAGTTCCAACAACGGTCCAAATCGGGGCTCGCCAACCTGTTCGGCGTGTCGTCGACTAGACTTTGGAACGCCAAACTACCCATTTTCCAGCACTCTTGACTTTTCAACCTATACAATCAATACCCGTTATTCAAAATAAAAAACTAAAGCATTAAAAACTTAGGTTTCCTCCCAAGAAGCGCCATAATTAACGTCGTGGTACGGTGAAAATACCGATATAAGCTTCATTTTTGCGGTTTTCCAAGGTATCACTTGGTAGGGCCTCCTTTTGGCCTTGGATTCAGATGAGAAGAAATTTGACCCATTTCGGTCTCCAACTGCTTGATTGACACGGAATGGGAGGTGACCGTCTGAAGAAGTGTAGAGACATCCTCTTTCATATCTTTCAACACTTTGTCTGACTATTCAACTTTGTTGAGAATACGTGAGAGCATGTCTTCCGTACAAACATTTTCAGATTCTTTGGGCTTTTGTCGCTCATAGGGTGGGACATACCTATCCTTATCACCCTCTCTTTCCTTCCAAGTGGCGTTATGATCACGCCAATCCCTATCACGGTCTCTCCATCTCTCATTTTTATTCCAACCTGGATTTGCACCCGACCTTGGATAGTTTGCACGATAACCTTCTCTTTGATTAGCTAGGAAGTTCACTTCTTCATTATACAATGCTTCAAAATGAGCTTCTTCGAGGTTCACTCCACCAACACCCACAACATTAACACTCTTCATACCACTACACAACAAATTCTTCGCCAATAGATCTAGCTGGGTCATTATTTTTACCATGTTTTGGTCTCTCTCTTGATCCTTTTCAATCTTCTCTTTTGTCATTCTAAAATTGAGAGGAGAGACTTGGTGTTCACGAGTGTACCATTCCCTATTGATCTTGGTCATACCATCAAGAACTTGAGACACTACTTCATAGGGCTGTTGATTATACCACCGGGAACAAGTTGATCAACAACTTATTTGTTCACCGAATCAAGGCTCCTATAGAAGTACTGCTGCAATATATGATTTGGCAGCACGTGGGTTTGACATTGATGTACCAACTTCTTAAACCTCAGCCATGTCTCATGGATAGGTTCACCTTCCAAGTGTTTGAAATCTTGGATACTATCCCTAAGGGTCATTATCCTTGACGGTGGAAAGAATCTCAAATAGAATGTTGTAGTAAGCTCATCCCAAGAGGTGATGGAGTCCCTTTGCAACTCAGCTAACCATTTGCTAGCCTCACCCATCAAAGAAAATGGGAACAACATGAGATGGACTGATTCTTGTGATATGTTCTTGAATGAGAACGGACCACAAACGTCCACGAAGTTCCGAATATGCTCATGTAGGTCTTCGTGAGCCAATCCTCCATACAATCCCTTCATTTGGAGGAGATGTAGTATTGTGCTAGTTACATGGAAGACGACATTCCCTTCAATTGGGGTTAGAGGTATATCATACACACCACCCAATGGAATTGGGTCATTTACATCATTTAGGTTCCCAATATCGTCTTGGTGGCCCATATGGCTACCATTACTCCTGTTTATGCTCATCTCTTCCTCTGTTCAATACAAGCAACACAAACAAAAACTAAAGTAAGTGGATACAACTACAACATAAAAGATCACAATTCAACTACAATAGAAGAATTTCAAACAACACCATTCCCCAGCAGCGACACCATTTTGATTAACGTTTCAAGCACACCTCATTCAATTCTAGGTTCAAACGATCGTTAAGCAGTATAAAACCCAACAAAGAGTTGGGGTCGAACCCATAGGGAGCGATACGTATTCAAATTCAGTTATGAAGTACAAATGTGGTCTAATTAGTTGTAGGAATAGAAATTAACGAAAAGACATGTAAACAAGTATAAAGGGGGGTGACAACAAATGTTAGATGGGGGTTTTGGTTTGCAAGTATCAGCTACAAAGCAATTAAACACCAAGGAAATAAGAATATAGAGAGGAATTCCCGGGATTTGATTCATTATAGGCAAATTTCGCTATATGGGTAATTGAAACAATCAATAAATAGCTAAATATCAGTGGGTAAGCTGGGCTATGATTGAAATAGGTTTCTCTCGAACAACTACTTCGATTCAAGTGATTTCTCTTGAAAATAAAAAAGCTTAAAAAATAAGAACAACCCACAACCTTAATACATCCTCTCTATCGAGAAAGATGGGTAGGATTAGGTTTAGGATTCACTCTTTCGAGCTTAACCCATATCAACCCAATACCTACAAACTAATAATCAAAATTTTTTGTTCAAAAACCTTTCTCAAGCAAGCTAAGAACTCAAAGTTAGAATTGTATTTACAACTACAATTCATAGATTAAAACCCAGCTAATGATTAAACCCACTTCAATATAGCATTTAAATTAGTAATAATCAATACCCATAAGCTAATTCAACCTATAATCACACCCCAAAAATTGGGGTTTTAGCCACACATCATAAAAATAGAGAAACGGTTACCAAATGCATTAGCCATTATCTAGGTAAGAGTCTCCAAGTCTTTACAATGATTTCCAAGAATGAAATTCAAAAACCCACTTGCAAATCCTCCAAAATTGTACAATTCGAACTCAAAATTCTAGAGAAAACTCTAACTCTAGAATAGAAACTGTAATATGTGGGAGAGAGCTCCTCAAAATAACATTTAAAATCCAATTTATAGTTGCCCAAAAATGGACTTGAAAAACTATTAGGCGAGGTAAGTCGGGCTCACTGAGTGATTCGGCAGTCCACCCTTTGCTCTCTTCCGTCGCCATTTTGCATTGATTCTCAGCATCCTCAAGTCTTGTAACATTGGGCGATCCATTTTGTCATTGCGAAACCGATTGGTGATTCGCTGACTGCCCATTTTTGTCGTTGACTTGGTTGCTTCCCTCAGGGCTGGCACGCTGGAACTTTAGTTGGTCTGAAGAGTCACTCGACGGTTCGCCTAGTGGTCTTGGCGATCATCAGGAATGATTTTCTCCACTTCTTCAGCTTGTTTTGTTTCTTTTTGCCTGTTAGTGTCCTTGCTTTGCTCCTTAATCCACATACCTGGAAATCAAGGCTTTAACATCAGTTCATAGCATAAATTAGGCAATTGAGGACACTAAAACTATCAAAACAAAGCCCTAAATGAGTCCTAATCTTAGGATCATCAGGCACTCATTTTGTATTCTCTCCATTATCAGCCATGTGTCGGACCATCCATCATGAACCAGCCCCATCCTTTAGTCATACTCTGTTGTATTAATTGGCAGAGTATGGGAAGGGCCATAAATAAAATGGTGGATGGTGGTCTTGGAAATGTCAACTAAGAACTCCCGCTCCAATGTGTGCTGCAGAGGAGGCTAAGCTAACGGCTTAGCTCGGGGTAACATAGTGTTTAACACGATGGTTGTGTAGGAGGCATAGAACTCCCGAACCATATCTTCAGTGTACTTTCCCGTACTATTTGCCATCAAGTCACATTTATGCTTTTTGAAATGTTCATCGATAGTGGGAATAATGTCGAGGCTCCCATTAAGTACCCGACACTCCTCAGAAAGTGTATGGACAATCTTTTGGATTTCATCTCGATACTTCCCATCATAGTATATCTGAAACTGGCCCTGGACAGACCACCTGTTTGGATGCATCGGTATGCCAGGTCGGTCATGAACCTCGTCGGAACTAGTGGCATCGGAGATGGAGGCTAGAGTGCCTGTAGAACTTGAGTCGGAATGAGACTATGAGCCGCATTGAGACTCTTATGTCGGATGAGCCCCCTTCTCAGACTGTAGGGAAACTTCATGATCGGATGAGTGCTCCTCATTAGTTACTACCACCTACTTATCTCGGCACCTCGTGGTCAACGGGGCAGTAGGGGAGCCTCTAGTATGCTCCGGTGCGTACTTCTCTCCACTAGATTCATCAATGAGTCGGAGTGAGGGTCCTAACGACTTAGACTTCCCTCTACTCTGGTATAAAGGTGTTTTCTTTGGCACCTTTTGATGTGTGGGAGATTAGTTACTAACTGAAGAACTAAAAAAAAACTTAAGAAATTTTTTTAGAATAATATTTTAACTTAGAAAAAAAACTGGGACAATAGCTATATTTGTGACCCACGGTGGGTACCTACAAACCGTTGATCAGACGATACACCATTAGTGCTCAGCGAAGGTTCCCATCGTAGGTTAGGAAGCCCATTTTAGGATCTATGAAGTTGGAGCCATGGTCGTGCAGAATGGTCCATCGATTGAACGACTGACCATAGTCCATGCCGTGGTTCTCAACTAACGTTACTGAAGTGTGCACTAAATAAACAGACCATGACCTACGGTTCCTAGGTTGCCCCACGGTTCGTGGATTGTGGTCGTCAACCAGGATTGATGCACCTAGTGATTCACTTAGCAACAATTAAATACCAACTCCGCACTACAACTTCTATACTACATCTAGAACATGCATTTCAACATAGTAACATGGTAATCTATCATTCTTAGGGGTCGTTTGGTAGAGTGTATTAGGAAAAATAACGCATGTATTAGCACTGTGTATTACTAGTACCTTTTTTGGTACTCTTTTCCAACCTATGTATAACTAATGCTTGCATTAGTTATACACTCTATTGTGTATTAAAGTGTGTATAGCTAATACCATGGATTTCTAGGTATTAGCAATGCAATGGTTTTAATGCATGCATTAGATTAACTAATGACAAAACTACCCTCTATTAATAATAATAATAATTAATTATTATAATAATAATTATAATTATTATAATAATAATTATTATAATAATAATAATTATAATTATTATAATAATAATAGTTATTATAATAATAATAGTTATTATAATAATAATAATTATTATAATTATTATTATTATAATTATTATAATAATAATTATTATTATAATAATAATAATTATTATTATAATTATTATTATAATTATTATAATTACTATTATAATTATTATAATTACTATTATAATAATTATAATAATAATTATTATTATTATATTATAATAATAATAATTATTATTATAATTATTATAATTATTAATAAATATTATTATTATAATTATAATTATTATATTATAATAATAATAATTATTATTATAATTATTATAATTATTAATAAATATTATTATTATAATTATAATTATTATAATTATTATTATAATTATTATTATATTATTATTATTATTATTATAATTATTATTATTATTATTATTTTTGTAAAAGAATGTGAGGGTATTTTTGTAAACAAATATTTTTTTAATAGTCTTTATACAAGGCTTGCTATTTCCAATACATCAAACCAAACAATGTATAAGAAATAATGCAAGCATAACTAATGCAGGCATTACTAATGCTTGCATTACTAATGCATGCATTACTAATACATCATATTCAGCATTATTCTTATACACTCTACCAAATGACCCCTTAGGGTTCCAATCATGCAATTTATATATTCACCCAAAATTAATTCTGGAACCCTAAGCCAAGAAGCGAACTAGACGTAGAGTCATATTATTCAGTTTAATTTGATTAACAACACCCACAAAACCATTGTCACAAGGGTAATTTAGAACTAATCCTAATATTTTGAACATGCAATATACCCAAGGTCAAGTACAACTTTGTGATTTCAATTTAAACAGTGAAAAGTTCAAAGTTTTTGTTGAAATCGGTTACCTTTCAAGCAATACAAAGTTGTTGAGTGTGTTGGTAGTGCTTCCTTCTTAAGACCCAGATGAACTATTGACACAGAACCCGTACCTTGCTCTTTTAGGAGAAGAAGAATATAGAGGAAAAGAATAAGGAGTAGGAAATATATGGGAGTAGTAGGGGGGAGATTAATGGGTGAAAATGATGTGAACGGGAATGAAGAGGTGGTTTTATGGTGAAATAACCATTTGTAACGGTTGGGAAAAAGAGGTAAATAGGGGATGTGTTTGAAATGTGAAGGGTTTTATTTTAATAGGGGTCTAGTTCGATTTAACAGATTAACCTTAACTTAGACCCACGAAACCCCATCGATGGTCCATGAGTCAATCGACGATCTGTCAATGGGTTCTGTGGTTCTCCCTGACACTTATTGATTTTTAAGAAAACATACATGGGGTCTACGGATGTCATCTACGGTCCCCCGATTGAACGACAGACCGTCTATGGGAACCGTAGACCACTACATCAGTGACTATTTTGTAGATTTGTTTTCTTTGCTTTCTAGCACACGTAGCAAACATTAGGACTTCCTTTTTACATTTTCTTGACTTTTTTTGGACATGGACCCTATTTTATCCGATCTCCAAAAATTACATAAAAAACTAAACTTCTATATAGGAGATAAGAAAGCTAAAAGTTCATAAAAATAAATAAACAAACATTCCTAAGATAGGCTAGATATTACATCGTGGGTTGCCTCCTAAGTAGCGCTTGATTTAACGTCGCAGCAGGAGGCAACCACCTTGATTACTCAGACTTTATCAAGACCCCATTTCTCTATCACTTCGTTGCCTTCTTCAAACTTTCCCAGGTAGATTTTTATCCTTTGGCCATTCACCTTGAATCGCGTTCCTTCATTGTTTTTGAGTTCAACCGCTCCATATGAAACCACTTGTACCATTTTGAATGTCCCAGTCCACTTGGATTTGAGTTTGCCAGGGAACAATCTCAACCTTGAGTTGAACAAGAGTACCAAATCACCAGGAATAAACTCACGTTTTTCGATCTTTTGATCATGGTACTTCTTCATCTTCTCCTTGTATAAGGCTGAACTTTCATATGATTTTAGGCAAAACTCATCGAGATCATTTATCTCATTCAATCTTTGATTTGATGCGGCGCCCCAATCCAAATTTAGCTTTTTCAGTGCCCACATTGCTTTGTGCTCTAACTCTACAAGAAAATGACAAGACTTCCCATATACAAGTTGGTAAGGGGACATATCTATGGGAGTTTTAATGCAGTGTGATAGGCCCATAGAGCATAATCAAGCCTTCTTGACCAATCTGCTATGTTTGCATTCACAGTCTTCGCAAGAATTTGCTTTATCTCTCTATTAGACACTTCAACTTGCCCACTAGATTGCAGATGATAAGGAGGTGCGATGCTGTGACGAACACCATACTTCTCAAGCAACGCTTTGAACAACTTATTACAAAAGTAAGAACCTCCACCGTTAATAATTTCCTTTGGTGTACCAAATCCATAGAATATATTCTTTTTCAGAAATGCGGTGATACTCTTACCTTCATTGTTTTGAAGTGCTACTGCTTCCACCCATTTAGACATATAGTCAACCACTACAAGAATTTACTTCATCCCAATCGAACACACAAACGGACCCATGAAGTCAAGACCCCAACCATCAAACCACTCAATCACTAATATCGGGTTCATTGGTAGTTCTTGCTTCCTTGAAATTCCTCCTTCTCTTTGACAACGATCACAAGACTCGGTGAAGTCATGAGCATCTTGGTGGATAGTAGGCAAATAATACCCACACTGCAAAATTTTATGAGCAGTCTGGCTACAACTATGGTACCCACCAATAGGAGTTTAATTACATGCCTATAGTATATTCATCATCTCAACTTCGGGCACACAATGACGAATAATCCCAGCAGCAAAAATATGAAATAAGTTAGGCTCTTCCCAAAAAGAATTCTTCACATCATACATGAAGTTTCTTCTTTGGTTAAATGATAGATCTGAAGGAACCAAATCATTTGCCAAATAAATTGCAAAGTCTACGAACCAAGGAATAAGGTCATAAGAAGCAACCAATACATGTTCATCGGGGAATGCATCATTAATTTCGACTCCATCTTCTAATTTGATCATAGCTTCTTCCTCTAATCTAATCTGGACAAGTGATCAGCAACTTGATTTTATGTACCTTTTCTCTCTTTAACATCAAAGTTAAATTCTTACAGCAATAATACCCATCTAATCAGTCTTGGTTTGGCATCTTTCTTAGCCATAAGATACCTCAATGCGGAATGATTAGTATGCACAATGGCTTTAGTGCCAAGCAAATAGGATCTAAACTTTTCAAATGCAAGAACCACATCAAGCGATTCTTGTTCAGTAACAATATAGTTCTTTTGAGCAATGTTCAAAGCTTTGCTCTCATAGTAAATAGGATGAAAATTTTTAACTCGCCTCTGTCCAAATACTACGCCAAGTGCCACCCCAGTTGCATCACAAATTACTTCAAACGGTTGTCCCTAATTCGGTGAAATACTTTATTGGTGCAGAAGACAACATCTCTATCAACTCTTTAAATCCTCTCATAAAAGCATCATCAAACTCAAACTTGGACTCTTTTTCAAGTAGTTTGCACAATGGGTGTGCAATTTTTGAGAAATCCTTTATGAATATCCTGTAGAAACCTGCATGCCTTAGAAAACTTCTAAGACCTTTTACAGAGATGGGTAGTGGCAAATTTTTTATATTACCTCAACTTTAGCTCTATCAACTTCAATTCCTTTCTGCGAAATTCAGTGACCCAAAGCTATACCCTTTTTCACCATAAAGGGATATATTTCCTAATTGAGCACACGATTGCACTCTTCACACCATTTTAGCACCTCAACCAAATGAGTTAGACAATCATCAAACAAATGACCAACTACAGAGAAATCATCCATAAATACCTCTATCCTGTCCTCCACCATATAATAAAATATAGACTCATGCAATACTGAAAGGTTGCCGGAGCATTACATAACCCAAATGTCATTCTTTTGAACGCAAAGTCCTATAAGGACAAGTGAAAGTGGCCTTCTCCTGGTATTTAGGAGATATGTAAATTTGATTGTAGCCCGAATACCCATCTAGAAAACAATACCAACCCTTTCTGGCAAGACGATCTAACATTTGGTCCATGAACGGCTTTGGAAAGTGGTCTTTCTCTGTCCATGCATTCAACTTGCGATAGTCCATACACACTCTCCAACCAGTCACCGGCCTCATTGGAACAAGCTCATTCTTAGCATTGGGAACAACAATGATTCCTCATTTCTTTGGCACATATTGAACTAGGCAAACCCAATTACTATCATCAATAGAATATACCATTCCAACATCTAACTACTTGATGATTTCCTTCTTCACAACCTCTTGCATCGTGGGATTCAATCTTCGTTGGTGCTCAATACTTGGGTTGTTGTCCTGCATGAGTTGAATTTTTGAGTACAAATGCCCGATGGAATAGCAATAATATCAGCAATCGTCCATTTTATAGCCTCTTTGAATCACTTTAGTACCGATATCAAAGCCTCTATTTGGCCTTCACTCAAGTTAGCAGCAATTATAATCGACAAAGGACTATTTTGGCCGAAAAATACATACCTCAAGTGGGATGGAAGAACCTTAAGTTCCAACTTTAAAGGCTCATTAATGGATGGTTTTGCTGGAGTGTCTCGATTATTCATGTCTAAATCCAACTTCCTTGGTTTATGACAAAACTCAACCCAATCAAGTGCAGCATCTAACTCATCATATTCATCAATCACATTTCCGTCAAAGTTCATTATCATAGCCGCTAGTGCCTTAACACTGAACCACTCTTCAATAGATACTTCTGGTTCTTGTTCAACACTATGATTTACTAACGATACCTCTTTAAGATCACTTCCACGCTTGATAAGTCAAAAAATTGTACTCATTTAGGGGTTTATTTTGATAGAAATAGTATCATCAAATGCTTATTTTGTCTCAATATCTGATAAAAACTCGTAAGTTTCAGGTATTTAAAGTTTTAGTGGAAACATGGACATTTAGGTGCAAAAAGGAACAAAAAGGCTAAAAAGAATGAAGAAGCTGAAACCTGTGCATCGCCAAGCACACTGGGTGATTTGCCGAAGGGACACACTCCTCCCTTTGTTCCAGTACGCGAAGCCTTGAAGGTGCAGGATCATAAAGGCGATGAAAGGAACAGTCGACGTTTTGCCGAATAATTCTGCGAAGCAATACTAGGTCACCAAATGACACAGAGCACGACAATGCTGAAGGCTAGTGCAAGATGGCAATGAACTACACGAAAGGGCGAATCGATGAGTTAATCGGTGATTCCGACTAACCTCGTTTAAAGATCCACCAACACTATTTTCTGAAGTCTATAAATACTAAACTTGTTATTAATTTTTAGGAGAGAGTCAAACATTTATTTAATTTCCAGAATAGAATAGTACTTTTTGGGATATTTTCTCTCAAGTTTGGGGAGGGTTTTTGGGAGACTTGAAGAAAGAAGGATTTCATCTTCCCCAAGTTGGAAGTGGGTCTTCTCCATTCTTCTTCCTTTGCTTAAATCAAGGTTTAATTCCTTATACCAATTTGATTTTGGTATCATTTTAGGTGTATTTTGTTATTTCTTGATGTGTGGCTAAACCCCCCATTTTTGGGGTGTGATTTAGAAAATATGTGTTGATATTGTTGCTGGGTCTTGCTTGCTGATAGGATAGATATATTTTAATGATGATTTCACCTAGTGGTTGTGGTTTAATTTAATGGGTTTGTAGTTGCAAATATAAAACCACCCATGTGTTTTCAGCTTGCCCGAGAGGGAGGTCGCGAAACCAAGACAGCTTGACTGATGGCCTAAGGAGTGGGTCAACAGGAGGTTCAGCCCGAGAGGGTGAACCCTAGTTCCATATCCTAACACTTAGCTCGAGAGAGTGAGTGGGGTAAGGCATAGGCTGGCCTTCATGCGGCAAATGGGTGTCCAATAGGAACGCATTCGAAATGGGGTAAGTTGCCCGAGAGGGAAGTTATTTCCATCTAAAGCTTAGCCTAGTCAGTATTATCTTGCAAATTTCCTATCGAAAGCATGTACCTAACAATGTATCTCAACTTGTATTGCGGTCACACTCCAAGAACTTGATCTTCTTACATTTTTTTTGTTGTTTTTACTACTTGTGACAAAACCCCCAATTGATATTTGACACTTTTGTGGCACCCCTTTTAATTTACAATGTTTTTAATCGTTAATGTCTTTAGCTGGGACTAATTAAAACAAAATTTTATTTTTCTACTAATTCTCAAAACCACTCCCTTGGGACACAACCCCAACCCTTAGTTGGGTTACTATATTATCGACGATCGTAGACACTCGTACTGTAGGTTAGTGATGTTGGTCACGATAAGCATCAAAATGGCACCGCTGCCGGAGAGTGGTGTTGTTTGAGAATTTTCAGATTAGTAGAATTTTTGTTCTTCTTAGTGGTAGTTTGCTAATTTAATTTTTAGTTTTGTTCGGTTGATTGTGTAAACATTTCAGAAAGCATGAGTGTTAACGGTAGTAACGGGAGCCAAGTGGGCCATCAGGACGACATTGGCAACCTCAACGATGTTCAAGAGCCCAATATCAATGATCCACATCTCATGGGAGGTGTTGGAGCCATCCATCTACCTCCAACAGAGGGAAATGCACTATTCCATATAACAAGCACCATGTTGCAACTTTTGCAACTAAAGGGACTTTTTAGTGGATTGGCTTATGAGGACCCACATGAGCATCTTCGAAACTTTGTGGATGTGTGTGGACCTTTCTCGTTCAAGAACATCTCTCAGAAATCAGTTCGATTAAGACTACTCCCTTTCTCATTGATGGGGGAAGCGTGAAAGTGGTTAGCTGAGTTGCCACATCACTCGATCAGTTCGTGGGAGGATTTGGTCACCCCATTTATTGTGTGATTCTTTCGTCCCTCGAAGATGATGACTATTCGGGATAGCATCCAAAGCTTTAAGGGTCTGAATGGAGAGCCTCTGCATGAAACTTGGCTCCGGTTTAAGAAATTGGTGCTACAATGCCCAACCCATGGTCTACCTGATTTTGTGCTCCTTCAATACTTCTACTGGAGTCTAGATTTGGTAAACAAAGGTGTAGCTGACCAACTCTTGGCCGGAGAATTAATGCAGCAACCATATGTAGTAGCAGCTCAACTTCTTGATGGCATGACAACCATCAACATAGCGTGGTACACCCGCGAAGACCAGGTCTCACCGGTCACATTTCAGCTATCTAAGGAGCAGGTTGAAAAGGATAATGAGAGAGACCAAAACACAGCCAAGATGATGACGCATCTTGATATTTTATCCAAAAATGTCATGGGGGCTGGTACCCGTGGTGTTAATGTTGCGGGAGTCGGGGGTGAAGTTTGAAGCCAGGTATGATGAGGAAGTAAATTTTCTAGCTAACCAAGGAAGGGGCTATCGTTCAAACTACCCAAGGCAGGGTGGTAGTTAAGGATGGGTTAGAGACGACAGCTGGAATAATCGAGATCATAAATGGAGGGACCGTAATCCAAATTGGAAGGATGGGGAGAAGGATAAATATGTGCCTCCCCACGAGCATCAGAAGCCCAAGGATTTAGAAGGTGGTAGGTCCTAGGATTTTCTCTCGCGTATCCTAAACAAAGTTGAAGGGTCAGACAAAATGCTGAAAAGAATAAAAGAAGATGTGTCTACCCTCAGCCAGACTGTCACCTCTCATTCACTTTTGATGAAGCAGTTAGAAACCCAAATGGGTCATATCTCGTCTTATCTCAATCCGAGACAACAAGGGGGTTTGCCTAGTGATACTATGGCTAACCCTAAGAGTGAGGTCTGAAGATGGACTTGCACTGTGCCACGACGTTAACTAAGGCGCTGTTTGGGAGGCAACCCAAAACCCTTTTAATAATTCCTAATTACTAGTAGAATAATTTTGTGTTGATTGTACAAGTTAAAGTAAGGGAGGTGATTGAAATAGCATATAGAGGCAAGCAACAGGTCTAGTTGGCGGATCGCCGACAAGATCGGCGAACACGATTCTTTCCGCCATCTGACTCAAGGCACTGTTAGCTTGGATCCAGTAAAACTCGACGGTTTGAATAAAATTAGTGGCGCATCGCCGACCATGTCTGTGAACTCGATGAAAACCGTCGATTGGAATCCTCACATGAGCTGCAGATCCTGTTGCAGTTGGCAAAGAAACTAGACACTTGGTGCTTCGCCGAGTGAATGGGCAAATTGACTAACATCGCCGAATGGGCGGAAACTGGACGGTTTTTGCAAACCACAGGTTTAAAAGTTCCATTTCATTCACTTTCCCTCACTGCTTCATCCTTTCAAACTCACACCCGCACTCTAGGATTTTATTTCTTGCACTTTTAGATTATTTTAAGTGTTGGATTGTGCTCGGATTTGGATTGCATTGGCGCCTAGCACATTAGTACTATCTAAATCAGCACCAAAGATTGGTAATGGAACCCCTCAGTTATTTTATCAAAAGTTGTACTCATTCACATAATGATCGATAGCATAAAATCTCTGCTGAGTCTCTAAGTTACTGGGATTGCATATATTATCGATTATGATTTGGTATTTTCTGCATGATTTTAGGGACTCCCACTTAGCTATGCTTTGAGCTAAATTGTTACGCGGTGGCAATAGAAGTTTCTATGGGTCTTCATTGAACTTGAGTTATATAAGCTCATGTTGCATTATCTGGGGTTGCGGGGTGAAACTTGAAAGGCTGGGTTGAAAAAGACACGTTGAGCTGATCGGCGAGATGAACAAAATCCGTTGAACTGCTCGGCGGTTCACCTAACGTCCCCATTTCGCCTTTAACTGAATACTTTATGTATTGATTCATCTGTGACTTTCGGAGGTCAAGTTAATTCGCACAATGCACTCGGCGACTCGCTGAAAGATTCCTTGTTCGCCCTTTGTCTGCGCCCTCGTATCATTTGTACATCATTTTCAACGAATTAGTTTAACAGGACAAACACCTCGCTAACTAGCTTGGCTAAGAGATTCCACACTCAGAAATATCCTTTCGCTCCTATTTTAATTACTATCTAACTTATCCTCGAAGTCTTTGCCGAAATGGCTAGACCAAAAGTCAGAGGGGGAAATGATCCACCCAGGCACATAAGAGCACGAGAGTTTAAAAAAAATGAAAGAAGGCAGAGCTAGCCTGACAAAGGAAATATACCAAGGAAGCCAAGGCAAAGAAATGAATTCCCATCGATCCTAATGTGCCTCCATGGGCTCCAAGTTTAGTTAATGTAATACGGCCCTTTGGAGCAGCTCATGAGATAGATCAAATTATTGTAGCTAATCTTGCTGCAGAGGCCAAGGCAAAGGCAAACAATGAGAACCAAAACAACAATACTCCGGGGACCATTGTTTTACTTTAGGGAGATGCATCGACCACTAATGCCCTGGCAGATAGAGAAATTGCATAGACAGGACCCTTCTTTACGTCTTTGTCTTTCTTTACTTTCCCTTTTGGATTATGTATTATTTGAATTTGAGGACAAACACTCTTATTTGTGGTGGGGTGGGGCCCACCTTATTTTGCTTGTTTTGCTTGTTTCGAATACTTGTGTTTTGGCGTACATTTGGGTTGTCTATTTTTCAAAACTTCTTTGTGATTGTTTGATCTTGTGGCTCCGCTTAATTTTAATTGCAAAATGATTTTGACCCTTCCAAATTTTTTTGAATTTTTCGCACATTTTTGCCACCCCTCGTGAGTTGAATGTGGTTGTTTTTTAGTAAAAAATTGAGTCTTGGTTTTGATCAATACCGATGACTTGAATAATGCTCTCAACTAAATGAATATGAATGTACTGCTACGATGAGGCCAAATGAAGTTGCATAAACAATATGTGAACTCTTTGCATCTCGTTGTGATTAGCCATTTATTGAATTGATTCTGTTATAATGACCATTGTACACTAGAGAAAGTGTGTAGTCTTGTTTGATTTAAGTGTCGATGCCTTGTGTGATTAGCTTGCTTTGAACCATGCATGAATAAACCTAGAATTTACCCTGTTAGTTTGATTGATTTAGAAAGGTGTTCTCTTGAGATGATCTTAGGCAACTTTAAAGAGTGTGAGCCAACTTTAACATATACCTCTTTTGTGGACTACCCGTGAGGGTGTGAAACTCTTTTGAACACCCTTTGAGCCTTACCTTTCTTTGGAAGAACATTTATGAACCCTAGACCTTACTTGACCCACTACCTATAATCCTCTTGATTTGTGATTTAGCAAATAGCCAACTTAGGCCAAAAGCCTAAGTTGGGGGTGTGGTGAAAAGGAAAAGGAGAAGTCAAGAAGTGCAAGAAAAGTACCCCTTAACCCATGGTGTTGCAGAACGATTGAAACACTGTGGAATAAAGTACAAAAGAAATTGGGTTTTTAAGCAATCCATGGAGGAGAATAAAAAGATGACTTAGAAGCACTAGAAAAAAAATTGATAAAGAAAAAAGAAGGGAATGACTTGAGAATACCACATCTGACGAGGAAAAAGTCACTGGATGATAAGAAATATAAGAAGAAACATACTAGCAGAAAGTTAAGAAAATGTCAGGGATAGAACTAGCCCCAGGAAGTAAAATATTTACAGCTAGATGTAAAAACCTATATGTTTTAACAACAAAAAATAAAATAAAATAAATAAAAATAGAAGATCCTTTTGAAAGGATAGTTACAGTCATAGATAATAATGATTATAGTTATAATGAGATAGATATAGAAGGAGATTTAGAAATAGTAAAAGAAAGATTAAGCACATAAAAAAGAATAAACTATGAAATACCCCAAATATCATAAAAAATGAGTACCTCAAGAAGAATAGATAAAACTCCACAAAAATCAATGGAAGAAGAAATAAAACCATATCATTACTACATAATGGAGGAATGGAACAACGAATATATCTAATATTAATAAATACAGGACAAGAAGAAAACTATATAACAAGAGAATTAGTAACAGAAGATGAGATAATTACTACTGAACAATTATGCCATGAACTACCAAAGACATTAATATATACCGAAGAAACTACAGAAAAAGAAATAATCATTGGAGGAGTACCAATAGTAATAAAGTTTAAAATATATCAAGGAGATAAAAAAATCACTTTAGGAATAAAATGACTATAACAAGTAAAACCATATAATCTAGAAGACAAACAGTTGACAATAAATTATGAAAATAAAAGAGTAATAATAAAAAGAACTTTAATATGATAAAATGAAAATATATATACTTGCAAAGATAATAATAGAAGGATATTATAACAACTATTATACACCAATGATAGATACAGGAGCAGAAGCTAATATATGTAAATACAATTGCTTACCAGAAGATAAATGGGAAAAATTAAAAACACCGATAGTAGTAACAGGATTTAATAATGAAGGAAACATGATCACATATAAGGGAAAAAATATAAAAATACAAATATGGGATAAGATAAATGTATAACTTCGAGCTTACAACAAAAGATATGCTATTAGGAATGCCGTTTTTAGAAAAAATATACCACATATAATAACAAAAACACACTGGTGGTTCACAACACCATGTAAACAAAAAATAGGAGCAAAAAGAGTGAATAATAAAAAACGGAAAACAATAGAATGGATAAAAGTAAGTGAAAAAATTACACAAAAATTAGAAAATATAAAAGGAGAAGACCCTAAAATATAATTAATTATATTCTCTATAGATAAAGTAAAAATAATCCAAGATAAGTTAGAATTGTTATATAGTGAAGATCCTTTACAGATGGGAAAAACATAAAACAAAAGTAAAAATTGAGCTAATTGATAATAATAACATAATAACCCAAAATATTTTAATGATTTAACGGAATTTAAGATACATATAAGCGAATTACTAGAAAAAGGGTATATGCAAGAAAGCAATAGCAAGCATACAAACCCATCATTTATAGTAAATAAACATAGCGAACAAAAAAGAGGAAAAAGTAGAATGGTTATTGATTATAGAAATTTAAATGAAAAAACTAAAACATATAATTACCCAATACCAAATAAAATATTAAAAATAAGACAAATACAAGGATATAATTACTTTAGTAAATTTGACTGCAAATCAGGATTTTACCACTTAAAATTAGAAGAAGAATCTAAAAAACTTACAGCATTTACAGTACCACAAGAATTTTATGAATGGAATGTATTACCATTTGGATATAAAAATGCACCAGGTAGATATCAACACTTTATGGATAACTATTTTAAACAACTAGAAAATTGTGTAGTATATATTGATGATATATTACTATATTCCAAAACACAAGATGAACATATAAAATTATTAGAAAAATTTATATATATTATAGAATATTCAGGCATAAGTCTAAGCAAAAAGAAAGCAGACATAATGAAAAAGCAAATAGAATTTTTAGGAATACAAATAGATAAAAATGGAATAAAAATGCAAACACATAGTACAAAAAATAATTAACTCAAATGAATAACTAGATACAAAAATAAAATTACAATCATTTCTAGGACTAGTAATTCAAGTAAGAGAATACATACCAAAATTAGCAGGGAATTTAAAACTATTACAACAAAAATTAAAGAAAGATGTAGAATACCAGTTTGATAAAAAAGACCAAACACAAATACAAAAAATAAAACTATTATGTAAGAACCTACCTAAACTATATTTTCCGGATGAAAACAAAAAAATTACTTATATAGTAGAATCAGACGTCAGTGAAAAAAGTTATGGAGGAGTCTTATAATACAGGTATGATGAAGAAAAAATAGAACATCATTGCAGATATTATTCAGGAACATTTACTACTACGGAAATAAAATGGGAAATAAATAGGAAAGAATTATATGCAGTGTATAAATGTTTACTACCATTTGAACCATATATTGTATATAACAAATTTATTATAGGGACAGATAACACACAAGTAAAATGGTGGCTAACAAGAAAAATACAGGATTCAGTAACTACAAAAGAAATGAGAAGATTGGTATTAAATATATTAAATTTTACATTTATTATTGAAGTAATAAAAACTGATAAGAATGTTATTGCAGATTACTTATCAAGACAAAACTACTCAGACTGAAAAAGAAAATACAATTGAAGATATACTCAAAACCATTACTACATTTTGTATAAAAGTGGACAGTATGGACAATGAGATACAAAAGCTAAAGACTAATGAAGATAATCTGAAGTCTAAAGCCAATACAGGTCAGCAGTATGACTGTAAAAATGTGGAGCTAAGTCAATCGGAAGACTTTAAAAATCCAGAGCTAAAAGGTGACGTTGGGAAACACCTTAAAACCCATAATATTTGTTTAAATACAGCTACAGGTACAAGTAAACAAGTTAGTGAAAAACAGCATAAGAATACAAACTTAAACCAGCTATTTGAAAAACCATTTACTCCAAAAATGCCAAGAAACACATTGACTATGGAACCACAAACCTTTACCTATGCAGATAGCCTACAAAATGAGAAAAAAATTATATAACAATGTCACGAGAACATATATTGAAAATATATACAAAATCCAAACCTATTTAAACCGTAATCCTAGATCCACTACAACCAAAGAACCAAGTCAAGACTACCTAACCCAAAATTTACAAGGTTATAACAAGTTAATCGTACAATAAAAAACTAACGCCAATTTAGTAAGAACATGTTACAATTATGGACTATTAAATACCGTATATACATACGATGGAGAAGAGATAAGTGGAATACCAGAACTACACAAAGCATTCGTCACATATAAAAGAGTTACCAAAGGAATCTTATTTTATATAAAGTTTTATACAGCACCAGCGGAGATATTATACGAAGAGATAAAACCTCCAATCCAAGTTATTAAGATTGAACTAACCAAAAATTTGATTATACCTGAAGATATTGGACAACAGGAAGAAATACGAAAAATAGAGATACCAAGTTTTTATGCCAATAAAAGAATAATTGGTATATCAACTATTATACAAGAGTTAGCAAACAATTATTTAAACGGCAATGCTATATGGAGTTACTACTCTAGAGACCAGTTAATGATATATTCTAATTCAAGAGAAATAAGGAAAGCAGATATGGATGAAGTCCAGAGATAGATTTTATCATTATTAAAACCAGAAGAAAGACCTACGACAAGAGCACTCAAAGCAGGATTTATTTCGCCAGAATTATTAACCAGATATTGCGAGCTAATTGGACACAAATACCCTAATCATCTATGTACAAAATGAAATGGAGAAGATAATGTGATTCCCGATGTCCAGCTGGAATGATTAAATGAGATAGAGACGGAAGAAGATAAGAAGAAGAAGACAAAAATAAAAAGACACATGAAGAAAAATGTGCAAAGAAAGTCGTAGATAAAAAGATAAGGAAGAAGACATATGGCCAAAAGCAAAGTAAATAGTCAAGTAAAAAAGTCATAAAGTAAATAGTACTATGTAATAAAGTCATGAAGTAGGTGCATGATTATGCATTATAGGTGCATTATTATTAAGACAAGTGTAAAGTACTAGGTATGGTAGGTGGTGTGCATTATTAATAAGGATGACAAGTGTATGAATGGTAGGGGGTGTGCATGCATTATTGTAAAGTAAGTAGTACGTGCATGAGTGTGTAGATAAGTGTGAATGCAGTAGAATTTCCTTTTTATATAAAGGAATGTATATGTAATATAAGAGGCAAGCTTTGAATAAAACGAAGCAAGTTTCCTAAAAACACTCTCTCAAATATTTAATACTTAATAGATAATAGAACAACCTTCAGATATCATGGATAAGCAAGAGTCAAAGATAATGGAACAACCTTCAGATATTATGGATAAGCAAGAGGCAAAGGTATATTGTTAAAAAAATATGCAGAACTAATTTCATATATTCCTGAATATCATATATATGACTGAATAAATTTATGTTAGTTATTATGTATTAGAATTATTTGAATTATGATTTCTAGTTTATTAGCACACTGGAAATAGGGAGAAAACTTCTATACTATGCCATCCTAATGTTGAAACCGGTAGGCAAGGAAAGCCGTTTAGGGGAGTAAACAAAGTTGAGGCACTGATAAGAATGAAGTATCCGCTAAAGTACGATGCTAGTAGTGACAGGAGAACATGATAAACAGATAATCTAGTTCGTAATGATCGAATATGAATTTAATCAATTATGGATATGATAGGAAGGAATAATTGAAAATAAAAAACCTGCATAATAACGAACATGACTACATACATACATGATGAAATGATAAAAAACTATGAAACTCTAATCTTATATAAACTTAAAGATATAGAAATAATTGAATTAAGAAGAATACTATGGGAAAAGATATTTAATAATAACGGATCAGAAGATATATTAAACCAACAATGATATGAAATAAACCTACATGATTTAGACCTCGAAAGAATAGAATGGTATGATTTAGAAATAAATTCAGACTAAAATGAACTACGAATATTTACAATATTGGACAGAATCTATGGAAGATATAAAACTATTAGAACAATTAATGGAGGAAAATTTATATATGTACCTAAGAACCCAAGATATGTTATATCTAGTATATATCATAAATAATATTAAAGGGATATCAAGATTAAGACCCTTGAAAAAAGAATATTATAATAAAATTTTCGAGATAAATTCCTCACCTACCACACTACCACCTACCACACTACCCAAAATATGAATTCATCAACTATCAATTCCGCACCCCCAAAAAAATGGTATCAGAGCCTAAATTACTATACCTTTGCACCCATTACAAGCCTTAGAAAGACCTTTTTTATTTTGAGTGAGCCGGACCGAAGATTGATCGAAAAATAAGGGAAAGCCTATGAGTGAAAACATGCATTGTTTTCCTCTTTCTGAGTGTGAGTGTTGCATTTGATTCCTGATCTTGAATTGATTAACCTTTGTGCGTGAAGATGGAATCATTCTTTATGTGAGGGCATTTAGATACTTTTTGTTGAGCTTGAACTGGCACAAGTAGAAAGTATTGCGAGCATGAGAATCTTTGGTAAGGGTGTGTCACAACTTGAATCTTTGATTACACAATTGATCCTTGCATAAGTAAATTGAGTCTTGTTGTGTGCATGATTGAGTCTTGTGTAGCACTGTTTGAGACACCCTTTTTGAACGGCTTAACTCAAGTTTGCTTGAGGACAAGCAAAATTTAAGTTGGGGGTGTTGTTGAGTCCACAAATTGGACTCATTTAGGGCTTTATTTTGATAGAAATAGTGTCCTCTAATGCTTATTTTATCTCAATATCTGATATGAACTCGTAAGTTTCAGGTATTTGAAGTTTTAGTGGAAGCATGGACACTTAGGCGCAAAAACAAATAAAAGGCTAAAATGAAATAAAAAGCTAAAGCCTGCACATTGCCAAGCATACTGGGCGATTTGCTGAAGGGACGCACTCCGCCCTTTGTTCCAGTACGCGAAGCCTTGAAGGAGCAGGATCAAAAAGGCGATGAAAGGAGCAGTCGGCGTTTAGTAGAATAATTTTGTGAAGTAGTACTAGGTCGCCCAATGGCACAGAACACGATGATGCCGAAGGCTAGTATAAGACGACAACGAACTACACCAAAGGGAGAATCGCCGAGCTAATCGTAGATTCTGACTAACCTCACCGAAAGATCCACCAACAGTATTTTCTGAAGTCTATAAATACTAAACTTGTTATTAATTTTTAGGATAGAGTCAAAAATTTATTTTAATTTCTAGAATAGAATAGTACTTTTTGGGATATTTTCTCTCAAGTTTGGAAAGGGTTTTTGGGAGACTTGAAGAAAGAAGGATTTCATCTTCCCCAAGTTGGAAGTGGGTCTTCTCCATTCTTCTTCCTTTTCTTAAATCAAGGTTTAATTCATTATACCCATTTGATTTTAGTATCATTTTAGGTGTATTTTGTTATTTCTAGATGTGTGGCTAAACACCCCCATTCTTGGGGTGTGATTTAGAAAATATGTGTTGATATTGTTGCTGGGTCTTGTTTGCTGATAGGATAGATGTATTTTAATGGTGATTTCACCTAGTGGTTATGGATTAATTTAATGGGTTTGTAGTTGCAAATGAAAAACCACCCATCTGTTTTTGGCTTGCCTGAAAAGGAGGTCGCGAAACCAAGACTGCTCGACTGATGGCCTAAGGAGTGGGTCGACATGAGGTTCACCCCGAGAGGGTGAGCCCTAGTCCCATATCCTAACACTCAGCTCGAGAGAGTGAGTGGGGTAAGGCGTAGGCTGGCTTTCATGCAGCAAATGGGTGTTCGAGAGGAACACATTTGGAACGGGGTAAGTTGCACGAGAGGGAAGTTATTTCGTTCTAAAGCTTTGCCTAGTCACTATTATCTTGCAAATTTCCTATTGAAAGCATGTACCCAATAATGTATCTCAAGTTGTTTTGCGGTCACACCCCAAGAACTTGTCCCCATACTTGATCTTCTTGTATTTGTTTTGTTGTTTTTACTACTTGTGACAAAACCCCCCAATTGATATTTGACACTTTTGTGTTACCCCTTTTGATTTACAATGTTTTTAATCGTTAGTGTCTTTAGATACGACTAATTAGAACAAAATTTTATTTTTCTACTAATTCTCAAAACTACTCCCTTGGGACATACCCCAACCCTTGGTTAGGTTACTATATTATCGACGATCGTAAACACTCGTAATATAGGTTAGTGTCGTTGGTCACGATAAACATCAATGCTTCATAGACCGATAGATATTAAAAGTTACTTTTTCATTGTTCAATCGAAATTTCATCTGCCCGCTTTCTATATCAACCAAAACATGCCCAGTCGCAAGAAATGGTCTCCCTAAGATGATGGAGACCTCAAAATCAACCTCAGAATCAAGTATGACAAAGTCCGTTGGAAATATGAATGTCTCAACTTTCACAAGGACATCTCGGAGCACTTCAATCGGTCTCTTCACAGTTCTATCAGACATAAGCAGCCGCATTGTAGTCGGCTTGGTAGGGCCTAGACCTAACATTTTATAAATCGACAATGACATCAAGTTAATGATATCACCCAAGTCACATAGGGCCTTCGCAAAGTGCAATATACCAATAGTACATGGGATAGTGAAAGCTCCAGGATCCTCTTTCTTCTTCACTGGTAACCTTGTAGCAATGGCACTACAATGATGCAACTAGTGTTCACTTTCAAAATTGACAACCTTCTTTTTACTCACTAGATCCTTCATGAACTTTGTATACCCTGTTATTTGTTCAAGTGCTTTTATCAACGGAACATTTATGGACAACTGCTTCAGCATAGCTATGAACCTGTGATATTTTCCCTCTGCAGTATTTTTAACCAACCTTTGTGGGAAGGGAGGTGGAGGTCTCGACATGGGGATAAATTTTTACGTCACCTCAGCTTCTTTTTCTGTATAATCTTTCAGCTCCTCAACTACCTCAACTTTATCCTCACCTTTCTCTGTCTCACTTTACATTTCACTTGGCATAGGAGGGTCTACGGTCTACTTTCCTCCGCGATTTATGAATGCCATTCAATGACCATCATTTTTCAGATTCTGGATAGTGTTGCTAGGAAGTGTTCCTGGCTGATGTGGATTTACCATTGTAGACAACTGACCCAACTGCTGCACAAGTTTCTTAGTCGATACTGCATGGGCATCAACCTTTTGACCGATACCTGATAAATCACTATGCGCCTCCTTCACATTGTCATCCGTTGCATTAATCGTTTCATCATCTTATGCATCATATCTTTAATGCGAGTCATACTCGATCCAACATTTTTATTACCAAGTGGGACCTAGGGTCCACTCTTTTCATTCTTATTTCCATAGCCATTCCGGTTGTAGTTGTTGTCATGATTGAAGTTCCCATCATGGACATAGCTCCCATCTCAATTGTAGTTACCATAGTTCCGACTTTGGTTTCCATGACTCTGGCGCCAATTCTCTGAATCAGATCCTTGGGCATTAGTCTGAAAATCTCCCATCTTATCATTCATTCACCAGGTTCACATCTTCCTCATAAATATACTCATCAACAGATGGTGGTCTAGTTTGATAGTTCACAACATTCACTTTCTCTGCACTACCGCTTACATGTTTCAACAACAAGCAAATTTATGTTTTCAATTGGGCCATCTCTTCACGAATATCATCATTGGACTAACTTGGTGCAATTTGGACAACAAACATGTTCCTTCCAGTATTTGCTTTTCTATTGCTCTATGCCTTGTTGTTCTTGGAGATCTTTTCAAGTTTCTCAGTTATATCCTCAAATGTGCATGCTCCGTAAGATCCTCCAGCAATAGTATCTAACACAGCTTTACCATTGCCATCTTGCCCTATGAAGAAATACTCTTTCAGTGACTCATCATCTATGCAATGGTTAGGTACACTCATGAATCCAATGAATCTGCCCCACGAGCTACATATCGACTCTCCCGACAAAGCTATGAAATTATTTAGTTTATCATTTAGATTCAACTTCTTGGTCACTTGAAAGTACTTCTCCATGAAGATCTTGTGCAGTAGGTCCCAAGTAGTAATTTAGTTGTATGGTAACTCAAAAAGCCACGCAGCAGCATCACCTCACATATATGTTTAAATCTGGTCGTCCCACACTACTCTTGCAGACACTCTTAAGTTTAGTCATACAAGCATATGGATCTTTCGAAGGTAACCCTACAAACAACCCTCTCGATGTAAGAATTTGCATAAGACTGTTGCTAACCACAAACGAATGTACCAGAGGTAGTGGAGGAAGAATAGTAGCACCAGTTGACTCCACAACATCATAGTTAACCATGTAGTTATCACGAACTCTCGATGCCTGAAGGTTATGCATGTCTTTCCGCATTTTCAACATGACCAGTCACATTCACTACTCCAGGAGGTTGCACACCAACTCTATCCCCTTGGCCCTCTCCAATTAGATCATTGTGTACTTCGAGATTTAAGCCTCTTCCAGCCATTCTTCTCAAAGTTTTTCTCAATTCCGAAACGTAGGGAATTAGGGGATTGCCTTAGCTTCGTGTACCTAGCATACACTAGAGGTAAGACATGTAGAAACAAGAACAAAACAAAAAACATAAAAAAAGGAAATACTTGACTAAAGTTCAATAAAGAAATTAGTCTAATCTAAAAGTCGTATTCTCCGGCAACGGGGCAAAAATTTGATACGCCCAAATTACACCTCCCGAAAGAAATATAAGTCATCGTTGTCAACTAAAGAACCGAACTTTTAGGTTAAGGTAGATCACACGAGGAATATGGTTTAGACTTATGCTAACTTACGATTATCTACGTCCAGTCAAACTATTTTTGAAAAAAGGTAACAATGTGGGGTTTTGTAAATAAAATAACAGTTTGTTGATTTATATCAATAAGTAACAAGTAAACTGAATTCACAGTTTTGAGATCTCAATATGAGATGAAAACTAGGGCATAAATGTTCCCCACAAACTCTTAATGCACTATTCCAAATAATAGTAATTCTATCCTAGTGTTAACATTCAAGGTTGATAAGTTAGGTATCCCTAAGTGATTGGACCTCTAAGTAGGGAATTTCACCATGCAACTTGGTTCGTCTACGGGTGTATGCTTTACTACCTGTTACCCTTAACACCAGATTAGCCTTCACAAGATTAGGGTTAGGCTATTAGATAGTGGCTAAACACGTCTAAATCTTTATTGTGTAAATGCTTTCTCATTCGTTACTTCCTTGGTTCGGAAAGTGGAAATGAGGCGAGTTCTAACGTTGCACGCCACTATAAAGCATTCTAAACGAAAGGATTGACAACATGCATCAACATTATTCTAGAATTATTTATTTATTAGTTATACATTGTTAATTACACATGGTTTTCACACATCTAGTTGTGGATTTAGCTACTCATGATTGAGAGTTAACAATTCATATTAGGGTTAATAAAATAAATCATGAACTTACAATTTGAATAGATGAAGGTCGTAATCTTGAATTAAAAATCAAACGCAAAGATCATAAACCAAGCTTTGAGTATTAATTGTCAAAAGAGTTTGCAAAATAACCCTCAAAGTAGAAACAAAGTATCCTAAAACCTCTAACAACCAAAAAAATAATGAAAAATGCTACTTATATTTATAGAAACTAAGTCCTAAACCAAGTAGGAAAATAAAATATAGGAAATTCTGGTTTTGGTGGTTTCGATTGACGGCAGCGAACGACTGACCGTGGATCAGCCAATGGTCTGTGGATCTCCTCCGTAGTTCAGTAATTGGCAATTATTCTTGGTCTTCAAATCGACGGGCATCACCTATGGTCCGTAGGTCTATTCACGGCCCGTACTGCTTCTCTGTGGTTGAAATATTGGAACTCAATTTTCTGAATCAAACAACGACACTGATCAACGGTCCGTCACTCAAGCTATGGGGTGTTGTTTGCCTCTGTGGTTCCATACTTGGTCATATTTCCTTGAACTCACGATTCACGCCTCCTACCTACGATTCGTTGACTGGACGATGGCTCGTGAGTGAGCTCGTAGGTTGCCAAATTTCTGGTGGTTCAGCTACATTCAACTTCAACTACTTCAAATCGACCTCCTCTAAAATTATGCCAAACACCATCACATATAATAACAAAAATGTCCAAGACTCACACAAACTTCAAGTATAATGCATCAAAAATACCACAAACTCATGATACATCAACTTGTTCTTAGTAGTTATATCTATTATGAGTACTAGTCGGGTTTATTGGGGTCCATTCGTGTTTTTACTGAAACTTGCACCTGAATGTACCTTTTGGGATTATGGTGGCCTAGTTAGGCTTAGTTAGCTGTACTTAGTTTTTTTTCTGTTCATAGTACACTCATGTACATTTCATTTATCATTCCATGGCTTCTACCTCTATTTATGTTTATTTCTCGCATTTCATATTGCTTTTACTTTTCTTGCTCAGTAGGTTATTGATGCATACTGAGTTCCTATTGTTTTGGTATTCATGCTACACTCTGCATCTATTTTGTGAAACAGGTCTGTCATGACCCAGATCATCGTGATTGACACCAACACTAACCCTCCGGTGGAAGAACCATTCATACTAATTATCTAACCAACTTAATCAAAATACTAAAGCATTTAAGGTTACATAAGCAAGTTAAATGCTAAGAAAAAGATAGGGAGTTCCATAAACTCCAACAAAAGTCTAACAACCAAAACTAACATTGCGGAAATAACGCCTAGAACCGAAAGTGAATGTACCAAAACTCTAACAAGATACATAAGTCTAAGCAAGAAGAGATACAACCGCATACTAAGCATAAGAAATCTAAAGAACTAGTCTGAGTCTGGAATGTGGACATAAATAGAAAGAGAACTCATGGAAGCCCGAAGGAACTGACTCACCCTTGAATTCGAACAACTCGAATCTTCTAAGTGAGGTCTGTCAATAGCTGCCTTAAGATGCCTTGTACTCAACAAAGAAAGAGCAAGTGCAATATCAGTATACAACCACAGTGTACTTGTAGGATCACACGGCTATCCCACTAAGTGCAATATACATAAGCCATTACAACAGAATAATAACATCCATACACCAAACATATACAATATCAATATCATTTACGAAAAATGTACAATTTCACAATTCTCAAGATATACAGTTATGTCAAGTCAATGGTCCTCTCATGGAACCCAAACCCAAACTATTAGCATACTGGTACGTGATACCCGATCCAATGTTTATGCCGGAATGTGGCAACCGATCCCATATTTATGCTAGAACGTGGCAACCGATCCAAGTTAGTGTGTCAGAACGCAATACCTGATCCATTCAAAAAGCCACAATCACAATCACAAAGTACATCCTCATAATCATACAATCAGGTCATGTTTCATGGCATTCATCATTCATCTATCCTCATTTACAAGTAGTGTGATCAATAGTGCAACATTTGCATACATACATGTATTATAATGAAGCAAGAACAAACATTTATCACACAATCATGAAATCGCAACCATCACTTACCTCGAAACAAGCTTGAATCCGCTAAGAAACTTGATTCTTCCCGTTCTGGATTCGTTCCGCTTGTTCTTGGTGTACAAATGATCAATATAACACGGGAATCAATACTCAATAACTAATTACCCAAATTCCCAACAATTGTATCAACCCTAGATCAAACCCTTGATCCCCATACATAGATTAGGGCTTTTCCCACCATAATTCCAAGATCAAAACCCTCCCCCATTAATAATTACCCGCTAGATTACTTTCTACGAATTGAAAAATGGATTCGGGAGTTAAAGCCTTACTTTTAACTTTAACAATGGTGAAAATCTGTCAAGAAAACACATGGGGCCGTCTCCTAGCTCTCAAAGTTGAAAAATGCATAATAGAACAATTTTGTACTTTATTTCCGACTTAAGTCACGTCTGTCCCACTTTGGCGGGAAAACCCCACCTTAGTGGCTTGCACGGAAACCAGTGAGCAAATTTAATAATTCCAAGACCCCCATTTCAAAACACACCTTCAACCAATGACACTCAGAAACAACCCGTTACACTAAGATCAATTTCGGGAGTTCTACTCGCTCGAATTCAATTCCGTAAAGTAGTACGGGTTCCTTAACGTATTGGCTATCTACTCTTGTGATCAAATGCATATTTAGATCACCCAACTGTTACCAGATTTCCCTAGACTTTACTGACTCCGATTTCGTCCAAATCTGGACTAGGTTGGACAATTCCAAGTTACTATGAAAAAGTTTTCCGACCCAAATATTTTCCCCTTTCCTTTTCTACAATGACGGGAACCAATCATTACAATAGATACCAATTTACCCATCACTCGTCCCCGAGTGTTAAACTTAGGAAAAATAAGCTAAAGCAAGAGTGGAGTAGTACCTGAATCGATGAACAACTAGGGAAGCTTGTCTCGCATGTACTTTTTGGTTTCCCAAGTAGCTTCCTGAACTAGACAATGCTTCCATTGAACTCATCATGATCAAGAATTTCAATCGGTTCCTCCTCATACTGAAGGTCCTTGTCTAACACAACCAAGTCCCATTTTATGATGTAGTCCCCATCACCATGATATCTCTTCAACATGGACACATGAAATATTGGAGGAACTCTCGATACGTTAGGAGGTAAAGCCAATATATACGCCACTGGCCCTACACATTCGAGAACCTCAAAGGGGCCAATATATCGCAGACTTAGCTTGCCCTTCTTGCCAAATCTCATCACCCATTTCATGGGTGATACCTTAAGAAGAAAATTCTCACCAGTGTGAAATGTCATGTCTCTTACCTTATGATCCGTATACTTCTTCTGTCTACTCTGGGCTGCTAAAAGCTTAGCTTGAATACTCCTCACCTTATCTTGAGAATCCTTCACTAAATCAACCCCCAAAGGTTTCACATCTCCAGCCTCGAACCATCATATGGGTGATCTATATCCCCTCCCATATAATGCCTCAAATAATGCCATATCAGTGCTGGAGTGATAACTATTATTATAGGCAAACTCACAGAAAGGTAAGAACTTAGCCCAATGACCTCCAAAATCAATCACACATGCCCTCAACATGTCTTCTAACACTTGAATAGTCCTCTACGACTGCCCGTCCGTCTATGGATGGAAAGTGGTACTAAAAGTGAGTTGTGTGCCCAATTCATCATGTAATTTCCTCTAAAACTTGGAGGTGAACTGCGTACCATAATATGAGATAATAGAAAAGGGCACCCCATGAAATCTCACTATCTCTTTCACATAAACATTAACCAATTGTTCAGCATTATAATTGTTTTCGGAAAAAATGGGTTGACTTAGTCAATCTGTCAACCACTACCCAAATAGAATCAAACTTTCCCAAAGTTTTGGGAAGACCAACCACGAAATCCATGGCTATCATTTCCTACTTCCATTCCGGAATTGCATTCTCTGAAGCAAATGTGCAGGCCTTTGATGCTCGTATTTTATTTGTTGGCAATTTTGACACTTAGCCACAAACTCCTCTATATCCTTCTTCATGCCCGACTAACAAAAAATTCGCTTCAAATCTCGATACATCTTGGTCACACCCGGATGATTAGAATATTGCGAACCATGGGATTCTGTCAGCAATTTCTGAACCAAGTCATCAACTCGAGGGACACAAATTCTTCCTTTAAAACTGAGCACACCTTCCACATCAAGAGTGGTCTCTTGTGACTTACCAATCACAGTCTTCTTCTTAAGTTCATTTAAATTTTCATCCTCAAGTTATTTGGCCTTAATCTCCTCAATGAACGTGGCGCTAACTTCAATGATATCTTACACCCCTCTTTTTTCCGAGATGCCCAATTGTATAAACTTAGACTCTAAGGTCTGAATTTCCTTAGCTAAAGGTTTCTTGGTTACACTCAAGGAAGCTAGACTACCCATACTCACCATTTTTCGACTCAAAGTATTTGCCACTGCATTAGCCTTACCCAGATGGTATTGAATGGTCACGTCATAATCTTTGAGTAACTCCATCCACCTTTGTTGTCTCAAATTCAGATCCTTTTGAGTGACCACATGCTGCAAACTATGATGATCAGAAAACACCTCACAATTAACACCATAGAGGTAATGCCGATAGATCTTAAGAGCAAACACTACCACTGCCAACTCCAAATCATGTGTTGGATAATTTCTCTCATGCACCTTCAATTGACGCGATGCATAACATATAACATTCTTATCCTACTTCAACACATCACCCAAACTAGAATGTGAAGCATCACAATAAACAATAAAATCTTTACCTTCCACTGGTAGTGCTAGAATATGTGGGGTGGTCAAAAGAGTCTTGAGCTTTTGAAAAGTCTCCTCACATTTTCAGTCCATTCAAATGGTATCTCTTTTTTGGTCAAATTTGTCAAGTGATTGGCAATAGAAGCAAAGTTCTTCACAAATCGACGATAGTAGCTAGCGAGCCCCACAAAACTCCTAACTTCCGTCACAGAGCTAGGCCGAACCCAATTCTTAACTGCCTCAATCTTTTGGGGATCTACAATTACCCCTTCTTTTGAAATTACATGCCCCAAAAATGTAACCGAAGTCAACCAAAATTCACACAGAGAATTTCGCATATAACTTTTGTTTCCTAAGAACACCTAGAACATTACGAAGATGGTCGGCATGCTCTTCCTCACTTTTCGAATAGAAGAAAATATCATCAATAAAGATTATGACAATTGAATCAAGAAAGGTCTTGAACACACCATTCATTAAACTCATAAAAGCTGCAGGAGCATTAGTCAATCCAAACGACATAACTAGAAATATGTAGTGCCCATAGCGGGTTCTAAATGTCATCTTGGGCACATCCTCAGGCCTAATCTTTAATTGATAGTAATCAGACCTTAGATCAATCTTAGAGAACACTGATGCATCTTGAAATTGGTCAAAAAGATCATCTAATCGAGGCAATGGGTACTTGTTTTGAATGGTGACCCTATTCAATTGTCGGTAATCTATATACATCCTCGTACTACCATCATTTTTATTAACAAACAAAACAAAAGCACCCCTTGGGAAAGCACTAGGACGTATGAATCCTTTATCAAGAAGTTCTTGGATTTGAGCCTTAAGCTCTTTTAATTCTGCCAGAGCCATGCGATATGGAGGGGTGGAAATGGGACGAGTACGATGTTCTAAATCAATGCAGAAATCTATATCTCTATCCGGAGGCATACCAGGCAAATCATTAGGAAACATTTCTATAAATTCTGACACCACATGAATAGACTCAATAGATGGAGACTCAACCTCAACATCCCGAATATGAGCCAAATAAGACAAACAACCCTGCCCTACCAGTTTCCTAGCCCAAATGGAGGATATGATCGTAGCTTGCTTAGGCTTGTACACCCTTTCCCAATCTAACTTTTCCCTTCTTAGAATTTCTAGAGT
The DNA here is from genome assembly GCA_036553675.1 of Solanum okadae. Taxonomy (NCBI): domain Eukaryota; kingdom Viridiplantae; phylum Streptophyta; class Magnoliopsida; order Solanales; family Solanaceae; genus Solanum; species Solanum okadae. The sequence continues at coordinate 14,649,243 of CM071681.1, read as the reverse complement.
TACATACTTAGTATTACAATTAAGCACATCATAATAGTGGGACAACCAAGTCATGCCTAAGATTATATCAAAGTCCGTCATCTCCAAAATACAAAATCAGCCCAAGTCTAAAAACCCATAAATAAAATAGGACAAGCATGATAGACTTGGGTGACTATGATAGACTTTCCAATTGGGGTAGAAACATGGATGGGGACATCAAGTATATCACAAATCATAGCAAATTCTGAGGCAAATCGCACGGATACATAATAATAAGTAGAACCCACATCAAATAACACATTAGTCATCCGGTCACAGACATGAATAGTACCTATGATCACTACGTCAGACGCCTCTTCCTCGTTCTTGCCCGGAAAGGCCTAACATTTAGCCCTATCATCATGACATGAAACTTCCCTGCCTTGCTACACTGCACCTCTGCTTGCGTTACCATTTCCCTACCTCCGCGGCCTCGCTGATTTCCTCCTCGCCCACCTTTTGGATGCCCTCGACCATTATTACTATTTCCCGTGGGTACCACTGCTCTTGACTATTGCTGCGCGGAATCCAACATGCGTGGGTGGGGAAAATCTCTCATTATATGCCCAGGTTCTCCACAGTTGTAACAAGTACGATCAAAAGATGGTCTGTTGCCCGCCGAAGGTGCGACTCCCTAGCTTTCCTAAATCAAATAATGAGGTGGAGTTCTCAAGTAATTACCTGTAGAGGCGGGCATAGCGGAGTGAATTGGCCTGGCTGCAATTATTGGCCTCCCTAAACCTCTGGAGTAAGATCCTTGAAAGTTGCCTGAATTTTTGGCTTTCTTAGCCAATGCCTTGGCCTGACCGTCTCGCCTCACCCCTTCCACTTTCTTCACAAAGTCTGTTACCTAATTGAAGCTTTTCCCTGCAGAGGTCATATGAACAAATAATACTTGCAACTCAGAATTTAGTCCCTTAATAAATAAATGGATCCTCTCTTCCTCAGTAGTCACAAATTGAGTAGCATATCTAGATAAGGCATGTAATTGGCCTCATAAACAGCCACAGACGTACCACCTTTCACCAAAGCCATGAACTCATCTTTTTTACGATCCCTCAAAGTTTGAGGCACATACTTCTCTAAAAACAGAGCATAAAACTAGGTCCAAGTAAGTGGGGGTAAAACTGAAGATCTGCATTCCATATAAGCTCTCCACCACTGCTTAGCCTCACCTTGAAGTTGAAAAGACACAAACTCAACCACATGTTGATGGACAATTCCAAAATTATGAAGCCTCTCATAGCAATCTAAGATGAACTCATATGCATCGTCACTCTCGGAACCATGGCACACAGGCGGTTTTAACTTCAAGAACTTTGCCAACATCTCATGCTCATTACCAGTCATAACAGGACCCAATAAAGGACGGAAGAAAGCATTATTACCTATATTTGCACCCACCTTGGGGATAGTGATAGCAATAGGGGGATGGCGGGAGCTTGAGTTGCTTGAACAGAGGGTAGCACTCCAATACCAACCAATCCTTTCAAGAATGACATAATTTGTTGAGCTAACACTGGGTCTATGGGAGGAATGCATGTAGTCTCAGCCTGCACCTCTTCCTATTGTCCAACATTCTCCTCCTCCTCAACTTCTACATCCTCATCTACCTCTTCATGATGCGCAGGAGGGGCCTCATTTCTTAGAGCATCTCCAATCGGCGCTCCATCACTAGTAGGCACTGCCTTTCCTGGGCCTCTACTCCTAGCTCTTCCTCTACCCCTGCCTCGACCGTGACCTCTCGCTGTAGATTCCTCAACTGGAGCATTGACGAGAGCTATGGGCCTGACGTCGTTGAACCTAGTGTTAACCATCTACGAACAGAAGAGTGAAGAAGGTTAGATACCAATTTGAATCGCCACATACCAATTGAAATCAAGATATAGCATGAAAGGAGACAAGAGAAATAAAGAGTTTTCCTGAAGTCCTATAGCCTCTCAAAGAAAAGAACAGATGTCTCCGTACCATTTCACAAGACTCTACGAGACTCGTTTTGGTACATCGATATCAAAAAACCTAGTCTCTGATACAAACTGTCACGACCCAATCCATGGTGATTGGCACCCACACTAACCATCCGATGAGAGAACCATTCATACTATTTAGCTAACCAACTTAATCAAAATACTAAAGCATTTAAGGTTACAGAAGCAAGTTTAAATGCTAAGAAAAAGATAGAGAGTTCTTCCAACAAAAGTCTAATAACCAAAACTAACATTACGGAAATAGCCCCTAGAACTTGGAAGTCAATGTATCAAAACTCTAACAAGATCCATAAGTCTAAACAAGAAGGGGTACAACCCCATACTAAGCATAAAAGATCTAAAGAACTAGTCTAACTACGAAATGTGGACATAAACAGAAAGAGAATAGATGGCAGCCCGGAGGAACTGGCTCACCTTTGAATTTTAACAATCACTGATCTTCTAAGTGAGGTCTGTCAATAGCCGCCTGAAGATGCCCTGTACTCAACAAAGAAAGAGCAAGTGCAGTATCAGTACACAATCACAGTGTACTGGTAGGATCATGCGGCTATCCCACTAAATGCAACATACTTAAGCCATTATAACATAATAATAACATGCATACACAAAACATATACAATATCAATATCATTTACGAACAACATATAATTTCAAAATTCTCACGATATATAGTTATGTTAAGTCAATGGTCCTCTCATGGAACCCAAACCCAAACTGTTAGCATATCGGTATGTGGTACCCGATCTACTGTTTAAGCCGGAATTTGGAAACTGATCCCATATTTATGCCGAAATGTGGCAATCGATCCAAGTTAGTGTATCGGAATGCAACACCCAATCCATTCAACAAGCCACAATCACAATCACAAAGTACATTCTCATAATCATACAATCAAGTCATGATTCATGACATTCATAATTCATCTATCCTCATTTACAATTAGTATGATCAATAGTGCAACATTCGCATTCATACACGTATTATATTGATGCAAGACAAACATATATCACACAATAATGAAATCACAACCACACCTACCTCGAAACAAGCTTGAATGCCCTAAGAAACTTGATTCTTCCCGTTTCAAATTCATTCTGCTTGTTCTTGGTCTACAAACAATCAATATAACACGGGAATCAATAATCAATAACTAATTACTCAAATTCCCAACAATTCTATCAACCCTAGATCAAATACTTGATCCCCATACCCAGATTAGGGATTTTTCCACCATAATTCCAAATCAAAACTCTCCTCCATCGATAATTACCTGCTAGATTATGTTTTACGGATCGAAAAATGGATTCGAGGAGTTAAAACCTTACATTTAGCCTTAAAAATGGTGAAAACCTGTCAAGAAAACACCTGGGGTCGTCTCCTAGTTCTAAAAATAAAAAATTGCAGAATAAAATGTTTTTGGGGCTTATTTCTGACTTAAGTCGCGTTTGTCCTGCCACTGCGGTGCGAGCTCGCTCTGCTACAGCGGCCTCGCCCTGGCGGGTAACTCCCACCTTAACGGCTTGCACGGAACCATTGAGAAATTTAATAATTCCAAGACCCCAATTTCATAACACACCTTCAACCAATGACACTCAGAAACAACCTGTTCACGCTAAGATCAATTTAGGGAGTTCTACTCGCCTGAATTCAATTATGTAAAGTCGTACGTGTTCCTTAACGTTTTGGCTATCTACTTATGTGATCAAATTCATAATTACATCACCCAATTGTTACCAGATTTACCTAGACTTTACTAACTCTGATTTCGTCCAAATCTGGACTAGGTTGGAAATTTCCAAGTTACTACGAAAAAGTTTTCCGGTCCAAAAATTTTCCCTGTTGTCTTTTCTATAGCGACGGGAAACGGTCGTTACAAGGTCTGAGCACCATGTACTAGCGTTGATATTCAAATCTGTTGGAGCTTCAATTCAGATGTGAGAGTGAACATATTGTGTTCTGGACTTACTTGTCTCTATCTATATTATGTTGGCTCGTCTTTTGTATTTTGAGACAAACCTTCTATTTTGTGTCCACTTTTGGGACTTTTACTTCACGAATGATAACAATCTTTTTTATTTAGAAACAATCACCTTGATGTGAAACAATTCATACTTGTGATTGAAACAACGTACGTATACTCATCTTGATACTTTGAAAATAAATTTTGCTCATACTCACCATCAAATAAATAACCATTTAGACTTTAAAGCATCTTTTTTATTGTGATCACGCTACATCAACGTCAACTATGATAAATAATTGTACTAGTTTAAATATTGAATATTGCAGAGTTCCATAAAAGGAGATTGAAAGATAAAATATATTTTTCAAATATTGCATTATTTATTTCACATGCTAGTTAATGTAGCCAATATTCCAAATTATTCTTCATCACCAATACACATAGATATATTTATGCATGTAGATGCGCACATATATATATTGAGAGATAAAAATATATTCTTCAAATATTACATTATTTATTTCACAGGCTAGCTAATGTAGCCAATATTATAATTTTCTGCATACAAACACCAATACACATAGATATGTTTATGCATATAGATAGGCGCATATATATAACAACATAGATCTTCTAATTCTTCAGAAGGTGACCCTCCATATCCTTGATTACGTCAAGGATATGACCCAAATAACTGAGGGGCTCTGGAATGTCTTCAGTTTTCTTTTCATAATCAAATGTCCATATAGTCCACTGAGGTTCATGAGATGTTATAATAGTAAATGAACTATACATATCTACCACGTCTCCTTCAATGGCTTTCCAACAAATTGATTTTTTGTACGGATCGATGGCTTCAATAACTTGCTTTATAAACTTCTTTTGTCCAACTGTAATTATCAACATAAAAAGAATAGAAGAGATGTAATTTTAAATTCAACTGTTCAATTCCTCATTAAAGATTTAAACATTTACAAAATAACATCTTTATCATCATATCATGTTTAACTTTTTTCCTTTCTTTTCATTTTCATTTACTCCAAAAACATATAAGGCTCATAAATATTTGATTGTCTACATTTTCTAAATAGAGTTATTTTTAAAAATCTCAAAAGAAATGCTGATTTTATTACATTAAATATAACATTAGTAATATTTTTGTATATTGATTGGTGGAAAGATATTATACCTAAATCATACTCTCTTAAAGATTAATAATATTGTTAACAAATCATAGAATGTTTTGATAAAATGAATCTCTCAAGTAACTAAATATTAGTGAATAATGCCTAAGAATTAGTTGGAGAAAATAAGAAAAAAGTTAAAGTAAATATAATTTTCATGAAGAAAGTACTTTGGCCCACAAGTGGAAAAGGTTATTTTGTTTCTGAAGCAAGAGGGTTTACTTAGAATGTATTTATGGTAATCAAACACCATCAAATGACTCTTTTCAAGAAGATAATTTTCTTGAAAAACACGTTTCATACTATGGAATACACTTAAATAAACAAAATTGGTGTATGCAAATCACATTGAATGATAGAAGGACTAGAAAAATGTGTGTTACCCTCATTATAACTCCAGCTAACAACCGAACCAACTTTTACGCTTTCATCTTCATGAATCTGAAAACGGTTAACATGTGGAGTTATATTAGCTACATGATGAGGATTAGTGTGTAAAAGATCATGCATCAGATGTCCTCCACACTTCACCTCCACTAAAACAATCAATTTTTCTTTCAAAACCATCTTTTATTTTTCTCAAAATATCAATTATAAGTTGTGAAAAGAAGGTGGTGAGAAAAAGTTGAAAACTTACCGTCTTTATATAGACAGACTTTAGTTAGTTGTGAAAGATAGCTTGTTAAAACATTATCAATAATAACATTAACAACAAGCCTCTATATAATATGAGTTCATATGTTTTTTTTTCTTTTGTATAGGGCAAGCTTAATTATTCATATTCCTAATTGGAAGATGAACCAAACAAAAAAGTCCAGAATATACTCCAACATGAAACTAATACAAATAATAGATATTCAAGAGGCTTTATGGTGGGTGATTTATGTACTAATATGATGATTAACTGTTAATATTCAATTTATTAAATAATTTATGACATTTCAATTTAATGTAGGGATAAAATAGTCATCTAACTTTTGTCTAAAATTATTTCCAATTATAATATAATATAATATAATATATATAATATAATTTATCAATCAATATGGTGCATTTAACATACCATTTATGAGCAGTAACAATTTGCATCATTCCCAAAAACATACCTTGTCTAGGATCAAGATTAAAATGTTATGCAAGAGTATTTTGTTCAACAATGTTTTTACCCTTGTTATTAATAGTTTCAATCTAATCGATGATCACAAATCATTTGATTTTGTTTAAGATATTTAATCTCATTTTTCAAATTTTCAATTTCCTCTTTTAAATCATCAAAAGAAGTCCCAGTATGTGAAACTCATAGTGATTTTATTTAGGCTGATAATATAATATAATATTTTATTTAGGTAGATAATATAATATAATATAATATAATATAATATAATATAATAAAATATAATATATGACGATCTAGCTTTTGCCTAAAATTCCTCCCACTTTTAGTATAATATGATAATTAGAATTTATTCTAGAATAATTTTTTCTTAACAATAAAAAAATAAGTAGTGCTCATGCTACCTAAAAGAAGACGAAGATATATCTACATCCAATAAGGATACTCATTTTGTACTCAAAATTGAGGTTTAGAAATATCATAATTAAATGATTAAAGATTATGAACAATAATTAAACAATCATCAAAATACGATCACAGTTGTATTATTATTGAGTCATGTAAAACTATTATTATCAAACAGGTGAATAATGTAACAAACTAAAAAAATTACATCCTAAATATTTGCGCATAGGAGATTTTATTTACTAGATAATGTAACTTTTTTTTTATAAAGAAATTTTTATATTTTCTGCTACATAGTTCTTTTGGTTTTTTATTTTTTTTAATTAATACATGTAGATATAACAACCCATTTAGTCATTTTGAGTTCAAGAACTCCCTCCCCAATATGATACTTTATGTTGATTCATTTGATGATAAATGACTTGTGGGCATTCATGACACATTCCAAGGGGACCGGGTGCGTTGTGAAGTTCTTAAACCTAAGTTAAAAAATATCTTAAGTAAACTAGATTAGATTTTTTATTTGAAGATTACAATAGGTTTACTATGATGAGTTAGGACCTCTATGGAGGCTCGAATTAAGCCCAAGAGCCTCGTACAATTCGACATTATTGAATGAAAATTTGGGGTTTATGACTCATAAGTTTGTCTGAGGGTTGATTTTATGTTGTAGCATTTTTTTTTTTTATATTTTGAGCATTTGGTCAAGTCCATACAGGGTATTTGAATAATTTGATTAAGTTCTAATAAGTTTCAGTCTTTCAGATGCGTTCGTATTTGATTTGTAGATGTTATTTAGAGCATTAACATTATCACCTCAACAAATTAAATCTGTGAATTAGATGAAATTAAATTTTATGTGTTGGATTGATTATGTGCATACTTATATTTCTTTGTATGATGATTCTTGTTTTTACCTATTGTGTAAAACCTCGCTAATTGAAAGAACTAGAAAAAGCTAGAATTAGAAAAAAAACATTTTTTTGAAAGAATGAAAATCTGGAAATTTGACAAATTAAGTTAAGTTTGAGTTTTGGGTCAACTTCAAACAACCATAACTCCTTGCACATGATGAGTTAGGTGTGCTACAAGATACCGTAGGGAATTCCTTGGAATTATCTTTCTAACGCCGCCGAGTTTGCATGATTTTGAGTTTGTATGAGTGAGATATGCCCATTCGAAGTTGGGCTGTTCAAATAAGGAAAGTCTAATCCGGATTTTGGAAGGGTAGTTTGGTCTTTTCCATACCCTATTATTTTAATTTCGTTTTTTGGTAATTAGTTGGGGTCTAAACTGAACTTGGTCAGTTTATGCTTTGAAAAAGAGTTAGGGTTTTGAGAGAAGAGAAAAGAAGAGAAGAAAAGAGGAGAAGAAACAAGGATTTGTCGTCCTCATCAGGAATTGATTGCGGATTTCATCAAGGAATTGATACCACGAGGTATGTGAGAGTTACATAGCATTGGGTTCGTTCACCCACGCGCCAATCATGTTTGTTTCAGCGAAAAACATTTCTAGAAATTTGATAGTATGACTTTCTTGAATTATGTTCTTGAAGTTTGCTTTATTTCTTGAGATTTTATGGGATTGTGGAGTTGTTGATGGAATCGTGTCGATTTAAGAGTTGTTTTGAGTTATATTCTTGTGTATATATACTAGGTATCTGAATCTACAGAGGGATTGAGGAAAAGAATCGGATTTAGGCAAATTACGGTGAGAAAATGAAGAAGGAAAAAGTCCAGTAGGTTTTGGCATGCAAGTCCGCGTCACAGACTTGATCCCCTAGTGCACAAAAATTACCTCCACGCCGCGGAGAAGACGCGAACTCCTTTGTTTCAAAAATAAATTTTGCGATCAAATATTTAAATGCATCTCCGTATCGCGGACTTGTTTCCAGATAGTGATTTCTTGATCATTTCTCATGTTTAACTATCTAAAAACACTCCTAAACTTCATGAGATCTTTCCTATCAAAAATCACAATCCTTGAATCCATAAATTCAATTCAAGGAAAGTGAAGAGTCAAGTCAAGAGAAGTTCATAAAGTTTGTCAGAAGTCTTTTACAAATGTTTGAACTTTGTTTTAAGACTTAAATTTTGAGTTGAGTAAAGAGTCAGAGTAGAGTTCATTACTTCAAAGATTATACGAGAACTATGTATTCCGAAGAGTTAAAATGTTTTCATATTTGAGCAAGAAAAGAAACACCGATTTCCAACAGAAGATTTAAAACTAAGTCTTGAATAATTATCTCAAACCAAAGAAAGAGTTTTGTTTTAAAAACATGTGAGTAGAGTATATTTTGGGAGTAGTATTGAGCACCGATATGGGGACGCGAGTTGATAATAACTCAAGTAACCATAAACCATGTTGCCATCATGGGCAGAAAGGATCATACTTTTTAGATGATTTCTTAGTGCTTTTTAGTATAGACTAGTGGATCTACTTAGTTAAGGCATTCTATATGACGGCAAAGTATAGGACAGTTCTAGCAGCGTGGGAAAGACGTTGTATCATCACTTAGGCTCATAGTGGTGGTTGTCGGTTAGAGAAACTCCAACAGTATTATATTACTTTACATATAAACTGAGTTGTTATCGCAATTCTTTAACAAATTGAGTTACTAGTACTGTTTTAAATGCTCTTTATAACTGCACCATTATTATTGTTTACTTTGCATTTGAGTTGAGTTATTCATGAGTTGAGTAAAGCCAAGGTAAGTGTTCCTTTTAGATTCGTTGCAAGATTATGTCTTGTTTAGTATTCTCTTCGCATACTCATACATTCAATGTACTGATGCCATTTGGCTTGCATCGTTTTATGATACAGACACAGGTAACCAGGATCAACATCCAGCACTTCGTTAATTTAGTTAAGCACTCATAGTTAGTTGGTGAGCCTCCTTGCTATCTGGAGGACCCCTTTTATCATTTGTTTTAGTACTTTAGTTGTTAGGATGATCGGGGGTCTTGTCCTAACATCCCTCCTTGTTTTAGAGGCTTCATAGACAGTTCGTAGTTTAGTTGTCTTTACAATGTTGTTTCTTATGTTAAGACTTGAGTTATCATTTTAGCTAAGCTTTATATCTCTTTAAGTTATTGCATGAGTTATGTTTTGAGACTAATTCTTATGTTAAAGTCTTTCGCTAAGTAAGTTAGCCAGGCCAAGGATTCATTTGGGGCCAACAATGGTTCTCAAGTGTTAGTCCTAGGATGTTGGCTTGGGGCATGCCAAACTTGGTATCAGAGCAAAAAGTTAAAGAGTCATAGGGAGTCTATGAAGCAGTGTATGTAGAGTCCTAATTATCGGTGTGAAGCATGCCACATCTATAGTTAGGAGGCCGCAACACTTAGGAAATTATCTCACTTCTATCATATCCATTTCGTGCGATAGAATTCATCTCTATAAAGTCTCTTTCTAATTCATGCTTGGACGTGTTTTTCAGTTAATCATGCCTCCACAAAGAGCTGTCTGACGTCGTCCTGCTAGGAGGAACGTTGAGGAGCAAGGGGTACCTAATATACCTAAAGTACAACCCTAAGGAGAGGTCATAAATGTTGAGTTTAGGGAAGCGATTCGAATGTTGAGCCAAATTGTGAATAACCAGGTTGGGCAACAAAGAGGAGCTATACAAGAAGTGTTGATACTTCGAGGATCTGAGAGTTCTTGAGGATGAACCCTCCAAGTTTCACTGGTTCAATTACTACTGAGGATCCAAAGAACTTTATTGAGGAGCTGCAAAAGGTATTTGAAGTTATGCATATTGCCGATGTCGAGCAAGTAGAACAAGCTGCATATCAACTGAAGAATGTTGTTAGGACTTGGTTTGACCAGTGGAAGAAGGGTAGAGCTTAGGGAGCACCACCTACAAGTTGGGCTTGTTTTGAGGAGGCCTCCTTGGGGCATTTCTTTTCCCGAGAACTGAAAGAGCCCAAGGTACGAGAGTTTCTCACCCTTAAACAGGATGCACTAAGTGTTCATGAGTATAGCTTGAAGTTCACCCAACTTTCCCGATATGCTACGGAGATGGTTGCGGATATGAGAAGCAGGATGAGTCTTTTTGTTGCTGGGTTGTCCCGTCTGTCAAGTAAAGAGGGCAAGGCAGCCATGCTAATTGAGGACATAGATATATCAAGGTTGATGATCTATGTGCAGCAGGTTGAGGAAGAGAAGCTGAGGGATAGGTAAGAGTTTAGAAACAAGAAAGTGAAGATAGGGAATGAGTCCGGGCAGCAAGGGAATAATGTGAACCAGGCTTCTTTCCAAAAAAAGCAAAAAGGACCTGCTCCATCATCTGCTAGTGCACCCGCACCCAGAAACAAATATGAGTATAATGGTCAGAATTCACAGAAATTCAGAGCTAGATCTACACAGTCTCAAGGTAGTGTGGCACAAAGAGGTAACTGGGCTCCTGCATGTGCTAAGTGTGGAAGGACTCGCCTAGGTAAGTGTCGCGATGGCTCCACAGGTTGTTTCAACTGTGGACAAAAGGGTCACTTCATGAAGGAGTGCCCTAAGAACCGGCAAAGTAATGGGAATCAAGGCAATGAGGCCTAATCTTCATGAATTGCTCCACCAGACAGGGCTGCACTTAGAGGATCCACTTCCAGTACTGGCGGAGGAGCAAACAACCTTTATGCGATCTCCAGTTTTCAAGAGCAAGAGAATTCTCCAGATGTTGTCACTGGTATGATCAAAATCTTTACTCTTGTTGTTCATGCTTTGCTAGACCCAGAAGCAAGTTTATCTTTTGTGACTCCTTATGTTGCAAATAATTTTGATGTTCTTCCTGAGAAACTTTGTGAACCCTTTTGTGTTTCTACACCGGTTGGGAAGTCCATTCTAGCTGAGTGAGTATATCATGATTGTGTCATTTCCATCAATCACAAGGTCACCATGGCTGATTTAATCGAGTTAGACATGGTGGATTTTGATGTCATTCTAAGTATGGGCTGACTTCATGCCTAATATGCATCTATTGATTGTAGAACTCGAATTGTTAGGTTCCAAATACCTAATGAGTCAGTTATAGAGTGGAGTGGTAGTTCAGCATTGCCTAAGGGTCATTTCATTTCGTACCTTAAGGTGAGAAAGTTAGTTTCCAAGGGTCGTGTCAATGACTAAGTCCAAGTTAATGACTCTAGTGTTCAGATACCTCATATTCAGTCAGTTTCAGTAGTAAAAGAGTTTCCATAAGTCTTTTCTGATGAGCTTCCTGGAGTCCCTCCTAGGAGAGAAATAGACTTCGGTATAGACATTCCTCCAGATACTCGTCCTATATCTATTACGCCATATAGAATGACTCCAGCAGAGTTGAAAGATTTTCTTGATAAGAGTTTTATTCGACCAAGTGTCTCACCGTGGGGCGCTCCGATCTTATTTGTGAGAAAGAAAGATGGTTCCTTTAGGATGTGTATATATTACCGCTAGTTGAACAAGGTTACCATCAAGAATAAGTATCCTCTTCCGAGATTTGATGATCTTTTCGATCAGCTTCTGGGTGCTACTTGTTTCTGTAAGATAGACCTCAGATCAGGCTACCATCAGTTGAGGGTAAGGGAATCCGATATTCCAAAGACAACATACATGACCCGTTATGGTCATTATGAGTTCCTAGCTATGTCCTTTGGTTTGACCAATGCGCCTGCACCATTCATGGACCTTATGAATAGAATATTCAAACCTTATTTAGATATGTTTGTTATCGTATTCATTGATGACATACTAATCTATTTGAGGAATGGATAAGATCATGCTAGTCATCTCAGAATAGTTTTCCAGGCTCTAAAGGATAGAGAGTTGTATGCAAAACTCTCTAAGTGTGAATTTTGGCTTGATTCAGTGGCATTCTTAGGCCACATTATGTCTGGAGAGGGAATTAAAGTTGATACCCAGAAAATAGAGGCAGTGCAGAATTGTTCTAGACCCACATCTCCAGTTGACATTAGGAGTTTCTTGGGTTTGGCTGGCTATTATAGAAGGTTCGTCGAGGGGTTCTCATCTATTTTAATCCCCTTTGACCAAGTTAACTCAGAAAATAGTGAAATTTCAATGGTCTGAAGCTTGTGAAAAAAACTTTCAGGAATTGAAATAGAGGTTGACTACTGCCCCAATATTGACCTTACCAGAAGGCACGCTAGGCTTTGTTGTTTATTTTGATGTGTCTAGAGTTGGTTTGGGTTGTGTGTTAATGCAGAATGGCAAGGGTATAGCTTATGCCTCCAGTTGAAAGTTCATGAAAATAATTACCCAACCCATGATCTAGAATTGGCTGTCGTAGTTTTTGCTTTAAAAATATGGTGTAATTATCTTTATGGTGTGCATGTGGATGTGTTCATTGATCACAAGAGTCTTCAGTGTGTGTTTACTCAGAAAGAGCTTAATCTCAGACAAAAGAGGTGGTTAGAATTACTTAAGGATTATGACATGAGTATTCTTTACCACCCAAGTAAGGCTAATGTTGTTGCTGATGCCTTGAGCAGGTTATCTATGTGTAGTACTGCCCATTTTGAGGAACATAAGAAAGAGCTAGCAAAAGATGTGCACACACTTGCATGCTTGGGAGTTCGACTAATTGATTCCACATAGGGAGGAGTAGTGGTGATGAAAGGGGATGAATCATCCTTAGTGTCAGAAATAAAAGAGAAACAAGACCAAGACCCTATTTTGCTTGAATTGAAGGAAAATGTTCATAAGCAAAAAGTATTGCTTTTGAACAAGGGGGAGATGGAGTATTAAGGTATCAAGGTAGATTGTGGTACAAAGGGTGAATGAACTCCAAGAGGATAATGGAGAAAGGTCATAGCTCCAGATATTCTATCCATCTGGGTCCCATAAAAATGTATTGTTATTTGAGAGAAGTTTATTGGTGGAGTAGTATGAAAAAGGGCATTGCAGAGTGTGTTGCTAAGTGTCCGAATTACCAAAGCCCGGTGGTATGGATTAAAGTATAGAACTTCCAGAATGGAAGTGGGAGATGATCAATATGGACTTCATCACATGTTTACCAAGGTCTCGCAGGCAGCATGATTCTATTTGGGTGATTGTGGATAGAATGACCAAATCAGCCCACTTTTTGCCGGTAAAGACTACCCTTATAGCAGAGGATTATGCTAAGTTGTATATTCAAGAGGTAGTTTGACTTCATGGGGTGCCATTTTCGATTATTTCAGATAGAGGTCCCTAATTTACTGCACAGTTCTGGAAATCTTTTCAAAAAGGCTTGGGTTCAAAGGTGAACTTAAGTACTGTTTTTCATCCTCAGATAGATGGTCAAGCAGAGTGCACTATTCAGACTCTAGAAGATATGTTGAGGGCTTGTGTGATTGATTTCAAAGGTAATTGGGATGATCACCTACCTCTCATTGAGTTCTCTTACAACAATAGTTACCACTCTAGAATCCAGATGGCTCTATATGAAGCTCTTTATGGGAGAAGATACAGATCTCCTATTGGATGGTTTGAAATTGGTGATCAGACTTAGTTCATCAAGCTATGGAGAAGGTGAAAGTTATTCAAGAGAGGTTGAAAACAACGCAGAGTCGTTAGCAATCCTACACTGATGTTAGGAGAAGGGAGTTAGAGTTTGAAGTAGACGATTAGGTATACTTGAAGGTTTCACCCATGAAAGGTGTCATGAGATTTGGTAAAAAGGGAAACTTAGTCCCCGGTATATTGTTCATTACAGAATATCCAAGAGGATTGGCAATGTAGCTTATGAGTTAGAGCTACCACAAGAGTTCACAGCGGTTCATCCGGTTTTTCACATCTCCATATTGAAGAAGTGCATGGGAGATCCTTCACTTATCATACCAACTGAAGATATTGGTATCAAAGATATCTTATCTTATGAGGAGATTCATGTTCATATTCTAGATCGCGAAGTTCGTAAGTTGAGGAAAAAAGAGGTAGCATCAGTCAAAGTTCTTTGGAGGAATCAGTTTGTTGAAGAATCTACTTGGGAAGCTGAGGAAGATATGAAGAAGAGATATCCACATTTCTTCGAATCCAGAGATATTAGAAATCAAGGTAAAAATCATTTTCTTAGAATTAATTATAAGTTGGCATGTTGTTTTTGCATTTTGATTGTTGGGTGTTAGAACTGAATGTTAGATGTTACACCCTTAGCCTACTAAGAGTAATCTCATTCGAGGATAGATGTTCCCAAGGGGGAGATATTGTAACACCTCTCTAATTGAAAGAACTAGAAAGAGCTAGAATTAGAAAGAATCATTTTTGGAAAGAACGAAAATCTGGAAATTTTACTAATTAAGTTAAGTTTGAGTTTTGGGTCAACTTCAAACGACCATAAATCCTAGATCAGGATAATTTAGGTGTTCTACAAGATTCCGTAGGGAAGATCTTGGAATTATCTTTCCAACGCCGCCGAGTTTGCGCGATACCAAGTTTGTATGGGTGAGATATGCACATTCGAAGTTGGGTTGTTCAAATAAGAAAAGTCTAATCCAGATTTTCGAAGGGTACTTTGGTCTTTTCCATACCCTATTATTTTAATTTCGTTTATTGGTAATTAGTTGGGGTCTAAACTGAACTTGGTTAGTTTACGCTTTTGAAAAAGAGTTAGGGTTTTGAGAGAAGAGAAAAGAAGAGGAGAAGAAGCAAGGATTCGTCGACTTCGTAAGGAATTGATTGAGGATTTTATCAAGGAATTGGTCCCACGAGGTATGTGAGACTTTCATAGCATTGGGTTTGTTCACCCACGCGCCAATCATGTTTGTTTCAGCGAAATTCGTTTCTAGAAAGTTGATAATATGATGTTCTTGAATTATGTTCTTGAAGTTTGCTTTATTTCTTGAGATTTGATGGGATTTTGGAGTTCTTGATGGAATTGTGTTGATTTAAAAGTTGTTTTCAGTTAGATTCTTCTGTATATATAATGGGCATTTGAATCAATAGAGGGATTGAGGAAATGAATCGGATTTAGCCGAATTGGGGTGAGAAAACAAAGAAAGAAAAAGTAGAGTAGGCTTTGGCACGCAAGTCGACGTCGTGGACTTGCTCCCCCTTTGCATAAAAATTACCTCCGCGTCGCGGAGAAGACGCGGACTCCTCTGTTTCAAATATAAATTTTGCGATCAAATATTTAAATGCATCTCCGCGTCACGGACTTGTTTCCAGACAATGATTTGTTGATCATTTCTCATGTTTAACTATCTAAAAACACTCCTAAACATCATGAGATCTTTCCTATCACAAATCACAATACTTGAATCCATAAATTCAATTCAAGGAAAGTTAAGAGTTAACTCAAGAGAAGTTCATAGAGTTTTTCAAAAGTCTTTTACAAACATTTTAACTTTGTTTTAAGACTTAAGTTTTGAGTTGAGTAAAGAGTAAGAGTAAAGCTCATTTCCTCAAAAGATTATACGGAAACTAAGTATTCCCAAGAGATGAAATGTTTTCACATTTGATCAAGAAAGAAAACATAGATTTCCCAGAGAAGCTTTTAAGCTAAGTTTTGAGTAAATATCTCAAACCAAAGAAAGAGTTTTGTTTTAAAAACATATGAGTTGACTATATTTTGGGAGTAGTATTAAGCATCGATATGGGGATGCGAGTTCATAATAACTCAAGTCTCCATAAACCATGTTGCCATCATGGGCAAAAAGGATCATACTTTTTATATGACTCCTTAGTGCTTTTTAGCATAGACTAGTGGATCCACTTAGTTAAGGCGTACTATATGACGGCAAAGTATAAGTCAATTCTAGCAGCGTGGGAAAGACGTTGTATCATCACTTAGGCTCATAGTGGTGGTTGTCGGTTAGAGAAACTCCCAAAGTATTCTATTACTTTACATGTAAACTGAGTTGTTATTGTATTTCTTTAACAAATTGAGTTACTACTACTGCTTTAAATTCTTTGTATAACTGCACTATTGTTGTTGTTTACTTTGCTTTTGAGTTGAGTTATTCATGAGTTGAGTAAAGACAACGTAAGTGTTCGTTTCAGATTATTTTCAAGCTTATGTATTTTTCAGTATTCTTCTCCCATACTCGTTTATTCAATGTACTGATGCCATTTGGCCTGCATCATTTTATGATGCAGACACAGGTAACCAGGATCAACATCCAGCACCTCGTTGATCCAGTTAACCACTCAGTGTCAGTTGGTGAGCCTCCTTTCTATCCGGAGGACCACTTTTATCATTTGTTTTAGTACTTTAGTTGTTAGGATGATCGGGGGTATTTTCTCGACATCCCTCATTGTTTTAGAGGCTTCATAGATAGTTAGTAGTTCAGTTGTCTTTACATTGTTGTTTCTTATGTTAAGACTTGAGTTGCCATTTTAGCTAAGCTTTATATCTCTTTATCTTATTGAATGATTTATATTTTGAGACTATTTCCTATGTTTAAGTCTTCCGCTGAGTAAGTAAGCTAGGCCAAAGGTTCGCTTGGGGCCAACAATGGTTCTCGAATGTCAGTCCCGCCCAGGGTATAGGCTCGGGGAGTGACATATTGTTTGGATAACGTTATCATGTACTTTATATTAATCATATTTGTTGTAGGTATAAATGAGTAATATGGATTACAAATTTTTTTTTCTAAAGTCTTGCCTATACTTAATAGGATTGCTATATGAGACTTACTTGGTACAAATTAGTAAAACTGTTTTTAAACTGAAGAATAATCAATTTTTTCTGCTATTAGAAAGAAGCTAAAATTTTCTACTTCTTAAAAAAGTAAAAGCAGGAGTGGAAAATTATTTTTTTCAAGACTAATATATCCCTTCTGTGTATGCATATTTAATAATATATCTCTTATTAATTAATTAGCGTATATCATAAGCTTGGATAATTTTCATTTAAAAATTTATTATTATGTTTATATAATAGATTTTTAAATTTTATCTTATGTCTATATATTATTACTATTATTATTTTATATTATATATTTTATATATTATTCTACATATTATTTTTCAGAATTAGAAAAAAAGATAACAACAATATTTTTGCAAGAATTAAAAAAAATATTATTGTAACAATTAAAGATTACATCCCTCCCAAACAAAGATATGGTGTTCACGGGCCGGTTTGGATCAGTTATTGGTCAAAACCAAAACCAAACAAACTTAATCGGTTTTAAAATTATCAAAATCAAACCAAACCAAATATAATATACATTTATCGGTTTGATGGTTATCGGTTTTGGTTTGGTTTGGTTCGGTTATTCGGTTATTAAACATACACAAAAAATAAAAGAAACATTCATTCAAAATGTAAAAAAAGTGACAACAATCCATTCAAAACAAAAAATAGTTAGAATTACTTAAATTACCGAACTTTCGATCACTGAATTTACTATCAATAAAACTTTAAAATTCACTATATTGGCCTAGAAGGAAGAGACAATAACATTTTCAGTCCCACAAAGAATTGTATAGGCACTCATATACATGAAATCAATAAGATAAATGTTTTCACCTTGGACATACTTGCTTTCAATAAGTAAAGTATATATTTTTTTTAATGAAAACATCTATAAGATCTTTAAAATTGTTTATAAAAACAATATATTAAGTATGTATATTAATAAAATATATGTATATAATTCATCGGTTCAGTTTGGTTATTTCTTTGATTTTTTCGAATAAAACCTTAACCAAACCAAATACTACCGGTTTTCAAAAATCTAGAATCAAACAAAACCAAACCCAAATAAAATTGGTTTTATTTTATCGGTTTGGTTTTTCAGTTTGGATCGATTTTTATCCAAACCGTGAGCACCCCTACTCCCAAACAAAGGTATACTATTGATTGTATATTTTAATATGTAGATTTAATTAAATAAAAATATATAATAGATATTTAAAATAGTTTCTCTCTATAAAATAATCTTAATATTAAAAGTATGTACTTTCCATTTTTCATAATTTGACTCTCAAAGACACCTTTTTAAAAAAAAAAATAGCTCACCACAATTTGCTTATAAAAAAACAATTTTCAAATGAATTAGCCAAACACAAATTATTATTTTTATCAAAACTACTTTTCAAAAAAAGTACTTCAAAAATAAACTGTTTTTAACAACAATGCTATACATACTCTACAACTTAGTGAATCTATAAATGCCACATGCATGAATTTATTTTCAATACACTGCCAATCTATTTTGTAAGTAAACAAAGAGGATCTTTATTGATAACGAGACAAAGAAAGTGTGAATTTTAATTACTTGACTTTCTTGGTTAGCCTATTTAAAGTATCATATCTATTTGTTTAATTTTCTTTCCATAATACTTATTGCATCATGCCTATTGTGTGTGATAGAGGATTTTACATGGAAGACATTAAATTCCTCAGTTGGACTTTGTTGAAAAAAATTATTTAATGATCGCAAAATGTGAGTTTCCAGAAGAAGTAGGATCATCACTTGGTGCCCTTCAATATTATTTAATGATTGCAAAGTGTGAGTTTCCCGAAACTGATGGATCATCGCTTGATGCGCTTCAATAAATGGAGGCTAAGACTCATATAAATTACTCACTCTTGAAGATGTATGATAGTATCCCTTGTAAGGACTGCAATTATTATTTTGACATAAGCTTTTGCCAATGAATTTAGAGATTAAGAGGAATAGGAATAAGAGAGCATTGTCTAACTTTCAAAAGTATCGAAAATATCAAAATCTCAAATTCTACCAACTTTATATGAGGGGTGGCTGCAATTTCTAACCTTTCTTCTCCATGACCAGAGAATTACGTTTCTCACTTATGGAATCAGAAGTGCACGATGTTATTTCTTTTGCTTGATTTCTTTATTTTTACACCACCATCTGTCACAACTCAAAATTGAATCATGATGATATTTATCATATATCCCTGCTAGGCAAGTCAAAGCACAATCAACTCGTGAAAAATAAAATTAGAATATAACTAACGTGGAAGAAATAATAAGGTAAGAAAGGGACCATAACATAGATATGTACAAACTAGTACAAAATATACAATAAGGGCCAGAAAGTGACCAAGAAAGAAGAATATATACAAAATGGTACACTGCATAAAACAAAGATGGTAGGATATTCTTCAAAAAAAAACCACCTTTTCCGTGCAAAACAAAAACCCACAAATACGCTCTCTCGAAGCCTAAATCAAATAGAAATTTAGGCATAAGGGTTTTAAACTGAAAATCCACATTTTCTCACCGCTACCTCATTCCATGGTCAAATGCATATGTCATGTACATTGATGCATGCCAATCATAGTCAAACAAGTTATAACACATTCATATCGCGCAAACTAATAAGGTAACCCTTCACAATACATGAAACATATTAACTAGAAACTTCATCCAGTCCAAGGCCTCAGGCCCATAATCACAAATTTTATAGAAATAAGCACAATTATCTCGATAAACAAAAAACCACATCAAGCAAGTAACCAACTCTTCTAAAACTAACTCTAAATCCCCTAAAGCAATCTAAGAACTCTATACTAATTAAGCATAGGCTATGATCAACCTAGACAAAGGTTTAAGACTAAGCTACTAGTCTAATGTTTCAAAAAGGGACAAAGTATAACTAAGGATAATGTAAGACTAAGAGTTAACCCTACAATATTTCTAATGATCATATGCAACCCTTATTTATATAGTGTATAACTAAGCTAAGTCTAAATAAACAAGTTGTAACCTACCTCGAAGTCGAAACAATACTAGAATTGCTATTCGAGACCTTTACCTTTTCGAGGGTTGTGGATCGCCTTCATGCTATAAAAAGACTATACATCAATACAGGACTAGTGATACTCATATTAATGTCGCAAAATTCATAACAAAAATGAGGTGAAAAATTGACCTTCGAAACTCGACAATGAAATACAAAATTAACTCTGTCATTATACTTCCTTTGAGGTGAGCATCACATGGCCCAAAGTTGGGTGAAGATGAAGGTCATTTTGAACCTCGAACGGTATGAAAAGCTAACTTTTAAAGAATTGAATAAAAGAATTGAGGTTCAAATAGAGAATAAAACACGGAGATGAAGCTAGAATAAACAATATAAATCAAAGGGGAAAAGAATTACCTTTGAATCCGATGAAAAGATCACGAAATGAGTTTAAAGACTCCTACCTCTGCTCAACAACAATGGAAACATTTGAAGGAATATGAGATATAAAAGCACTCGTGAGTGTCGCCCTGCAGACCCGAGGTCACTGGAGTGGAGAAATCCTTGCAAGAGCTGATGTGAATAGTCTCCTCCATCTCCATGGAAGCCAATGCTAGCCACATGCATGAGATCACTAAAGCGAGCAAGTTGTAAAAATCTGATTCATCATTACTCAAAAGGCACCTCATGCGGAGTTACAATTTTTTTTCTTTGAGATATTTGGCCAATTTAATATTAAGGTGACATGAAGAAAAAATAGAGAATTTGAAATTGATCTGAACTGGAGTCATCTAACAATTGTGGGAATATTCCTGCTCTGCTGGTGCCGCTAGAGGCTCGTGTTCATAGTGCTTCAACAGTTGCTTGACGTCCATGTAGGCTAGGTTTTCTTTTAACTAAGTAGTCAGACATGTCTTTACTTATATAATATCTTGTAGATAGTCGAGAGATTTCATGCATGGGCCTTTGGGAATGGAGTCTAGATTGTTTAATATTTGGATAGCCGTGGGTTATGTTAATGATATACTCAATTAGGTAATGTTTACTTTGAGATAATTTCTAGGTGCTATGCTAGGGGACGCGATTGTGGCTAAAATGGGCTTATGAACAGGGAACATTCGCGAAGGAATCCTTTAGCTAGGTTATGGTTTTTTTTTTTAAGTGTATGTATGTATTTATGTAAACTATCTCTATTATGAAACCTGAACAATACATTTTGGGAAAAACATAAGGGTTGTATTTAAAGTGATAAATTGTTGACAATCTCATGCAATGAAGGTGCTTTTGTTTACTTGTATTTAGAAGTATGGTTGTATTTCATTGAGATTGTGATTGTGTTTGTGTGACAAATGTTTGACTCTGGTATTACGCCTTATATAGGATATTCCCATGGTTGGCTCAAGCACCATTTCTGGTACTTACTAATGGTTGGCTCGGATACCACACCTGGTACAAGGTGTCACAACCCAAATTAGGTTCGTGACCAGTGCTAAAGGGAAAGAATTCCAAAGCAAGCCTTAACATAAATCTACAAAAAATTGGGTAGAGTTTTCTATGTTTTTAGGCCTATCCTAAAATTTTCATGTCTCAAAAATCCACCACAAAAATAGTAACAAGTATAAACCAAAGCATAATATCCATTCATGATCTAATTGTCACGCAATATTACCAATTTCATCTCTAAATACGAAAAAAAAGTTCAAAACTAGTCACTTCACTACAATGAGAAGGAATAATCATGACTCAAATAAAACAATGACAAATGGAGCGACTCTAAGGGTTTTTAAAGAAACAAATAAATCATAGCAATTCCAATACGTCTCTTGCCACGTGAAGCAATGTGAGGCTCACCATATACTAACAATCCACACTCTCTAATTAATGAAGTCTTCTCCAATGTCACCTGAATTCTATGTAAACACATTTAGCAAGGAGTGAGACACTAGATCAGTTAGTAATAATACTTAACTACAACCATTTTAATGAGGGACAAGTTAGAAAACATGCTAGTATGATAATCAAATGATGAAGACAATGCCCTTTCAAAAATGGTAACAATATTCAATATTATTTGTCTCGTGTAAGCAAGATCAAGGTAAACTTTTAGAAATAAGCTCAGATAAACATTTTCCATATCAAATCTTATAGCTGGGAGGTTTCTAAGGAAAAGTCATGTAATCAGTGTGGCCTTCTCTTAAAGAAGTAACCAATAATGGTGAACTCCTCATAAAGGAGTTAAGTATTCATATCGGTAGATCCCTACTCAAGGGAAATTGGTAACGGTATTCGAGTTCTACCTTCCCACTAGCAAGGGCTTTATCAATATATGTAACTACAAGGTGCACTAAGTCTAACGAACCCGCCGTTAGGTACGGGATTCATCAAGGTATACTTCCATTTTAACTTTTCTTGTAATCAGTAGAAGCATTTCAAAATCTAACAGAGCATTTAAATGTTATCAAACATCATCATTTCAAAGTTTAACAATCCCATGTCAAAATACCATTTATCAAATAATTGTAGAACCCTTTCAATAACAGTAATCATATCTTATAAAAATGAGATCATCTCAAATAATCTTTTCAATATCATATCAAGTAAAAGCCTTGTCCCACATGCAAGTTGAAAACATTCGGTAACACATTTACTTTATTAACCGTGTATAAACCATGAAATTTATGAAATACAAATTGTGGTAAGATTACTACTCACTTTACTTGTGCTGAAATACCAAGCTCACCACTCGTGTAATCCGTAGGAATCCCATTGGTCAATCTATAATCACATTCATATCAATCTCCAGTTAGATTCTATGTTTAAGCTAATTCTATAACTATTTAAAACACCCAACCCTCAAGTTTTATGCTTAACTCTCAATGTGTGAAAGTATCTTATTCTGTAATGATATATTCCTTCAATTTCAATAGCAACAAGTTAAAAGCTCTAAGTATTCATATGTTGCGATTGCTCAAACAATTTTCTTGGCTATTACTACAATAAACAATAACGCAAGTTTAACATAACAATGTAATTCCAACTAGTGCTAGTATAAAATATACTTCTATATATTGGTATTCTCATGCCCAAATCCATTGATCAATCATATATCTTGCTACTCATAAAACAAATAGAAAATATATATGATTTATTCGTCTGTACAACCCTTGCTACCCAATTATTAGCCTCTAGTAATTAGATTTCAACAACTAGAGTGAATGACCTAACTAATAATCTTGGAGAGGTTGTAGGAGAACAAAAGCAATAAGGATTTACCTCAAACCTGGTAGAAAAACCGCCGAATAAGTCTTTTTCTCCTTTTTCTTCTCCCTCACCCTTCCGTTCTTTCTGTCTTACTCTCTCTGTTCAATGCTATTTTTTCTTTTTGCTGAAAGTTGCAGCGTGGCTGCCTAGGGCTTTTAGCCCAAACTTTTTTTTTTTTATAACTAATGACGTATTTGCTCTTAACTTAAATTATAGGGTATTACATTCTTCTCACCTTAAGAAATTTGATCCCCGAATTTAAAGTAAGTGTGTACCTGAAACAAGATAGGACACTTGACTCGCATCTCCTTTTCTAACTCCCAAGTATAAGTTAGACCGTTAAAAATTTACGCTACAACAACATAATTTAAAAAATTAGACACATAATCTATTTGTCCAAGGCCAAACATTTACCACTTTTCATTATTGATACTTTGTTACTCAATCAAAATTTATAGAAGCAGAAAAATAAATTTGAAAACAACAACAAAATAATATTTTTGACCCTTGTTAGAAATTCATTCTTTACTCTATTGCTGCTCTCAAGGCCCTTCTACATATTTCATATGTCAAACTTTACAACCTCTTCAGAAATATGTCTGTATATTTGTTGCATTATGAAAGTACAAGTAGATCAAAATGTTTGATTCTAGATTCATGTTAAAAAGTTATTCTTGAACATGAAAAAACTGAAATGAATCTAACCTGGATAGCTCAAACACTCAGCAATTACTTGGGATAGGAAGAACAACAAATACATGTTAATAGACATAACTTTTGTAGCTTAAGTTATTAATTTTATTTAGAGTAGATTTGTTTCACATTCTTCAAATTAAGCTTGCCGAAAATAGTCACAACTAACCCCAAAAATATTTAGAAGAGCCGAATGAGAAGGAAAAAAGGAAAAACATTAGAAGGATGAAAACCTTGTTCAAGTGAGATCACATATATATTAAATGAAAAATAATCAATACAATATTAAGGAGACAACAAAATAGCCAATAAAAATCATACATTAAATGGAGTAAACTATGAGATATCCAATGATGATAACAAATCATTCTAACCAGAAAAGGACCTATGTTTTGGAATAACATACCTCAAAAAATAGACTTACACTTCAATCAAAAGTCCATCTTTAAAGTACTCATAATATCCAGTCATAAAATATAGTAAAGATAGATAAGTATAAATTAGAAATAAAAAAGTATGGACATTCAAATACATTAACTTTCAAAGGATTTTCTCAAGAATAGAAAAAAATATCCTTATATGTGAAGCAATGACATTGTCGATGAACAAAGGAGAGATCCCATGAAGGGGAGACAATTTATTTTGGACTCTATGATGATATTTGGGCTGAAGTTGATGTATAATAGTCTTGAAAAGACACTACATAACTTCAAGCAATCGAAAAATTACATACCTTGTAATACATAGTAGTAGCTTTCTACAATATATTATGTTTTTTCTTCATAATACACATTTTTCTAACCAAAATAACATCAACTAAAAAAGCTCTAAAACAGACTAACCTTTCTTCTAACAAGTTTGTTGAAATTTAATCTATTTTACTACAATAGGATAATACTTTAAATAACTTTTGACCATACAACTCCTGTATTCTTCCCCCATGCTTTTGTTTTTGAATAAATTTATCCCTCTTCTGACCATCAACAATTTCATTGTCTTGTGTTTTTGTTGAGATTATAATTAACTAATAAAAAGTGTGTTCTCTTGAATAACTTAAGCTTTTAGATGATATGGTTACACACTTCAACATGGTATCAGAGCAGACAAAGGTCCTGAGATCGAATCTTACTGCCACCCATATAAAAAATATTCATGCACTTGGCCCATGAAAAAAAATCAGGCCCGCACATGAGGGGGCGTGTTGAGATTTTAATTAACTAATAAAAAGATTGTTTCTCTAATAACTTATGCTTTTAGATAATATGGTCACACACTTCAACATTTTTTCAACAAAATTAGACTAACATCATAAGATCCTATTCCCTCTTATACGCCATATTTCTTAAATTTATCCAAAGACTACACGTAATTTTAGATGAGGACTACATACACAGCATGCCATGTGATATATAACTTCATATCCTGTGTTGTACAACATTGAGTACCATCACGGGAAAATAAACTAATTGACAAACTATGAGTTGGAACAAAATAGAGATGAAAATTTTCTAAAACTTTTGGTTCTAACTGGTTTAGTACATACAATGCAACAAACATTTAGTTAGAACCATCAGCTTCAAAGATCCCAGAAATTTCCAGTATGTGAAACACCAGTTCAATGCATGTGAAAAACAACTTGCATTCTTCAGTTATGCGACTTGGTGATTCTTATCGTGACCAACCACACTAACCTACTGTACGAGTGTCTACGATCGTCGATAATATAGTAACCCAACCAAGGGTTGGGGTCGTGTCCCAAGGGAGTGGTTTTGAGAATTAGTAGAAAAATAAAATTTAGTTCTAACTAGTCGTAGCTAAAGACATTAACATTTAAAAAAATTATAAATAAAAAGGGGTGACACAAAAGTTCAAATATCAATTGGGGTTTTTTTCACAAGTAGTAAAAACAAACAAAAAAATACAAGAAGATCAAGTATGGGGACAAGTTCTTATGGTGTGACTGCAATACAAGTTGAGATAAATTGATGGGTACATGCTTTCGATAGGAAATTTGCAAGATAATAGTGACTAGGCTAAGCTTTAGATGGAAATAAGTTCCCTCTCGGGCAACTTACCCCGTTTCCAAAGCGTTCCTCTCGGAGACCCATTTGCCGCATGAAGGCCAGCCTATGCCTTACCCCATACACTCTCTCGAGCTGAGTGTTAGGATATGGGACTAGGGCTCACCCTCTCGGGCTGAACCTCATGTCGACCCACTCCTTAGGCCATCAGTCTAGCGGTCTTGGTTTCGCGACCTCCCTCTCGGGCAAGCCATAAACATATGGGTGGTTTTCTATTTGCAACTACAAACCCATTAAATTAAACCACAACCACTAGGTGAAATCACCATTAAAATACATCTATCCTATCAGAAACCAAGACCCAGCAACAATATCAACACATATTTGCTAAATTACACCCCAAGAATGGGGTTTTTAGCCACACATCAAGAAATAACAAAATACACCTAAAATGATACTAAAATCAAATGGGTATAAGGAATTAAACATTGATTTAAGCAAAGGAAGAAGAATGGAGGAGATCCACTTCCAACTTGGGGAAGATGAAATCCTTCTTTCTTCAAGTCTCCCAAAAACCCTCTCCAAACATGAGAGAAAAAATCCCAAAAAGTACTATTCTATTTTGGAAATTATAATAAATGTTCGACTATCTGTTAAAAATTAATAACAAGTTTAGTATTTATAGACTTCAGAAAAATAGTATTGGCTGATCTTTCGGCGAGGTTAGTCGGAATCGCCGATTAACTCGATGATTCACCCTTTGGTGTAGTCCGTCACCATCTTGCACTAGCCTTCAACATCGTCATGCTCTGTGTCATTGGGTGACCTAGTACTGCTTCGCTGAATTATTCGGCGAAACACCGACTGCTCCTTTCATCGCCTTTTTGATCCTGCTCCTTCAAGGCTTCGCGAACTGGAACAAACGGTAGAGTACGTCCCTTTGATAGATCGCCCAGTGTGCTTGGCGATGCACAGGCTTCAGCTTCTTCATTCTTTTTAGCCTTTCTGTTCCTTTTTGCGCCTAAGTGTCCGTGCTTCCACTAAAACTTCAAATACCTGAAACTTACGAGTTTTCATCAGATATTGAGACAAAATAACCTTTTGAGGACACGATTTCTATCAAAATAAAGCCATAAATGAGTCCAATTTGTGGACTCATCACTTGGCACGATACAAAAACCAGAATATCCCAAATTAATTTATAGAGGCAGAAAATAGTAGAACTAGAGATTTTGAAATTAAAATTCTCGAGAAAAATTAATAAGTCATTTTGGATAGGCTGAAATGAAGAAGTAAATAACATAAAAACTGAAATATTTGGCTCACCATCTCATTGATAACTTTGAGGGTTTCTGGATCTACGTACTGGATTAGCCCATTAGTTGGTGGTAGTTTGGCTTGTCTTATTTACACCAATGTGTTCATGCAACAAAAACATGTTTTTTTATCCAATGAGTTCTACATTGAATTTGTTTGAGTTTGATTTGTGGGTTTAAAAAAGCCCATTTGAATTTCGTTTTTTAAAAAGGGAAGAAAAAGTAAATGTTTTTTGTTGTTTCTTTCTTTGTTTTCTCCCAATTATTATTTTGTTTTTTCTAGTTATTAGTTTGAGCTAAAGAAACAAGATAAGCTACAGAAGAACTTAGCTGCTTAGGGCCGGAATGTTACAGCTTGATAAACACGATTGAGTCTAACAATATCCTAAGCTAACTCCACAAAATAGGGAGATAAAGCTAATCCTACTTACCTGCTAAAGACTTAGTAAACAATAAAAAAAAGCAGTAACAAATAGGCATAAACCATAGCAACTAAAGACTTATATTGCATTAACCAGTAAACACTAACTAATGCACTGATACGCCCCACTCAAGGTAAGTAGTGTGCAACAATGCCTAGCTTTAACATGTGCCTGTCGAAGGCTGGTTTGGAAAGGGCCTTGGTAAGAGTATCTGCTAGTTGGTCCGCAGCGTCTATATGGACAACTTGAACTTGCTTGAGCTGAACTTGTTGCGAACAAAATGGAAATCCACCGCAATTTGTTTCATGCGACTATGAAAAACTGGATTGGCACATAAGTTCGTAGCACCAACATTGTCATAGTAGATAGTTGGGACAGTTTGAAGTTTAAGTTGTAACTCAGTTAGAAGGTGGGTGACCTAGTTTGTTTCTGCAAAGGAACTTGCAACTTCCCGATATTCAGCTTCAATGGAAGAACGAGCAATCGTTCTTTGCTATTTGGAGGACCAACTCACTAGATTTTTGCCAAAAATCAAAAGATAACCAGTAGTGGAAGCATGATCACTGGCGTCTCCAACCCAATCTGCATCATAGTACCTATGTAAAGAGAGGGAATTATGGCGCATCAAACGCAAACCAAAATGAACAGTCCCTTGAAGAAACCGTAGTACCCATTTTACAGCTTTCCAATGAGTCTCTGAGGGAGTTTGCATAAATTGTGACAACTTGTTTACTGAGAAATAAATGTCTAGATGAGTGAAGGACAAATATTGAAGCTTCCCGATTACCCTCCTATATCTGGTTGCATCCGCGGATAATCCACCATCATTGACCTTGGGTGTTTCAATAGCACTCATAGGCATTTTAACAGGTTTGCAATCAGCCATATTCTCCTCACACAATATATCACTAGTACAATTACTCTGTGACATAATAATACCATTTTTACTTCTAATGACTTCAATACCTAGAAAGTAGGTGAGATTTCCAAGATCTTTTACAGAAAAACGGACAGCAAGGGAAGAAATTACCTGATTAACAACTGAAGTGTCACTGCTAGTAATGATAATATCATCTACATATACCAGTAGGTACACAGTGGCATGATAATGATGAAAGATAAATAGGGAACTGTCAAACTCAGATTTAATGAAGCCCAATAGGAGCAAATGATTCTTGAGGTCATTATACCACACTTTGGGATCTTATTTGAGTCCGTAGATTGCTTTACGAAAACGACAAATATGAGTTGGATAATTTGTATCTTCAAATCCCTAAGGTTGGGCCATATAAACCTCTTCATCTAGGCTTCCTTGAAGAAATGCGTTATTAATATCAAGCTGACGGAGACGACAATCAAATTTTATGGCAATAGAGAGGACTACATGAACAGTAGTAGGTTTGACTACAGGGCAGAACGTGTCATGAAAATCAACACCGGGACGTTGGGTAAATTCTTTTTGCGACCAATCTAGCTTGATAGGGATCAATAGAACCATCAACCTTTCGCTTGATTCTGTACAACCATTTACAAGAAATGATATTTTTAGATGGATCACACGGCACCAATTCCCACGTTTGGTTTTTACAGAGTGCATCAAACTCAACTTTCATAGCAGTCTGCCACTCTATGTGTTTGGTGACCTAATGGAAGGTGGTGGGACTAAATGAAGGTGCTACTTGGGCCACGTACTAAAATATCTGCTTTGGTTTATGGATATTGTGTTGTGAACGGGTGACAACTCGATGTTGAGGCAGATGGTAAGGGGGTGGGGTAGGCAAGGCTTGTGCAGATGTGCTCTGTTGTGCCAGTTGAGTAGAGCGACAAGAGTAAACAAATTGAATAGGAGGTTTCGGTGGTTGTTGATTGGATGTGGATGGGAGTTGAACTGGTAACAGATGTGTAACACCCCAAAAAAAATTCGAACTAAGACTCGAACCATCTTCGTGGTGAGTAGGATTTTACCAAGGAATTTAAATTTCTTGAGTGTTAAGATCACTAGATGTAGCACCTTGAGTTCCAAAATGAACTAAATTGGAAATAGCAGAATCTGAAATTTTGCAAGTTATGCTTAATGTATGAGTTTTGGGTCAAATTCAAATGACCATAACTCTTAGTACACGATGAGTTAGGTGGTCTACAAGATAGCGAATGAAAGGTCTTCGAGTCTTCTTTCCAACGCCATTGAGTTTACTAACTTTCGAGCTCTCAGTAAAAAGTTATAATTGATTTACTAACGACACTCAAACCTAGAAGCAGCTCCACGTTACGGAGCCAATACAGACCTCATTGCCTCGTGGAAACTTATTCCAACTCCCAGCTCATTTTATTTATTTCTTAAAGGCTATTTTGGTCCTAAAATCCCTTGGGAGGTCATCTAAATTACCCTAAACCAGTAGAAAAATCCATTTTGTTAAATCAAACCCTCTCATCCACTCCAAAAATTCTACGCTTAAGGAATTCAAGAAATGCTAAGGCTAGGGTTCTTCTTCTAAGATTTTCCTTTAGGTTCTTCAAGAAGATGGTTCTTTCAGGCATGCAAGCTTCTATAGTGTTGGGTTTGTTCACCCACATGCCAATCATGTTAATTTCAACGTTAAATTCGTTCTAAAAGTTAAAAATTTGGTGTTCTTGATATATGTTCTTGAATTTGCTTTCGTTCTTGAATTGGGCTGAGATTGAGAAGTTTCTGAGATTATTGTGTCAGTTTATAGAGTTGTTTTGAATTATCTTCTAGTGTACCTGTACTGGGTATCTGAATCTAAAGATAAGTTGAATAAAGGAATCGAATTTAGGGGAATTGGGGTTAGAAAATGAAGAAGGAAAAAAGTCGGGTGAATCTGGTAAGCTGTCGCGGACCTGCCTCCCCATTTCACAAATTTTTTGTTCGGGTCGAAGAGAGGTCACGGACCCCTCTGCCTCAAAAGTTATTTCGTGACCAAATATTAAAATGCATCTCCGCGTCGCGGACTTGCTTCCAGATAGTGATTTCTTGATCGTTTTTTTTCTTGTAAAACTATCTAAAAACACTCATAAACATCACGAGATCTTTCCTATCACATTCAAGGTAGACTTGAGAGTCAAGTGTTGGGAGTTTTCTCAAACATTTTTGAGAAAGTCCCTTGAGTCCTTTGAGGAGTTTTCTACAACTTCTAGTAACTTGTATCAAGCAAGTGAGTATGAGAGTGAGGAGAATGTATTCACGTCTCTACGTTATAATCACGAGATCCCTCATATCGTAAATCATAACTCTTGAATTCATAATTCACATTCTAGAGAGAGTTAAGAGTAGAGTTCAAGGAAGCCTTTGAGTTTAATTGTGAATCCTTTGAGGTCCATCATCGATTTGAGTTAACTTTTGAGTAAGTAAGTATGAGAATGAGAAGAGTCGTATACATGAGTTCCTTATTGATATTTTGACCCTTGAGTTGAGTCGTTCATGACTAGAACTTTTGCATGAACTCTATCAGTTGAATACCTTTGAGAGAAGTAGTATCTTCAAGTTCTAAGTCTTTAGTATTGAGTTCCTAATCCCCTTTGGGATTATATTTCTATATCATGGGACTATTACATGTTACCCATGAAGTCCTTAAGTTGAACTGTTCATGCCCATAATTTCGCATGAACCCTATAAGTCGAACAATATTGAGATGATTAGTATCATTGAATTTCTTGAGTTGTAAGTATTAAGTTCTATCTATGGTTATGAAAATCTTTCATTGAGTCGTTCACATCCATAATTCAGCATGAACCATATTTTAAGAAGTCTTTTACAAACATTTTAACTTTGTTTTAAGACTTTAGCTTTGAGTTGTGTAAAGAGTAAGAGTAAAGTTCTTTTTCTTCAAATATTATATGGGAGAGTTCCCAAGAGTTAAAATCTGTTTTCACATTTGAGCAAGAAAGGAAACACTGATTTCCAAGAGAGTCTTTGAGCTAGTTTTTGAGTAATTATCTCAAATCACAGAAAGAGTTTTGCTTCTAAAACATATGAGCTGAGTATATTTTGGGAGTAGTATTGAGCACCGATATGGGGACGCGAGGTCATAATAACTCAAGTCTTCATAAACCGTGTAGCCATCATGGGTAGAAAGGGTCATGCTTTTTTATGATTCCTTAGTGCTTTTTAGCATAGACTAGTGGATCCACTTAGTTAAGAAGTTCTATATGACGGCAAAGTATAGGACAATTCTGGCAGCGTGGGCAAGACATTGTATCATCACTTAGGGTCATAGTGGTGGTTATCGGTTAGAGAAACTCACAACATTATATTGCTTTATTATATGAGTAAATTGAGTCGCTTTCTACTGTTTTAAAAGCTTTTCGTATATTGCATGTTTATTGTTGCTTTCTATTGAGTTGAGTATCTTGAGTTGAGTATCCGAGTTGAGTATCTTGAGTTGATATGTGCTTCATTGTGTCCATTACCTTATTGTTGAGTTTCAATGAGTTGAGAACCTTATTACTCAGTTGAGTATCTTATCCTTGAGTACTTCTTATTTGTGTAAGTTTGAGTAGTTTTGAGTATCCTTGACTATTCCTTGAGTTGAGTATGTTTGGAAAGAGGTAAGTATGTTTCCTTTCATGATGTAGATACAGGTATTCATGGTCATCATTAAGAGCTTCATTGATACCACATGGAGTTCGAGTTAGTTATGGTGAGCATATTTGCTTCCGGAGGATTCCATTTAGTTTCAATTTTGTCAGGAGGTCATGGGTATTGTCCTAAATTCCATCTTTGTCAGTTAGAAGATTCATAGATAGACATTAGAGTTTTAGAAGTCTGTTTCATTTATCTTGTTAAATGTTTTAAGGACTTGAGTTGCCTAGTTTTGGCTAGTTGAATATACAATTATATTCTGAGTTAATTATTTGAGTTTCAATGCATTTTATTATGTTTTAAGCTTTGTATGCTTAAGTTAGTCTTTCGCTTGTAGTCAGCCAGGATGAGGGTTTGCTTAGAGACCAACAATGATTCTCGAGTACCGGCTGCGTCTAGGGTGTAGGCTCGGGTCGTGACAAAGTTGGTTTCAGAGCATAGAGTTCAACAATCCTAGGGTGTCTATGAAGCCGTGTTACTAGGGTCTTGTTTATGGTTGTGAGGGTCCCACTTCTATAAACGAGGGACTACATGCATTTAAGAAAACTTTCTTTTCTTTCATACTCTTAATCGTGCAATAGAGCTATGTCTTAGAGATTTATTCATACTTGTGTTTTTCTCAGAATTCATTCGACTACCCATAATACTAGAGGTGGTTGAAAAGCAGAGTCAGTTCTTTGTGGATGAGTTGCTTTTAGCAAAAGTCTTGAGAAAGTCAAGAGACCTCAGAGGGTCTTGAGAGGAGCCCATGAGTGAGTTAACTGTTGAGTTTTAGATGAATGGACTCATGTTCATATGAATCGTGTGTTTGAGCTAAAAAGTGAGTTGTACTTTTTTCCTTAAGCCTTGTTTCAGCGGTGATCCTTTTTAAGAAGTATGTTTAGAGCTTGGGTAAGATTTTCACCCGAAAAGGTAGCATGAGTTACAAGATCATGAGCAGTAGTAGTGAAAGAGTCCAGAGTTAGAGCAAAGTATGCGGAGGTTTAGTGATTTAAGAAAGGGAGATAGTGTTTTGAAGAGCTATATTACTATAGTCATGCACCGAGTAAGTTATTGATGAGAAGTTTTCCCTTATTGGTAGAGCAAGATTTGCTAGTTAAGATGAGATAAAGTATATATTTGTTAACCAGAATAGAGTTGATGTCATTGTCCCATCATATTAGAGGAGACTAAATTCATGTGCTGAATAAGAGAGTAGAGTATTTAAGAAGTGATATATCTAAGCTAGGCTTATGAATTATTTGAGAGGGTCATGATGTTCAGAAGGTTATAGGACTTATCAAGTAATGAGGTATAGTATGGTAGGCGAGCAATCATATTGATATTCAGGTTTAGTAATAAACATTAAGCTTGAATTTGAGATGAGTGTCATGATCACAAGAATAGCAACATGAGGGTGATGATGTTAGTCTTGAGATTTGATCTAGAAGACTTAACATAGAGTAGGTGAGGAATTGATGTGATTAGCTGCAATAAATATGAGTGGTACAAGTGAAAGACCCTAACCTTTATATAAGGGCAGTAAAGTGGTGCTAAGTGATAAGTGTGACAAGAGCATTAAGAGGTGTGCTGAGAGGGTATGCAATCAGAAGAGGTTAAGAGAAACATCTTAGAAAGAGGTCTCAGTATCCGTTTATAGAGAGTATAGTAGCCATGAGATAATTTTTCCCGAGTATTAGAGTAAGATGAATGTAGACCAGTTTAGAGATGATGGAATAGGTCCATAGCTTTCAAGTGCTAGCTTTAGACCTAATGGGAAAATGACGAGATGAGAAATCAAGTCAAGTGTTTGAGAATAAGATAGTAATGAGTCCCGAAAGAGTATGGGAGATATTTTTTCAAAGGTGTTTTAGTAGTGAAGTGATGTTAAAAGGAGAAGGTTAATGATCTTATCGTGATGATGATGGTGTGATAATTCCATCAAAGGTTATAAAAGAGGAGGATTATGTTTTACCATGAGAAGTAATTAAATAAGAGCCCTTAGTTGGTTCTGAAGGAGTTTTTTAATAGGATTCGATGGATTTGTTAGATTACTAAGCTTGAGTGTGGTGTTGTTAAACATTAGGTAGTTCTTGATATGTGCCCAACGTGGTGGTCAAGAGTAATAATTTTGTGGTGAGATTCTCTATTGAGGTTTAAAACCCGAACCTAAGGATTTGGGTTAAGCTTGAATATAGTAAGAGCATACCATTAGACTCAGACCTTCGTAAGAGTAACCCTATTCCATACTCAGTTCGGTCGTCATTCGAGGACGAATGATCCCAAGAGGGAGATATTGTAATACCCCAAAAAAAAATCAAACTAAGACTCAAACCATCCTTCGTTGTGAGTAGGATTTTACCGAGGAATTTAAATTTCTTGAGTGTTAAGGTCACTATCTGTAGCACCTTGATTTCCAAAATGAACTAAATTGGAAATAGCAAAATCTGAAATTTTGCCAGTTATGCTTAAGGTTTGAGTTTTGGGTCAACTACAAATGACCAAAAATCTTAGTACATAGTGATTTAGGTGGACTACAAGATAGATAATTAAAGGTCTTCGAGTCCTCTTTCGAACGCCACTGAGTTTGCTAATTTTTGAACTCTGAGTAAAAATTTATGAATGATTTACTAACGACGTGCAAACCTGGCAGCAGCTCCGCGATGGCTCTGAGTTACGAGGCCAATACGGACCTCACTGCCTGGTGAAAAATTATTCCTACTCCCAGCTCATTTTATTTATTTCTTAAAGGGTATTTTGGTCCTAAAAATACTTAGGAGGTCATCTAAATTACCCTAAACGAGTAGAAAAATCAATTTTCTTAAATCAAACCCTCTCATCCACTCAAAAAATTCTATGCTCAAGGAATTCAAGAAACGCTAAGGCTAGGGTTATTCTTCCAAGATTTTCCGTCAAGTTCTTCAAAAAGATGGTTCTTTCAGGTATGTAAGCTTCCATAGTGTTGGGTTTGTTCACCCACACACCAATCATGTTAATTTCAACGTTAAATTCGTTCTAGAAAGTTGAAATTTTGGTGTTCTTGAATTTGCTTTCGTTCTTGAATTGGGCTGAGATTGAGATGTTTTTGAGATTATTGCGTAGGTTTATAGAGTAGTTTTGAGTTATATTCTAGTTTACATATGCTGTGTATCTGAATCTAAAGAGAAGTTGAGTAAAAGAATTGAATTTAGGCGAATTGGGGTTAGAAAACGAAGGAAAAAGTTGGGTGAATCTAGCAACCCAGTCCGCATCGCGGACCAGCCTCCCCATTTCACAAATTTTTTCTTCGTGTCGTGAAGAGGTCATAGACCCCTCTGCCTCAAAAGTTATTTCGTGACCAAATATTAAAATGTGCCTCCGCATCGCGGACTAGCTTCCAAACAGTGATTTCTTGATCATTTTTTTCATGTTTAACTATCTAAAAACACTCATAAACATCACGAGATCTTTCCTATCACAAATCGCAACCTTGAATTCATAAATCACATTCAAGGTAGAGTTGAGAGTCAAGTCTTGATAGTTCTCTCAAACATTTACGAGAAAGTCCCTTTGAGTCCTTCGAAGAGTCTTCTACAACTTCTAGTAACTTGTTTCAATACTCAAGCAAGTGAGTATAAGAGTGAGGAGAATGTATTCATGAGTCTACTTTATCATCACGAGATCCTTCATATCATGAATCATAACTCTTGAATTCATAATTCACATTCAAGAGAGAGTTAAGAGTAGAGTTCAAGGAAGCCTTTGAGTTTAATTGTGAATCCTTTGAGATCCATCATCAATTTGAGTTATGTTTTGAGTAAGTAAGTATGATAATGAGAACAGTCGTATACATGAGTTTCTTATTGATATTTCGACCCTTGAGTTGAGTTGTTCGTGCCCATAACTTCTGCATGAACTCCATCAGTTGAGTACCTTTGAGAAAAGTAGTATCTTCATGTTCTAAGTCTTGAGTATTGAGTTCCTAATCCCCTTTGAGATTATATTTCTAAATCATGGGACTATTACATGTTACCTATGAAGTCCCTGAGTTGAATTGTTCATCCCCAAAATTTCACATGAACCCTATAAGTCGAATTATCTTGAGATGAGTAGTATCATTGAAGTTCTCGAGGCCAAGTATTGAGTTCTATCTATGGTTATTGAAAACCTTGCATCGAGTCGTTCACGTCCATAATTTGGCATGAACAATATTTTAAGAAGTCTTTTACAAATGTTTTGACTTTGTTTTAAGACTTAAGCTTTCAGTTGAGTAAATAGTAAGAGTAAAGTTCTTTTTATTCAAAGATTATACGGGAACTAAGTATTCCCAAGAGTTAAAGTGTTTTCACATTTGAGCAAGAAAGGAAACACCGATTTCCAAGAGAGCCTTTGAGCTAGTTTTTGAGTAATTATCTCAAATTACAGAAACAGTTTTGTTTTTAAAACATATGTGCTGAGTATATTTTGGGAGTAGTATAGAGAACCGATATGGGGACACGAGTTCATAATAACTCAAGTCACCATAAACCATGTAGCCATCATGGGTAGAAAGGATCATACTTTTGAGATGATTCCTTAGTGATTTTTAGCATAGACTAGTGGATCCACTTAGTTAATGCATTCTATATGAGGGAAAAGTATAGGAAAGTTCTGGCAGCATGGGCAAAGCGTTGTATCATCACTTAGTCTTATTGTGGTGGTTGTCGGTTAGAGAAACTCCCACAGTACAATATATCTTTATGATATGAGTAAACTGAGTTGCTTTCTACTGATTTAAAAGCATTCGATATATTACATGTGTATTGTTTCTTTATATTGAGTTGAGTATCTCGAGTTGAGTAACCGAGTTGAGTATCTTGAGTTGATATGTGTTTCATTGTGTCGAGTACCGTATTGTTGAGTTACACTTAGTTGAGAACCTTATTATTGAGTTGAGTATCTTATCCTAGAGTACTTCTTAGTTGAGTAATTTTGAGTAGTTTTGAGTATCGTTGAGTATTTCTTGAGTTGAATAAGTTTGGAAAGAGGTAAGTATGTTTCCTTTTTATCAAGTTCAAGCTTATGTTATTCTCTACATTTCTCCTTACATGCTCGTACATTCCATGTACTGAGCCATTTGGCCTGCATCATTTCATGATGCAAATACAGGTATTCAGGGTCATCAATAGGAGCTTTGTTGATACCACATGGAGCTCGAGTTAGCTATGGTGAGCCTCCTTGCTTCTAGAGGATTCCATTTACTTTTAGTTTTGTTAGGAGGTCGTGGGTCTTGTGCTGACTTCCATCTTTGTCAGTTAGAGGATTCATATACCATTATATTCTGAGTTAATTATTTGAGTTTCAATGAATTTTATTGTGGTTTAAGATTTGTATGCTTAAGTTAGTCTTCCGCTTGTAGTTAGCCAGGATGATGGTTCGCTTGGGGACCAAGAATAGTTCTCGAGTGCCGGCCACGTCCAGGGTATAGGCTCGGGTCGTGACAAGGGGTGTAGAATGTGATTGGGCATCAGGAAGAGAAGAAAGTGGAGGAGAAAAAGTAGGAGAAGTACCTGAAATCGCAGACCCTATTGGAGTGCAGGCAGAAGAGACAGTCTCATGCGAGTTCTTGATGGTATATGCATTGGGTAAAATAATAGGGGGCGATAAATTTGTACAAGCTATTGGAGAAGATATAAGAGACCTAACCTTGTAGGTTCAACTAGGTTTTCCTCGGAAAGAGTTTTTAAATATGAGGAAAGCATTGAAAATATATTCTAAAAAGGAAAAACACTTTCGAACATCTGACATCCCGAGACAAGTATATTTTGGAAGATTTCGGATAAAAACATTGTTGATAGTGATAATTGGACGAAAGCCCCAAATAAACACAAGGCGACGATCTCGGCTCTAATTTATTCTTTGAGTGTGGTTTGAGTAA
Organism: Solanum okadae; assembly: GCA_036553675.1. Classification (NCBI taxonomy): domain Eukaryota; kingdom Viridiplantae; phylum Streptophyta; class Magnoliopsida; order Solanales; family Solanaceae; genus Solanum; species Solanum okadae. The sequence continues at coordinate 14,610,755 of CM071681.1, read as the reverse complement.
TGGATAACACAAGCACCCAAATATTTTTAATTGGGTATAATATGGATTTTTCCCAAATAATATATGGAAAGGTTATTGATTTTGCAAAAGTGAGGTAGGTAAGCGATTGATGAGGTAAACCGCGTGTTGACAGGCAAAGGACCAAAGGGTTGGTGGGAGCGAAGCTTGATGGAGTAAAGTTCTTGCCATTTCAACAATATGTCTATGTCGACGTTCGGTAAGAGCAAATCTTTGAGGGGTGTATGGAGGAGCTAAAAGATGTTCAATACCTTGAGAGATTAGGTAAGGATCAAGACTTTTATATTCTCCACCACCATCAGTAAATAGAGAAAGAACTTTTGCATTGAAATGACGTTCCATTAAAACTTGAAAGTTTTGGAAAAGTTCTTTAACTTCAGTTTTTTTGTTCAAGGTATAAAGCCAAATGTAATTGGTATATTGGTCAACAAAAATACAATAGTATAATTATTTGTCAATTAATAAAATTGGAGAAGGACCCCACAAATCACTAAAAATGGTTTGAAATGGTTTGGTACTTGCTAGCGTAAGTTGTTGTAAGGGATGCCGATGAGTTTTATTTGATGAACAAGAATTACAAACTGAATTTTTTTTGCGTGAACAAGGAAGCGAGAATTTATTTAAAACAAAATTGTAACTCTTGCGTGCGGATGACCCAAATCGACGATGCCAAGTGAGACCAGAGGAAGAATTGGTTCATGTAGCAAGTGTTATTGTTGAAGGCGAGGAAGGTGAAGTGGGCCACTCAGACATACCGTCTCTACTCCGACCGTGCACCAAAGAAGCCCATGTGTTCAGGTCCTTCACACAGAAATGAAAAGGAAAAAATTCAATAGAAGTGAGATTATCTTGACAAAACTTAGAAACTTAAAGTAAGTTACGTTTAATGGTAGGTGCACATAGAGCATCAAAAAGTTGGAAAGCCTTATTTGAGGCATGTAATTTAGTTGAACCAATGTGAGTTATTGGAATTTTGTTACCATCACACATGGAGACCTGCTCCAAACCATTGTATGCTTGCAAGTTGTGAGGGTCAGCAGTGATATGATGAGATTCTCCAGAGTCGACAATCCAGTGATTTGTGGATGCCTGTAATCCTGAAACATAGTTGGCCTTTGCCTCAAAATGATTGTGATATTTGGATCGACAAACACTTGCAACATGACCCTGTTTGTTGCACAATAGGTAGCGAAGACCATCATAAGAGTTGGTGCTGGGCGAAGATCGACACTGATTGGGTGTAGGAAAGTGATTGTTGTACCGCCATTGTTGGTTGTTGCTAGTGCCATTGTTAGAGCGACGAGTATGTCGAGAGTTGAGATGACCAGACTTGGTGGAAGTAGCAGCTGCATTAGTAATCTGGTTGTGAGTTGTCTTAGACTTTTCATGGCGAAAGAACAACTCAAGATGCAATAGGTTTTCTTAACGCTCTTCATAAGTAATAGTGGAGTCACGAATCCAGATTGCAGCGAAAATCTCACGAAACTCTGGGCCCAAACCACTAAGGATCTTAAAAGTAAGTTCAGAGTTGGTAACTAGGGTGCCAATAGTAGAGAATTCATAAGAAATAGATTGGATATTTTACAAATATTCGGTGACTGGTTGGGAGTCTTTGGTCAGTCGAGTAAGTTGATCATGCAAACTGAAAAAATTCTGGTTTGGGACTTGTTCGCATAGGCTGTGTGCAATGCATCCCATGTAGTTTTTGCCGAGTTAGAGGTTGCAACAGTTATGGCAATTATGGGATCAACCGATGCCATAAGTGTATTTTGAATAAGTTGGTGTTGGTGAAACCTAAGAGAAAATGCAGGATTCACAATAGGGAATGTGCCAGTTGTGATCGTGCGAGACCATGACCATGCATAAGCATCGAAAAGTGTACCTTCCACGTTGAAAAGTTCAGGCTACCAAGTAATTTGATAGGCAATTGGGATGCTGGATTGAATTGAACATTTGTCACTCCGATGTTGGTATCTAGTTGAATAACGTTATCAAAGACACTTAATCCAGTTCTAAGCGTCAGCGATCATTAGTTAGTATAATAACCCAACTAAATGAGTTGGGGTCGAATCCCACAGGTAGTGGTACTTGTTTAAGATTAAAGTACGAATATGTTTGAATCAGTAATAGGAATAGACATTTACGATTAAAAACATAATGTAAATCATGAGGTGACACGAATGTCAAATAAGGGGGTTTTGGTTTTGACTATTAGCTACAACAACATCAAATAATACGAAGATAACAACAGGGAGATGGGTTCTTGGGATGTGATTCGATTACGGGCTATTATAGACAAATAAGTAGTTGCAACTATTAGAAAACAACTGTAAATTAGAGAATAAGCTAGACTATGGGGGAGGTAAACTTTCTCTCGAACAATTTACCCCGAATCAAGTCGATTTCTCTCGAACATCGACAAGCATGCAATTAAGAACAACTTACACTTTAGTCCATTCACTCTCTCAACCTGAATGTGTCGAAAAGTGTTTAGGATTCACTCTCTCGAGTTGAACCCATGACAACCCCATACCCACATACCATCATTTCAGTAATCTTGGTTTTAAAACCTCTCTCTCGAGCAAGCCAAAATTCTGAAGGCAGAACTGCATTTGCAACTACAATTCTTTAATTTAAACCATAGTTTTTGATTGAAATCACTTTTAAACAACAATTACACTAACAATTAGCAACACCCATTAGATATATCAATCCTTAATCACATAATCACACTCTAAGAATTGGGGTTTTAGCTAGACATCATAAAAAGATACAAATCGCTACCAAATTGTGTTTCCTCAACGGGGTATGATTAATTTTGTCTTTACAAAGTTCCAAATTGAAGAATCTCGAACACCCACTTTCAATTTCTCAAAAATGGAAAGTTTCAATTCTTCAAAGCTAAGGAAAACTTGTCTCTCAATTCAGAATACTCAATCTTCAAAAAATAAGATAAAACTTATGACACAAAAGCTTTTTAAAACTAATGTTTAAAAATGAATTTATAGTCGCCAAAAATATGCTGCGAAGGGCCGTTCAACGTAGTAAGTCGGGCTCGCCGATCAACTCGGTGGTCCATCATTTGGTCAGTTCCATCTCCTTTTTGTTTTGGCCTTCAACATCCTCAAGTTCTGTAACTTTGGGTGATCCAACATTGCATAGCAAAACCACTCGCTGACGCACCGACTGCTCCTTTATCTCACCGAATTAAATTTCTCCTTCAGGGCTTAGCACACTGGAAATTTATGCGAGATGGTGGCCATTTGGCAACTCGCCAAAAGGACTCGACGATCACCAGGCAATCATTTCTTCTTTCTTTGAGCTCACTTTATTCCGTTTTGCAAATTAGTGTCCATGCTTTGTTCCTCAATCCAAATACCTGGAAATCAAGGATTTTACTTCAGTTATTGGCATAAAACAAGCATTTGAGGACACTCAATAATTATAAATAAGCCCTAAGTGAGTCCAAATTATGGACTCATCAACCCCCCCAACTTAAACTTTTGCTTGTCCTCAAGTAAAACTCAAGTTTAGCAGTTCAGAAAGGATTTCTCAAACAGTGCTACACAAGACTCAATCATGAATGCACACAAAAAGACTCAACTTACTCATACAAGGATCAATTGTGCACTCAAAGATTCAAGTTGTGGCTCACCAATATCAAAGATTCTCAAGTTCACAATATTTGCTTCAAATGCAACTTCAAGCTCAACAAAGGTAATCAAATGCCCTCACGCAAAGAATGATTCCACATTTACACACAATGGTTCAACAATTAATAGCTCCGGAATCACATACAACTCTCACACTCACAAAGAAGAACACATGCCTGACTTCACCCATATGTTTGCCCTTATTTTCCAATCAACGCTTGTTTCATCTCACTCAAGATCAAAAAGGTCTTTTTAAGGCTTGTAATGGGGCTGACTGTAAATGTATGGTCATTTAGGCTTAGTGGCTTCTATCCTCATTAAATGTGGTTTGAACAACACTTTCCTCCCTTTTCTTCATCATTCTTATTCATTCTCAAAAGTTACCCCATTATTCACTTTCCAAGGACTATTGGTCACCCCATTTCTTTTGCATTTTCACAACTGTATTTCAAACTTTTTCATTCTTTTACTTCTTCTTTTTTTGTATGGAGGGGTTCCATATTTCTGAAAACCATGCGTCAAAGGGGACTTCTTTGCACTTCTTGATTCACCTTTTCTTTTTACCACACCCAACTTAGGCTTTTGGCCTAAGTTGGCTATTCACACAAACCACAAATCATGAGAATTATGGGTAATGGATAAAGAAGCATTAAGTTTCTTCCAAGAAAAGGGTAAGGCCCAAAGGGTGATCAAACAAGGTTCACACACTCACAAGGTAGGCCACAAAAGAGGTATAATGTTGAATTGCTTTACTCCTTAAAATTGTTGCCTAAGATCATTTCAGGAGCTTGCATCACTTAGTCAACCGGACCAACGGGGTAAATTTTAGGTGTCATCACACATGGTTCATGGTAAGCTCATCACACAAGGGATTGACACAATTGTCAAACAAGACTCCATACTTTCGCTAGTGTGCAGTGTTCATTATAAGAGACAATTCGATAATCGGCTAGTCATAACGAGATGCAAAAAGTTCACATATTGCCTATGCAATTTCATTTGGCTTCATTGGAGCCGCACATTCATTTTTGTCTTATGAGCACTATTCAAGTCATCGATATTGATCAAGACCGATACTCAAATTTGCAAAAGAACAGCCACATCCAAACACGATCAAGAGGTGGCACAAAATTTTCAAAAAGAGTCAAAAATCATTTACAATTAAAGCAAGGAGCCACAAGCTCAAGCATCCACAAAAACAATATTAAAAACATCGATATTAGCACAAAGCCCAATATATACACAAAAATCTGTAATCACTAGAGGTGGGTATAGAAATACCTCACCCCACCACAAACAAAAAGCAATTTGTCCTCAAATGAAATAAAAACAAAATATCCATAAAGTAAATAAAGATGACATAGAGGGAGGTAAAGAGAAGTCCTATCTATGCAGTCGCTCCATCTGTCGGGCATCAGTGCTCGGTGTAGTAGCAGCAACACTCGATCCAGTAGGGACTACTATGGATGTCTCTGTCATCGATGTCTAAATCACCGACTGTACAATCATCTCATCCAGATCTGACAGGTCTCCATATATGCTTTCCTCCCTCACATCAATTTGCTCTCGTCGGTCTCTGCCTTCGACTGATCAACTGCTATGTCATCCATCTGTACATATCTGGTGGTAGTTAGAGGAATCTCAGATGTAGCAGGAGTTTCCTCTGTCTCAGCTGCCTCAAATAAGTTGGTGAAGTCTTTAGACTTGAGATAGTCCACATCCTTCCTCAAATTTGCCACCTCGGCTCTCTAAGCCGTCACCTCAAAAGACTCCCCCTGTTTTCTATCACAAGCCATGACTCTGGCAGTCAAATCATCAACAGAAGCCCTGAGGGAGGGTTAGAGCAGCTAACATAGCAGCCTTAATCATCCATGGCACATCAGCCTCCAATCTATTAGAGCTCACATCACCCAAATGGGCTAAGTGCCCCATCTTCTGGAGCATGGCCTGAGTTATCTTGGTGGGCTGGGATGTAGTTGAAGCACCAAGAGTCTGGGAGGAAGAAGTACCTGAAGGCTCGAAGGTTGAAGTAGGCAAAGATGGCTCGCAGGTATAGAGTCTACGTCCACCTCTAGAGATGTATCCACCGGAGCTGCTCTCTTTCTATTAGCCTCCTCTCGAGTGTACTCGGCCTCTATACGCCGAATATCGGTGGAGGATGAATGAGTAACCTAAATATTTCTCATCGCATCCCGAGGAACTTCAACACGCTAGCACAACTGTGTAATCACCACTAGGATGGGAAGGGACATTTGTCTTTGCTTGGCCATCTCCTGCTCTATGATAAGCCCTATGTCAATGCTCTTCTTAGACATAATCGACCCGAGGTAGGTTTCCTTAGGATGGTGGAGAATGGACTCATTCTAGGATGGCATAATAGAGTTGTTGATGAATCCAAACCAATATTGGGCAGCTACACTCAAGTCCTTCTTCTTGATCGGGACTCCTACGTCAATCTACCTCGGAGTGGTGTCAGAGATGAGGGGAGCCAGCCAGCCCTTGAACTTATCCAAAGATGTTGTAGTGGTAGCCAGATTGGGGTAATTAAAGTTTGACACTTTGTCAAAGACTGCGTTGATGTGATCACGGCTACAATGCACAACTGTCCCCTGTACTATGATGGACCCTACCGGTCCTAAGGCACTAACCTTCTTTTTGCTCTTAAAGACTAGGTCATCATACACTGAGTAAAACCCCCGAAACCATGTAGGAATATATGGGCCACAGGGTCTGGTAAACTGCTTAAAGTGATGATATTGGAGTGTCTCCCTCACCCCGGAGTATCTTCCCTCAAGGCCCTCTGTAGATAATAGCTTCTCCTCAAGAATAGTCTGCGACCCCTCGGCTTACAATTTGTTAAGTAGCCGGGGAGGAACCTGCACTTGTAGTACTAGGGCCACAGGTGGTGCCGAAGGACTTTACTAGCTGCAGGAGGAGTGATAGCTGCTGGGACTCTAGTTAAGTCAGGATGAGATCTAGCACGGAGCTCTGTCCACCGGGATTATAGTGGCCGATTGATAAGCTCAAATTACACTTCATTTCAGAAGCATAAGCGATCGTTATCAAGTAAAGAACCCAACTTGTAGGTTGAGGTCGATCCCACGAGGAAACTGGTTTAGACTTTACTTTTAACCAACAATTATATTCAATTAGTCAAATTATTTCCAGAAACAGGTAATAAAAAGGGGGGTTTGTGCTTGTGTGAAACAAATAGTAAGAACTTAATAAGTAATCAATAATTAAACTCAACTTTGGTTGTTATCAAGATAAGAGAAATAACTAGGGTATACGTGTTCCCCATAATCTCATAACGCAGTAATCCTAGCAATAGCAATCCTTTTCTAGTGTATCACATGCAAAGTGATAAGTTAGGTATCTCTAAATCCTTGGTCCGGCATCTAGAGAATTTCACCCCGCACCTTGGTTCGGCTACGTGTGTATAATTTACTAACCCTTACCTTTACCTCATATTAGACATCATAATCGATGTTTGGCTTAGTTATTACTTCGCACCAATCGACACTAGCCTATTAGATAGTATCACACTAAATCTATGTTGATAATTCTTTTCTTGTTAATTACCTCCTTGGTCCGGCAAGTAGTAACAAGGCTAGTTCTAACGTTGGCCACCGTTAAAAAGACTTCTAAACGAAAGAATTATCAATGCATGCAAAATACTAGTCAAGAATTGCTTATTTACTATTCATACTTTGTTAATCGATCATGGTTCCCACAACCCTAGTTGTGGATTTAGTTACTCATATTGGCAAGAACACAATTCATAATTGTAGATGAAGAAATCATGAACTTACTTAACGAGAATAATAAACCCAGAAAATTAACTTGAATTTCAAAGACAAAATCTTCAAAACGAACTTGGGAAATCAATAATTGCTAGGGTTGCAAATTAATCTCCAAAGTTACAAAGCAAAAATATAATAATAGTGTCTAACCTCCAAAAACGAGGTTTACATGTCCTATTTATAAAAAACAAATCCTAAATAAAAAGGGAAACAAATTAAGGAAAGTTTTGTTCAGGTACGCGTCTTCGATCCACGAGACTGACTTACGGACCGTCGATGGATCTACGGTCCGTAAGTCCCTTCCGTCACTCGGGACTTAGAAAATATTTCAGCTTCCAAAAAATCATCTTCTCTGAAGCAAACGACGGACCAACAGTACGGACCGTATATCGATCTACGGTCCGTCAATCACCACCGTAGCTTCATACTTAGAATCTTCAAAAATCAGGTACTGGAACCCTCGCAGCCTCACTCTACGGATCAACAGTACGGTCCGTAGATCAATCTACGGACCGTCAATGGGCACCGTGGTTCCACACTTGGTCAGATTTCCCTGATTTGTCCTCAACACATTCCTGCTAATCTACGGTCATCACCTACGGACCGTGAATGGACCTACGGTCCGTAGATGACCTCCGTGGATGCCTTTTTCTGCATTTCCTTCAGCTGTCTCTAAACTTCCGCACTTGAACACCTTTCCTACAAAACATGATAAAACACATAAAAACCAATATAAAAAGGCCCTAGACACACACAACTTGTAAGTGAAATGTATTAGAAATACCGTAAACTCACGGTATATCAACACCCTCAACTTAAATTCGTTGTTTGTCCTCAAGCGACGCACTAGAACTCTAAACGACACTTGTATAGAAGCAAGCATTTCTAACTCAAGCAATCACATGGCTCTCTACCTCCTCATTGTTCGGGTGCACATTCGTTCTCTTAGACTTGACAAGCCAACTCATGTGGATCACATCATGACACAAACCAACCAACTGACACACAACAGACACCTTCTCACTGTCACGCAGGTACCAACTTTCCAACAATGTAACTAGTGCCCTTACTTCAACTGAAATCCTCTTTTCGCAAAAATTTACTTTCATTCATGGTACAAGGATTTATTCAACACTCACGCTCAGAAATAATTTCAAATTCAGTTAGTGCTTACTGCCATAAGCTTGCCCTTATTTTCACTGCTTGGACTCTCCAAACTAGATTCTAAGATCACTATAGGACTTTATTGGCTTGTAACGTAGGCTCAGGGTCAGGTGTGGTACATTTGGGTACTGTTTAGTGACTTTCTGCCCTCCTTGTCATATTATTGCTTTACCTTCTTTCCCTTGCTTTTCTTCAACCACGGATGTGACTTTAGACTTTGTAGCTCATTTTCCTTTTATTTTCTTGTTCCTTTCGCTTTTAACAAGTCACATCCTTTTTTTTTTATTTTCTTTCTTTTATACCCAGTTTCTTTCCGTTTCCTCTTTCATAGCCACCCTCAACTTATGGATTTTTCGTTAGTCGAGGTGCACAATACCCGATGTCAGGTCAAGATTGAAGTTACTCTTTACATTAGCCACCCTCAACTTAGGCTTTTGGCCTAAGTCAAAGTGCACATGTCCAAGGAGGGACCGGGGCCAACATAGTGGATGATAGAAAAGTGGGTTCGGGTTGTTAAAAAGAAATGGTCTATTTTAGGCTCAAAGTTGGATCAAAGGGAACAATTATTTTATTTGGTTAAATTTTTCTAGGCACTTTGTAGATGTATCAGAACAATGGCCTATGATCACTTCCTATCCTCTAGATTGAATTGTCTTAGCAGGACTAACCGGGCAAGTTCTAGTTTTGCACAAAACTGCTTGAATAGTCAATGATTCTCACCCACTCTTGGCACATAGTTTCATTATCAGATTATCAGATTACCCAGTTCAATTCTCAGGTTTAATCATGCAATCAAGTCGATTGTTACTATGTCATACTCAGAGCCAACACAATCAACTAATCGTAGCCTACTTCTAGCATACAACCCAGAATCTGACGGGTATCATTTTTCTAAGCCATCATGCTTCATTCTGTATCATGCTTCTACACACACAATCCTAAGACATGCCGGTTCAACAAAAATTAAACAGTCTCTTGGGGTAAAAGAACACAGGCAAGAAAACCCCAAGAGAGGATTCATGAATTGGGTTACTCAGACTTCACCCTATCACTCACGATCCATTTACCCCACCCCCAACAAAAATAGATGCAATTGTCTACAATGCATACATAGACAGTAAAAGTGAATGGATTTGAGTGAAGCAAACCTGTGGCGCAAAGCGCCGGCGAATCATCAACAAGTAGGGGGGTCCGGTTTCCCGGAGCCCTCTGGAACATCAGTGGGAGCACCCTCAGGAGTGCCCACCTCAACAATCCTAGCACTCTCAGTAATGCTCGCTATCAACTGCTCCGCACCATCAGTGGTGCTCACAAAGCCCCTCACAATAGGCTGAACCTCTGCAACTGGGGCAGAGCTCGATGCCCCTGCAGCTCTCTTACGCACCCTCTGCTGGCGCAACTCTTCGTCTGCAATTGAAGCTCTCCTAGCCTCCTTCTCCTGTCGACGCTGTCTTTTCTGAGCTTTCTCTTCCTCCGTGTGATGAGAACGGTGCCGCTTGCCCTTTGCATGTGTCGGTGCAGGCCCCTCCTCGGCGATGCCACTGAATAGAGCATCTAGCACTGTATCATCAGCCAGCGCAGTAGGGGCAGTCTGAGTCTCAACTGAAGGTGCAGCAAGAATGGCATCAACATCAGTCCGGAGGCTGGCTATGGCAGCCTGCAAAGCAGATAAGTTTGTGGCCGGAACTGATCGCTCGAGAACTCGCAACTCAAAGGCGTCAAGCCGCTTATTTACCGCCAGGACCTTACGGTCCATCATCCCCTCCATCCTGCGCTCCAATCTAGCCTCGGACTCGGCAATTAACTTTTGCATCCAAGGCTGGATGTGATGCAGCAGTGTGGCCATCTGCGCCTCTAACTTTTGTACTCTGGCCATCAGGACAACCGTCGCTCCTAACGGTGGTGTGGACCGGGAAGAACTAGGAGCAACACTAGCTGCCTGAGACGAGGAGCCTGGGACAGTGTCGGTGTGGTCTGGGATAATGGGGTCACCGCCATTTGCCTGCCCCACAGTGTCTGCAAGATCGGAGCTCAAGGGGGGTACCTCAATCTGGGGCTCTCTGCGAGGTGCTGCCACATTCACGTCATCCCGAATAAGGCCGATGTCCAATGCCCCTGTACGGTGGACTAGCCTGTCACAATGCCAGATCGGCACTCCAGAGTCCCTGCACAAGTGAAATATCAGACAGGGGAAAGGGTAAGTAGTGGAGGTCCTGAAAGCTCTCTCGTGGATCTCTGCCAGCAGTATTCGGGCAAAGTCGATCTCTACTCCCGCCACCAATGCAGCAACCATCACTGCTCTGTCCCAAGTGACCTGATTGTCAGCTTTTGTGGGCGACACTCTGTTGCGTACCAACAGCCATAAGAATTTTGCGACGAAGTTCAGTGTGGCCTTCCGGATGCCCAACCGTGGGGAAGCGACCCATTCTGCTCGCTCGCCATCTGCAGCAATGTACCTGGCCAGCCATAGTATCACAGCCTCTCGCTGCTCAGCATTCCTCTGGAAAGTTCCACTCCACACGATGTCCCAGCGGTAATCAAATTCTGACGTGTTAGGAGACCAAGAGCGGCCCGCAGTAGGACCATAGAGAAAACGGTTAATGGTGGCGGGTGATATGTCCACCGGGCACCCTCGAACCAAGGTGGAAGTGAGCAGGGCCTGAGCTAGTGGCTTTGACCGCTTGGAAATGGACCCGCAGAGAGTGGCAGCATAGGAAGCATAGAACTCCAGGACAATCTCCTCGCTATATGTCCCTGGGTCTCGAGCCATCCAGTCACACTTGTGAAGTTTGAACAGCCGGTGAATATGTGGCACAGTATACAAGCTCCCCGTGAGGACTCTGCGCTCCTCTTGAATTAATCGGGCCATTTTTTGTTTGTCATTCACCATTTTAGCATCCCGATAGATTTGCCATTGACCCTCGACACACCACCTATTCAGCTCCCCTGCTACCGGAGCGGGTTCATCATTCCTTAGTGCAGGAATGTCCTCTGAACTAGTTGCCTCATCAGACGAGGCTGCTTGGTCATTCTCCCCAGACCCTGTGGACGATTTGGCGTTGGACCCTGTAGCATGGACAGACTCTGATTGTGACGAGTGGGCAGACTGGGAGCCTGAGGCATGGGTAGACTCGGATCCGGACATAAGTCCCTCCGAACTGGAAGCAGCCCCAGTTGGCGACCCGATCAGTGTGTGCTCCTCGTCAGACTGGGAGACAGTGACTACGTCGGGGATCACCTTCCAGGGGGTGCTCCTGGGTGCTGCGCGAGAGGCCCTAGGGTTGAGGGGCACATATGCAGGGTCAGAGTCGTTCTCGGTGTCCTCATCAATCAACCGGAAGCTAGGGGCAACCGATTTGGACTTGCCCCGTTTCAAGTAGGTGACCATCTTCTTGGGTGCCATGGTACCTGCAGGAACGTCATTAGTGCCAAAACTAAACATATGCAGCAAAAGAACTTATTCAGAGTTGGTAACGAACCAACCTAAGTCCACAAAAAAAATATGACAGATGCTACAGAAGTCATCCACGGAGGGTACCTACGGTCCGTAGACTGATCTACGGTCCGCGGATCTCTTCCGTGGATCAGGGTGTCTGAAATATAGGTCGCAGATGAAAACCACGGAAGTGCAGAACGGTCCGTAGATGGATCTACGGACCATAGTCCACATCCGTAGTTTTACACTTGGTGTAAATTTTCAGGTGCATCAAATGACGAACCCCATCTACGGTCCGTAGACGGGGTATCGTGGAAGCAATCAGTGCCAGGTATCATATATTTTTGGCTTTTGGTTTCAACCTAATCACAACCTAATCATGCATATACACAATTCAAATACGCTAGTTCGTCATTCTTAAAAATCCCTACCGATTATTATACCCAACAATTTCGACTAGATATGGAACCCTAAGTCGAAACTAGCATATAATATTTACGATCACATAAACTCACATCACAATTAATGCTATACAATCACTATCTATCATTCCAAGGGCATTGTACTATTCAAGTTTATTATGCAATTTCATCTAACAAATACCCAAGGTCAAGACCCACTCCCGACCCTCCATATTCAATCTATGAATTGAAATTCAAAGTGAAGAGAAAGTCTGTTACCTTACAAGCAACAAGGAGTGGGGTGATTGCGTGATGGTACTATGATTTAGCAAGACTAAAGAGTCACTTATTCATCACTGACCAAACACCGGACCCTTTTATCAGATTATGGAGTGGGTTGATTAAGGTGTGGAAAGGGTTTTGGGAATATATGGAAGGGAGGATATTATGTGGTGGTTATGGAGTGATTTGGGGAGTTTAAAGAGTAGGTGAAACAGTTGTGGGAGCAATGGAGGGAAGGGAAATGATTTGAAACAATGGGGGTTTCAAGTAATGGGGATCTGGGTCGGGTCAGTCAACTGTAGGGTGTGGACTCACGAGACCCCGTCTACGGTCCGTAGATCCATCTACGGACCGTAGATCAGGACCGTAGATCACAATTATACTAGGACAATGTTAGGGACTTACCTGGGATCTACGGATACCATTGACGGTCCGTGGATCTATCGACGGACCGTCGATGGGGTCCGTAGACCTCTGCACCAGACCATTTTCTGCAGATTTCTTGCGTGGTGTACCTGCACATGAAACAACCAATAGGCTATTTTTTTACATTTTCTGGACACTTTTTAGACACGGACCCTATATTACTTCTAGCCAACACTAAGAACTAAAATACTGAAACCCCTACCTACATTGATATAAAAAAAAAAACGCAAGTAATCAAAGATAGCTAAACTACATAATGTAAAACAGAACCCTATTGTTGGCTAGATTTTACATCTTGGGTTGCCTCCCAAGCAGCGCTTGATTTAATGTCGCGGCACGAGGCAAGTATCTTGATTATTCAGACTTCATCAAGATTGCAGGCCTCAATCACTTCTTGCACCGTTTCAGCATTTCCCAGATAGATCTTTATCCTTTGCCCGTTTACCACAAACCTTGTTCCATCCTTATTTTCAAGCTCAACCGCTCCATGCGAGAGCACTTTTGTGAGCGAAAATGGCCCAGTCCACTTGGACTTGAGTTTGCCTGGAAACAAGCGCAACCTAGAGTTGAATAGCAGCACACGATCGCCAACCACAAATTCTCGCTTTTCAATTCTTTGATCATGATACCTCTTCATCTTCTCTTTGTATAAGGCTGAACTTTCATAAGCTTTTAGGCGAAACTCATCAAGCACGTTCAAGTCGTTCATCCTTTGATTAGATGCAGTGCCCCAATCCAAATTTAACTTCTTCATTGCCCACATAGCTTTGTGCTCTAACTCTACTGGTAAATGACAAGACTTCCCATATACAAGTTGGTAAGGCGACATACCTATAGGGGTCTTGTATGCAGTGCGATATGCCCATAGAGCATCATCAAGCTTCCTTGACCAATCCGTTCGATTAGCGTTCACCGTCTTCGCCAATATCTGCTTTATTTCTCTGTTGGACACCTCAACTTGACCGCTAGTCTGTGGATGATAAGGAGTGGCTACATTGTGACGGACACCATATTTCTCAAGTAGTGTTTTGAACAACTTATTACAAAAGTGAGAGCCTCCATCTCTAATAATAGCCCTCAGTGTACCGAATCTGGAGAAGATATTCTTTTTCAAGAATGCGGTGACACTTTTACCTTCGTTGTTGGGGAGTGCTACTGCTTCCACCCACTTCGATACATAATCAACCGCTACCAGAATATACTTCATCTCATATGAACTCACAAATGGACCCATGAAATCAATGCCCCATACATCAAACAATTCGATCACCAGTATGGGCTTCATAGGGAGCTCTTGCCTCTTTGAAATCCCTCCATCTCTTTGGCAACGATCACAAGACTTGGCGAAATCATGAGCATCTTGGTGGATGGTAGGCCAATAGTATCCACACTGCAAAATCTTGTGTGCAGTCTGAATACCACTATGATGCCCACCAACGGGTGATGAATGGCATGCTTCAAGTACACTCAACATTTCAACCTCAGACACACAGCGACGAATAATCCCATCAGCACAACTACGATACAAATAAGGTTCATCCCAAAAGAATTTCTTCACATCATGCATAAATTTCTTTCTTTGGTGAAAAGACAAATCGGGTGGCACAATGTCGCTTGCCAAATAATTAGCAAAGTCTGCGAACCAAGGAATCAAATCATTAGAAGCAGCCAATACCTGTTCATCTGGAAAAGCATCATTAATTTCAGCCCTATCTCCAAGCTTTAGCATGACCTCTTCCTCTAATCTAGACAGGTGGTCGGCAACTTGATTTTCGGTTCCCTTTCTATCTTTTACCACAAAATCAAACTCTTGCAGCAACAATACCCATCTAATTAATCGTGGTTTTGCATCCTTTTTCGCCATCAAATACCTCAATGCAGAATGGTCAGTATGCACGATGACCTTAGTACCAAGCAAGTAGGAACGAAATTTTTCGAATGCAAAAACCACCGCAAGAAGTTCTTGTTCGGTCACTGTATAATTCTTCTGGGCCACATTCAGAGCTTTGCTAGCATAGTAAATAGGGTGAAGAATTTTCTCACGCCTTTGACCCAATACTACACCAAGCGCCACTCCACTCGCATCACACATTACCTCAAACGGTTGTCCCCAATCTGGTGAAATAATGATAGGTGTTGTAACCAACTTTTCCTTCAACTCTCCAAATGCTCTAAGACAAACATCATCAAAACAGAACTTATTCTCCTTCTCGAGCAGTTTGCACAAGGGATGTACAATTTTTGAGAAATCTTTGATGAATCTCCTATAAAAACCTGCATGCCCAAGAAAACTTCTAACACCTTTTACAGAGATGGGTGGTGGAAGCTTTTCTATTACCTCGACTTTAGCTCTATCAACCTCAATACCTTTCTCTGAAATTCGATGACCCAACACTATACCTTCTTTTACCATGAAATGACATTTCTCCCAATTCAGCACCAAGTTGCAGTCTTCACATCTTTTGAGCACCTCGGCTAGATGTTCTAGACAATGATCAAACGAATCACCTACAACTGAAAAATCATCCATGAACACTTCAATAGTGTCCTCCACCATATCAGAAAATATCGACATCATACATCTCTGGAAGGTCGCTGGAGCATTGCACAATCCGAATGGCATCCGTTTGAAAGCAAAAGTCCCATATGGGCAAGTGAAGGTGGTCTTCTCTTGGTCTTCCGGAGCTATAGAAATTTGATTGTAGCCTGAATACCCATCAAGAAAACAATACCAACCCTTGCCTGCAAGCCTATCTAACATCTGGTCCATGAATGGCATAGGAAAATGGTCTTTCTCTGTCCACACATTCAGCTTTCGATAATCCATGCAAACTCTCCATCCAGTGACAGGCCTCATTGGAACAAGCTTATTTCGTTCATTTGGAACAACAGTCATACCACCTTTCTTTGGTACACACTGCACAGGACATACCCAATAACTATCTGAGATGGGGTAAATAACTCCCGCATCCAGCCACTTGATGATCTCCCTTTTGACTACCTCTTGCATAGGTGGATTTAATCTTCTCTGGTGCTCGACACTGGGCTTATGATCTGGCATGAGTTGGATTTTGTGAGAACAGATACCGGGGGGAATCCCTATAATATCTGCAATAGTCCACCCAATCGCTCGATTGAACTTCTTTAATACAGTCACCAAACACTCTACTTGCCTTGCATTCAAATCTGCTGCAATGATGACTGGCAAAGTATTCTCTTCGCCTAAATATGCATACCTCAAGTGCGGTGGTAGAGCTTTAAGCTCTAATTTCGGTGCCTCCACAATATATGGTCTTGTGGGTGGGGACTCGCGATTCTTCATGTCTAGCTCATACTTCTTTGGTTTGGACCGGTATTCACACCTATCAAGTGCGGCTACCAACTCATCATACTCGTCAATACCATCACTACCAAAATTCATCATGACTGCTGCTAGTGCCTCAACACCTAACCGCTCTTCAATTTGCACCTCTAACCCACTCTCCACTCTGTAAGTTATAGCAGATACTGTTTGTAGCTCACCATTCTGCTTCATGGATCTACAGATATTGAAAGTTGCTTCTTCATTGTTCAGTCTGAACTTCATCTGTCCTTTTTCCATATCAACCAACGCACGCCCTGTGGCAAGAAATGGTCTCCCAAGGATGATGGGAACCTCAAAATCAACCTCACAGTCAAGGATCACAAAATTCGTAGGAAAGATGAAAGACTCTACTTTCACTAGCACATCATGGAGCACACCTATGGGCCTCTTCACAATCCGATCAGCCATCAGTAACCGCATTGCAGTGGGCTTTGGATCCCCTAGACCCAACTTCTTGTAAATATATAAAGGCATGAGGTTGATGCTCGCACCAAGATCACACAATGCCTTAGCAAAGTGTAATAACCCTATAGTACATGGGATCGTGAAAGCACCAGGGTCTTCCTTCTTCTGCACCAGAGATCTTGTAGCAATAGCACTACAATGCTGCAATCTATCATCATCTTCAAAACTCACAGACTTTTTCTTTGTCACCATATCTTTCATGAATTTTGCATATCCAGGCATTTGCTCCAAGGCTTCTATCAAAGGGACATTGATAGAAAGCTGCTTCAACATAGTGATAAACCTGCGATATTTCACATCTTCAGTCTTCTTCACTAACCTTTGAGGAAAAGGTGGTGGAGGTCTAGGTATGGGCACCACTTTCTGAGGTATCTCCACTTCTTGTTCTGTCACAACCTCTGACTCCTCTCTAACTTTCACCACATCATCTTCTTTTCTATTCTCAACTTCTACCACAGACGGCATAGGTGGATCTATGGTTTGCTTACCTCCTCGAGTGGTAATTGCCATACAATGTCTATCATTCTTTGGATTCTGGATGGTGTTGCTAGGAAGAGTGCCAGGTTGACGCGGGTTCACTGTAGTAGACAACTGCGTCATCTGCTGCTCTAGGTGCTTTATTGACACTGCATGGGCATCAACCTTTTGACCAATACCAGATAAGTCGTTTCTCATCTCCTTCACATTCTCATCAGTAGCATCAAACCTTCTCATCATCTTCTGCAGCATATCTTCAATACGAGTCATATTACCTCCAACTTCCCTAGCACCAGATTCCCGATTTTGAGGGGGAACATAGGGTCCAACCCGATCGTTTCTGTTGCCATAGTTGTTCCTGTTGTAGTTGCTGTCGCGATTGAAGTTCCCATCTCGGACATAGTGACCCTCTCGGTTGTAATTTCCATAGTTCCGACCTTGGTTCCCTTGACCTTGGTGCCAATTTTCCGTGTTGGATCCTTGGGCGTTTGGTCGGAAACCCCCCGTCTGATCATTCACCGCATAAGTGTCCTCTTCATAGTAACACTCCTCAACTGGTGGTGGAGTTCTAGTTAAGTAATTTACAGCATTTACCTTTTCTGCTCCTCCACTCACATGCTTCAATACCAACCCCAACTCTGTCCTCATCTGAGCTATCTCCTCACGAATATCATCTGCAGAGTTAACAGTAGCATTATGAACAGCAAATGTGTTTCTCCCAGTATCTGACCTTCTAGTGCTCCATGCTTTATTGTTGCGAGAGATCCTCTCCAATTTTTCAGCAATCTGTGCATATGTACAATCACCATATGAACCTCCAGCAATAGTGTCAAGTACTGCTTTATTGTTATCATCCTGTCCTCGATAGAAATATTCCTTCAGTGACTCATCATCAATACGGTGATTTGGGACACTTCTTACGAAAGCAGTAATCTGTCCCACGAGCTACTCACAGACTCTCCAGGTAATGCCACAAAATTGTTGACCCAATTTTTGTGATTTAGCTTCTTAGATACTGGATAGTACTTTGCTTTAAATACCTCTGCTAGTTGGTCCCATGTGAAAATTGAGTTATAAGGAAGCTAAGTGAACCATACTGCACCATCGCCTGTCAGTGACAGAGGGAACACTCGTAACCCAATGACGTTCATATCCAAGTCTGGTCTGCCTACACAACTTTTGCAAACCACCCTGAGCTTGGCTAAGTGAGCATGTGGATCCTCCGATGGCGATCCTGAAAATAAGCCTCTTGCTGTAAGCATCTGCATCAAACTACTAGTCACCACAAATGTGTGCCCTGGGGGTAGAGGAGGCAGGACGATGGGTCCATCGGAGTCTGCTATGTCGATGTTGCCCCGATAGTTGTCATGGTGTTGTGGGCCTGGTGGATCATGCACTCTCACTGCATCTCCCAATTGATTTTCAGCTAGACCCCGGTTTTCCCCACCAACTACTCTTGGCTGCTGTAACTCAACTGCTTCATCTAGATTTCCTCCGATAGGATGAACTGGAAGTCCTTGATTGTTCATTCTTCGCAAAGTTCTGTTCAACTCTGGATCGTACAGAGTAAGTGGTTCGCCTTGGCTCCGTGTAATTGGCATACACTAGAGTCGGAACCTGAGAGAGACAAAAACAAAGAAACAAGTAAAATTAGGAAATATTTGACTAACGTTCAATATTGTAGTTAAAACTAAATCTAAAAGCCAGGATCCCCGGCAGCGGCGCCAAAATTTGATACGCTCAAATTACACTTCCTTTCAGAAGCATAAGCGATCGTTATCAAGTAAAGAACCCAACTTGTAGGTTGAGGTCGATCCCACGAGGAAACTGGTTTAGACTTTACTTTTAACCAACAATTATATTCAATTAATCAAATTATTTCCAGAAACAGGTAATAAAAAGGGGGGTTTGTGCTTGTGTGAAACAAATAGTAAGAACTTAATAAGTAATCAATAATTAAACTCAACTTTGGTTGTTATCAAGATAAGAGAAATAACTAGGGTATACGTGTTCCCCATAATCTCATAACGCAGTAATCCTAGCAATAGCAATCCTTTTCTAGTGTATCACATGCAAATTGATAAGTTAGGTATCTCTAAATCCTTGGTCCGGCATCTAGAGAATTTCACCCCGCACCTTGGTCCGGCTACGTGTGTATAATTTACTAACCCTTACCTTTACCTCATGTTAGACATCATAATCGATGTTTGGCTTAGTTATTACTTCGCACCAATCGACACTAGCCTATTAGATAGTATCATACTAAATTTATGTTGATAATTCTTTTCTTATTAATTACCTCCTTGGTCCGGCAAGTAGTAACAAGGCTAGTTCTAACGTTGGCCACCATTAAAAAGACTTCTAAATGAAAGAATTATCAATGCATGCAAAATACTAGTCAAGAATTGCTTATTTACTATTCATACTTTGTTAATCGATCATGGTTCCCATAACCCTAGTTGTGGATTTAGTTACTCATATTGGCAAGAACACAATTCATAATTGTAGATGAAGAAATCATGAACTTACTTAACAAGAATAATAAACCCAGAAAATTAACTTGAATTTCAAAGCCAAAATCTTCAAAACGAACTTGGGAAATCAATAATTGCTAGGGTTGCAAATTAATCTCCAAAGTTACAAAGCAAAAATATAATAATAGTGTCTAACCTCCAAAAACAAGGTTTACATGTCCTATTTATAGAAAACAAATCCTAAATAAAAAGGGAAACAAATTAAGAAAAGTTTTGTTCAGGTACGCGTCTTCGATCCACGAGACTGACTTACGGACCGTCGATGGATCTACGGTCCGTAAGTCCCTTCCGTCACTCGGGACTTAGAAAATATTTCAGCTTCCAAAAAATCATCTTCTCTGAAGCAAACGACGGGCCAACAGTACGGACCGTATATCGATCTACGGTCCGTCAATCACCACCGTAGCTTCATACTTAGAATCTTCAAAAATCAGGTACTGGAACCCTCGCAGCCTCACTCTACGGATCAACAGTACGGTCCGTAGATCAATCTACGGACCGTCAATGGGCACCGTGGTTCCACACTTGGTCAGATTTCCCTGATTTGTCCTCAACTCATTCCTGCTGATCAACGGTCATCACCTACGGACCGTGAATGGACCTACGGTCCGTAGATGACCTCCGTGGATGCCTTTTTCTGCATTTCCTTCAGCTGTCTCTAAACTTCCGTACCTGAACACCTTTCCTACAAAACATGATAAAACACATAAAAACCAATATAAAAAGGCCCTAGACACACACAACTTGTAAGTGAAATGTATTAGAAATACCGTAAACTCACGGTATATCAATATAGATCATCGTCCGGCTCAGATTGTGCAGCCTGGGAGTCGATGGACTCTCTCTTCCTGCCAGAGTTGTACTCCGAAACCTCAGCAACTGGCTTCTTGCCTTTCCCATTGCCTCCTTTTTGAGGCTCTGTTCTTCTCTTTTTAGGAGGATTGGTTCCCCCTTCGTTTATGACTACTCCCTGTGCTCGTTTATGGGGTAGTATGTCAAGGTTGGTCCTAGCCATATCTTCAAAAACATCAAAGAAAGTGAAAAACATTTCAAGCAAAAACACAAGAAAAATAGCTGCAGACAGACTCGCCGAATCACATTGGCGAGCCAGATCGATTTCGTCAAAGGGATTGGCTTAAAATTAGCAGACAAATGGCTTTTTGGCGATGGGAGAGGCCTTTTGGCAAATCACCGACAACATTCGGTGAGCAAGGACTTGCCCGCCGAAAGGTACAGTGCATTTTAGGGGTTAGGGGCGCAGAAAAGAGCGATCAAGAAGGACATTCGGCGAACTCAAGGTTCTCGCTGAAATTTACAGAACCCAACTCTCAAATATAAAATTAAATTAAAGGCGATCTAGGGGGATTCGGTGAACCACGAAGTGGTTCGGCGTGCTCGACCCAGCTCGCCAAACGACCCAACGTGCCTACTTTCAACCTAACTTCCAAAATTCAACCCCGCAGCCCCCAAAAACAAAATCAAAACATGCACACCTTCAATTAAACTAAGATCCATTACACCCATTCCCCCAGGATATTCAACCTTTTCCCGGTTTGGCCAAATTTGTCATTTAGACGACTTTAGCCCTTAGGAATGACGTCAAACACTCCATCATCAAGAAAAATACATCATTTAGCAAAAATGCGGGTTACTTAGACTTCACCCTGCTAGACCAAACGAAATTAAGCACAACCCAACAATGTAGACTAATTTTAAAGCATGAATTTTTGGGAAATCAACAATATGGGCAATTACAGCATGATATTCATATTAAAGCAGGCACACAAGCATACAATCATAGATCAGAAAGGCCCAACACACCTTACTAAGATAAATCAATTGCAAATGAGTAAAGATCACTAACTATAAGTTCTGAGCTCAGAAAACTAACCTTAAAAGCCTAATAAATATAATGAAATGTTAGGCAACAAATAAATCCTACTCCGAACACACAATAAATGACTAATACATGATTAAAACACATAAATATAGGAAAAACTATACCGGGTACGAGTTTGGAAAGTTGAAAAGTGAGGGAATGTGAAAGATTTTGAACTTTTGAACTTTTGGCCTTTAAAAACTGTCCAGTTCTTCCCAGTCGGCGACATTAGTCTTGCTCGCCGACCCACTCAGTGACACGCCGAGTGAGTACTTACCTCACCAAGTTTTACAGGACCTCCAGTAAATGTGGGGATCCAAACGGCACACAAAATCGAGATCGTCGACCTGGTCGGAGATTCACCAATCTTCTCCTGGGCTCGCCTAGTTTTTCAAACTACAATTTCAAAATTCTTTGAGTTCAATGATGAGTCCACAAATTAGACTCATTTAGGGCTTTATTTTGATAGAAATAGTGTCCTCAAATGCTTATTTTGTCTCAATATCTGATGAAAACTCTTAAGTTTCAGGTATTTGACGTTTTTGTTGAAGCATGGACACTTAGGCGCAAAAAGAAACAAAAAGGCGTTAAAGAATGAAGAAGTTGAAGCCTGAGCATAGCCAAGCACACTTGGCGAGTCGTCGAAGGGACAAATTCCGCCCTCTGTTCCAGTATGCGAAGCCCTGAAGGAACAGGATCTAAAAGGCGATGAAAGAAGCAGTCGACGCTTCGCTGAATGGTTTTGCGAAGCAGTACTATACCGCCCAATGGTCCAAAATATGAAGATGTTGAAGACAAGCACGAAATGGTGAAGAGATAGAAGAAGGGCGAGTCACCGAGTCATTCGGCGGCCTCAACTAATCTCACCGAGTGATCCGCCAACACTAATTTCTGAAGTCTATAAATACTAAACTCTTTATTAATTTTAGGGATTCGAACCATTATTATAATATTAAGAATAGAATAATACTTGTACCCATTTGATTTTAGTATCATTTTAGGCGTATTTTGTTATTTCTTGATGTGTGGCTAAAACCCCCCATTCTTGGGGTGTGATTTAGCAAATATGTGTTTGTATTATTGTTGGGTCTTGTTTCCTGATAGGTTAGATGTATTTTAATGGTGATTTCATCTAGTGGTAGTGGTTTAATTTAATGGGTTTGTAGTTGAAAATACAAAACCACCCATGTGTTTTCAGCTTGCTCGAGAAAGAGGTCGTGAAACAACGGTCGCTAGACAGATGGCATAAGGAGTGGGTCGGCATGAGGTTCAGTCTGAGAGGGTAAGCCCTAGTCCCATATCCTAACACTCATCTTGAGAGAGTGAGTGGGGTAAGGAGTAGGTTGGCCTTCATGCGAAAAATGGGTGTTCGAGAGGAACCCATTTGAAATGGGGTAAGTTTCTCGAGAGGGAACTAATTTCCTTCTAAAACTTAGCCTAGTCACTTTTATCTTGCAAATTTCCTAGCGAAAGCATGTACCCAACTATTTATCTTAACCTATATTGCGGTCACACCCCAAGAACTATTCCCCATACTTGATTTTCTTGTTATTTTAGTTGTTTTTACTACTTGTGACAAAACCCCCATTTGATATTTGACACTTTTGTGTCACCCCCTTTAATTTACTATGTTTTTGTTTGTCAATATCTTTAGCTACGACTAGTTAGAGCAAAATTTTATTTTTCTATCAATTCTCAAAACCACTCCCTTGGGACACGACCCCAACCCTTGATTGGTTACTATATTATGGATGATCTTAGACACTCATACCGTAGGTTAGTGTCGTTTGTCACGATAAGCATCAAAATGGTGCCATTGCCGGGGAGTGGTGTTATTTGAGAATTTTTTGTTTGGTAGAGTTTTTGTTCTTCCTAGTTGTTGTTTCACTAACTTTACTTGTAGTTTTGTTTTTCGCTGAGTTGTCCATTTAGATGAGTATGGCTGAGCAGACTAGTGGTAAATTGGTTGAAATGAGCCAAGGTGTCCAAAAGGACCTCACGCTAACCGTAGTGGCATCTCAGCTAAACGATTTGGCCACCAAAATCTCAGAGGTTGAAATCCAATGCAATAGAAAAGGGAGGTACTTACCCCCTCATGAGCAGAGTAGTCTAGAGATGAAAAAAAATCATGTCGAGGACACACACTTCAAATCATTCTCCAAAAGATCACCGATCAAGATCGGGTGTTGGAAGAAATGAAGGAGAATATCGAAGTGTTGAATCAAATGATCGGATCTCACTCTAGATCAATCTAGCTAATCAGGTCACTCCTGAGTGTTGCAGTGCCTCATCTCCACCCAAATGACATATTGGGGTCACCTAGTGACACTAGGGCTAACCCCAATAACGGAGAATAAGACAGGATTTGTGTCGTTCCACGACGTAAAATAAGGAACTTCTTGGGAGGCAACCCAAGGTTTTACTAATTTTAATTACTATGATAAAATAATGGTGTGTTGGTTCTGTAGGCTCGAGTGAGAAAGGTGTTGAAAATCGCAAGTTGGCGAGACAACGAACCATTTGGCCAATCGCCGAACCTATCAGTGATTCTTATTTAATCTGCCGTAGTGGCCCCAAAATGAAGGATGTCCTGTAAAACTCGGTGAGATGATTATGCATTCGGCGCGTCACCGAGTATATCGGCGACAACACTAACGTCGCCGAATTGGCGAGAACTGAACGGTTATATAAAGGCCAAAGGTCAATTTTTTGAATCTCTCACTTTCCCTCATTTCAAACTCCTTAGAATCACACCAAAGGTATTATTTTCTAGAATTTTTTTTTCAAAAAGTGTTGTAGTGATAATTAGTGCGTGGGACTGGATTTCTTTACCACCTAGCATTACAAAAACAAATTTATCAACATCGAAGGTTAGTCTCTAAAACCCCCAACTTTTTTTTGATATTTTTGCACTCTTTTGCAAGTTTATTATCAGGATGACAGGTGATGGACTTCTATGATAGAAATAGGTTGATATTCTATGTGTAATCCAAACTTAGTTGCCTGAAAAGAAAGCAAGATTTCCCACTGGGAGATAAAGGCAAACGAAAAAGCATATCGCTAAAAAAGGGTCAACTATTGAGCCATATTTTTCTGAGCCGGAAGATGAACAACCCTTGATTCACCGGCAGAATAGGATCAGAGATAGACCTCAATCAACACCTATCAGAGTTACATCTGCTGCAACTCCTCCAACCATTGAATCAATGTCTGCCCTAGCACCACTTTCAGTGGCCCCTACACTCCCCGTAGCCCCACATTCACTCAGATTGCTGAACAGATTGAAAAGCGATGGTTTACGAACTATTCTAGAGGAAAAGTTACTATATGTGAAGGGTTTGGAAGGTAAGCATGTTGAGGTACTTGACACGCTCAAGTATCATGAGTTCGAGCAGTTCACTAGGCCACGGGGCTCTTACATTCCCTCCTGGGTCCAGGAATTCTACTTAGCCTATGGGGAGTTGGTCCCGAAAAATAAGAAAAAGGCTAGTGAGTTTCGACCGATGAAGTCGATTATGGTTATAGGCAAGGAGGTAGAGTGTCACAGTGAGCACATTAATGTTATACTGGGTAGACCACTGCACTCGGTACTGCCATACCAGGGTTTGCCTATCGTTTTGTTCCTGGATGATTTGAAGGGTTGGTTAGCTCCGATGATTTCTAACATCACCCTGAGGTGGTTGGATGCGGGAGATCCTATTGAGAAGAGGGATATGAACATCGCCTCCCGGTACTGGTTTGGCTTCATCAGTAACACTATCATCCCATCATAGAACGAGCGTCTTGCCTTGGTTCTATCATGGCCAGGAGACGGATCGACCTGGGATTGCTGGTTTCACAGGAAATGGCTGTGAGAGCCAAATAGAAACTGATATCCCTGCCATTTCCTATTCTGATTACCGAGTTTTGACGGCATGCTGGAGTGCCCCGAGATCCTGCTAGCGATATAGAGGTCACGACATCTTCCTCCACTGATATTCGGTGTATAGAGGTAGAATTTACATGAGAGGAGGATGACAGGAGAAGAGCAACCCCAACAAATACTTCTCCAGAGGTCAATGTTGAATCATTATCAGTAGAGACATCCTCGTCCACCCCGGCCTCTGAACCCTCAGGTATACCATCTCCCTCTTCTACTTCTTCACAGGTTCTAAGTGCTTCCTCATCCTCCAAGCCTGCCAGGATCACTCAGGCTATGATCACGAAGATGGGGCAATTATCCTATTCAGCTTATGTAAGAGCTACCCGACTAGAGAGGTCTGTTTCAAGGATCATCGATATGTCCATTCTAGCAGCACTTACCCCACTTCAGACAACCTTTGATGCCTTGATAGTGAGAGTCATTTCTTGCGAGAGAACACATGGGAAGTCCTCTGAGGTGGTGACTTTAAAAGCTGAGATTGCGAGTTCACTTCACTAATAGAGAGGGCAAATGATGAGGATGCTCTTGAGACCACCAGAGATATGCAGAAGAATGGCACAACACGTGTATAGACCAACGAGGAGGTTATATCAGATGAGGAGGAGATGAGAGAGAGCCACGATGCGAGCATATTCAGAGATCTGCCAGATCTAGTGGAGACGGTTATATAGCCGATGATCCAGGCATTGTCGATCGAGATGTCCACAGCAGCTCCTAGTATATCTGGCACTACTTTTCCATCTGAGACTACTTCGGCCACTAAGACCCCAATAGAGAGAGACTGCATAGACATGACCCTTCTTTACCTCTTTTTATGTCTTATCTTTCTTCAACTCTGGATACTATCATTATTTGCATTTGAGGACAAACACTTTTTTTTGTGGTGGAGTAAGGCCCACACCTTTTGTGCTGATAGTTGTGTTTTGTGTATATATTTGGGTTGTTCGATGTGAAAATTATATTTATTTGCTTTTTGTGGATGTTTGAGCTTGTGGTTTATTTATTTTTATTTGCAAAATGATTTTGACCCTTCTGAAAATTTTTGAATTTTTGCACATTTTTCCCACCCCTCGTTAGTTGAATGTGGCTGTTCTTTTGCCAAAATTTAAGTCTCGATTTCGATCAATACCGATGACTTCAATAGTGCTCTCAATTGAATGAACATTAACGCGCGACTACGACGAGGCCAAATGAAGTTGCATAAACAATATGTGAACTCTTTGCATCTCATTGTGATTAACCATTTATCGAATTGATTCTCTTGTAATGACCATTACACACTAGCGAAAGTGTGTAGTCTTGTTTGATTTAAGTGTCGATGCCTTGTGTGATTAGCTTTCTTTGAACCATGCATGAATAAACCTAGAATTTGCCCTGTTTGTCTGATTGATTTAGAAAGGTGTGCTCTTGAGATGATCTTAGGCAACTTTAAAGAGTGTGAGCCAAATTAACATATACCTCTTTTACGGCCTACCCATGAGCGTGTGAAACTCTTTTGAACACCCTTTGAGCCTTAAATTTTTTGGAAGAACATTGATGAACCACCTTACTTGACACACTACCTATAATCCTCTTGATTTGTGGTTTAGCAAATAGCCAACTTAGGCCAAAAGCCTAAGTTGGGGGTGTGGTGAAAAGGAAAAGGAGAAGTCAAGAAGTGCAAGAAAAATCCCCGTTAACCCATGGTGTTGCAGAACGATGGAAACCCCTTACAAAAAAATGTGGAATAAAGTACAAAAGAAATTGGGTTTCCAAGCAATCCATGGAGGTGAATAAAAAGATGACTTAGAAGCATTAGAAAAAGAATTAATAAAGAAAAAGAAGGGAATGCCTTGAGAATACCACATCTCACGAGGAAAAAGTCACTGAGCCTAAATCACCATACCTTTGCACTCATCCCCATTACAATCCTTAGAAAGACCTCTTTCATCTTGAGTGAGCCGGACCGAAGATCGATCGGAAAATAAGGGCAAGCCTATAGGTTAAAACATGCATTGTGTTCCTCTTTTTGAGTGTGAGTGTTGCATTTAATTCCTGATCTTGAATTGATTAACCTCTGTGTGTGAAGATGGAATCGTTCTTTATGTGAGGGCATTTAGATACTTTTTGTTGAGCTTGAACTTGCACAAGTAGCAAGTATTGCGAGCATGAGAATCTTTGGTAATGGTGTGTCACAACTTGAATCTTTGAGTGTACAATTGATCCATGCATAAGTAAATTGAGTCTCGATGTGTACAGTCATGATTGAGTCTTGTGTAACACTGTTTGAGACACCCTTTTTGAACGGCTCAACTCATGTTTGCTTGAGGACAAGCAAAAGTTTAAGTTGGGGGTGTTGATGAGTCCACAAATTGGACTCATTTAGAGCTTTATTTTGATAGAAATAGTGTCCTCAAATGCTTATTCTGTCTCAATATCTGATGAAAACTCTTAGGCGCAAAAAGGAACAAAAAGACTGAAAAGAACGAAGAAGCTGAGGCCTGAGCATCGCCAAGCACACTTGGCGAGTCGCCGAAGGGACTAATTCCGCCCTTTGTTCAAGTGTGCGAAGCCCTGAAAGAAGAGGTTCAAAAAGGTGATGAAAAGAGCAGTTGGCGCTTCACCGAATGGTTCCGCGAAGCAATACTATACCGCCCAATGGTCCAGAATGTAAAGATGTTGAAGGCAAGCACGAAACGGCGAAGAGACAGAAGAAGGGCGAGTCGCCATGTCATTCAGCGGCCTAAACTAACTTCGCCAAGCGATTAGCCAACAGTTATTTCTGAAGTCTATAAATACTAAACTCTTTATTAATTTTAGGGAGTCGAACCATTATTATAATTTTCAGAATAGAATAGTACTTTTTTTGGATATTTTCTCTCATGTTTGGAGAAGGTTTTTTTGGGGAGACTTGAAGAAAGAAGGATTTCGTCTTCCCCAAGTTGGAAGTGGGTCTTCTCCATTCTTCTTCTTTTGCTTAAATCAAGGTTTAATTCCTCATACTCATATGATTTTAGTATCATTTTAGGCGTATTTTGTTATTTCTTGATGTGTGGCTAAAAACCCTATTCTTGGGGTGTGATTTAGAAAATGTGTTGATATTATTGTTGGGTCTTGTTTGTTGATAGGTTAGATGTATTTTAATGGTGATTTCACCTAGTGGTTGTGGTTTAATTTTATGGGTTTATAGTTGTAAATACTAAACCACCCATATGTTTTCTGCTTTCTCGAAAGAGAGGTCGCGAAACCACGACCGCTAGATTGATGGCCTAAGGAATGGGTCGACATGAGGTTCAGCCCGAAAGGGTGAGCCCTAGTCCCATATCCTAACACTAAACTCGAGAGAGTGAGTGGGGTAAGGAGTAGGCTGGCCTTCATGCGGCAAATGGGTGTTCGAGAGGAACCCATTTGAAACGGGGTAAGTTGCCCGAGCAGGAACTTATTACCATCTAAAGCTTAGCCTAGTCACTATTATCTTGCAAATTTCCTAGCGAAAGAATGTACCCAACGATTTATCTAAACTTGTATTGCGGTCATACCCCAGGAACTTTTCCCCATACTTGATTTTCTTGTTATTTTTGTTGTTTTTACTACTTGTGACAAAACCCCCATTTGATATTTGATACGTTTGTGTCACCCCCTTTAATTTACTATGCTTTTGTTCGTCAATGTCTTTAGCTACGACTAGCTAGAGCAAAAATTTATTTTTCAATCAATTCTCAAAACCACTTCATTGGGACACGACCCCAACCCTTGGTTAGGTTACTATATTATCGACGATCGTAGACACTCGTACCGTAGGTTAGTGTCGTTTGACACGATAAGCATCATCCAACGACGGTCCAAGTTGGGCTGGCCGACCTCTTCAGCGAGTCACCGACTGGACATTTAACTTGCCAATCTACACATTTCAAACACATCTTACACTTCAACCTACAAAATCAAGACACGATTATTTCTAAAACTAAAATAAACTGTTAAACACTTGTGTTGCCTCCCAAGAAGCGCCTTAGTTAATGTCGTTGCATGACTTCCCCTCTCAATCTCTATTTGTCTGGTAGAGACGAGACATCACATGACCCATTTGGGTCTCCAACAACTGAATGGATATGGAATGGGAAGCAGTCATCTAATTCAGCAGTGAGACATTCTCCTTTATCTCATTCAACACTTTGTCGTGTTCTTCGACTTTGTAGAGAATGAGTGAGAGTATCTCTTCTACTTGTCCAGCCTCATATTCCTTGGACTTTCTACGCTCATGAGGCGGCGTGTACCAATCTTTATTTTTGTACGGTACCTCCAATTCCATAATCTGCTTGGCCACGAGATCCAGCTGAGTCAACAATGTGACCAAAATTTGTTCCTTCTCAGTCTCCTTGTTGGTCTTGGCCATGTGATCAAGGAGATGAGCTGCTATTGCATAGGGTAGTCTTGTGAGACCCCCTAGAGAAATTTGGACAACATTCGGTAAGCAAGGACTATCCCACCGAAAGTTACAGTGCATTTTAGGGGTTAGGGGCTAAGAAAAGGGCGATCAAGAAGGACTTTTGGTTGTCATCGAATGCACTCGGTGAACTCAAGAATCTCACTGAATGTTATAGAACCCAAAATCAAATATAGCATGAAATTAAGGCGATCTAGGGGAATTCGGTGAGCTCGACCAAGCTTGCCAAACGACCTAACGTGCCTACTTTCAATCCAACTTCCAAAATTCAACCCCGCAGCCCCTGAAAACAAAATCAAAATATGCACACATTCAATTGAACTAAGACCCATTACACCCATGCCCCCGGGATACTCAGACTTCTCCCGGTTTGGCCAAATTTGGCCATTTGATGACTTTATCCCTTAAGAATGATGTCAAACGCTCCGTCATCAGGAAAAATACGTCATTTAGCACAAATGCAGGATACATCGACTTTTCCCGACTAGACCCAATGACATTTAAGCACAACCCAACAATTTAGACTAATTTTAAGCACAATTTTTTGGGAAATCAACAATATGGGCAATTACGACATGATATTCAAATTAGAACAAGAACACAAGCATACAATATAGATCAGAAAGGCCCAGCACACTTCACTAAGATAAAATCAATTGCAAATGAGTAAAAATCACTAAATATAAGTTCGGGGTTTGGAAAACCAACCTTAGAAGCCGAATAAATACTTTGAAACACTAGGAGGCCAGGAAATATAGCTCTGAACACACATTCAACGACTAATACACGATAAAAACACAGAACTTTAGGAAAAATTATTTTGTGTGCGAGTTTGGAAAGTTGAAAAGTGAGGAAATGTGAAAGATTTTGAACTTTGAACTTTTTGCCTTTAAAAACCATCCAATTCTCGCCCATTCGGCGGCATTAGTCTTGCTCGTCGATCCACTCGGTGACAATCCCAGTGGGTACTTACCTCGCCGAGTTTAACAAGACCTCCCGTTAATGTGGGGATCCAAATGGCGGACACAATCGAGATCGCCGACCTGGTCGGCGATTCCCCAATCTGCTCCTGGGGTTGCCGAGTTTTACAAACTCCAATTTCAAAATTCTTTGAGTCCAACGGCAGTCCAAGTCGGGATCGTCGACCTCTTCGGCGAGTCACCGACTGGACATATAACTCACCAATCTGCACATTTCAAACAAATGTTATACTTCAACCTGCAAACCCAACACACGATTATTTCTAAAACAAAAATAAAGTGATAAACACTTTGGTTGCCTCCCAAGAAGCGCCTTAGTTAACGTCATGGTACGACTTCCCCACTCAATCTTGATTTGTAGGGTAGAGACGAGACAACACATGACCCATTTGGGTCTCCAACAGCTCAATAGATATGGAATGGGAAGCAGTCATCTGATTCAACAGTGATATATTCTCCTTTATCTCATTCAACACTTTGTCGTGTTCTTCAACTTTGTGGAGAATGAGTGAGAGTATCTTTTCTACTTGTCCACCCTCATATTCATTGGACTTTCTACGCTCATGAGGGGGTGTGTACCAATCTTTGTTTTTGTACGGTACCTCCAATTCCATAATCTTCTTGGCCACGAGATCCAGCTGAGTCAACAATGTGGACAAAATCTGCTCCTTCTCAGTCTCCTTGTTGGTCTTGGCCATGTGATCAAGGAGCTGGGCTGTTATTGCATAGGGAAGTCTTGTGAGACCCCCCGGAGAAATTTGGTCAGCCACTCATATGTTTTCTGGACAATGACCTCTCTAGAAGCAGTCCAATAACATGTTATGTGAGATTCCATGAGCTAGGCATTGCAACAATAGTGACTTAAATCTTAGTCACAACTCATGGATTGACTCACCCTCCATTTGCCGAAAACTTAGGATGTGATCCTTAAGAATCATCATCCTCATAGGAGAGAGGTCCATTTGGTCACCGTTGATACAAGACATGCTCATTTCTTTTGTGCTAAACAAGCAACATGAAAACCAAAACTAAAGGTAAGTAGGTTCAACTATGACTAACAAGAACAAAATTCAACTTAACTAAAGAATCTTAAACAACACCACTACCAGGCAAAGGCGCCATTTCGATTGAATAACGTTATCAAAGACACTTAGTCCAGTTCTAAGCATCAACGATCGTTAGTCAGTAAAATAACCTAACTAAATGAGTTGGGGTCGAATCCCACAGGGAGTGGTACGTGTTTAAGATCAAGAGTCAAGTACGAATATGTTCGAATCAGTCATAGGAATAGACATTTACGATTAAAAACATAATGTAAATCAAGAGTTGACACAAATGTCAAATAATGGGGGTTTTGGTTTTGACTATCAGCTACAACAACAACAAATAATACGAAGATAACAATAAGGAGACATGTTCTTGGGATGTGATTCGATTACGGGCTATTATAGACAAATGGGTAGTTGCAACTTGTAACACCCCAGAATTTAGTGAGTTGACCTAGTGATTTCTAGAGCCTTTGGTAAGAGTTTTGGAGTGTCGTATAAGGATTATAATCAAAAGAAATGGTTCCTGTACTTAGAATAGGGGTTATAGGGGTTAAACGTCTGGGTACGACCCCCAAGGACCACCTAAGGCGTCCTTGAGGAGAACCCTAGAACAGTCCCCAAAACAGAATTTTGGTGACCTACGGATGGCCATTTACGACAAGTAGATCATTCCACGCGCCGTAGGTCATGGGCGTAGGTCAAGACCTGAGTTGCCTGCAACATTTAGGCCTGAGACCCCAACTATGAGACCAAACCACGGACAATAGTCCCATCCACGGTCTGTGGATGGGTGGGTGTGAGTCATGAGCAATTTTTAGCTTTTACTTTTTAGTTGAGTGTTTAGGGGTTAAGTTAGTTATTAATTAGGGGTTAATGTAGGTAGGTTAATAGGTTATTGAACCACCTATATAAGCTTAAAGAAACCCTAAACTAATCATTAGAATTCATTCATCTAAAGACTCCAAAAATCATCTCTCTAGAATAGAAGAAGAAGAGAAAAAGGAGGAAGAAGAGGAAGAAGAGTAAGAAGAGGAAGAAGGAGAAGCAGAAAAAGAACAAGAAGAAGAAGGAGAAGGAAAAGGAGAAGGAGAAGAAGAAAAAAAAAAAAAAAAAAGAAGAAGAAGAAGAACATGAAGAGGAAGAGGAATAGGAAGAGGAGGAGGAGGAGGAGGAGGAGGAGGAGGAGGAGGAACAGGAAGAAGAGGAAGAATAAGAAGAAGAGGAAGAAGAGGAAGAAGAAGAATGAGAAGGAGAGGAGAAGGAGAAGGAGAAGGAGAAGGAGCAGGAGAAAGAGAAGGAGGAGGATGAGAAAAAAGAGGAGGATAATAAGGAGGGGAAGGAGAAGGGGGAGGAGGAGAAGGAGGAGAAGGAGGAGGGTGAGAAGAAGGAGGAGGAGAATAAGGAGGAGGAGAATAAGAAGGAGGAGGAGGAGGAGGAGGAGGAGGAGGAGAAGAAGAAGAAGAAGAAGAGGAAGGCAACAACTTAGGGAGATTTTCCCCATTGATTCAAGCTTTGTTTAGGTCTTTGATTGAAGGTATGTGAAGCTTAATCATCCATGGGTTCTTCGACCCATGGAGCCCCCATAGTTTCCCCACTTATGAAATCAAAAACCCAATTCTTGAAAGGGTTGTGCTTGCATTGTGGGTAGGGTTTGGGTGTGATTCCAATCTAGTGGATATCACCCAATTATGATTGATTTAGCGTTGTTTAATGATATTATGATGATTTATTTGGTAAACCCTAATCTAAATTGATGAATGTGATCTTTGTGGGTTTATGTCATTAGAGGCAAAGTTTAAGGTTCATAGTTAACCTTCCTAATTCAATGTTATGTGTAGTAATTGCTCAAAGTTAGGATCATGTAATCATGAATTGAACTAGACTCTATTGTATATGATTGATCTTGACTAGTAAAGTTAGAATTGAACCTTTATGATCAATTAAGACTAGAATCACCTAGTAATGTGAGATGTAATCAAATTACCTTGAAATCTAGGTAAAAAGAATCGATTAAGAAAGAAACCTCGAGAGTAAGGTTGTGATCATGATAGCTAAGGCTTTAGGGTGAACCTAAGGTGATTAACTATTGATGCTAAGGCTTCGAAAGTAAAGTCTAAAAGAGAATAAAAGTCTAATAGGTTTGATTATGGTGAAAGGCCTATACTCGCCTAACCTACTTTATGAATGCTTGATAGATGAAAGTGATAGAATTAATTGAACATGGATTGATTGTCAAGGACATCTTTCCATGAGAGATGAGTGTTAAACAAGGCTTAACAAGTAAACCTAGGAGTGTATGCTTGGCTCCAAGTGGATATTGACAATGATATGGAGTGTCACACAAGATAGGGTTCAAACTCCAAGAAGAAATGAGAGCGACACCTAGTTGATGTGAGGATTGTCCAAGTTAAAAGGGGGAACTCTTACGTAGTAGAGTGTGGGTTTTCCCAAAGTTAGGTCTCATGAGATGGGAGCCTTCACATAGTTGAGTTAAGGTTCCTAGTAGCAATCTCCATATCCTATGAACTAAGACATGCTTGAGAAGAATCTCATAGTGTTCTAAAGCATAATTGAACGAAGACTTACTTAATAAATTACCTCATAGTGTTCAAGAGTATAAGTGGACTTAGACATGCTTAAGGTAGTATCTCATAGGGCCCATGTGAAGATTCCACTTAAACATACTTAAGGGAGTGTCTCATAGTGTTCAAATTAGAAAAGGGGTTTAGACATGCTTAAGTAAGTATCTCATAGTATCCAAGTTAATAGTGAACTTAGACATACTAAAGGAAGTATCTCATAGGGTTTAACCTAATAGTGAGCTAAGATGTGCTTAAGAGAGTACCTCATAGTGTTCTAAAGTTAAAGAGAGGAAGTAGGTTCCAAACCAAGAAGGGTTAGTATGAGGACTAAAGGTAGTACTTAGCATGTATAGTATTATGGGGTGCTATGCATGCATTGCACTAGTATGACTTAGTGTCATTAAAGAGAAGTCTTGAGGTAGGATTGTGCTATAGTTGCCCTTCCTAGTTATAGTTGACTAAAGGTGAGAGATTCCCTTAGTTATGAGAGTTAAGATAATAATGAGGCAAAATTAGGGTGAATATGACTAGGTTGACTTCAAGGCTATGCTTAGTGTGAAGGGTAGTATGGGATGCCTTTTATGCATTGCACAAGTGTGTCTTGAGGTTACTTAGGAGTATGGCATCCTTATGGTAGAGAAGTTAAGAGTTGACCATGTATGTAGAGTATGATTAATATGACTAAAAAGGAATACTTGGCTTGGGTGGTATTATGGATTCTATGCTTGCTTTGCACATGTATGCTTTTGAGGCTACTTGAGAATGGTACTATTATGGTATTGAGGACTAAGATTCTATTATGCTTATATGATTATGATTTTTCTCCTATGCTCATTAACTATGTCTTATGTTGACTAACCATTTGAGAGGCTCTTATGATGTTGTGCTAGCTTTCATGCTTGGTACATTTTGTACTAACGCATATTGCGTACATTCTAACCAAATGTAGGGTTGAGGAGATTGAGTTGCTTTGAAGGCTAGGTTTCCATGGATAAAAGAAGAGTTGAAGAATTGGTGAGTCCTCATAGCTTCGAGGACAAACCCTTATTTCCTTTATGTCATTTCTTTGTGTTTTAGACATTGCATGGGCTGCGTCCCAAGAGTTTTATTCAAGAGTTTATAGATGGTTTGATACAAAGGTTTAGTAAAGACATCCGTTTGTTTATGAAAATGTTTTCGATTCTATGGCCTTAAAGAAGTTTTAAATTTTCCATACTTTTCTATTACCTATGTTATGATGCTAAGGCCTTGTATTAGACCCCTTCGAGGTCGAGTACGTCGTGTTATGTCTAGGGGGTACCCCTGGGTCATGACACAACTATTAGAAAATAGCTGTAAATTAGTGAATAAGCTAGACTATAGGGGATGTAAACTTTCTCTCGAATAATTTACCCTGAATCAAGTCGATTTATCTCGAACATCGACAAGCATGCAATTGAGAACAGTCTACGCTTTAGTCCATTTAGTCTCTCGAGCTAAATGTGTGGAAAAGGGTTTAGGATTCACTCTCTCAAGCTAAACCCATGACAACCTACTACCCATAGACCATCAATTCAGTAATCATGGTTTTAAAACCTCTCTCTCGAGCAAGCCAAAAACACGAAGGTAGAACTGCATTTGCAACTACAATTCTTTAATTTAAACCACAATTACTGATTGAAATAACTTCTAAACAGCAATTACACTAATAATTAGCAACACCCATTAGCTAAATCAACCCATAATCACATAATCACACTGAAGAATTGGTGTTTTAGCTAGACATCATAAAAAGATAGAAATTGTTACCAAATTATGTTTCCATCAACTGGGTACGATTAATTTCATCTTTACAAAGGTCCAAATTGAAGAATCTCGAAGACCCACTTTCAATTTCTCAAATATGGAATGTTTCAATTCTTCAAAGCTAAGGAAAACTTGTCTCTTAGTTCAAAATACTCAATCTTCAAAACTAAGATAAAACTTATAATCGAAAAGCTATTTAAAACTAATGTTTAAAAATGTATTTATAGTCGCCAAAAATATGCTGCGAAGGGCCATTCGGCGTAGTAAGTCGGGCTCGCCAATCAACTCGGCGGTCCACCCTTTGGTTAGTTCCATCGCCTTTTTGTTTTGTCTTTCAGCATCCTCAAGTTCTGTAACTTTGGGCGATCCAACACTGTATCGTGGAACCACTCGGTGACACGCCGACTGCTCTTTTCTCTTGTCGAATTGATTTTCTCCTTCAGGGCTTGGCACACTGGAACTTTAGGCGAGATGGTGGCTATTCAGTGACTCGCTAAAAGGACTCGGTGAACACCATTCCTTCATTTCTTTGTTCTTTGAGCTCACTTTGTTCATATTTGCAAATTAGTGTCCATGCTTTGTAACTCAATCCAAATACCTAGAAACCAAGGATTTTACATCAGTTATTGGCACAAAACAAGCATTTGAGGACACTAAATCATTATAAATAATCCCTAAATGAGTCCAAATTATGGATTAATCAGTATTTGCGGTGACAACTCAAGAAGTGTCGCCCATTTGTGGAGGTTGGGAGAGGAAAAAAATCTTACTCGTTAGAGTTTATTATGGCTCTTGATACCATAACGAAACAAGATAAGCTAGAAAAGAACTTAATTACTTATGGTAGAAATGTTACAGCTGGATATACACGATTGAGTCTAACAATATCCTAAGCTAACTCCACAAAATGGGGAAATAAAGCTAATCCTAATTACCTGCTAAAGACTTAGTAAACAGTAAAGGAAAGCAGTAATAAAAAGACTTAAACCACAGTAACTAAAGACTTATACTTTCAGTAACTAGTAAACACTAACTAATACACTGATAGCGATTGTACATCCATTATCATTAGTGAAATGTTCTTGTTATGATACTCCAATTTGGTGAAATCGTTCGCAAACATTCATTCGTGTCAGGCACTTGTTCTTTCATCTTACAAAATAAGCATTTCTTTCATCTATTGTTGAGCATGGAGCAAGGAAATATGAATTGAGATGATCTTCTCGGAACTGCACCTATTGTTGAGCTTCTTCGTATTGTTGCTGAGTTGATGACGGCTCCCGTTGCTGCGGCAATGCCGGTGGTGCGTACTCATCCCCATGCTTGCTATCACTTTGACGGTCATCTTTTCTCAAACCTCATAGGTATTCAAAGGCATAACCTACACATGTACAATGAAGGAAGATACAAGTATGGCACTTGTGGTACAACATTCAAATATCTAGTTGATTGCAATGTCCATCGGCTTCATCCGTGAGCAGTTTAGTGGTTGAGTCGATTTCTAGGTTCTGGGTAAGAATGGTTTTACGTCTGTTCTTCAATTTTTTATAAGGGTTTTACCCTCTATTCTTTTCTTTTATGTTGTTTGTATGGATTCAATGTAAGGGGTTTTAGGTGGATTTTAAGTCTATTGATGGATTTAGTATAAGAGCTTTACTCTCTTTTTTTCTGCTGAAGTTTGTATGGATTCTATAACGGTTTTAATAGCTCTTCTTCGTTAACTTTATTATATCCATTCATAAAATTTATTGACTACAACAATGGAAGTTATTAATATCACACGTTTCATAGTACAATTTCTTCTTGTCACATTAAAAAAGCTACTCATATGAATTGTTGAATCTTCTTAACAAAAACATCTACTACTGAGATTCCCATGTGTTGCATTCTATGGAGGTTTGAATTTTCTCAAGCTTTTCACTATCCTAAAGATAATAATAAATGCTAGGCATAACTTTTAATATTTTAATTTCTTATAATATAAATTTACTCTTCTGTTTTTTGATTATATAGAATTGTTAGTATATTTAAAATTATTTTTGAGGTGCAAAAATATTTTTTTCTTATTAATGAAAAAAGTGTACTTTTTCTATAAATAGTACTCCATTCATTTTCGTTTTATTTTTTTGTCTGATTTTGACGTGACACAAAATTTTAAAAAGTAAAGTTTAAATTAGATATATATACCAAAATATATTTTAATCTTGTGGTCTTGAACATGTCAGATGGAAAGTTACATTTAGAATTGATAAAAAAAGAAAGAAACATTTTTTAATGTTTTGAAATGAACTAACATAAAGTAAGACAAATAAATTGAAAGACATAGTATAGCTTTTTCTTTTTAAACTTATAATAATTTTATTATTACTAAAAAATCGGTCCCTCAAATTTTGTCAGAGATTGCATTTACATGTAGGTTTCAGTCCTAAATATCATATGTAGTACATTTCCAATTTATCCTATAATGTGTATTTTAAATTTACGTTATATACAGAACTTGATACATAAACAAAAACAATATATGTGTCCACCTACAGAATAAAAAAATATAAATTTAATCACCTATGAAAAAATATAAATTGAATGAAATCGTTACCTTATTAAATATGTTGCATCATCATAGGATATTGTATGATTTAGATGTTGGAGGTGAAATCAAATCAAACACAACCTACAATCAAAATAGAAATATAAAATAGAGGTAATTCGTCAAAAAATCAAAGAGTCGGAATAAGAGACCTTCTCTTTGTATTTCTATGTCCTCACCAAGGATTTTGTTCATTATATATAGTGTGTTGAAATTGTTGATTTATTACTATTCATAACACCCCAAAATATATACAATAAATGAGGAAATACTAAAGAGAAAATGAAAAGCGGATAATTCTCTTCATATCTCTAACTTTTGTAGTTGGAATTAACAAGGAAGATAAAAGGGATAATGTACAAGTACCCCCCTAGACTATTATCGAAATCTCAGAGACACACCTAAACTTAACTATAGTCTTATTACCCCCGTAAACTTAACTGTAGTCTAGGGGGTACTTATGCAATACACAGATTTAGCCAATTCCAATATTAGTTTGGTGGGAGTTGTGGAAGACGAAGTTCTCTTGTAGTATGGCAAAAAAACATATTTTTATCTTAGAGGAGCAACAAATAAGTTAGAACAACAAAGATGCTATGGACAAAGCTTTCCAACTTCAGAAAATGGATCTTTACTACAATGAACTATGTCAAATGGTAGAAACGTTGAGACCAAGTATTAATCGCAAAATTGTGGTGTGGAACAGACCATAGCAGGGGATAATTAAACTTAACACAAATGAACGTTTTATGACGGAAAGGCTGGAATAGGAGGCATGGCCAGGGACAACACTGGAGAGTTCATCTTTGCATTTGCTATTCCCAATTAGTGTAAAGATCATATGCTGCTGAGGCAGCAGCTGCTAAGTATGTTGTTCAGCGGCTGAAGAATAATGGGCATCAACATGGCATTATTGATTGGAATTCTTGATCGTGGTTGATATGATGAAGAATAGAACCTCTCAAAACCTCAAACTGAAGAGTATCGTGGATGAGACTGCTGATTGAATAGGGAATGCTTTTTTTGTTTCACTCGATGCTATAGAGAAGCACCACACATGCTGCTAAATTACCTACAATGAGGAATGGACCTATTTTATACAATGGCCTAGATCAATTTCCCAGTGGGGTTAAAGGAGTTTATTTGCTTGACAAGATGGAATTACTCGAGCATAAGGATAAGATATGACAACCACAATTTTTTTTAAGCTAGTTAAAGGAGTTTATTTGCTAGACAAGATGCAATTACCTACCATAAGGATAAGATATGACAATGACATTTTTTTGGAAGCTAATTTGTATAGGCTTTAGATATGCACGAAGGTAAAACGATTATATGCTTAAACATTGTCCTTTTGCCTGGAATGCTTTATAATTTCTGATGTGTATTTTTTGTGCTTTTACATAATATATATACATCATCAAGATCACTCCTGAATTTATTTCTTAAAAAAACCTTTGACAATGCTTTCCCAATGCCTTCATCAACGTTCTCATTCCCATTTTTTTCATAGTGCTAAAAGTTTATACATGGAATTCTGAAACTATCGAGCTAAGAATTTAGATCGTGAACTAAATTAACTGTTGAATTGAATATAAATTAGTACACAATTCATCAAAAACGACAACGTAAAAGAAGTACTTATAGTACTTATCTCCTTTCTACTAAGTGGGTTCAGTACATATATGATTAGAAAGGATTACAACTTTCCCTTTCTACCAAAATGTGATCTAAACGTTATTGATTTAGCTGTTTTAATACTTCCAACTTGATATTCTGTTGTTCTAAGGCTTGCAATCTCAAATCACATTTTGCTGAATAAGTTTCATGTTAGTGTCTCTGAGCCATTGTGATGGATCTGCGTCTGCCAACGAGATGGGTCAGCCTAATCACTAGCCTAAAAGACAAAAATAAATGGTAGGCGTAACTTTTAATTTATAATTGTCACGACCCAATAATGGATGTGATGACACTTGTCTTACCCAACCAAGGCAAGTCAGCCTAAAACCCAACAATTTAATAAAGTGCGGAAATAAAACAAAAGTCGAATAACAATTACTATTACGAAAAAAAGTCAACTTAATTCAATCCTCAAAACCTGGTTGTCACGTGCACAAGCCTCTAATGTAAATACTAGAATTGAAATAAATTACATAAGTCTTAAATGAGGTTGTCTTTCAAGCAAAAACAAAATCATAAACTGGAGTAGAAAGGTTCGCCGAGATGACAAACATCTAACTCACAAATCACCACAGAAAGCCTGGAAACAAAGAGAATGGAAGATATCACGAAGATCCAGGCTCGTAACCTACAAAAATTTGTAGAAGCAAGGGAGTGAGTACCAAATCACACGGTACCCAACAAGCAAACCTCTAAACACAAGCTAAGGAGACATAATACGGGTACTCCTTACACCCTATCTGAACCTCCACACTACAACCTGTATTAAACCAGCCCAACCTAACAGTTCACAATTTACAAAGCACATAGCTCAACAACAACACTCTAACATATTACATATTCTCAATAACAACTCAATATTTAACAGTCACAAGTTTCACAGAAAAACACTCACACGATCAGCAAAACACAAGCTCAAGCTCATCAATGATAAAAAATATGCAATGCCATGAAATGCAATGTCAAGTATAGTGATGCATGTCTGCCCTAATGATACACACCCACTGTCTCTCAGTTTGGGACCCATGGAGGACATATCTGTCCATGCATCCATCGCGGCGTGCGATACGACCCTCGATAATAGTAACCATCGCGGCACGCGATACATCCCTCGAAATATAGTATCCATCGCGACGCGCTATACGTCCCTCGAAATGGTACATCCTCTTTAATTTCTTATACTTTCACAATTCACATAACATATGTAACAACCATGTCTCAGAACAATGCAAATGACATGTTCACACAAATAATGAGGAAATGACCATTTTCATAACATTGCACAATTCACAACAACACAATCATGATATAACATCAGCAATTTCAACAAGCCTTTCAAACCATTCTCAACACATCACACACAAACAATTAATCACACTGCCTTTTATTACCCATTTTTCATCATTAGAATTAATCAACATGGATAAGTCAATCCATCACCAAGTCCCATTACTCCCCAACACATACCACAAGGAAATACACAAATTCCAAACACTTAACAAGGGTTTAGAAATCCACTTGCCTGAAATAACCGAACAATCACTCTGAGACTTGAGCCTTCCTTTTACGTTGAGCTTCCAAATTAATGCAATCTATTCAAGTACATATTCACAATAAGATTTTGAAGCTAACAACACTCACATTACTATAGGTTTAGCCTAGTGCCAAAAACTCGCCCAAATTCATAATCAAGTTTGTAAGTTTCAAGCCTAGGGTTAAGCTTCAACTTCTCCAATATCATAAGTCTAATGATATTTAAACAATTCGGTAACCCAATATTTAAATACCTATCTAAATATATTACATATTTAATTTATAATATGATACTTAAAATAAGAACAAATAACTATGAAATCCAACCGGTCACGCAAATTCATGGCAGAACCATGAAAAACTCACGAAATCCCAATAAATTATCCATTCCTGACAATGATTAAATAATACCATTAATAACAATCACACCCACTATATTTTCAATTCAAATTTCCCTTCTGTTAAACCCCAACAACGTACTGACAACTATTCAATACTCACCCTTTTGATTTATTTATTTAATTTATGTTTTCAACCCAATTAACAAAACTATACTACATGTTCCATTCCATTTCAATCCCACTATAGAATATAAAAACCTAAATTGTAATGTAATAATAAGAAAGAAAATAAGAGACGAATCTGGAATCGGTAGTTTATGAAAAAAATAATAAAAATAATTTGCAGACCTACTAGTCTGCATCCAAATTTTCTAATGTGTATTGGATCATATCCCCAGGCAATCATTGCCCATGATTAGATTTTTACAGCAACCAAATAATTATAAAATAACTAATAATCCTAAAGTAGAAAAATCAATTAATTTCATGACTTTAAATCAATTCCTCTTTCTCTTTCTACCCATCATATACTAACATTCCTACATATCTATTCATAATATTGAGTGTTCATGCAGGTAATGTATCAACAATTTTCCATTTATGAGAATCACATACCTGCACTCGTTTATTGACACCGCCACAAGTCAGTTTTCTTTCCACTCCTCTTTATTTTCTTTTCTAAATTACTTATGCATTAAAAGTAACATTCCCATTCACCTATTTTAATATTTCAGATTTGGTCCATTATTTTTTTAATAATAAACAAATTACTGGCAAATTAATTAACTATAGATAATGACTATTCAAAATTATCAAAAATGACCTTTCGGGTCCGGGTCATTACATTATCCACCACTTAAAATCATGTTCATCCTCGAACATAAGGGGAAAGGAAGTACCTGAAGCTTCATAAAGCTGAGGATATCTGGCACGCATGTCAGACTCTGTCTCCCAAGTTGCCTCTTCCACTGATCAGTGCTTCCACAGCACCTTTATTGAAGCAATCTCCTTGGTCCTAAGCTTCCGAACCTGCTTGTCCAATATAGCTATAGGTTCCTCCTCAAATGTCAAGTCTGGACCCAACTCTATTGAATCGAGTGAAAGCACAAGTGACTCATCCGGAATATACTTCCAAAGCATAGAGACATGGAAAACAGGATGAACTGCTGACAAACTAGGTGGCAAGGCCAACTTATAGGCCACCTCTCCCACTCGACTCAAAATCTCAAAAGGTCCGATGAATCTAGGGCTAAGCTCGCCTTTCTTTCCGAACCGCATCACACCCTTCATGGGTGACACTCTAAGCCAAACATGATCACCCTCCATAAACACTAAGGCTCTAACTCTCCGGTCTGCATAACTCTTTTGTCGACTCTGGGCTGTCAATAGTCTATACTGAATCATACGGACCTGCTCCATAGCATCTCTAAGCAAGTAGTATCCAAATAGTCCATCTCCGCCAAATCAAACCAACCGATCGAAGACCTACACCGTCTGTGATACAACGCCTCAAATGGGGCCATCTGAATACTAGAGTGATAACTATTATTGTAGGCAAACTCTGCTAAGCGTAAATGTCGATCCTATCTAACACCAAAATCGATCACACATGCTCGGAGCATATCCTCCAACACCTGAATCGTCCGCTCGAACTGACCATCTTTCTGAGGGTGAAAGGTTGTACTCATATCTAGCTAAGTACCCAAACCATGTTGTAATGCCTTCCAGAAGTGAGAAGTAAATAGTGAACCGCGATATGATATAATAGAAACAGGAACCCCATGTAGTTGCACAATCTGACTAATATATAGCTCGGCTAACTTCTCTGCTATATACTTCACCCGAACCTGAATAAAGTGGGCAGACTTGGTCAGCCTGTCAACAACAACCCA
Organism: Solanum okadae; assembly: GCA_036553675.1. Classification (NCBI taxonomy): domain Eukaryota; kingdom Viridiplantae; phylum Streptophyta; class Magnoliopsida; order Solanales; family Solanaceae; genus Solanum; species Solanum okadae. The sequence continues at coordinate 14,566,079 of CM071681.1, read as the reverse complement.
AATGGAGTCATAACCACCCACTGTGGTAGGTAAACCCACAACAAAGTCGATAGTGATCCTCTCCCACTTCGAAGTAGGAATAGACATCCTCCGAGATACACCCCCGGGACGCTGGTGCTCACACTTGACCTGTTGGCAAGTCAAACACCTAGAAACAAAGTCTGAAATATCTCTCTTCATCCCACACCACTAGTAATGCTGACTCAGATCATGATACATCTTCGCCGCTCCCAGATGGATGGAATATCAAGAACAATAGGCCTTCTCAAGAATCAGTCTAGTCAACTCGCCCGTCTTGGGCACACAAATCCTTCCTCCGATCCTCAAGACACCATCAGAATCAAGGACATCCTTCTTGGCTTCCCCTCTCAATAATTTGTCTCGAATGAGACATAACTTCTCATCATCAAACTGGTGCGCACGGATCTACTCAACTAAAGAAGACCAAGCCTCAATAAAAGCAATCATCCCATCACTCTCCTCTGAAATCTGCAATCGAAAAAGACTATTAGCTAACATCATAACATCTCTAGCCAATGGGTTCTCCTCAATACCAAGTGCTTCAAGACTCCCCATGCTAGGAGTCTTCCTACTTAGAGCATCGGCCACAACATTGGCCTTCCCCGGATGATATAGAATGGTCAGATCATAGTCCTTCAGCAACTCAAGCCATCTACGCTGCCTTAAGTTTAGATCTCTCTAACTGAAGATATACTGAAGACTCCGATGATCAGTGAAGATCTCGCAATTCACCCTATACAAATAATGATGCCATAACTTAAGTACAAATACCACAGCAGCCAACTCTAATTCATGAGTAGGGTAGTTCTTCTCATAGCTCTTCAACTGCCTAGAAGCATAAGCAATCACCTTCCCCTTCGGCATCAATACACCACCCAAACCTACTCATGAAACATCACAATACACAGTAAAGTCTACACCCTCCTCAGGTAGAGACAACACAGGAGCCAAAGTCAACAAAGTCTTGAGCTTTTGAAAACTCTCCTCACTCATCAGACCACTGAAAACCCACACCTTGTCGAGTCAATCTAGTCAATGGAGCTACAATAGTAGAGAAACACTGAACAAATCGTCGGTAATAACCTGCCAATCCCACAAAACTCTGAATCTCGGTAGGAGAAGTAGGTCGCGTCCAGCCTCTAACTGCCTCAATATTGGCCGGATCTACTCTAATACCCTCCTTGGACACCACGTGTCCTAAGAATGCCACATAATTAAGCCAGAACTCAGACTTTGAGAACTTGGCATACAACTTCTCTTCCCTCAATCTCTAAAGTACAATCCTCAAGTGTCGCACATGGTCCTCCTCAGTCTTGGAGTAAACCAAGATGTCATCGATGAAAACAATCACAAAAGAATCAAGGTATGGTCGAAACACCCCGTTCATCAACTCCATGAATGCTGCAGGGGAATTAGTCAACCCAAAGGACATCACTAGGAACTCATAATGCCCATACCAGTCTGAAAAGCTATCTTAGGGATATCTGATGCCCTAATCTTCAACTGATGATACCTGGACCTTAAATCAATCTTAGAGAACAATGATGCCCCCTATAGTTGATCAAATAAGTCATCAATACGCGGAAGAGGATACTTATTCTTCACTGTTACCTTGTTTAGCTGTCTGTAATCAATACACATCCTCATAGTCCCATTCTTCTTCTTCACAAACAACACAGGGGCACCCCAAGGTGACACACTAGGGCGAATAAACCCCTTACTCAATAAATCATACAATTGATCCTTCAACTCTACTGGAGCCATACGGTAAGGAGGAATAGAAATAGGCTTAGTGCCCGGCTCCAAATCTATAGGAAAATCAATATCCCTATTGGGAGGAACACCTGGTAGTTCAGAAGGGAATACATCGAGAAACTCCTGAACTACGGGAACAGAATCCATGGAAGGTGGTTCAACACTGGTGTCCCGAATAAAAGCTAAGTAAGACAAACACCCTCTCTCCACCAAACTCTGAGCACGGATAAAGGAGATGACCTTGCTAGGATAACATTCACTAGCATCCTTCCACTCAACCCTCAGAACTCCAGGCATTGCTAAAGTCACGGTCTTAGCATTACAATCAAGGACATCATGATAAGGAGAAAGACAATTCATACCCAAGATAACATCAAAGTCTGCCATCCCCGGAATGATTAAATCTACCCATGTGTCATACCCAGCCAAAGAACAAGACATGATCGATACACTCGATCCGCTACCTAGGAAAAAAGAAACATTATTAAATTAGTAAACTTGAAAAAAATTGTATTTTTCTCACAAGTTTATTTAACAACACATTTTGGGAATTTATATTCTTTCTTCAGCGAAAAATTGCAGCCCAATATTAAAAAAAATATATGAAAATGTCACGACCCGAGCCTACACCCTAGATGTGGCTGGCACTCGAGAACCATTGCTGGTCCCCAAGCGAACCCTCATCTTGGCTGGCTACAAGCGGAAGACTAACTCAAGCATACAAAAGCATAAAACTGAATTAAATTTCATTGAACTCAAATACTCAACCTTTTTAAAAGTATGTACAATACTCAAAATAAAAGTAAATACAGAAACTCCTCAACTCTGTCTATCTATGAAGCCTCTACTGTTACATAAGGATATCGGGACAAGGCCCACGACATCTCAAAACTACTAATTGTAAGATAAAGGTAAAGTCGTCCAGAATATAAGAAAGCTCACCAAAGCTGACTGGAATATCCCATCACATCAAAGAAACACATGTTGACGATCTGCATCATGAAACGATGCAGGCCAAATGGCTCAGTACATGAAATGTATGAGCATGTAAGGGAAATTCTAAAGCATAAACATAGGCATGAACATGATAAAAATATAACATACTCACCTCTTCTCAACTTGCTCAACTCAACTCAACTCAAGATACTAAACTCAAGACACTAAACTCAAGATAAAGTAATAATAAAAAGGTGTGATAGATGGGAGGCTTTTTAAAAAATAGATAGCAACTCAATGTATTTAAGAATACAATAATAACTTTGTTTGTATATAAAAATACAATATAACTCTATGGGAGTTTCTCTAACCGACAACCATCACTATGAGCTATGTGATGATATAACGTCTCGCCCACACTTCTAGAACTGTCATATACCTTTCCAGGGTATAGAACCTCTCATCTAAGTGGATCCACTAAGCTATTCTTAAAAATCAATAAGGAATCATCTAAAAAGTATGATCCTTTACCCATGTTGGCATACATGGTTTATGGGGTCTGTGAGTTGTTTGAACTCTCCCCCATATCGGTGCTCAATACTAATCCCAATAATATATATATAACTCATGCTCATATGTTTAAAAATATAATTCTTCCTCTGGTTTGATATAATTGCTCAAACTACCCTCTTAAAAGAGGTAACTGCTCTTGAAATAACTTTTAAACTCATAACTCATTTAGAAATCTCAGTTTCTCTTTTATCAATGCAAAAATTGATGCCTCTGGGAATAGATAGTCCCCTTATACTCATACTTGAAAACTCTTTCTCAAAATCATTTCAAAATCATATTATAATATGATCATTGATGACTGGAGAAGTCATACTGCATAACATTGAGGGGTTGTTTGGTTGGAATTCAAGTTATGATGGGATTAATTATGATGGCATAAATTATGATGGGATTATTCATGATGGAATAAGTTATGATGAGATTATTTTTTATTGAGTGTTTGGTTTGTTGTATTCAAAATAATAAATTTTAAGAACAATTTATTTGTTTACAAAAATGCCCTTCATGAATGTAAAAAGTGATGTAACAAAAGGGTTGAAAGAGACAATTTTGTCATTTACTTATTTTATCCCGGGATTACTATACCACCAAAGTGGAGGGATAACTTATCCCGGTACTAATTATTAGTCCCGGGATAAATTATACTGGACTTGCCAACCAAACAACAAATTAAGCGGTACTATAATTTAATCCAAGGAGTATTTGGTATTATCCTACACACCAAACGACCCCTTATGGTATATTTAGATACCATACTGCTTAAACATTGATGGCATAAGTAGATACCATATTGCTTAAACATTGATGACATAACTAGATACCATATTGCTTAAACATTGATGACATAACTAGATACCATACTGCTTAAACATTGATGGCATACACAATTGTCATACTAATTATGTTGTAGAAACTCTTTTCTAAAAACTGATTTTTACTTTCTCAAAACTCAGTTTAAGAACTCAAGTGTTGGCTTTAAAAAGTTTCTCAAGATTAATAACTCAAAATAGGGTTCATGCGGAATTATAGACATGAACAAATCAACTCAAGGATCTCAATAAAAATATAGAAACTCAATACTTAGGAATAGAATTTCAAAAGAAACAGGAACTCAAGAACTCAAAATCAACTTATCTTAAGAATACTCAAATCTAGGGGTAGAATCCTAGATTTCTCTTTTACTGATATGAAATTAGATGTAGGTCATGAGGATGAACTAGTCCAACACTATGGTAGCCTTACATACCTGGAAGAACAAGGTTCTTGAAGAATCTTGAAGAAGAACTTGACTAGAAGCCTTGAATCCCTAGCTTGAAGGTTAACGATTAAGAAAACCTATCTTGATATTCTTAAATTAGTTTCTTGAAATCTCTATGGCCAAGAATTATCATTTTCATTAGTTATTCATAATTGTGTGGAGGAATTTGAGTTGAAAAGAGTGGAATTTCTTGGAGAAAGACTTATCTTGAAAAAAATTGAAAGAATCTTTAATGGAGTCTTTTACTTTGATTTTTCCTTAGGGTTTTTCCCTAGTGTTTGAGAGAGAAGAGAATGATGGATTAAAAGATGAAAAATTGATTGTTTTGAGCCATTTATTAGTCAAGAAATTCGTTTAGGATTTTCTTGGAGGTAAAAAGACAAAAACTACTCTTTTTAATGTTTTCCCGTCGGTTAAGTCGTAACAACACTATATCAGGTTACTAAAATGGTCATAACTTTTTACTCAGAAATTGGATTTATGCATAAGTGGTGGCATTGGAAAGTAGATTCAACTACCTTTAATTTGATAGGCTTTGGGCCACGTAACTCTTTATATTCTAAGAGATATGGTCATTTGAAGTTGACCCGAGTAGAATCTTACCTCAAAACTTAATTGATAAGGAAACTTCAAGAACACTGATGAAGAACACATCAAGAAATTAAATTGCTCAATATTTATGGATAGATTCACAAAAGAAACTCATGATTGGCATGTGGGTGAGCAAACCCAACATTGTGGAATCTTACATACCTCAAACAACTAGGTTCTTGGCAAAATCTTGGATTTCTTGAATGAACGTTTGAAACTTTGAACCTTTTCTCCTCTTGAATCTTCTGTCTAAAACCCTAAACGCTTTTGGGGATGAATGAAACTGATTCTACTCAGTTTAGACCCTTAGTTTGGTGTAGTCCTGGTAAAATGAGCCCATATTTTGGTAACCCGCCCATATTTTAATGGGATGGGTGAGTGTTTTTCTCCATGGGTAAAATATGAACTAGCCAAATGGTTATGCTTCCAACTTTATTCACTCAAAATTCATGATATCTCTAAAACTATTGTTACTTTTCTTCCTTTTAATATGTCTTGTATAAAAATAATTATTCTTCTCTATAATTGGCAAGATGAAAGTCTTTGGCCCTCTAAAAAATATATTTATTAAATATACATTTCTTTTGTTAATTATAATTATATTTTTTTATTAGTTTAATTTTATATTGGATAACAAAAAATAATGCAAAATAAGCAAATCATGTATTAGTATGAACATTGCTTAAAGTGCATTAATCATGTTTTAGTCCTAAAATGCAAATATTCATTTACTTTGAAATTAAAAATATTTTCCCCTTGTAATTACATATATTTATTTACTATTGAAAAGTTATAGGAATTTTTCTTCTTAGTTTTATGATACAATATAACAAAATAAAGTATATTCAATATTTTTCATCTAAAAAAATAATTAAATATTTTCTCCATGTTGAATTCTTAAGTAGAGTACTAGTTACTCTTGAGAATATGGGTAAACTAGTATTTTACCCAACTCATTTTTTACACAATCCATTTTTACCCATATCAAATATGGGTGGGTTGAATTATTACACATTTTATGTTGACCCATTTCAACCTAACCCGCCCATTTGACATCAGTAATTGGGTGTAATTTGCATTTAGAATAAGTGGGGGTAAGGAAAAGACTAAAATACCCCTCCTATTTTTGGGTAACTTTCCTTAAATGGACAGTCTGACTTCAAAAGGGAATATCTCCCTCATACGAGCTTGAAAATTAGCAAACTTGATGGTGTTCGATCATGCTTGCCACCAACACGATCTTTGCCAACTTTGAGGCAGTCTATGGCAAAAGGTGTATAAATACTTTCACTTTCTGATTACTGAAATGCATATTCTGTAATCGTTCGTGCTAACATCTTCGAAAATGTGCTTAGTTCGTGCAAACCCACTAGCCTGTCGTGTACTAACTTCTCCAACTCAGTGTTGTGAGCATCCTCGAACAATTCATCTGTACCATCATTATCACATCCCATGTTCTTACTGTAACATTAATTTCTTGTGCCACAATTACATCATCAAATTTAACACCATTCCCTAACTGTAAAGGATAGTTGAATCCTTTTTGCTAAATATCCGATTTGTAAACTATTGCCCCGTCTATGTTAACAACAAATATGCTATCTCCAACGTTTACCACGTGTACAATATCATATGTTAAAGTCAAAATATAAGTTGGTGACGAACCTTGACATTTCATGTTAAAATAAGTCTCGTTGAGAACTTCCATTGGATGAATTTTGTTCCTTTGATCTTTCTGTTTGTGTATCGATAATTCAGTGTTTTTAACCAACTATCTCAGACATTCTCCATAATCAATACCCTTTTTGGCCCAACCACCAACGCCATCCGCTACAATTATCGTTTCTTCCTCTGCATAAAAAATGTACATCTTCCCGAGAGGCGCTTTGTTAGATTTTGGTGTGTAAAATGAGCCAGCCACCATCTTTGTCTTGAAATTCCCATTAATAAAACTTGAGACATTAGTACTCTCATCCCAAAAGTTTAGATCCTCATCTATATCAATCTAGTCTATAACATTTATCTCATCTATATCCATCTCGACTATAGCCATTTAAGAAACTAGTAAAGAAGTGACAGAACCAAAAAATTATATAAGGGGATTCAAAAAGAATTACCAGAGTACTATCGTGCTTAGGATTTGAACTTGTGACCTAAAGTAATAATTGATTTCCTTCACAAAAATAATAAAATCTTGATGCTTTTCTTCATCGGAATTTACTAGATCATATATAATGAAAATAAATAAATCATTTTCCATAATTGCGCAAAACGCCACAACATTATATAGACAGTGCATAACATCTTGAGATAGTAAGTAATCTCTCTGTTTAAATTTGTTTGACCAATTTCACTTGGCAGGGAGTTTAAGAAACTAAAAAAGCCATTTGAATCTTGTGGTATAAAAATAAAGATATGTCAAATGTATTAAGATGTCCATTAATTTTTTTTTGTCTTAAAGGTGTCATATGGAAAGTTGAAATTAAGCAATTGTTTTATTTTAAGCTTTTTAGGAATTGTTTAGTTTCTACTTTCCATATGATATGTTTAACACCACAAAATTAAAGGACATTTTGATAAAAAATAATTTATATCACAAGATTCAAAAGTCTTCTTTATTTTCTTAAACTCCATGCCAAGTCAAATTTGTCAAACATATTTAAACGGAGAGATTACATAGTATCTCAAGGAGTTATTCAGTGTCCATAATATGTTTTTTGTTTTGCGCAATTATGAGAAATGATTTATTTATTTTCCTTATATATGAACTAGTGAATTCCCATGAACAAATCCATCAAGATTTGATTATTTTTGTAAAGGAAATTCAATAAGTGCTTTAGGTCACACGTCCAAATCCTAAGCGCGATAGTAGGTAATTCTTTTTGAATCCCCTTTTATAAATTTTGGGCTTTGCTACTTCTTTACTAGTTTCTTAAATGACTATAGACTAGATAAATATAGATGAGATAGATGCTATAGACGAGATTGATATAGACGAGGATATAAACCTTTTTGATGAGAGTACTATTGTCTCAAGTTTTACTAATGGAAATTTCAAGATCAGGATAGCGGTTTGCTCGTTTTACATACCAAAATCTAACAAAGCGCCTCTTGGGGAAGATGGACATTTTATTTTGTATAGAGGAATAAATCCTTGGTGTAGAGGATGACATTGGTGGTTAGGTGTGTAAGGATATTGATTCTGGAAAATATTCGAGATGGTTGGTTAGAAATGTTGAATTATCGATTCACAAGCAGAAAGATCAGAATAAAAAAATTTAGCCAGTGGAGGTTCTCAACAAGGCTTATTTTAAACACAAAATGTCATGGTTCTTCAACAACTTGTATTTTGACTTTAACGTCTAATATTGTACACGTTGTCAACATTGAAGATAGTAAATTTATTATTATAAGAGATGGGTAATAGTTTACAAATAAAAAAATCATCAAAAAAGATTCAATTATCCTTTCAGTTAGGGAATGTTGTTAAATTTGATGATCCAAGTGTGGCACAAGAAATTAAAGTTACAGTAAGAACATGGGATGTGATAGTGATGTCTACATATGGATTGTTTGATAACGTTCACGACGTTGAGTTAGAGAAATTAGTATACGATGGGCTAGTGGATTTGTCCGAACCGAGAACATTTTCAAAGAAGTTAGCACGAAAGATTTCAGAATATGCAGTGCAAAAATCAAAAGGTAAAAACATTTATACACCTTTTGCCATAGACTACCTCAAAGATGGCAAAGATTGTGTTGGTGGATAGCGTGATAACATTACAGTGATAGTCGTGATTGTTGGAATTAATGCATCCAAATTAATGTTTAGTCTTCCAATATTTTCTCTTAGTTTTTCAACAAATCTTTTAGGAGTTTGTACTACATGTATCTAATTAATTGTGATACATGTATCTAGTTATTTGTGCAAGACCTTTGGTTTTACATTTTACTAGTATAAATAAAGATGTAATTGATGATTCTAATTGACCTTAAGTAGCCTATATAAAACTTGAGCATTCTCTAAAGAAAATATTCTCCTTCTATATTTCCTACAAATTGGTATCAGGGCAATTTTTCGTTCTTAATATGGGGTCAGATGAAGAAAAATTATGGCATCCAAAACAGATGAAGGTGCTAATTCTTCAGTTGTTCTTACTCCATTTTTTGATGGAAATGATTTTGAATAATAGAAGATAAGAATGAGAACACATTTGAAAGTTGAAGGTTTGTGGACTATTGTTGCAAATGGCTTTCAAGAGCAAGAAAACGATGGTGAACTTATAGCAACATTGTAACATCCCAAAAATTCCTAAGTTAAGACTCGAGTCATTCTTTATGGTGAATAATTTTTTTTTCTGAGTGATTCAAATTTTTGTTGATGTTAAGGTCGCTAAAACTTCATAGCATAAAGCTAAGTTGGAAATTTTCCTTCCAATTAAATTTCTCTATGAGATTTATTCTTTGGTCAATTTCAAATGACCACAACTTTCAGCACAAAATGAGTTACGTGGCACATGAACTATAAAATTGAATATCTCTAAGTTCTCTTTTTAACACCACTAAGTTTTGTAAATTCTGAGTTCAGATGAGGGAGATATGCCCGTGTGAGTGCAACTTGTCTAGTTAAGGCAATTCATCCATTTTAAGGAGGGGTATTTTGGTCTTTTCCTTACCCCGACAAGCCCAACTCGTGTTTTTAATCTTTTAGGGGGTCTAAACTGATTAGAATCAGTTTTATTCATTCCTAAATACGCTTAGGGTTTTGAGAGGAGTTCAAGAGGAGAAAAGTGCGATCTTTGAGGATTTTCGCCAAGAATTTAATTCTTTCGAAGTATGTGAGCTTTCATAGTGATGTGTTAGTTCACCCTCACGCCAATCATGAGTTTCCTTATTGAATTCGTCCATGAGATTTTGTCTAATGAGTTCTTTATGAGTTTTCTTCAAGTTTTGTTCTTCATTCTTTATTAAGAGAGTTTGTTGAGTTCTTGAGGTGAGGGTTTCGAGTTTGAGGGTTGTTTTTGAGGAAAATTGAGTAGATTTTCGTTTAATATGTTGGGTTTACAAATATAAGGGAATTTTGAGGAAAACAATTGATTATAGGTGAATTAGGACCAAAAATTAAAGAAGAAGATTCGTCGGGTTTCTGTGTTTGGATTAGGGCAGTGTGCCCCCACAACGCTAGGAGTCCTGGTGCGATGTGCCAGCAATGCACCCAATCAAATCCCCAATAAATGGGGGCGTGGCACAACGCGCTAGCAGTGCAACCAATCAGACCCCCAATAAATGGAAGTTTGGTGCAGCACGCCAATAGTGCGCCCAATCAGACCCCAGTTAATGGAGGATTGGCGCGGCACGCCAACAGTACTCCCAGAGCGTCAGCCCACTTTCATTCTCTTTTCTTCATTCCGTATTCGTTCTTTCAAATATATCTTTGCTCTCTTCCTAATTTTAACTATCCAAACTACATCTAATCATCAAGAAATCGTATATATCAAAATCATGATCCTTGAATTCATAATTCGAATTCGAGTTAGAGTTAAGAGTAAAGTTTGAGAAAGTCCTTTTGAGTCTTTTCGAGAAGTCTTCTACTATTATTTATAATTATTTTAAGATTTGAGTAAATGAGTATGGTTGAATTCATGAACCTATATTGTAATAGATATCGTTGAGTCGAGTAGTTCATGCCCATAATTTCGCATGAACTCCATAAATTGAGTATCCTTGAGAGGAGTAACATCCTTGAGTTATGAATTTTGAGTTCTTGAGTCTTGAGTTCTAAGTATTGAGCTTCTATATTGCTATTAAGATCCCTGAGTTGAGTTGTTTAAGTCCATAATTCCACATAAACCCTATGATTTGAGTTATAAATTGTGAGAAACTTTTTAAAACCAGCACTTGAGTTCTTAAACTGAGTTTTGAGAAAGTAAAGATGAGTTTTGAGAAAAGAGTTTCTAAAACATGATTAGTATGATAATCAAGTATGCCATCAATGTATGAGCAATATGGTATCTACGTATACCATTAATGTTTATGCAGTAGCACTTCCCGAGTCAATAATGATCATATTAAAATATGATTTGATATGATTTTGAGAAAGAGTTTCAAGTATAAATTGAGTATGAGTATAAGGGGACTATATATTCTAGAGGTATCAATTTTTACATTGATAAAAAAGAAACTGAGATTTCTAAATGAGTTATGAGTTCAAAAGATATTTCAAGAGCAGTTACCTCTTTTAAGATGGTAGTTTAATTATCTCAAACTACTGGAAGAGTTATGTTTTTAAGCATATGAACATGAGTATATATTATTGGGAGTAGTATTGAGCACCGATATGGGGATGAGTTCAAACAACTCAAACTCCTCATAAACCATGTATGTCAACATGGGTAAATGGTCATATGTTTCAGATGATTCCTTATTTCTTTTAAGCATAGCTTAGTGGATCCACTTAGTTGAGGATGTCTTATACTCCGGCAAGGTATAGAACAGTTTTGGCAGCATGTTCGAGACGATGAATCATCATGTAGCTCATAATGATGGTTGTCGGTTAGAGAATCTTCCAAATAAGAGTTATTATTGTATTTTTTACATACAATAGAGTTATTATTGTATTTTTACATACAATTGAGTTATTATATACTATTTTAAAAGTTTTCCATATATTGCATCTTTTATTGCTGCTTTATCCTTGAGTTGAGTAGAGTATCTTTGAGTTAAAGTACCTTTTAGTTGAGTTGAGTTGACTATCCTTGACTTGATTTGAGTATCTTTGAGTTGAGCATTCTTGAGTTGAGTCGAGTTGAGTGTGATGAGACGAGGTAAGTATGTTCCCTTTTTATCAGTTCAAGCTTATGTTTATTCTTTAGATATCCGCTTACATGCTCGTACATTCAATGTACTAATGCCATTTGGCCTGCTTCGTTTAATGATGCAGAGATAGGTATTCAGGATCATCAACAGGCGTTTCGTTGAGGTCATGTTATATTCCAGTCAACTTTGGTGAGGCTTCTTATAATCCAGTGGACTTCACCTTTACCTTATAGTTAGTAGTTTTGAGATGTCGAGGGTCTTGTCCCGATATCCTTCTATAATAGTAGAGACTTCATAGATAGATAGAGTTGAAGAGTTTTCTGTATTTATTTTCTTTTGAGTATTGTACAAACTTTTTAAAAGGTTGAGTATTTGAGTTCAACGAAATTTAATTCAGTTTTAAGCTTATGTATGCTTGAGTTACTCTTTCACTTGTAGTCAGCCAGGATGAGGGTTCTCTTGGGGATCAACAATGGTTCTCAAGTGCTAGTCATGACCTGGGTGTAGGCTCTGGTCGTGACAAGCAGAGATGAAAAATCTTGAGGCTAAGTATCGTCAAGATGCAAAAGCGTTGAGCAAAATAAAAATGGGAGTCTCAAGAGAATATTTTGCAAAAATTGCTAATTGTGATATTGCAAAGCAAGCTTGGGAGTCTCTGGAAACTGAGGTGTATGGTGACGAAAAGGTACGTACTATAAATCTTCAAACTCATAAAAGAGAGTTTCAAAATTTGATGATGATTGAATCTGAAAAAATAGATGAATATTGCACAAGAGTCGTGAATATTATTAATGAAATGAGAAATCATGGTGATACAATTTCTGACCAGGAAGTTGTGGAAAAGATTCTAATTAGTGTTATGAAGAAATATGAGTATATTATTGCAATTACTGAGGAGACGACAAATCTTTCTAAGCTTTCCATTAAAGAGCTAGTTGGATCGTTTCATGCACACGAGAAGCGAAGATATTTCATGAATATCAACCCAAAGAGATAGCTTTCCAATCAAGATTAATGAGAATTCTCAAAAACCAACAAATGAAGAATTACAGTACAAAAAAGAAGTAGGATCATGATGGTTCTTCTAAGAAGGTTGAAGAAAAAGGTGAGAAAAGTTTTAGTTTTTTTGTGAAGTTTGCAAAAAGACTAATCACAATGCAGAAAAATGTTTGCACAAAGGCAAGCCCAAATAAAACTTTTGCAAAAAGTTTGGCCACATTGAGAAGGATTTCTGGCACAAGCAATGGGAGAAAGCAAATATTTGTGAAGAACAAGAGGAAGAAATCCTTTTCTTTGCTTCTCAATATGATGCTTCAGCAAAAAGTAATAAATGGTATATTGATAGTGGTTGTAGCAATCACATGACTGGAGATGAAAATGCTTTCCTCTCAATTAATAGTAGTATCAGAATGGAGCCTTAGTTGATGCAAAAGGTAAAGGTACCATTTCGATCAACATAAATGGGATCAGTAAGCAAATTCATGATATTCTTTATGTTCCTGACTTAGAAGAAAATTTGCTTAGTGTTGGTCAACTAATGAAAAATGGTTATTCTCTTGTGTTTAGATATAATTAATGCAAGATTTATGATAAAATTGAGCCAAATCAAGTCATTTTTGAAGTAGAGATGATAAAAAGAAACTTTCCTTTACAATTTCATTACAATACCTTCAAAAATGAAGTTGTAGATGATTCATGGCTTTCGCACAAAATATTTTACCACTAGAATTTCCATGGTTTGAAGCTTCTAAAGAAAAAAAGACATGGTGCAAGGCCTTCCTGAGATACATACTGAAGTGGATCCATGTGAAAGTTGTATAATGGGAGAGCAACATAGAAAGTCTTTTCCAAAAGGGATGTCTTGGAGAGCAAGTGTACTTTTGGAAATAATCCATACCGATATTTGCGGACCAATGAAGACTCCATCTCTTGGAAGTCAAAGGTACTTTCTAATCTTTATTGATGATTTTTCAAGAATGACTTGGGTTTATTTCTTGAAAGAAAAGTCAGAAGCATTTGCTACATTTAAGAAATTTAAAGCCCTTGTTGAGAAGCAAAAAGTCTGCAGCATCAAAACCATTCGCAGTGATAGAGGAGATGAATACACAAGTCGAGAATTTTAAAAATATTGCAAACATGAAGGCATTTAGAAGCAACTTACAGTAGGGTACATTCCTTAACAAATTGGTGTATCTGAAAGAAGAAATAGAACAATTGTTGAAATGGCCAGAACTATGATGAATGAGAAAGGGCTGCCAATATATTTTGGGCAGAAGCAGTACATACAGCGGTGTACATCCTTAATAGGTGCTCGACAAGGCATTGAAGGACAAGACACCAATTGAAGCTTGGAGTGGAATGAAACCTTCTTTAAGTCATTTTAAATTTTTTGGTGTATTTGTTATGCTTATATACCTGCCGAGAAAAGAACAAAATTTGATGAAATAGTCAAAAATGTATATTTCTTGGTTAGAGTGATGTGATAAAAGGCTATAGACTTCTCGATGTCAAAACTATCAAACTTGTTGTTAGTAGAGATGTCATTTTTGATGAAAAACAGAATGGAATTGGAAGTATAAAAAGATAGAGAATACTTCTATCATGTCTTTAGATGTGTCAAATCAAGAAGAGGATGAAGAAGAAGAAGAAGATGCCCCTCAAGGGGGAGAAATGCTTGATTCAGATGATGAAGAATCACCTCCAAGAGGAAAAAAAATGTTAAGTGACATTTATGAGAGATGTAAATTTGCCGGTGTTGAGCCAGAAAATTTTGAGGAGGAAATAAAACATGTTGTTTGGAAGAAAGCCATGGCAGAAGAAATTCGAATGATTGAAAAAAATAATACTCGGGAGCTTGTGTTTATACCCAAAGAAGAGAAGTTGTAAGTCTAAAATGGATTTACACAATCAAGGTCAATCTGGAAGGACATATTCAAAAGCACAAAGCAAGGTTGGTTGCTAGAGGTTTCACACAAAAACCAGGTATTGATTTTTATGAAACTTTCTCTCTAGTTGCTCGTCTTGAGATAATTAGAACCGTGGTTGTTGTTGTTGCACAAAAGAAATGGAAGATTTTTCAACTTGATGTTAAATCTGCATTTCTTAATGGAAAACTTGATGAAGAGATTTATGTTGAGAAAAACCTCAAGGATTTTTTCTTCAAAGAGCAGAAGACAAGGTGTACAGGCTAAAGAAAGCTCTTTATAGGCCGAAGCAAGCTCCAAGAGCCTTGTACAATGAAATTGACACATTCTTTCTGAAAAACAATTTTCAGAAAAGTAAAAGCGAAGCCACTTTGTATGTGAAGAAAGAAGATGACAACATTATCATTGTATGTCTCTATGTGGATGATCTGCTCTTTACCGGAAATGATGTGTAGATGACACAAAAATTCAAGCAATATATGATAGAAGCCTATGAAATGAGTGATCTTGAGTTGCTACATAATTTCTTGGGCATCGAAGTTTCTAAAGTGAAACAAGGAATTTTTATTTCTCAAAAGAAGTATACTTCAAAAATTCAAAAATGATGTATTGCATGTCTATGGCCATACCATTAACAGCAAATGAGAAGTTCAGAATAGATGATGGATAAAAGAATGCTAATAGCTCACTCTACATGATCTTGATTGGAAGCTTGCTATATCTTACTTCAACAAGACGAGACATTATGTTTAGTAGTGCTAGTTTATTATCCATATTCATGCAAGAAGCAAGCCAAGTGCATTTTGGAGCTGCAAAGCGTGTTCTATACTACTTGCAAGGAACAATGGATTATGGGATAATGTACAAATTTGGTGGAGATTTGAACTTAATTGGTTATTCTGGTAGTGATTGGGCTGGAAGTATAGATGACATGAATAGTACTTTTGGTTATGCTTTCTTAATTGGTTCAAGTATTTGTTCTTGGTTATGAAAAAAGCAAAGTGTTGTTGCTCAATCAACTGCCAAAGCAGAATATGTCTCAGCAGTTAAGGCTACTCCTCAAGCTATTTGGCTTAGGAGAATATTTGAAGACTTTGGTGAAAAACAAAAAGGAGGGATTGTTTTGTATTGTGATAACAAATCAGCAATTGCAATTGCCAAGAATCTAGTCAACCATGAAAGATCAAAGCATATTTCCATCAAGTATCATTTTATCCGAGAAGCACAAGAGAAAAGCGACATTCAGTTGCATTATTGTCAGACAGGAGAATAACTTGCTGACATCTTCACCAAAGCACTTTCTAGAGAAATTTTTTGCTATCTTCGAGAACGCATTTGAGTTGTCAAGCAAATGCATTAAGGGGGAGTGTTGGAATAAGTGCATTCACATTAATGTTTAGTCTTCCAATATTGTCTCTTAGTTTTTCAAGAAGTCTTTTAGGAGTTTGTAATACACGTATTTAATTAAAGTTATTTGTGCAAGACCTTTGGTCTTACATTTGACTAGCATAAATAGAGATGTAATTGATGATTCTAATCATCTCAAGTGGCCTTAAGTAACCTATATAAAACTTGAGCATTCTTTAAAGAAAGTATTCTCCTTCTATATTTCCTACAGTGATGCCATGTCATTATGCCACTTATACGCCACGTGGCATAAGGTTATTCATATGGAATGTGTATATTGGAAGAACAATAGTCCTTAGTAGAACATTCTAGAAATATAGGGAGAAGACCTTAGAATTCCATAGATTTGCATGAAATTTTTTAGAATATTCTAGTTGTGTACAGAGTTTTAAAATAGGGTCCTGTACATAATTAATATTTCTAAATTATCCCCTATTGATTAGTATAAATAGGGAGTCACCCATTTGTAATGGCTTCAAGAAAGAAAGGCAAATCTTCCAAGTCTTGAGTAATACAAAAACCTTCTTAAGTAATTCTTTTGTGTCTTCCTTTATTCTCTTAGCGATCTAGTGTCAACAAGACTTGCTTGACCATGCAAGACCGTGAAAGATTTGTGAGCGAGTTGTCAAGTGCCGCACAATGTGCTTAGTAGATGTCTAAGGTCATGCAATAGTTGCCTGCATTTTGCCCCCATAGTTTTATTTAGGGGTTCAAGGTTTAGGATTTATGGTTTGTGCTTATTGATGATGTAAAATATGCCTCATCACATTCACTTACATGAGTTTGGATGAACTTTCTTATCATTTTTTTCTATTGATGCTAATCTACTTGGGTCTCCTTTCATTTCTATATGAGTTTAAATTTTAATTGAAATTGGTCTGAATAAGACTCAAATCGCTCATTGATTCCTAAAGGTAAGGTTATTTTTGTGTATGTTATTTATCTTTACACCTTTTCATGTTGATTATATGTTATCATTTTAAATTTCTTTCAAAAATTTTATGCATAATGTTAGGGTTAGCAATGGCAAATTCTGAGTTGAATAAGTTGTGTATGGATGAGAATGGTTCAATTATCAATGTGAACTGTGATGCAAGCATGGAATCTTATTACAAATGTAAACCTCTTGGTGAAACAACAATCTGAGAAGCAAATTTTGGTCTTTTCCTCACAATGAATGTAACACCCTGAAAATTTCTAAGCTAAGACCCGAACTATTTTTCATTTACATTTAGGGTCATATTGGGTGATTCTTAAATTGCCCATATGTATAAAGGTAAATTCTTTAGTATTGAAATGATTTTGGATATCAATTAAGGTCAATAGAATCTCCTAGAGCAAAGTTGAGTTGAAAGTTTTTATCGATTAAGTTATGATATAAGATTTTACATGGATCAACTTAAAACAATTATATCTCTCAGAATATAAAGACCTATGTGGCCCATAACCTATCAAATTAAAGGTATTTAAATCTTCTTTACAAGGCCACTGATTTCGCAACTGTCTGAGTTTTGAGTAAAAAGTTTTGACCATTTTAGTAACGTGATACAGTGTAGTGACGAATTAGACGACGGGAAAACATTAAAAAGGGAATTTTTTGTATTTTCACCTCTAATAAAATCCTAAACGAATTCCTCAACTAATTAAAGACCCAAAACAATCCGATTTTCATCTCATAATCCATTATTCTCTTATCTCTCAAACCCTACGCCAAAACCCTAAGGAAAAATCAAAGTAGACTTCCATTCAAGATTCTTTCAATCTTTTTCAAGATTCTTCTTCAAGGCAAGTCTTTCTCCAAGAATTTCATTCTTCTCAACTCAAAATCCATACAATTATGAATCACTAATGGCCATAGAGATTTCAGGAAACTAATTCAAGAATCTCAAGAAAGGTTTTCTCGATTGTTGTCCTTCAAGCTTGGGTTTTCAAGGCTTCTAATCATGTTCTTATTCAAGATTCTTCAACAACTTTGTTCTTCCAGGTATGTAAGACTATCATAATGTTGGACTAGTTCGTCCTGACGCCTTACATCTACTTTCAAATCAGTAAAAGAGTAATCTAGGATTCTATCCCTAGACTTGAGTATTCTTTGAGATGAGTTGATTTCGAGTTCTTGAGTTCCTTATTCTTTTTAAAATTCTATTCCAAATTATTGAATTGCTATATGTTATGCATTACGATTCTTGAGTTTATTCGTTCATGTCTATATTTCAGTATGAACCCTATTAATTGAGTATTCTTGAGATGAGTAATATCGTTGAATATTAAGTTCCTGAGTTTTTGAGTTTAGAGTATTGAGTTTTCTACATTGCTATTAAGATCCTTGAGTTGAGTTGTTCATATCCATAATTCTGCATAAACCCTATGAAATGAGTTATAAGTATTGAGATGCTTTTTAAAGCCAACACTTGAGTTTTAAACTGAGTTTTTTGAGTAAGTAAAGATGAGTTTTGAGAAAGAGTTTTCCGAAACATGATTAGTATGACAATCGTGCTTGCCATCAATGGTTAAGCCGTATGGTATCTAGATATACCATCAATGTTTATGCAGTATGACTTCCCGAGTCATCGATGATCATATTATAATATGATTTTGATTTTTTTAGAAAGAGTTTTTATGTATGAATTAAGTAAGAGTATAAGGGAACTAAGTATTCCCAAAGTTATCTATTTTTACATTGATAAAAGAGAAACTTTGATTACTAAATGACTTATGAGTTTTAAGTTATTTCAAGTGCAGTTACCTATTTTAAGAGGATAGTTTGAGAAATTATATCAAACTAGAAGAAGAGTATGTTTTTAAACATTAAGTATGAGCATATATTATTGGGAGTAGTATTGAGAATTGATATTGGGATGGGTTCAGAAAACTCATATTCCTCATAAACCATGTATGCTAACATGAGTACATGATCATACTTTTTAGATGAACTAAGTGCCTTTGGGATGAGCTTACTGGATCCACTTAATTGGGGTGTTCTATACCCTGAAAAGGTATAGGATAGTTCTGGCAGCATAGGCGAGACATTGTATCATCACGTAGCTCATAGTGTTGGTTGTCGGTTAGAGAATCTCCCAAATAGAGTTAAAAGTGTATTTTTATTATATCACTTAATATGTTGAGTTCAGAGATGAGTAAGTATTTTGTAAAGTTTTAATGATTTCACTTCTTTATTTCCTTACATCTAGTTGCGTATAAATCTATATCTATTGCAGTCCTTTCATTCAGTTATTTATTATTCAACTAGATTACATACTCGTTCATTGAATATACTAATGTCATTTGACCGTCATCTTTTAATGATGCCTATACAGGTTCTTAGGATCCTCAACAAGAATCTGTTGAGATCAATTCATCCGCTTGTTAGCTTTCGAGTGAGGTCTCCTTGCTTCCATTGGACTCCAGTTTTATAAGTTTTTAGTATTAGTAACATTTTTAGTAGCCACAGGTTTTGTCCCGACACTCTTTAATATATAGTAGAGGCTTCATAAATAGATAATTTTGGAGAGTCTTTTAGTTTTCAGATGTTTTATTGAAACTTATGATACATATTGAGTATATTCAGCAAAGTTCTAAGATTTAGTAAGCTATTTTTTAAACATTTCTTTCAATTTGATGCTTACGTATTCTTGAGTTAGTCTTCCGTTTGTAGTCAGCCAGGATGAAGGTCTTTCTGGGACCAGCAATAGTTCTCAAGTGCCGGCCACGTCCAGGGTGTAGGCTCGGGTCGTGACAATGAGGCCACAAATTGTAATTTTTTTATGGAGAGACAAGGAGAGACTTGACGAAAGATCTTTGTTTATTCTTCTGAGATTGGTGAAAAATATAAAGTAGTTAGAAAAAAATTACGAGTATGTTCAGATGCAGTTGGAAAAGCTTGATAATTCAAACATGAATTCAATGGACATTGAACATTCGAAACAAGAGAACATTTATTTGGATGAAGTTGAAGTTCTTCAAATTCAGTAGGAAAATCTCAACATCAATTCAAAGGATCAGAAGGGTGGCGATGCAAAAGAAGTGGGTGATTTGAAAGAGAATTATTTGAAGATGATATGGATGAAAAGAAGAAAGGAAGTTGTCAATTTTTTGGAAAATTCCTTTGGTGTTTGATGATTTCTATCGTTGTTAGTTTTCTAATCCAAGTAGCTAAGTTGAAGAAAAATCAAATGAAATTTCCATATTATGATATGTAATAGAGGATGATTTTGTGTGGTATTGAATACCTTTATTTGCCCTACCATAAAGAAAATTTGAATTTACTTGTGTATGAAATTGTCTTAGTTCTATGCTCTTTTATGGAAACAAATGATTCATTAAGTTTAAGAATTATTCTAAACTCGCAATTGCCAAAAGAGGCAACTAACATTACTACTAAAACAAAAACAAAGCTTCACAGAAACAACACAACTCTCAATTGTAGGCAAACATAAACAACTTTGATTCCAAAAGTGAACTTAAGAGATAAACAAAGATTCAACATTGCATATATACTAGAATTTCAGTACTCTTTCATACATGTAACAAAAAATAGGAAATAGTCCTTCAAAAAATAAGCAAAATAGTATCTTATTGGCACCAAAACAGTACTGAAAAAACACCATTGATATCAACATTATAGTTTCCATGAGTCTCAAAGTTGTGAAGAAGAGGAAGTATTTGAGTTTGAAAGCCTTGATTGATGTTTAATCTGCTGAAGCCTTTTTGTTGTGATTGCTTGATTTTCCTTCCACTTCCATCCACTTGTTAGTTTGAAACCAACATCTCTAGTTACAATTGCTAATCTCAAGACTCATTTGGTCCACAACCAATAATTTAATGCTACTTGGCAGTCCATTCTTTAGAGAATAGAAGTTATTAGAGAACAAACATTATCAAGTTATTAGAGGATAAACATTATGAATGCATCACAATACTTACATTGAAAGTTGTGAAACCATTTTTAGGTTGAATCACACCTATTTCAGTTACTCTTGGCCTTCTAAATTGTGTTGTATTTCCAAAACCCTTTCCTTTCCTGATAGTGGCAGTTTTTTTTGGTGCAACTTTTGTATTATGGCCTACATCATGTGTTGTACTACTTGATAACATGTAAACGAACTTTCAAGTGGATGATTAATGCCTCTTGCTTCACTTCCCATTCCCCTACCTCTTCCTCTTCCACTCCTAGTTCATGATGATAGGCCAACACCCCTTGCACTTGCACCATGCCTCAGTGATCTTGATGTACTTAGTCTGATGTTAGAAAGAGTTGCAGTGGTTCTAGGTGCACCTCTTGATACACTTGAACTTGCTTCATGCCTCAGTGATGTTGAAGCACTTGTCAGTGCAATGGTTCTAGGTGTACCGCTTGATACACTTGCACTTGCTTCATCCCTTGGCGATGTTGAATGTAATGATCCTCTGGGTCATTTCCTCATTTCTAATCTTTAAAGCGTTTACAACTTTTCTGTAGCAATCTAAAGTCATTAATGACTTGTTGAGACTGAAAGTTTAGTCGATGGGTCGTTCATTTGAGTTATGTGCAAGTTTCCATGTTTTTAAGCTTCTGGAGTTTGTACGATCGATTTCGACCAAAAATCATAAAAGATATACTTAGAATGAAATTTTAGATAGTTCTGTTAGCTCCGAAACATCGAGTTTAGTCTGGAGTGAGCTTTCATGCAAATCCAAAGGCATCCGGTCTCATTTGAAGCCCTATTGTGGATTTTGTCTTAAAATAGAACTTGGGTTTGAGACCCACTTTTTATCATGATGACCTCATTTGGAAGTTTAGATGGTTCCGTTGAGTTTGGAATGTCGGTTTATGTTGTTTGGACCCCAAATGAGTTCCAGGGTCCATTCAAAGTTTGGAGATTTCTAGCCCTTAACAACTTATGCAGTAGCCGCATTAGCGACCTATGGGGCACTTTAGTGATAGGCCTCTAATAAGAGAAGGCCACGTTAGCGGTTGATTGGTTCTGTTTGGGGCCTGGATGCCTCCTTTACGATATGTGCCCTTTGGAGCTGGGCTGCTTTGTTGCGAGATGACCACATTAGGGGTGACCACGTTAGCGGCCACTTGACCACTTTAGCGGTCATCAGTGATATTATATCTCCTCTTTCAGCTCCTTTTCAACATCTCTTCCAATATTCAAACATGAATAAATTGAGCTACAGGGCTCTATTATGGGTTATTCAAGTTGCATTTCATCCAGTATTGGTGTGGCTACACATTGAACTGTTCAAGGAAGTGTGGGAGCATCATTTTTTGGTAGTTCTCTCCCCAAAGGGGCACCAATATCTCTTTAATGGTAAATTAAATCGCATGTTCTTGTTTAAGCTGTTCTGGGCATCAAATTGTGTCCCATTTTGGGACCGATCCTCTTTCAGCTAATTAGGAACTTTTAATGTAGTTAATTTTTGGATTCCCAGTGCAGGTCCACATTTCTATTATGACTGAAATTTTGAATCTGTCTCTAATTATTGTGAATTTGGTTTGTAAGTGTCCATATTTACGCGGTGATCAATAATTTGGTAGTGCAACATTATTCAGATGCAGTTCGAAAGTGGATAGATCTTGTGCGGTGGATTCAGAACGTGCATGATAGGCTTCGAGGTAGACGTCAATTTATTTTTTCATTTGGCATCTTAGATAATGTTTAGTATGAATTACATGTGATTTAGTACTGTATTTGTTTGGTTTCAGATCTCTTTCTTTTATTCTACCTTTTCTTGATTCTCGTTGGAACATTGTGCTTATTGTGGGTGACAAGGACCTTAGTTTAACCTTGTAGCCTTTCTTGTAGTTTGCCTTAGCATGTTTGGCCTTGTTAGGATTGATACTTGTGGCCTTAGGCTAGGGTTGAGCTTTAGATGTGTTTTATCACCCTTGTAGTTGTTAATTTCTCTCTATGGGGCTTGTATTAGGTCATTTATTTTGTTTTAGTACTTGAGACCTTAGTGACAGGTTGTATACATAGGTTTGCTTTAGTTGTGATCGGTTGTAAACCAGAGTGGTGTGTATGGGTAAGGCGTTGTTCTTTGAGTTAGTCCCCCCCCCCTTTGTTTATTTGGAAGCTTTTATTGACTTCTTATCTTATTTATTAGGGGTAGGCTTGTTATAACTTATTGAGCTTGTGATTATATTGTTGGGCCTGAGGAAGTGGTCGGGGACCAGATGGATTCCAGGTTGTACTTTCCTCCTTGGTAGCGTGGTAGGTTTGGTATTTTATATCTAATTGTGAGTACCTTATTAGAATGTTGGTGATGCCATGCATTGCATTGGTTGTTCATTCTCATGTATTTTGTAGTACGATCCTGGTTTATGCATTGTTGCATTATTATCATTTATGGAGAAAAGATGTTTTTTACTTGGTTACTATTCTAAACTTTTTTTAATTAAAGTCCTACCATTTGGGTAATTTTGAAAAACTAATTTTTGAGATTTATGAGGTGTCGAGGACGTTATCCATTCCTACTTGAAACATTAGAGGCATTTGGGATGCACTCAATTTTCACTTCACTTAATTAAAGTCTTACCATTTGGGTAATTTCTACATGGTTTGGTTCCTTATAACTACCTCGATGGAGAAGACTTGTTGTAAGATATGGTTTCGGCCCAAGTAGTGTATACAGGCTTCCCACGTCACTTGTGAGTCCTTCTGGCTGTGTGTTCCACTATACATGAAGAGGGAGATGCACGGGTCCTACCTCACTAATATGGATAGGGGGTAGGTGAATACACTTGGTTACTTAAGGTTACTAATGGTTCCACTGTATATAATAATTTATTCATATGCATCACATATCACCAGCATAATTGATTATTGTTTGCACCCTCCGGTTTTATAGGGGGATTTTGGGTGTTGCTTGTACCTTCTGGAGTAATAGGGTCCAGTTAGGTTATTTCTTGATTATATTTTGTCTTCTGGTGATATTGATATGTTAGTTGATAGGTTGTTGTATAGATATTATGGATGTTAGCCCTCCTGGACTTGGGTAGTCTACTCTTGAATCATAATTTACTTTTGAAGAGGTTGTTGGCTTGCGTTTCACAGTTCCTTACTATTTGTGTTTTGTTTCTTTTCCTATTTAATTACTTGTGTTATTCTACCCTTATTACTTATTATTTATATTTGTATTATCTTTGGCGCTTAGTTGGCCGATGACTACCGAGTTCCATTTGTTAGTACTCATACTATTCTTCTGCACCCTGCAGATCATCGTATGTGTTCTCTCTATTGATTTGGAGTTTGTGTGGAGCAAATTTTGGTGTTCAGGGAATAGGGTGAGCTCCTGGCGTTCAGAGTTACTTGTAGAACCCCAAAAATTCTAAACTAAGACTTGAATATTCTTTATATGCATATAAGGTCGTAATGGGTGATTCTTAAATTGTGCTTAGGTGTTAAGGTCAATTCTTTAGTGTGGGAACAAATTTGGAGATTAATTAAGGTCATAAGAACCTTCTACCATCAAGTTGAGTTGAAAAGTTCCTTACTGGTTGAGTTTCGATATAAGATTTCACTTGGGTCAACTTCAAATGATCATATCTCTTAGAATATGAAAAATTAAGTGGCCTATAACCTATCACATTAATAGTCTATGAGTCTTCTTTCAAACTCCACCAAGTTTGCATTAATTTGAGTTCAGAGTAAAATGTTATGCTTGTTTCAGTGAAGCTCTATCAAGCAAGCGATGTTTCACAACCGGAAGAATGTTCTATGGACCATGGAGCCTTGTGAGAATGCATCATGCGATTGTTTTCAGAAACTTGATACACGTGTTCCAGGGTTATTTTGGTTCTTTCCCAATCTTTTTAGCCCTATTTTATGTTATTTTTGGGTGTTTTAATGGTGTAAATCATTCAACTAACTAGTTTTCCTTTCATAATTATCAATATAAACATTCAAAGTTCTATCAAAACTCACCTAGGGTTCTTCTTATTCATCAAGAACCCTAAAACTTCCATGTCAAAATTCAAAATACAAAGAGAACCCTTCAATCCAAGGTTTTCCCAAGTTTTTCTACTCTAGGAACTCCATGAAAGAGTCTCTTTTCTCAAGATCAAGCATCAAGATTTCAAGATCAAAGATTTACTTCAAGAAAGCTAGTGTTCTTCCCCAGGCTCAAGAAAAATGAAGTCCACACCAAAGTTCTCAATCCAATAGCTTTATAATTAGGTATGTAAGGCTATTCATAATGTTGGACTAATTTCCTCCTCACGCCCTACATATAATTCAGTTAGTAAAGAGATAAATCTAGGGTTCTACCCAACATTCCATGAATTTAGAGTTGGGTTTGTCTTCCGTATTTTGAATTCCGATTTTCTTAACCATTGAGATTATGATACTTCATACGTTTTGATTCTTGAGTTGTTATTCATGCTTATATTATCACATGAACCCTAGTCAATGAGATTTTGTTGAAAGATTTTGTGCAAGTATTTCCATGCATTGATTTTGAAATTTAAAGTGAGTCAAGTATATTTATAAACATCATTTGAGAAGAGCTTTAAAGGAACACTAATGGTTCCAAATGTATTATTTTGCATAGAGAAAAGAAGTACTATTTCGAGAAGAGCATAAATAGTTTTCAGAAGCATTTCAGTCAGTAAAGTAAAGATCAGTTAAGTCTCAAGGAGGGCCTTTCGAGTATTAATTCAACCAAGTGAGTACTATTATATGCGCATAATCTATGCCACCAGCATAGATAAGATTGTACTGGAATTTGGATGACTCCTCACCTGCCTCAAGAAGTCTTTTTAGTGGATCCATAATTTGAGTTATGTCCTATGCTCCGACAGAGTATAGGGAGGTTCTGGAAATGTGGACGAGATGTTGTACCATTACGAGGTTCATAGTGATGGTTGTCTGTTAGAGAAGCTCCCCATGAAAAATAAAGTATATTACTATAGTATTTGCTATTAATGCATATCTTACTGTAAAGATTTAATGATGTCATTTCACGTTTATTTTTTGCTATCAGTTAGGTGACTTTTAGTTTCTTTCAGTTCATGTATTCAATTCAGTTATGTATTTCAATTTAGTATTATTACATACCATACATTTCATGTAATTGTGTCATTTGGTGCTACATCATTTTATGATGTAGTTTTAGGTACTCTTGATGGAATACGTTCAGTAAGAGCTCTTTCCATCAGAAGTCGGTGAGACCTCCTCACATGAAGAGGGCTCTAATTTTGTTAGTTCACTTTATTTGATTTTTAGTCATTGTTAGGTTGTCAGGTATCCATGGGTATTAACCTGACACCTATCTTCAGTTAGTAGAGGCTTCACAGAAAGACAAAGCTAGTGAATCAGTTCAGCCTTGAGTATTTATACATTTTAAACATTTTTATTATTATTAACATTATTTATATTTAGATTTATTGCTAACTTTTGCATGAGATATATTTTATTGATTATAAATGTTTATTTTATAATGTTTCCACATGTATGTAGAGAAAACAAGATTATGTATCCAATAACATATGCACATAACAAAGAAAACTGACATATTTAAAAGAATCCACTAAAATAAGAAAAATATTTTGATTTCTTAAGCTAACATGTAAGATTATGCCTACTGCAAAATGTATACTATACACTCCTAGTATTTGTTTTAGGGATCATTCTTGCACATCTCCTTACACTAAAGCAGTGTATAAAATTCTTATTTCAATTACCATTGATTAAGATTGAAGCTAAATCAAAGTTGTTAGTCTCTGTTGAATTCACAAAAACTCTGTAATCACTTAGGTCTCTTGAAATAAATAAATTAGGAAGATGTGAATTAATACATCAGGTAAAGTGAATATATGATAATACAACATTTCTTAACAAATATAGTTTTTGAAAAATATATAATCTAGTTACTTTTATAGGAGTAAAAAAAGAGAGTAAATTTGACAGTTCACAAAATTTGTGTAGGGAAAATTAATTTAAAATCTGTTGTTTTATGGAGTCCTATCACTACAAAAAAAATGCTTAAATAGCGGGAGTTAATTTTAACGTTTGTGGGGGCTTTAAAACCCCCGCAATCTAGTATTGCGACAGTTGTAAAAACTCCCACAAATAAGAGTTGTCGCAAGCAATTTGCGGCAGTTTTCCTTTGACCCCCACAATCAATTAGCGGGGGTTACTTTGCGGATATCGACCCACGCTAATTTAAAATTAAATCTTTTGATATTATTTTTAAGTTACAAATAACGGGGGTTTAAAACCTCCACAATTTTGCAATTGCTTATATTGAAAAATCTGAGCAATCACATAAGCTCTACAATTCATTCAATTTACTTTTATTCATATAGTATTTATAGAATCACTAATTAAGCTATAGACCATAATCAAATCTAAAATATGTCTCAAGGTGAAGAAATATATATTATTTAACGACATATCATAAAGTCACAAAAATATTGCATTATCATTAGTTGCTAAAATGATACTGTCAGCATCAAATATGTTAATCAAAATCATTCACTAAATCTAAACACAAAATATCCAATCCAACATTTTAACATCCCTTCCAATCACACAATCTTGTCATCAAATTATTTAGCTAAGAATATAGGCGGAATTGGTTCACTACAATATAATCAACGGTTGTCATGGCTAGGATTACTATCACCACTGCATGATCTTCTTGTGTGCATAGGTAGAATTGGTTCACTAGCAGCATCACTTGGCTGCATAAAAAAATAAAGTATAAAATTAATTAAGTGATATGAAAAAATGTAAAATCCTTGGCAAATATTATGTTTCAAACTATACTTATCATCAGTTAATATATATCAACAAAAAATGCATTAAAAAACAGAGAAGCAATATACAAATCAAATGAAAATACAAATGTAAGAACATTACCTACAATTGTTGTAGAAAAATTTGTCGAAGGAGAAGCAAAGAACCCTGCAAATTGTTCTAGTATCATCTCTTCTTTCATTATCATATACGCCTTAAAAGCATTCATCATTTGATTATGAGCATTCATCATCTGATTGTGGTTCTCTTGGCATTGGGACGAACATGAGCCTTCACTACTTGAAGCACTTGCACCACCAAAACGCGGTCTTACTTGTTTAAAAACTTTACTGGGGACAACTCCTAATCCCAAACATCTAACCCTTCCAGAGTGCTCTTTTCGTAAAACCTTACAAACAACATCATTTGGCGAAATTTGAAACTCATCCATGGTACTTTGACTCAAAGTTAGCTCAATTTTTTTCCTGTACATACAAAATCAATGCCGCAAATAAACAAGCAGTAATATTGGAATCACCTTAGTAGAGACAGAAAGATAAAAACTACTTATGTGTACACGTAATAAGAACATGAGTAGTTAGAGGTATGGTACCACCAGCCATCATAGTACAATTAAATGGCAAAGAATTGAGTCTATATAACCTCCATCAATTAATCAACTAGTTCACAACTATTGCCCTATCTTTTTTTTTCATCTTGTTGAAATACAATTAGAATTCATGAAGAAACTTACACATATTTCTTTTGTAGCTTCATTAACATATACTCCATCTTTATTTTTATGAGTAGCAATATATATTTGTGCTCGTCTAGGTCTTTGTGCTGTTTCAGCCATCTACAGATAAAAAATCCAAATAAGAATAATTTACTACTCAAAAATGAATAAATAATAAGTTAATTTACTAATCACCATTTCTGCCCTTCTCGTAGCATTCGCTTTGGAACCACTTGTGTGTAAAATTGTCTATTTTTTCCGATTTTCAGTATTTCTTTTACGCATTTCCTTATAAAAATTATACGAAACTTAATTAAAAAAATCAAATAGTTACATGATAATAAAGACTAGTAAAAACAGTAACATAAGTACCTTTGTTGAATCTTTATATTGGTAATCAACAAAAGAAATCCATTGATCTCGTGGAATTCCATCTGGCACATTATCAATATTCTCAACCTTACTTTTAAGTGGGTCTTCGACTAACTTCCACATGTTGTTCTCATTTGCAGCCCACTTCTTTGCAATAGATTTATAAATATGTTGCCACGCATTTAACTTTGTTGTCTTAAAGGAGAACTTGGTCTTCAAGAAAAAATAAATTAGTTAGCTTATCTATTGGTTGTAAATATAATATTGAAATTACCAATTATCTTTCTCACCAAAAAGTAAAATAGAGTAAGAGTCTAGTTGTAAGCTTATACCTTTATAATTTGATCGAAGACACGACTTCAGTATGACATAGGCACACTCGACCACTTCTCAAAGTTGATTGGAAATAAAGAGCAATCACATGCTAAAATTCCACAAAAGCCTAAAAGAAGGCTACGAGCCTCTCCAAATGGGTCATTCAGGTAATCAAAATTAACCACAATAAACTCATCACCTGATAAATTATGCACATCTATTTTTTTTTTACTTTGAGCCTTTTGACATTGTTTTCTGAATCTGTAATAAAAACAAAGATAAGTTGAAACTATGAGAGAAACAAATAATGGTTATTGAATATGCGCTGATACTCAAAATTATTTATCTATCGCTTCTACAGTCCAATATGACTAAGATTCACGCCCAATACACTTTTTGAATGGAGCTTGAACTGTTGGAACTTGTTGTGACGAGTCTTGTTCTGTTGAAGCCGGATGTGATGTCGAGTGAACTAAATGAGATGGTTGTGATGTAGGATAAGCTATCGGAGCCTGTTGTGACATAAGTTGATCCATCGTAGTTGAATGTGATGCCGAGTCAAATGATTGAGATGACTGTGATTCAGGCTGAAATATTGGAGGCGCATTGCAATGTTGGCTGAAATAGTGGGACTGAACGTGTTATGGCCAGAAATGATGTGGTCTGATGTGGTGGCAGCCATGATGTTGATTGGAGAAATGAATGTGTTGATTCGGCACCTTGAGAATCAGATACTAATTGATCTGAGTTTTGTTTTTTCTATAAACGCTTGAGCTTTGGCATGCTGGCAATTCAATATTTCAAATCCTATAGCATGAATTAATTAATTTCATAAGAAGCTAAAAAAGATTCAACCAAAAACAACAGCTTAAAATTTCATCTTAATCCCCTGAAACTAAAAAAACAGCAACAAAAAATCTGCAAAAAACAACAACTTAAAACTCACAAAATCAGCAACTAAAAATTGAAAAAATCGTAGATAAATCACAGTAGAAACAACAACTTAAAATACAAAAATTCAGCATCTAAAAGCAACAAAATAGTAGCTAAAAACTGCAAAAACAGTAATAAAAAATCTGCAGAAACAACAGCTTAAAATGCCAAAAAATAGCAACTAATAACCTGCAAATACTACATCTTAACCATAAAAAATAAGCACCTGAAACTAAAAAAACAGCAACCAAAAATCTGCAGAAACAACAGCTTAATACTCACAAAATCAGCAACTAATAACCTGCAAATACTACATCTTAACCATAAAAAATAAGCACCTGAAACTAAAAAAACAGCAACCAAAAATCTGCAGAAACAGCAGTTTAAAACTCACAAAATCAGCAACTAATAATCTGCAAATACTACATCTTAACCATAAAAAATAAGCACCTGAAACTAAAAAAACAGCAATAAAAAATCTACAGAAACAACAGCTTAAAACTCACAAAATCAGCAACTAAAAATTGAAAAAATAGTAGATAAATCACAGTAGAAACAACTTAAAACACAAAAATTCAGCATTTAAAAGCAACAAAATAGTAGCCAAAAACTGTAAACACTACAGTTTTAAACACAAAATAGCAGCAGCTAAAAGTAGAAAAAACAACTACTAAAATATTGCAGAAATTACAGCGTCAAATACATAATACAAAAAACTAAAAAGAGAAGAGCCAACAACTAAAAACTTCTAAACAAACAACTCAAAATGCAAAATATTGTCCAAATCTTTGCTATTTCATTCATTCATATTCTCATCTATTGCAATTTGGATATTCTCGTAGTCATCATCAAAAAATTGTCCAAATTCTTGTTGTTTTTATGGCTCATTCTCGTACAGATCCTCTTCATCAACCTCTCCCATTTCAAACAAATCTCTTGGCTTTAGATGTACAACGACACTCCATTCTTTATCAGTCTCATCATCAACATAGTAGACCATATTTGCTTGTGATGCTTCATTATATGAATCATGATCCTCGCGATCACCAATGTGAATCAATTTAGAAAAATTGACACAGTTAAACTTCCAAGCATCTGTTTTGTACCCTCTATTAGTAGTATCAACCCATAGACACTTGAAAAGAATAACTTTGAACCTGCCATAATAATTAAGCTCGATAATCTCTTCTAACTTTCCATAATATGGTAGGTCCGCTTGTCTTGCACACCTATCTACACTAGACGCAATACAAGAAGTGTCAGAGATGAGGAAAACTCCACTATTTTGAGTTTTTGATCCTCATTCTCTAGATAAAGTTTGAAATTTGAATCCATTAATGTTATAAGCACTAAATCTTCTTGCATCTTGTCCAGGACCTTGTGCTAAAAACTTCATATCATCAGAGATAGTTTCTGCGATATCTGGGTTCATAATCTAAACAAACATAATATATCTGTCAGAGATACTAAATTGACAAATAAATATGTTCAAAACAAACATTCTAAAATTATTTAGTCACTCGCTTAGGAAACCAATCAGGAAACTCTTTACTAACTCTCTTCTCTACCTTTGTTGTTGTAACTCTTCGACCTCTTGTACTTCTTTTGATGTGCTGTCTGAATTCACTACAAAATTGTTATATATATTAAATTTTTACCTGACTATTCTACACATTTCGTAAAAATCAAAATCACTTTAAATTTCATACTCAATGAATGGCTTCATTGCTGCGCAATTAAGTAACACATATCGATGAGCTTTAGTTTTCTCTAAAGTAGTCAATGGTTCTATTGTGGAGCCTCCAATAGGTTTACCTTGTTGTGGAAACATAGATAACTTTCCAGAAGCTTCATTATGACTTGGTTCATCGTTTACACGTTTAGGTCGATTCAACCTTGAATCAATTTCGTCAAAATAACGAGAGTAAAGAGTTAGAACTTCTTCAACCTTATGCCCCTCAGCTATTGAGCCTTATGATTGAGATTTATTCCGTACGAGAGACTTAAAATGACCTAACAATCTATGATCAAGATAATGAAGTGTTAGAAACTTATTTATATTTAAATTCTATTCTAGATTCAATTCAATAATTTTGAATAAGAAATTTTTTACCTTTCAACAAAATACATCCAGCGATAATGTACAGGCCCACCTTGTTTTACTTCATCAACTAGATGGACAGTCAGATGAATCATTACAGTAAAAAATGAAGGGGTAAACAATATCTCTAGATGACTCAAGGTTTCTACAATTCGATTTTGTAGCTTTTCCAATGGTTAAGCTCTTCATACAAAGCTGCCTAAAAAAGGAAGAAAACTCTACCAGAGTTGCAACGACCTGATTTGGAAGAACATTGCGAATTGCTATCGGTAACAACTGTTGCATGAGGATATGACAATCATGACTCTTTAATCCAAAGATTCTTTTTTTATCCAAATCAATGCAACGAGATATATTACTTGCATAAAAATCTAGCACTAAGATATTCTTTAAAGTCTTGAGTAAGGCTAATTTCTTCTTCTTTGGAATTGTAAATGCACCAAGCCAACATTCACCATTCTCATTTGGCCATAGATCGCGCCATATACCCATGTCTTGTAGATTTTTTCGAGCCTTAATATGATCCTTTGATTTTTCTTCATCATTTAGCAAGGTATATATGATGTTGTTAAACACATTCTTTTCAATATGCATAACATCTAAATTGTGGCGCAACAAATTAGACTCCCAATATGGAAGATCAAAGAATATGCTTTTTTTTCTCCATTGTTGAGTTCCACCTTCATCATCATTTCTTTGCTTGTTTCGTTTTATTTTAGGATTCAACTCTGTCAGTCTTCCAAATGTGACATTGATATCTTTCACTTGTTGAAAAATATCTGATCCTGATAACTTCTTTGGAGGGGTCCTCTCTTCCACAGTTCCATCAAAACGATGCCTCATCATTCTAAATTTGTGATTTCTAGATAAAAATCGACGATGGCCAATAAAACACCACTTTCTACTATGAGGAAGTCGACAAGGTTCTGCGTCAAAATTACACGAGGGACATGCAAGACCAGTATGTGTGTTCCAACCAGATAAGCTATCAAGTCCAGGAAAGTCGCTAACTATCCACATAAAAGCCGCTCGCATTATAAACATTTCATTCTTTGATGAGTCAAAAGTGTCAACACCATCACTCCACAACTCTTTCAACTCCTTAATAAGGGGTTGGAGGTATACATCTATGTTATTTCCTGGTGCACGTGGACCTGTAATAATCATTGAGAGGATGAAATTTGGTTGTTTCCTACACAACCATGGAGGAAGGTTGTATGGAACCAAATAACAGGCCAAATGCTATGACTAGTAATCATTGTCCCAAAAGGGTTGAAACCATCACCAGCTAGGCCAAATCGGACATTTCGAGGATCAGAAGAAAATTCAGGAAAAGTTGTATCAAACTTCTTCCACGCCTCACCATCTCTAGGATGTCGTAGGGTTCCATATTTGTTGTCATCATCTGCATGCCATCTCATATGCTCTGCAATTTTAGAACACATGAACAATGGTTGCAATCTTGGTTTTAAGGGAAAGTATCGCAAATTTTTTGCAGGGTTCTTCTTTTGCTTCTTCTTTTTCTTCTTACTCGTGGTCGGTGTATGATTTGTATTGCTCTTCTTCTCTGGCTTCCCTCTAGAAGTGTGACAATACTTACATGTGTCGGCATTAACATCATCTTCCCAATACAACATGCAATCATTTGGACTAGCATCTATTTTGATATAATCAAGACTCAACTTATTTATGGTTTTCTTGGCCTCATAAAAAGAATCAGGGATCTTTGCAAATTTAAATGCATCCCTAAGTAGATCTAGGATCATAGTCATTCCCTTATCACTTAATCCAGACAAACACTTAATGTGATAAAGCTTTAAACAAAAACTCCAACTTTGAGTACTTTGAGCCTTCATACAATTCTTGACTTCCATCTTTAAGCAACTAAAATAAATTTTTCTTATTTAAAGAAGGCGTATCATGTAATGTTTCTTCTTCTTCCACTACCAGTGATGGACCTACATCAACACCCTCATGCCTTCAGCCCCCGAATGCTTCATTAACCAATAATTCTATTGGATTTTCAGTGGGTGGTGTAGCCTAAGTGGTCTCTGTGTTTCTCGAATTAGGAAACACATTCATTTCTCCATGCATAACCCAAGTGACATAATTCTTTGAGAACGACTTGTTGATCAAATGGTCAAACACTATATTTCTAGTTTGCCACTTTCCAAAACCACATTTAGGACATGGACATTTAATTTTATCTCCTATAGCTCCATTGTTAAATGCAAAATCTAGAAATTGATTCAGACCAAGCAAATACTCCGATGTGTTTCTTGGCATTCCAATCCAAGACTTATCCATTGAAAAAATAGATTAACGGTGCAAGAATATCACCTATAAAATTTCATGAGTAAGAAAATGAGTGTCCATTAGCATCACTTGATGAGAATAAAAATTAATTAACAGAGAACAAAAAATCAAAGAATTCATAACAAAACTCACACTTGATGCCAAATCCTCCATGTTAATGATGAGACATTGTCTTATAAATGTACTAAAAATGTATAAAATCATATTCAAAATAAACTTGTAATACGACAAAATTTCATTCAACAAATCATTAAAATAACCAAAAGAATTAAATGAGGAACTTATAGCTTATGCAATAGATGCAATACAATAAATATGAATCTCGTAACTTTAACTACCTAATTGGAAACAAAAACACATCCAAATCTCATTGTGCGGTGGCTATGTACTAATAAAATTTATCATAATTCCTTTTTTTTGACAGCAAACAAATACAACAACCACTCGAGTTGGTTCAAACTTCAAAGTAGAATCAACACTTCTTCCCATAAATTATCAACATTTCATATGGTAGAGCCTTCAAAACAGATTTTGAAACAAAAAGTACTTCTAGGTATAGTACTCTGCAAACAACCAACACAAAAATGACTATATATAATGAACATTTAATTCTACAATGTTATCATTCCATCTAATATCAAACCATACAAAATAACCGAGATAAATTTTCAACCCTATACATCAAAGTACATAAAAAAAATGAAAACTCCTTTTCAATAGATCATATCACTTTTATCTAGATAAATCTTATTAGCTCAATTGATTGACTATCTAAACTTACATAATTTCAATCAGCCATAATCAAAACATAAGGAGATAAGGTAAAATTTACAACTCATAAAAAATCTAAGTCAATATAAGTCAAAACAATAGTCTTAAGTTCTAAAACAATCAATAGATTAATGTACTGCAAAATCACAATCACAAGAAAAAATAAGAATGAAAATCTAATCAATAGATGAGAAACCCATTTGTGAAATTAAGGGAACAAACATCTTCCACAAATGAGAACCCTTCTCAAGAACATACTGCTCCTTCACAGATTTTGAACCCATTTACGAAATTCCAAATTCAAACGAGCACTAAATATAAATCTATCAAAATTCGAGATACCAATACCAAATTTTGAGATACCCATACAAAATTTGAGATAACCATATGAAAATTCGAGATACCCATATCAAAATTTGAGATACCCATATAAAAATTTGAGATTCTCATATCAAAATTTGATCAAGCTCAAAAAATAGCAATTATTTTGTTGAAAGATGAACAAAAAGTTGTGTACCAGATTGTGTGGAGAAGCTGCAAACAAGAACTCTTTGATTGTGAATTGCAAAGGAGAAATATTAAAAAAAGTAGTAAAGAGTCAAAACTTGTGAACTGAAAAGTGAGAAAGGTTTTTGAGATATGAAAAATATTTACTAGAAAAATTGAGGGAAACCAAAAGAAAAGCGGGAAAGTTGCTGGCGCTATTTTTTTTGGGATCTGTAAAGGTTTTGAACCCTTGCTAAATATTTATATTTACGTCAGTTTAGAAAACCCCCATTATTTAATATAATTTGCGGGGGTTGGAACTGACCTCCGTTTTTAAATTCCCGCTATTCAAGCATTTTTTTGTAGTATATCTAATGTATTATTAGTACTGTTTTCTTTTTAACCTCAGATATGTATATTACTGATACGAAAAAAAGAAACTTAGGCTGAATGATTAACGTTTCAAGTACACCTCATCCGATTCTAGGTGTAAACGATTATTATTCAATATAAAACCCAATGAAGAGTTGGGGTCGAACCCACAGGCCGCGTACATGTCTAATTCAATTATGAAGTTATAAAGTGATCTATTCGGTTAAAGGAATAAAATTTATCAAAAACATGCAAGCAAATCTAAAAGGGGTGACAACAAATGTTAGATGGGGGGATTTGGATGATAAACTGACAGCTACAACACAAGTAAAACAGAAGTAATAACAATATAAAGAGAGATTCTCGGGATGTGATCGATTATAAGCTGATTTAACTGTATGGGTAATTGTAATTACTAACGGATTACTAAATATCAGTGGGTAATCTAGGCTATTAGTGCAACAGTCTTCTCTCGAACAACTACCACAAATCAAATGATTTCTTTCGAACATCAACAAGCTTAACAATGGTAACAACCCAAAACCTTAATTTATCTACCCTTTTGAGCCAGATATAGAGAATCGGGTTTAGGATTTACCCTTTTGACCTAAACCCATATCAACCCAATAACTGCAATCATCAATTGAAAGCTTTGATGTTAAAACTTCTTTCTCAAGCAAGCCTAAAATTCTAAGTTTGAATTGCATTTGCAACTACAATCCGTAGATTTAAACACAACTATCAATTAAACCCACTTCAATTAAATATTTAAATCAGTAAATAACAATACCCATATGCTAATTCAACCAATAATCAAATGATCACATCCCAAGAATTGGGGTTTTAGCTAGACATCATAAAAAGGCAAAAACCATTACCAACTCCATTAGCCACCAACTGGGTATAGTCTTCAAGCTATTACAATGTTCTAAAATCATCAAATTCAAAAACCCAATTCCAAATCCTCAAAGTTAAAATAAAAACGGGAAAAACTTCATCGAAAAGCTTAACTCTAAACTTTGGAATCAGAACTGTCTAGGAACTCCTTAAAATTCTTTCGAAAATCCAATTTGTAGTTGCCTGTGTTTTGGCCTGAAAGTCGACTCGGCGGTATAAGTCATGCCTCGCCGAGTGGCTTGGCGATTCGACTTCTTCTCTCTTCCATCGCCAACTTGCATTGGTCTTCAACATCTCATGCCCTGTAACTTTGGGCGATCAACTTTTTCATTGCAGAACTGATCGGTGATATGCCGACTGCCCATTTTTGTCTCCAACTTGGTTCTTCCCTAGGGGTGGAGTGTTAGAACTTTAGGCAGGCTGAACAGTCACGTGGTGGTTCGCCGAGTGGTTTTGGTGATCACCAGGATCACTTTTCCTTCACTTCTTCAGCTTGTTAGTTCCTTTTTGTCCAGTAGTGTCCTTGCCTTGCTCCTTAGCCTATAATGCTGCAAATCAATACTTTAACATCATTGTAAAGCATAATTTAAGCATTTGCGGACACTTATGCTATCAAAACAATGCCCAAATGAGTCGAAATCTCAGACTCATCAACACCAACAACTTAAACTTTTTCTTGTCCTCAAGTAAAACTCAAGATCAAACAGCTCAATAAGGATGTCTACAAATAGTGTTGCATAAGACTCAACATCCATGCACACAAAAAGGTTCAAATACTCATACAATGATCAATTGTGCACTCAAAGAGTAAAATTGTGACTCACCATCATCAATTGTACTCAAGCTCACAATGCTTGCCTCATATGCAATTTCAAGCTCAAAAAAGGTATTTAGATGCCCTCACAATAGTGATGATTCTACATTCACACAAAAATTTTCATCAAGCTAAGATTCCAGAATCACATACAACTCTCCCACTCACAAAGATGAACACATGCATCACTTCACCCATATACTTGGCCTTATTTTCCAATCAGCATTCGTTTCAGCTCACTAAAGATCACAAAGGTCTTTTTTTGGGCTTGTAATGGGGCTGAGTGTAAGGGTATGGCAATTTAGGCTTAGTGGCACCTACCTTCATGAAGTATGGTTTGAAAATCATTTTCTTATTCTCTTTCTCATTAAAACATGCTCATAATCCACCCCATTATTAAACTAGACATGAATTACCGGTTACCTCATTTCTTTTGCCATATTCACAACTTTATTTCACAACTTTTTTCTCTTTTTCAGTCTTTTTCTTTTCTTTCTTCTTTTTCATTTCTTTTTCTCTTTTCTTCTTTTTTTATATATAGAAGGGTTCCATTATTTTCCAAACAAACCAAATTGGGGGAATATTTAACACTTCTTGAATCTCCTTCTTTTTCACCACACCCCCAACTTAGGGTTTTGGCCTAAGTTTGATATTCAATCATACAATTCTTCGTGAAAGTTATGGGTGAAGGGGTAAATAGAGGTCACAATTGTTCAAGTTTCTTCCAAGAAAAGGTTAGGCTCAAAAGGGACCAGGCAAGGTTCGCTCTTTTCACAAGGTTGACCACAAAGAGGTATGTTGTCAAATAGGCTCACTCTTCAAAATTTGTTAGCCTAAGATCATGTCTATTGCTTGAATCACTCAATCAACCAGACTAACGGGATAAATTCTAGGTGTCATCAAGCACAATGTTCAAGACTATCTCACTACACAAGGCATTGATACAATTATCAAACGAGACTTCACACTTTCTAGCTAGCGTGCAATGTTCATCATAAGAGACTCATTCGATAACCAGCTAGTCACAAAGAGATGCTAAGTTCACATACTGCCTATGTAACTTCGTTTGCCTTATCATAGCCACACATTCATTTTGTTCGATTAAGAGCACTATCCAAGTAATCGGTATTGACCACAATCGACACTCAAATTTGTACAAGAACATCCACAATCACACACAAAAGTGGTGGCAAACTTTTAAAACTTGATTCAAAACCATTTTTGTATCAAAACAATAGGCCACAAGCTATGCACAACCACAATTTATCAACAACTAGAATATATTTATAACCCAATAAGCTCAATATTCATAAAAACAACATCAAAACAAAACATATATTCACAAAAGAGTCACATGAGGTAGGTATGGAAATACCTCACCCCACGCAACAAAATATGCAGTTGTCCTCAAATGCAACTAAAAATAAAAATAGTCTGAAAAGTAACAGAGAAGAGGCAAAGAGAATCATCCTTCCACGCTAGGCCTAGGTGAAATCTGCATATCCAAAGCTCCCTTTGTCTGGGCATCACTGCCCGATGTCTCACCATCCTTGGCTCTGCTGGAGCCCACCATCGAAGTATCTCTCAGAGAGGCCTGTCTAGCTGTCTCGTACATGGCACCTGCCAAGTCGACCAAGTCCTCATAAACAACCTCATCTCGATTGCCAAACTGCTCCTCATCTATCTCAGCCTCAGACTCAGCAGCAGCATCATCAGAATCATCAACTCTAACATCATCTCCGATTATAGTAGTCGGAGGCAGATCTGAACAGGCTGGAATATCTACACTCGGGTCATTTGGGATCTCCACTATCCCAATAGTGAGGTAAAATCGATGGACTTCAGCTGGTCCACATACTTTCTCAACCCAATAATGTTGGCCTTCAATGCCGTCACCTCATCAGTGGCTCCCTGTCCTCTCTCACATGCCTCTACTCTCTTCGTAAGGGCATCAATCCAAGCTTTGAGAGATGTCAATGCAGTAGCAATGACTCTCTCGATCATCCGAGAAACAACGGACTCTAATCGGGAGGCATGTATGTCGTTGGATTGGGCCAAATGCCCCAGCTTATACTACATTGCCTGGGTGATCGGAGGCCATAAAGCAGAGGTAGCACCATATCTAGGTGGTGGGGAGCAACATAAGTATCTAGAGTGTCAGAAGGAACAAAGCTAGAGGTACATGAAGGCACAGTGGCCAGAGTCAGCATGACTACTTCAGCAGGCAGCGTCAACATCAACCTCCCGGGATGTGTCTACCGAGGCTGCCCTCCTCATGTCAGCCTCATCCTGCTGATACTCAGCCTCTATATGTAAATGTCGCTAGAAGATGTGGGTATAACCTCGAAATCTCTCTTCTCGTCTCGTCAAAATCGGGCCTGTATTCACAACTCGGTGATCAACACCCGGATTGAAAGTGATATTTCTCTCTACTTGGCCCTCATGCCCATCTTCTGCTCGATAATCAGTCCCAAATCTAGCCACTTCCTGGCTATGATAGACCCAAGACAGGCAGCCTTTGGGTTTTGGAGAGTGGACTCATTCTGTGACGACATGATAGTGCTGCTGATGAATCCAAACCAATATCTAGCAGCTACATTGAGGTCCTTCTTCTCTATCGGCGTGCCGACCTCAATCCACCTCGAGGTGGCATCACAAAGAAGGAGAGCCAACCAACCTTTTAAACCTTCGAGAGTCTATGTCGTAATCATACTCTGGTAGTCATGTATAAAGTCAGAGGCACGGTCAAAAACTACATTTATATCATCCTTGCTGCATTTAACCTTCATCCCTCGGACCACCACGAAGTCCACTGGTTTGAAGGAACTAGCCTTCTTCTTCCCTTGAGGCACCAAGTCACTATAGGCTGCGTAGAACTCCCGGACCCAAGTGGGAATGTATGGGCCACTGGGCTTGGTAAAGATGGCAAATTTGTGGAACCTAAGAGTGTCCCACACTGCTGGATACCTGTCCACCACACCATCTGTGGACAATATCTTTTCCTCTAAGATGGTCCTCAATCCATCGGCCTTTAACGGGTTGAGTGACCGGGGAGGAGTACCCTGAACTGATGGAACTGGAGCCACCGTCTATGCTAGGGGAGGCACTGGAGCTGAAGTTCGAGGGGTAGGCTCCAGGATCCTAGACGGATCATGACGAGATGTGGAGCATAGATCCACTTGTCGGGCTTGTAGCAATTAATTATCTTTAGGCTCAAAGATTGAAGCCTAAGAATCAACCCTATGACTCACCCTCACTCTCGGAGTGGTAAGGTGAGGCTCGTAGACACCCTCACTATCTCTGCTATGCTCCTCCAGTGGAGAAATTACAGGCGCCTTGCTCTTGACCTTGCCTCTTTTTAGAGGTAGTTTCTGGGCTTTAGCCTTGGAAACAACTCCTTCCTCATTTATACCTACTCTCGTTGCCTGCTTGCGGGGCGGCATGTCTCTTTCAGAAACTTTGGGTCTATCCATTCCTGCAAACAACATAGAAAAATGTTAG
Organism: Solanum okadae; assembly: GCA_036553675.1. NCBI lineage: Eukaryota > Viridiplantae > Streptophyta > Magnoliopsida > Solanales > Solanaceae > Solanum > Solanum okadae. Next base: position 14,524,458 of record CM071681.1, on the reverse strand, counting down.
AAAAAGTGCCCGAACATATTTGCAGAAAGACTCGCCGAACCGGTCGGCGAGTCACCGAGTCACTTTGGCTAACCAAGTCGGTCTCGCTGAGGGTTCCAGAAAAAGATTTCAAGAACTCAAAGCTGGTCGGTGATGTCCAGGACCTTTCGGTTGATCGCCGACACCGATCGGAAAACTAAAAGTAACTTGCCGAAAGTTACAATATATTTTAAGGAGTAGGGGCGCAAAAGGGTGATCAAGATGGACTTTCGGCGAGTCGCCGAGTGAACACGGTGAGCACATGCGTATCACGGAAAGTTACATACTACAAACTCAAAATTTAGAGAAATTAAAGGAGATCAATAGGGACTTAGGTGAACCGCCGAACCAATCGGCGAGCACGCCAAATGGCCCTTTATGCTATTTTTCGACCCCTTTCTTAAATATTAAACCCACAGCCCACGAAAACAAAATTAAACATATACACTATGAAATTAAAGTAAGACCCATACTACCCATGTCTTCGGGGTTACTTAGACTTCCCCCAATTTGGCCACAATTTGGCCATTCAACATATTTTTCCCTTAAGAATGACGTCAACCGCTCCATCATTGGGAAAAATATGTAATTTGGCACAATCCGGGGTTACCCAGACTTCACCCCACTAGACCCAACGCATATTTAACACAACCCAACACTTTAAAGACGATTTCAACAAGCAAAGACACGAGAATCATTCATATATGAACAATTAGGCAGGAATTTAATTCATTTTGGGCATTCCAACAGTTAAACAATGATTAGCCAACAATATTCAACAACAAACTACCTCTTGCATCCGAGTTAAACCACATATAGAGTTTGGGGTTTGGAAAAACAAACCTTTTCTGCCGAAATGAGATTTGTAAAGCTAGGGGGCAAAGTAAAATTCAAATTTTGTCCCCGAGCAAAGATTCCAAATTGTACGAGAGAAAAAATGCAAAAAGTACAAAAAATTTAATATAGGGTGTGAGAGTACGGGAGTTAAAAATGGGAGAAGATGAAGGATTTTGAAATTTTAAACTCTTTGGCATTTAAAACCTTTTAGTTCGCGCTCTATTCGGCGATATAAGTCGAGCTTGCCGAACCACTCGACGACGTACCAATTGGTATTTTGGCTCGTCGAGTTTTACGAAACTCCCAACAATTTGGGGGGTTCAAACAGTGGACAAAGTCGGGCTCGCCGACCTGTTCGGCGAGTCACCGACTTATCTTTTAGATCGCTGAATTTTATAGAATTCCCCATCGAGCTGGGTGGTTCCAATGGTAGTCCAAATCGGGCTTGCCAACCCATTCAGCATGTCACCTACTGGACTTTTGACTCACCAAGTCACCCATTTTCAACACTTTTCACTTTTCAACCTGTAAAATCAACACGCATTATTAAAAAACAAACTTTAAAACATCAAAGACTTGGGTTGCCTCCCTAGAAGCACCTCATTTAACGCCATGGTATGATGAAAATACCAATTCAAGCTTCATTTTGTGATTTGCCATGGTGTCACTAGGCAACCCTCCTTTTGACCTTGGATTTAGATGAGTTGAGATTCGACCCATCTGTGTTTCCAGCTGCTTGATAGAGACTGAATGAGAAGTCACTTTCTGATTGAGAGTTGAGACGTCCTCCTTCATCTATTTCAACACTTTGTCTTAACCTTTGACCTTGTTTAGAATGCATGAGAGCGTGTCTTCTGTTCGGACATTCTCTGAGTCAACCCTTGGTTCCTTGGGCTTTTGACGCTCATGAGGTGGGATTCTATCCTTTTCACCCACTTTTTCCTTCCAAGTGGCGTTATGATCACGCCATTCTGTGTCAAGATCTGTCCATCCATTATCTATGTTCCAACCTGAATTTCCACCCGACCTTTGATAGTTTTGACGAAAACCTCTTTCTTGATTTGCAAGGAAGTTCACTTCCTCATTATACAACGCTTCAAACTGTGCCTCATCGGGATTTTCTCCACCAACACACACAACATTTACACTCTTCAACCCGCTACCCATTACATTTTTTTACAACAAGTCCAGCTCGGTCATCATTTTTTCCATGTTTTAGTCTCTCTCTTGATCTTGCTCGATCTGCTCTTTTGTCATTCTAAAGGTGCGAGGAGAGACTTGGCCTTCACAAGTGTACCATGCTTTATTGATCTTGGTCATGCGATCTAGGAGTTGAGATGCGACATCCCAAGGTTGTTGCATTATACCACCGGGAACAAGTTGATAAGCAAGTCCTTTGTTCACCGAGTCAAGACTCCTATAAAAGTATTGCCGCAAGACATCATGGGGCAGTCCATGAGTTGGGTAATAGCTTCTGAAACTTCAGCCATGTCTCATGGATTGGTTCCCCTTCTAAGCATTCGTACCCTTGGATGCTATCCCTTAACAACATCATCTTTGAAGAAGTACACTACCTCACATAGAAAGCAACAATCAACTAATCCCAAGTAGTAATGAAGTTTGTCAAAAGATCAGCCAACCATTTTGTGGCTTCTCCCGTCAAAGAGAATGGGAATAATCAAAGACGAACCGATTCTTGAGAAATATTCTTCGATGAGAATGGTCCACAAATGTGAACGAAATTCCGAATGTACTCATGGGGATCCTCATGAGCCAGCCCTCCAAACAATCCTTTCAATTATAGGAGCTGAAAAATTGTGCTAGTGATGTGAAAAATAGCGTTCCCTTCATCAGGAGGTAGACGAATAGCCCCGACACTACCTAATTGGATAGGGTCATTAAAATCATTCAAATTCCCTATATCGTCTTGATAGCCAACTTGGCTACCATTGTTCCGTTTTACACTAATTTCTTCGTATGTTCAACACAACCAACACAAACACAAACACAAACACAAAAAAAGTAAGTCGATTCAACTGTAACACAAAAAAATCACAATTCAAACTTGAATAATAGAATTTCAAACAACACCACTCCCCGAAAGCGGCGCCATTTTGATTAAAATTTCAAGTACACCTCATCCAATTCTAGGTGTAAGCGATTGTTATTCAGTATAAAACCTAACGAAGAGTTGGGGTCTAACCCACAAGGAGCGGTAAGTGTCTAAATTTTAGTTCTGAAGTTATAAAGTGATCTATTCGGTTATAGTAATAAAATTTATCAAAAACATCCAAGCAAATCTAAAGGGGGTGACAACAAATGTCAGATGGAGGGATTTGGATGATGAACAACACAAGTAAAACAGAAGAAATAACAATATATAGAGAGAGATTCTTGGGATGTGATCGATTATATGCTAATTTAATTGTTTGGGTAATTGTAGTTACTAACGAATTACTAAATATCAGTAGGTAAGCTAGGCTATGAGTGCAACAGTCTTCTCTCAAACAACTACCACGAATCGAGTGATTTCATTCGAACATCAACAAGCTTAACAATAGTAACAACCCAAAACATTAATTTATCTACTCTTCCGAGCTAAATAGGTAGAATCGGGTTTAGGATTTACTCTTTCTAGCTAAACCCATATCAACCAAATAACTACAATCATCAATTTAAAGCTTTGATTCTAAAACTTCTTTCTCAAGCTAGCCTATAATTCTAAGTTTGAATTGAATTTGCAACTACAATTCTTAGATTAAAACATATATATCAATTAAACACACTTCAATTAAATATTTAAATCAGTAAATAACAACACCCATACGCTAATTCAACTAATAATCACATGATCACACCCCAAGAACTAGAGTTTTAGCTAGACATCATAAAAAGGCAGAAACCATTATCAACTCGATTAGCCATCAGCTGGGTATAGTCTTCAAGCTATTACAATGTTTTAAATTTTTATCAGATTCTCAAACCTAATTCCAAATCCTCAAAGTTACAATAAAAACTCGAAAAACTTCACAGAAAAGCTTAACTCTAAACATTGGAGTCAGAACTGTATAGGAACTCCTTAAAATTCTTTTAAAAATCCAATTTATATTTTCCTGCAATTTGGCATGAAAGTCCAATTTATAGTTGCCTGCATTCAGGCCCTGTAACTTTGGGGCGATCCACTTTTTCATCGCGGAACTGATCGATGATTCATTGACTGCCCATTTTTGTCGCCAACTTTGTTCTTCCCCCAGGTTGGAGTGCTGAAACTTTAGGCGGCCTGAAAAGCCACTCAGCGGTTTGCCGAGTGGTCTTGGCGATCACTAGGATTTCTTTTCCTTCACTTCTTTAGCTTGTTAGTTCCTCTTTTGTCCGGTAGTGTCCTTGCCTTGCTCCTTAGCCTATAATGCTGCAAATCAACACTTTAACATCAGTTTAGAGCATAATTTAGGCATTTGAGGACATTTATTCTATCGAAACAAAGCCCAAATGAGTCGAAATCTCGGACTCATCACTAAACACTAGCTTTAGATTTACGAAATCTTATAGCCTCCCTTTCCTAATTCTACATAATTATTCTATTACCATTTGTGGTCTTTCAACTTATTTATTTAAGAGGAATGAACCCAAAGAGATTTACGTATAATTCATAGAAATGAGGTCACCAAGTTCTACGGTAACCCTTCCTTCTCCGGCGGATTTATCCCATCTCTTCAATTTTCTCCAAGTATGAGTGCTCATAGGTGCCTGAATATTTTCTAGTCGAGCTATAATGGATATATTGTATTCTTGCCAATCTCTAGCCCACACACACACAACCAATCAATCATTTTTATATGGGCTGAAGCCTATACTTGGATGAAATTTAAGTGATGGAATAAATCCGCCGGAGAAGGAAGAGTGACAGTAGAACTTGCTAGCCTTATTTCTATGGCTTATACATCTCTTTGGATGCATTACTCTTAAATAAATAAATCCCCTCAACTAAGTCAAAAGACCACAACTAGTAATTAAATAAATATGTATATTGTAGAATTAGGAAAATGAAGGTTATAAGATTTCGTAAATCTAAAGCTAAAGTTTAGTCTACGCTTCATTTTGTAATGGTAATATACAGATCGGAGGTAAAAAATAAAACATTAATACTTATAATAGATTAAATAGGACTCACTAAAACAACATATTTGTTGCTCCCAATTGTACACACAAGTGTACGTGGTCGCGCAAGTAATATAGTGGCTCTTAAAAGAACCAGATTATCGAACCCAAAGGACTTGTCAATTAACTATTTTTACTAAATTATACTGGTCTAATTATTTATTTAAGAGTGTCAAAAGAAAAGAATGCAAGAACAAAATAATAAAATTACTTACAATAGTTTGAAAATCCCAGGGATGCAGCATGCATTGAATCTCATGTATCATATTCTTGGCTTAGAACTAATTTTAGTTGTCAAGTTACTGATTTACACGGCTAATTGTATGAGTCGGGTTCACACCTCTGGTCGCCTACTCCAGTTAGATATCTAATTACATCGTTGAGCGGGGATAAATAGACTAACTGGCGAGCATTTATATTTCATCTTGTCTGTTAACCAAGCAAGTTGTTTGTCCGGGCGTCACTCCTAAACACAAATCACCTCAATCAAATGGGTTGATCGAGCTCTCTATATTCTTTGGTCTATCTAACCCCTCCTCTCTCGAGTTTAAGATTAGACAATAGATTTATCTGTAGATGGCTAGTCAAGAAATACTAAAACAAGAATATAAAAGTAACTTATAATGACAACGAAGAATTAATTCATAAACCTTAAACATTCGATTCGTAGCTATATCCCCAGAACAAGGGCGTTTAGCCACTAATATCTAAGAAAAGAAAGAAGAAGAAAAGAACCCTAAAAAGTATTGACAACTTTTTCTTGCAAAGTACCTCCAAATTGATCTCCCTCTCTAATTTGTGTCCTCCAAAAATTATTTTCATGGACTATTTATAGATATAGAAAACCCAAAATAAAAGAACTAAGTCCAAAATAAATTGGAGATCCAAAACCAAAAGAAATTGATTTCCCAATTGTACACGTATTGCTGTTTATGTAGTCGCCTTCAATTTGCTCTCGCAGCTTCACTTGCTGCCACGTGACAGCTTATTACTTTAGCTTCAATTCTTTGCAATTCATATGAATTAAATATTATTATATTCAATTTAATCATTAAGCTGTCTGCTTGATTTCTTTCTTCAATATTATATCTTTAATTTGTTTTAGCTCCAAATTTCGTCAACTTTATACCAATTTACCCCTACAAATAAAATATACTATTATCACAATACATAAAATTAATGCTCAAAAAGGACAAATATAAATAGTAAATGTGAGGCAAATAATGATTAAAATTATATATTTTTGGCCTCACATCAACACCCGACACTTAAACTTTTGCTCGTCCTCGAGCAACCATTAAAGCTCATCTCAAATAAATCATACTAGAAATATCATCACTTTGGTTAATACAAACAATTAAGTCATATACCTATTTCAAAACATCAAGTACAATTTTCAATCATTATGCAAGACATCTAAATAAACAACAAACCTCTAACCTCCTAACCTCAAGGAAAGACTTTGAACTTATCAAATTTAAGCTTGCTCACCTACTCTCATCAAAGAAAGCTAATAAAATTACCTATCCATCATGAAACAAGTGCCCTCACAAGAAGAAATAGTCCACACACTCAATTCAAAAGATTGAATATAAATTAAGGACTTCATATCAAGAACAACTCTCACACTAAGAAATAAAATTTACATGTATGCACAAAGAACCATACACTTGCCCATTATGTACATCTCCACTAATTAAGCATTCTTGAATAGAATCAAATAGGACTTTAACAGGTCCTAATGTAAGCTAGGGACAGATAGGAATACTATACAATAGTGACTTACACTTCCTTAAACACTTTGCACTTTAAGACTTCATCACCGATTATTTTCTTCTCTTTATTTTCAGCCCCCTCTTCAACAATTATTTCACAAGTAATTCTTATCATCTCAAGAATGTTTCAATCATTTTTTTTATTTTAAAGCTTTTCTTCATAATAGCCACCCTCAACTTTCGTATTTTACATGTGTTAAGGTGCACGATGTTGGTGGAATGACCAGGGCCATCATCAAGGTAACTTCTTTTGTTCATCTTTTTTTTTCACTTAGTTTCAAAGAGTGTTTTTTAAGCACTTTGTAGCTATCATTGATTACCTTTTTACTCAACCATCCCTTTTTCTTGGAATTGATAATTAGAATAAGTCTATGATATAATGCTCAAGGAAGCAAGGTGCAAAAATTAGGGATTCACAAATTAGTCAAGGGCAAAAAATGACTACCAACAAAAGGCTATAGGTTCAAAAAGGCTAACTAGTGATATAATATTTGAAAATGCTAACATTACCAGACAAATCAAAGAAAGCCTATTATCATCTCCTAAACAAAACAACACTTTTTATTCCGCTTCAATAACATGCCGGACAAGTTCTAGAATAAGATGCAAAACATAGAATAAACAAAATCTCACCACACATGGCACAAGTATCAATCTAGATGGATCAATTCCACATCTAACAGAGACATGATCATAACAAACTACAAAATAAATTAAATTATGTACAAAGTCACAACCATGAGCTTAGGTGTCAAAGAGTCTGCATTTTTTTTACCAAGCATTCACAAGAAAGTACTATCTTTTCTTTTCTTTCAATAAAATAAAAAATAAAAACTTATTCCTAAAAAAAATAAAAGACACTGGGTTCAAAGGGACTATCCTCAGGAAAAGAACCGAAAACAAAAGCGAAGGAACCCATCCTAAAAAAATTAAAGACTCAATAAAACAATAAAACTAGGAATTTATTCCTCCACCCCACACATAAAAAGATGTTATGTCCCCAAAGCATCAAATACAATTTAAAACAAGGGTTAGAAAAACTCCCTCAGGCCTTTAGGCCTGGCTAGTAGCATGTTCTCTTAATTTTCATCAAGGGTCGTCACCCCACACTTATGATTAAACGTGCTCCTTAGCTTCAAATTTTGAATACTCAGACTTCTTCAAAACCTGTAAAAACAACACAAAAAAATAACACTAAAAATAAAAATAAAAATAAGAAGTTACACTCTAAATTAGGTTGCCTCCCAATAAGCGCCCAATTTAACGTTGCGGTACGACACAAGTAAATTCACTACTTTCCTTTTCACTTTTAACTTATGAATTGTACCCCTAACTTTGCATCAATTTTTCTGCTCCTCCCTAGGGGAGGTGGTATAAAGATAAAAGAACAAAGTAATATATGTCACATCTTGCACTTCTTGACCCATACGTCAGGAATGTCATTTTGTCTACATGGACTAAAAAACTTTAGAATGTAAGGGCCTTGTTCCTCATCTATACACTCATCCATTAGTTTAGATCTTATATAAAAGTGTTTTGAATGAGATTCAAGTTGCCTCAACTCGAAAGCAATATTATTTACAACATTCTCACTTTTGTACTCTGTCTCAACATCGATATTAAGGAATAAGATATCGTTAAATGGTTGGAATTCCTCTTTTTGCTCCACTAGTTGGTCATCATCCACGACAATTGGTAATTTGGCTTCAGATGCCTCAATCTTTTTGTTCAAGTCAGCCTCCAAGTCATGAATATCTGAGCCAAATTGGTCTATTTCTTGTGTGAGCTCAAGTATTCCTTCAATTAGTTGGGTTGTCATGTATGTCAGACCATCACGGATAGACTCTTGAAACTTTAGAAGTTGAGTGTGTTCTTGTAGCCAAGATCGACTCACTATCTCTGTTTCTCCATAACTTTCTCCTTGTTGGGCTTCAATCTCTTCTAATTTAGCTAGGACTGTATTTTCTAATTGAATAGCGTCAAGCTCATCCAAAAATTTCATGATTTTTTTGTGCTCTTCCATGCATTCAAATGTTTGTTCCATGATTATTGAATTAACTTTGTCCAACATATCCGTACATTCCATAAATGAATTCACATGGGGAGCCTCTTGTTTTGCATTATCCGCTTCATCGCCCCTACCAACATCACAAATAACAAAAGAATCATAATAGGGATTCGGGGGAAGGGAATAAGATTTAGGGCAACCATTCAAATGAATATATTGACGACCACATATATGACATAAAGTACATTTATCACCCAACCATGATTTATCCCAATCATCCATATCAATAAGAGTACAAAATTATTCAAAGAAAGAAAAAACAATAATTGTTGAAAAAAACTAATTAAAAAAGAATAAATAAATAAAATAAATAAAAAGAAAAAGTATAACCTAGAAGAATAGTTAGTTTCTAAGTCCTCGATAGCGGCGCCAAAAAATTGTTGCTGCCAATTGCACACACAAGTGTACGTGATCGCGCAAAGTAATATAGTATCTCTTAAAAGAACCAGATTATCAAACCCAAATGACTTGTCAATTACCTATTTTTACAAAATTATACTGGTCTAATTATTTATTTATGAGTGTCAAAAGAAAAGAATGCAAGAACAAAATAGTAAAATTACTTACAATAGTTGGAAAATCCCAGGGCTGCAACATGCATTGAATCTCATGTATCATATATTTTTTTCTTAGAACTAATTTTAGTTTTCAAGTTACTAGTTTACAGGGTTAATTGTATGAGTCGGGTTCACACCTCAAGTCGCCTATTCCAGTTAGCTATCTAAATACATCGCTGGGCGGGGATAAATAGACTAACTGGCGAGCATTTATATTTCATCTTGTTTCATAACCAAGCAAGTTGTTTGTCCGGGCATCACTCCTAAACACAAATTACCTCAATCAAATGGGTCGATCGAGCTCTCTATATTTTTTGGTCTATCTAACCCCTTCTCTCTCGATTTTAAGATTAGACAATAGATTTATCTCTAGATGGCCAGTCAAGAAATACTAAAACAAGAATATAAAAGTAACATATAATGACAACCAAGAATTAATTCATAAAACATAAATATTCAACATTCGAATCATAGCTACAGCCCGAGAACAAGGGTGTTTAGCCACTAATCTCTAAGAAAAGAATGAAGAAGAAAAGAACCCTAAAAAGTAGACAACTTTTTCTTGCAAAGTACCTCCAAATTGATCTCCCTCTATAATTGATGTCCTCTAATAATTATTTTCATGGACTATTTATGTCACGCCCCGAGCTACCCCCGAGATGCGGACACGGGACCTAGGACCACAAGTTATCCCAAGCTAACCCTACTGGCATGATCATGAGCATACTAAAGAAAATAAACTGATGCAGAAGCTAAATCATAAATAAAATGAAAAAGATGGGGAATACCCATATACTATAACTAAGATATATGAAAACTGATGAGTTTAATACAAGGAAGATATTAACTCAATACTAAGCTGAATCTATCTATGTTTGAAATAAGCCTCTAAACTGACTAGAAATGCTGGGACATGCCCTAACTAAGTCTAGAAAATCTGAAACTAAAAGACTGAAAACTGAAAGATGACATGACTATTGTCCTCGAAGAATGAGGACTCACCACCGATCTAAGCGTGATCTGGATGCTAAGAACCTGAACCTACATCACGAGAAGATGTAGCGCACATATGCGTTTGTACTTGAAAGTTACTGAGAATGCAAGATAGAGTAAAGCTGAAAGAACATATAACTGAACAAAGCAATAAAGTAATGAAATAATTTGAACATGATATAGATACTGAATACTAAATAATGAGCTAACTGATGCAATGACCAAATTTATAACATGCTGAGACTGAATACTGACTGTACTGAAATATGGTCAATGCAATAGAGTCTGATTGAATTGTGGGAGCTACTAATAACTGACATAAAACCACATGAGCTAAATGTGGAGTCCGATGTATACGCCCTATCGAGAGGACCCAATATATCCTGCCAGAGGTATAGAGGCATGCTGGCGTGATCACTAAACTGATGTTGCCCACAGAGGGGACTTACACCTACGTCGCTCGTAGTTCTGGGACTATATGGGTACGCTTCCCTAGTACAACTCGGTATTATGCTACTCCCAATGGATTAAGTGATTAACACATTATGACTGAATTTCTGTAAGTTACTGGATAGCTCAAAACTGAACATGCAAACTAAGAATGCAACAATTAATCTGATAATGATGCATTAATAACTGAGGCATGTAAAACTTAATAACTGAGATATCTAACCTAGCATGTGTAATTCAAGAACTAAAGAAATACGTAGCTAGGGTTCTGAAATTAATGCAATAAACTGAGAAATAACATGATAATCTGATTTGGAACATGTTAATAACTAATTAATGATGATCTGCTGTAATTCTAGAAACCCTAGGTCTCTTCATAATAAGGGAATCAAGAAACTGACTGAATTCTAGGGACCTAATGGGTGAAAGAAACCCACTAGTGAAATCCCACATACCTGGTGACAAATTCCACCGAGAAATCTTTCAATTTCGGGGCTGGAACTGATGGAACCTTGCTGCGTTCTTGAACTAGGGTTCTTGACCTTTTTCGCCTCTCTTTCTTCAAATTTTCTAAGTTTTTATTAATGATTTTGACTAAGGTAAGTTCTAGTTATATTTTTAGGCTTAAACTGACTAAAACCTCATGATTTAGGGTCTAAACGATGTATCTTAGGGGTTAAACGAAATAGGAAAAGACCAAAAGACCCTTGACTTAATTGCTATCGAAGTGACCGACGGATTGGACTGACGGGCCGTAGGTCAATCGACGGTCCATCGATTGGAGTCGTCGGTCGAATCTGCTCGACAGGGCCTCACTAAAATGAGTATAACGCTTTACTCGGATGGCGAATTTTAGCAAACTCAGCGGCGTTGGAAAGAGGATTCAATTATCTATCATATCATAGGTCATGGACACATAATTCATTTTGTGCTAAAAGTTATGACCATCTAAAGTTGATTCATCAACAATTTTCAGCTAACTGGCTGCTGACCCTCATCTACGGTCAGACCTATGGACCGTGCATCGAATGACGGTCCGTGCTGGTCGACTGTAGTTTGTGTCAGAGGCTGGGTAAGGGAAGTCTCGATTCACGGACACAGACAATGGACCGTGGTTTGATCTACGGTCCGTGGGTCTGTCCATGATTCGAGTCTTTGCCATTTTTCTGAGCTGGTTTGAGGAGGGGTTGCAGTGATGAACCACAGACCACTAGCACGGGGCGTGGTTTGACATACGGTCCGTGGATGCCTACCGTGGGTTGCACCTGCAAGTTTTCAAAATCAGCATTTTTTGTCTGTTTTGGATTCGGGGTGTTATAATTTATAGATAGTAGAAAAATCTAAATAAAAGAACTAAGTCCAATATAAATTGGGAATCCAAAACGAAAATGTGTAACACTTAGTCATGGTTAATGATAAATGTGCTACATATGCATCTCTTGCATCGGTGGGGTTGATGTAAACCTCAAGTGTGGGTAAGTCTTTAACGACATATCTCCAAATATTTTGCTGAATATGAAAACTCATAAGAAAATTATAAAATTTGTACAATGTTGCACTTCAGGCTACAACTGAGTGTCAATGGATGCAGTTACAAATGAATCCTGAAGTAAAGTGTAACACCTTGTAAATTTGAACTTGGAATGGAAAAGAGGAAAGGGTAGTCCACGGAAGGGTTCACGGCCCGTGAGGGGTCCACGAACCGTCACCCCGCCCGTGAAGTTGCACCCAACGACCATGAAGGATCACATGCACTTAGACGGTCCGTGAAGCTTTACACAGATCGTGAAGTTGCCCGTAAAAGGGACTCATCAACTTTTAAGTTTTAGGTCAACTTCAAACAATCATATCTCTCAAAAAAAAGTAATTAGGTGGTTCATGACCTATCAAATTAAAGGTCCTTGAGTCCTCTTTCCAAATCCACCAAGTTTGCCTAATTTGGAGCCTGGAGGTAAAAGTGATGCTCGCTTTAGTGAAGCCTGTCAGGCAGGGCAACATGACGACCCACTAAACGGGCCGTGATTCTTTTAACGGACTGTGAAGCAGTAGATGACTCGTGAGATTGGTTGTTTTGGGCACGTTTTATGCTTTAAAGTTGGGGTTGTTTTGGTCTTTCCCCTTATGCATTAGGTACTTAACTACGTCATTTTACTTGGTTTAAGCCTAATTAATTAGTCAAAAACTACCTAAAACATTCATTCTCCTAAAATCATCAGACATAGAAAGAAAAGAAGAGAAAGAGACGATAGTTTACTCTCTTGACCAAGCAGAACTCTCCTTCAAGTTCAGCCCAAAAATTCTAAGGATTACTCATTTTCTTCACAAAGTATGTGGGATTTCACTAGTGGGTTGCTTTCACCCATTAGGTCCTCGAATTCGGTCAATTCTTCAGCTTCTCCATAAATTGTTCAAACCTAGGGTTCCCAAATTTAGAGACTCATTGTAATTACTTGCTATAGTTTCTATGATATTCACTACATGTTTCTTGGAGAAGTAGTATAGTCCCATATATAAAACTCAGAAACCCTAGCTTATGTTAATTATTCGTATTACATGAATTATTTTTGCTACGTAGATTAGTCAGATAATCATGCTCCAGAATTTGAATGTCATATTTTTCAGTATATATATAATGCATTCTCAAATAATTATCAGTATTTTGAGCTATCCGGTATTTCCGTTGTATTTTTAGCTTTATATTCAGTTGGGAGTAAACTTAGTACTGACAGGATAAATGGATGAAGGCTCACCCGTCAATTTAGGCTGAGACCTTTAGTAGCAAATTCCTGAGTCCCAAAACTATAGCGCCACTGTAGGTTCTGAAGGGGCCACCTGTCAGATTAGGCTTGACATCCTTGTCCCTTGTGGACATCAGTTAGTGGATCCACATCATACTTGTTCGTACCCTTGGCAAGGTAGCACCCTTCCATCCAGGGTTACAGGTTGGCCCCATAGTTAGTCAACTTGGTTATGTTGGTTAATAGTATCTCGCACAGTCAGATTCCTGTTGCATGGACCATGTATTAAGTATTTATTTCAGTATTCAGTTCAACATATTACATCTTCATGATTAATATTTGGTAATTGAATCCAACTCAACTTGCAGTTATGCTTCAATATATCTATTTCTATGTTCCATTTCTATATTGTTCAACTTAGTACGTATCCCAGATGCTCATTTATTGACGCATACTTTTGTGCTACATCAGCATCCAGACTGCGCTTAGCTTGACTTTCAATCCGTACTCAGTAGCTTCAGTGGTGAGTCCTCATATTTTGAGGACGATAACCATGCTTTACTTTTTCAATATTTACTTTTTGATTTCAAACTTGTTAGATTTAGCTGGGGCATGTCCCAGCAACTCAAATAAGATAAAGGCTTTCATACATAGATTATATTCAACTTGAGTTGTTAGTGTTGTTTTCAGTCATCATTATACTCTTCACTTATTTGGGGCTTTTCCCCATTTCAGATATTAAAATTTAATGCCATGGAACGACGTGGAAATGCTCTCAAGCATCTTCCAAATACACCACTTCAATCACAGAAATTTCTTCGTTTTCTCCAAAGTATAGTTTCAAGCATTGACCACTTACTTTCAAGGCAGGGCCATCTTTCCCTTCGACTTCAATTGCAACATTGGTGAACACCCATGTTAGTCTAAATGGACCTGACCATTTGGATTTCAGCTTTCTCGGAAAGAGTTTTAGTCGAGAATTATACAACAACACCTAATCTCCAACTCCGAATTCCCTCCTAAGGATTCTAGAATCATGCCACCTCTTCATCTTTTCCTTGTAGAGTGCTGAACTTTCGTAGGACCTAATCCTGAGACAGGCTGAAGAAGAGGTGATGATGAACAATACAGAAGCTAATAGAGCTAAGCTTCACCACTGTAATGCCAAATATATAAAATACCTTAAGTTGGAATCCTCCATCCTTAAACAGAAGACTAAGCTCCAATGGTTTAAGGATGGGGATGCCAACTCAAAGTACTTTCATTCTATCATGAGAGGAAGAAGGAGAAGGCTTTTCATCCATAAAATCAGTACTGATGACAATGAATGGATTCAGGGTGATGAAAATATTGCCAAGGCTGCCTGTGTTTATTTCCAGGAGACCTTTACAGGGCACGAGAATAGAATTGCAGAGAATATTCTTCAGTGTATTCTAAGAATGGTTACAGAAGAACAGAACCAGAACTTACAGGCTCTCCCTACCAGAGAAGAATTGAAACAAGCTGTCTATTCTATGAATCCTAATTCAGCTCCAGGTCCAGATGGTTTTGGAGGGAAGTTTTACCAAGCCTGTTGGGACATTATTCAAGATGAGCTACTTGAAGCAGTTCTTGCCTATTTCAGTGGTCACATAATGCCTAAGTTCATGTCTCACTCTTATTTAGTGTTATTGCCTAAGGTGGAGCATCCCAATAGGCTCAATGAATTTAGACCTATTAGTCTCAGCAATTTCACCAATAAAATTATTTCCAAAATTCTCTGTCTCAGATTGGCTCCAATTCTGCCTCATCTCATCTCGGAGAATCAATCAGGTTTTGTTAGAGGAAGGAGCATCTCTGAAAACATTATGCTGGCCCAAGAGATTACTCATAACATTAAAAAACCTAAGGAAGGTGATAATGTGGTAATCAAGCTCGACATGGCCAAGGCCTATGATAGAGTGTCTTGGTCCTTCACTTGTTTAGTGTTGAGGGCTATGGGCTTTGGTGAGGTCTTTATTGACTTGGTTTGGAGAACTATGAGCAACAACTGGTACTCAGTCATTGTCAATTGTACTAGACATGGCTTCTTCCACTCCACAAGAGGCCTCAAATAAGGTGACCCCCTTTCTCCAGCCCTATTTATTTTAGGAGCTGAAGTGCTGTCAAGAATGCTCAACCTGTTGCACTATGATCCTAATTATAAAGGCTTCCAGATGGAAATTAGAGGTCCTCAGATCAATCATTTATGTTTTGTTGATGATGTAATTATCTTTACTTCCGGGACTAGGGCATCCTTGCAATTGATTATGAAGACTTTGGGAACTTATGAAGCTGTTTCTGATCAGCTTATTAACAAATCCAAAAGTCATTTCATGATCCCTGCTAACACCCCACCAGAAATTATCTCCCTAACTCAAGAAATAACTGGTTTTTCTCAGAAAACTAGTCCCATCTCTTATTTGGGATGCCCTTTGTATATAGGGGGTCAGAGGATTATCTATTATTCTGAGTTAGTGGCAAAAGTGGTAAAGAAAATAAGTGGTTGGCATTCTAGAATCTTAAGCTTTGGGGGCAAAGTCACTTTAGTCAAACATGTCCTACAATCTATACCTATACACACCATGGCAGCTATTTCTCCCCCTAAAACCACTCTTAACTATATTAAGAGAGTGACAACTGACTTCTTTTGGGGGCTGGAAAAAGACAGAAAGAAATACCACTGGGCCTCATGGGAAACTCTCAACTTCCCTTATGATGAAGGAGGCATTGGAGTACGAAACCTTGAACATGTATGTACTTCAATGCAATACAAACAGTGGTGGAATTTCAGAGCCAACAATTCTTTATGGGGTCGATTCTTGAGAGCAAAATATTGTCAAAGAGCTAATCCGGTGGCAAAGAAATGGGACACAGGACAATCTTTGGTCTGGAAGTACATGATGAAAAACAAGACCAGTATTGAACCCCACATCACCTGGAGGATCAACTCTGGAACCTGTCTTTTTTGGTGGGATAATTGGTTGGGGGATGGACATTTAGCTCATCATTGTGATGATATCACCAGTCTTAATAATACCACAATATCTCAATTTTTGTTGAATGGACAATGGAACGAGACAATGATCAGACAAAGTATTCCTCCTCCACTAGTTCCCAAAATTTTGAGCACCAGCCTGCATTTGCAAGAGGGAGTCCCTGATGAAGCTGTGTGGACAGCCAATAATAGTGGTGTTTTCTCATGTTCCTCAGCCTGGAATTTAATCAGAAAGAAGAAGGGCAAAACCATCATCAACACATGGCTTTGGCACAAGAACATTCCCTTCAAGATGTCCTTTTTCCTTTGGAGGGCAATTAGGAGCAAACTCCCAACAAATGAGAGGATCATCAACTTTGGAGCTGAACCTGCCAACTGCTCATGCTGCAGCAGTCCTGGACTAGATGATATTAACCATATTTTAGTTACTGGTAATTTTGCTAGCTTCATATGGATTTTTTTTGCAACAAGTGTTGGTATCTCCCACAATCAGAACACTCTGAGAAACTTACTGACTACCTGGTGGGGAACAGAACACAAAAGTGCAGTACATAAACTGTTTCTGCATTCCTTGCCTATTATAACCTGTTGGAATCTTTGGAAAAATAGATGTTCAGCTAAGTATGGAGGCAAAAAATCTAGCATCATGAAAGTTAAATTCCTTATTCAGAAGGACATCATAATGCTTCTCCATATCGCCTTTCCATATTTGCAATGGCCTAAGGCATGGCATGATTTGATCAATTATATTGAGGCCTGCAAACATGAGATCAAGATCATTCCGGTTAATTGGAAAACTCCACTCACCGATATATTCAAACTCAATACGGATGGTAGTGCAATGAGAAACCCGGGCAAAATTGGGGGCGGAGGAATTTTGAGGGACTATCAAGGCAACATGATATATGCTTTCAGCATCCCTCTTGGAACTGGCTCAAATAATTTAGCAGGGACACTTGCAGCGCAGCAGGGTATCTACTGGTGTGTTCAACATGGCTTTAAGAAAATCATCCTAGAAGTTGACTCAAAGCTGCTGGCTAATTGGATTAGCTACAAATCCAAACCCCCCTGGCAGATTCAACAGCACATCAGGGAACTGATCAGATTCGTTAGACAGTTAGAATTTTTTGAATGCAGGCACATCTTCAGGGAAGCTAACAGTACAGCAGATTTCCTTGCAAAGGGAAGTCACAACTCAAACATTATCAGACAATACTACACTCATCATCAGCTTCCTACAGTTGCTAAAGGTAGCTACCTGCTAGAGAGGATGGGAGTATCCAATTTCAGAAGGAAGAAAATAAAGAGAATCAAGCAACCTCCTTGAGTTTTTCTGCTAGACTCTAGATTAGGTTTTTTCTTTATTTCTTCTCCATGTAAGGGGAGAGTCTCCCTAGTTTATTGCCTACTAGTTATGATGTACGGAGATGAGTCCTCTCTTCTAGGTGCATAGTTAGTAGGTTCCTTTTATAGTACGGGGATGAGTCGACTAGCCTTAATAGGAAGGTTGACTCATGTACCACCATAGGTTCGGAGGTAAGGTTTATGTCCCCCTCCTTGTATTTGTTTTTTTGTTTTTGTTATTAATGCTAAGGCCTGGGGGTGTTGCTAAGCCCCTGACCCCCCCAAGGGTCGTTCACTCTTCCTTTTGAAGTCTTTGCCCTGTCCATATTCAGAGCCTTTAATGCCTATAGCGCTTTGTGTTCCAATTGAATCAGTAAATGGTAAGATTTCCAAAGGACTAGTTGATATGGAGACATACCAAATGGTGTCTTGTAGGAGGTGTGATATGCATGATGCTTATCGTGACCAATGACACTAACCTATAGTACGAGTGCCTACGATCGTCGATAATATAGTAACCCAACCAAGGGTTGGGGTCGTGTCCCAAGGGAGTGGTTTTGAGAATTAGTAGAAAAATAAAATTAAGTTCTAACTAGTCGTAGCTAAAGACATTAACAATTAAAAACATAGTAAATTAAAGGGGGTGACACAAAAGTGTCAAATATCAATTGAGGGTTTTGTCACAAGTAGTAAAAACAACAAAAATAACAAGAAAATCAAGTATGGGGACAAGTTCTTGGGGTGTGACTGCAATAAAAGTTGATATAAATCGTTGGGTACGTGCTTTTTATAGGAAAATTGCAACATAATAGTGACTAGGCTAAGCTTTAGATGGAAATAAGTTCCCTCTAGGGAAACTTACCCCATTTCAAATGCGTTCCTCTAAGACACCCATTTGCCGCATGAAGGCCAGCCTACGCCTTACTCCACTCACTCTCTCGAGCTGTGTGTTAGGATATGGGACTAGGGCTCACCCTCTCGGGATGAACCTCATGTCGACCCACTCCTTAGAACATCAGTCTAGTGGTCTTGGTTTCGTGACCTCCCTTTCGGGCCAGCCGAAAACACATGGGTGGTTTTGTATTTGCAACTATAAACCCATTAGATTAAACCACAACCACTAGGTGAAATCACCATTAAAATACATCTAACCTGTCAGCAAGCAAGAACCAAAAATAATATCAACATATATTTGCTAAATCACACCCTAAGAATGGGGTTTTTAGCCACACATCAAGAAATAACAAAATACACCTAAAATGATACTAAATAAAATGAGTATAAGGAATTAAACCTTAATTTAAGCAAAGAAAGAAGAATGGAGAAGACCCACTTCCAACTTGGGGAAGCTGAAATGTCTTCAAGTCTCCCAAAAACCCTCTCCAAACTTGAAAGACAATATCCCAAAAAGTACTATTCTATTGTGGAAATTAAAATAAATGTTTGACTCTCTAAAATTAATAACAAGTTTAGAATTTATAGACTTCATAAAATAGTGTTGGCGGATCTTTCTGTGAGGCTAGTCGGAATCGTCGATTAGCACGGCGATTCACCCTGTAGTGTAGTTCATCTCCGTCATGCACTAGCCTTCAGCATCGTGGTGCTCTGTGTCATTGGGGGAGATAGTACTGCTTCGCAGAATTATTCGACGAAACACCGACTGCTCCTTTCATCCCCTTTTTGATCCTGCTCCTTTAGGGCTTCGCGCACTGGAACAAAGGTCGGAGTGCGTCCCTTCGAAGAATTACCAAGTGTGCTTGGTGATGCTCAGACATTAGCTTCTTCGTTCTTTTCACCCTGTTTGTTCCTTTTTGCGCCTAAGTATCTATGCTTCAACTAAAACTTTAAATACCTGAAACTTAAGAGTTTTCATCAGATATTGAGACAAAATAAACATTTGAGGACACTATTTCTATCAAAATATAAAGCCCTAAATGAGTCCAATTTGTGGACTCATCAATGCCCACAGAGCATCATCTAATTTTCGAGACCAATCAGTCCTATTTGCATCTACCGTCTTAGCCAAGATATTCTTGATCTCCCGATTTGAAACATCCAATTGGCCACTTGTCTGAGGATGATATGGCGTTGCTACTTTACGCTTCACCCCATATTTGCTCAATGCGGACGCAAAAAGCCAATTACAAAAATGGGATCCACCATCACTAATAATAGCTCGAGGAGTGCCGAACTTAGCAAACAGGTAGAGTTTTAGGAACTTAACAACGCTTCTCCCTTCGTTGTTTGGCAACACTACAACTTCTACCCATTTAGAAACGTAATCTACTGCCACCAAAATATACTTATTAACAAATGAACTCACAAATGGACCCATGAAATCTATTCCCCAAACATCAAATAACTCAACTTCCAAAATCGGTTTGAGAGGAAGTTCATGTCTTCTAGATACTCCACCTTGTCCTTGACATTGTGTACATTTCTTAACAATTCATGAGCGTCCCTGTAAAGGGATTCCCAGTAGTAACCACTTTGGAGTATTTTAGTAATCGTGCACAATCCACCATGATGACCCCCAACCGGTGAAGAATGACAAGCATGGAGAATTTCATTGAATTCCTCTTTCGGTACACATCTCCGAATGATATGGTCTGCACACTCTCTGAACAAGTACAGTTCATTCCAAAAGTATTTCTTGACATCGAACAAAAAACTCTTTTTATGATAGAAGTTCAGTTCTTTCGGTATCAGCCCACACACTACATAGTTAGCAAAATCAACATACCAAAGAATTTGTTGTAGAGTCACCGTGAATACATGTTCATAGGGAAAGACATCATTTATGTCTACCTCCAGCTCATCAAGTTCTTTGCCTTCTAATCTTGATAAGTGGTCGGCCACCTGATTTTCACAACCTCTTCTATCTTTGACTTCAAAGTCAAATTCTTGCAACAATAGCACCCACCTTATCAATCTTGGCTTGGTATCCATCGTTGCCATCAAATAACGCAAAGCAGCATGATCAGTGTGAACAACCACTCTAGTGCCTAGCAAGTATGCCCGAAATTTCTCAAACGCATATACCACCGCAAGTAATTCTTGTTCTGTAACTGTATAGTTACGTTGAGCACCATTCAAAGTTTTGCTTGCGTATTAAATAGGGTGAAATAGTTTGTTACGTTTTTTACCCAACAAAACACTTAATGCCGTACCACTTGCATAACACATCCCTTCAAAGGGTTCTGACCATTCGAGAATAATGATAATCAAGGTAGAGAACAATTTTTCTTTCAACCACTTGATGGCTACCATTCACACTCCATCAAAGTTGAATTTCACTTCCTTCTACAAAAGTTTGCATAAAGGGTGAGAAATTTTTGAGAAGTCTTTGATGAATCTCCGGTAGTAGCCGACATGTCCTAAGAAACTATGAATACCCTTCACCGAAATTGGTGGTGGTAACTTCTCAGTCATTTCAATCTTTGTTTTCTCAACCTCCAACCCTTTTGTGACACTTTGTGACCAAGAACTATACCTTACCTAACCATGAAGTGGCAATTTTTCCAATTTAGGACCAAATTTGTCTCC
Source organism: Solanum okadae (assembly GCA_036553675.1). Taxonomy (NCBI): domain Eukaryota; kingdom Viridiplantae; phylum Streptophyta; class Magnoliopsida; order Solanales; family Solanaceae; genus Solanum; species Solanum okadae. The sequence goes on along the minus strand of CM071681.1, from coordinate 14,502,958 downwards.
ACATATCTTTGAAGGACATGTCCCAGGTGTGCTAAACATGCTTCAAAAATATCTCCCACAACCAAGAAGTCATCCATAAATACTTCCATTGAATCTTCCACCATTTCAGTGAAAATGGATAGCATGCAACGTTGAAACGTTGCCGGAGCATTACATAACCCGAACGACATCCGTTTGAAAGCAAAAGTTCCATATGGGCAGGTGAAGGTGGGTTTCTCTTGGTCTTCCGGAGCAATAGAGATTTGATTATAACTAGAGTACCCATCCAAAAAGCAATACCATCCTCTTTCTAAAAGTCGATCAAGCTTTTGATCCATGAAAGGCATGGGAAAATGATCTTTTTTGGTCCACGAGTTTAATTTCAGGTAATCCATGTATACTCGCCATCCGGTTACCAGTCTCATAGACACAACCTCCCCCTTTTCATTTGGGAATACTTTGATGCCTCCCTTTTTTGGTAGAAATTGTACCAGACTTACCCACGTGGTATCCACAATAGGGTAGATCACACATGCATCCAACCACTTTATTATCTCCTTTTTACTACCTCTTCCTTCGGTGGATTCAATCTCCGCTGATGTTCAACACTCGATTTACATTCACTATCCATTTTAATCTTGTGAGTGCAAATCCCGGGAGGAATGCCCACTATGTTAGCGATAGTCCACCCTATAGCTTTCATATATCTTCTCAACACCTCAAGGAGCAATTTTACCTTCCATTCAAGAAAATAAGCTGCAATGATTATAGGTAAGCTGTTATTTTCTCACGAGAAAGCATATCGGAGATGGGAAGGAAGCGCTCTCAACTCAAGCTTCGGTGGTTCCTCTGTTCATGGCTTTGCGGGAGCCCTTTCTCGATTTTTCAAATCAATGTCCAACTTCAATGGAGTCTTTGAATATTTCCCAAAACCCAAAAGAGCAGCTAAAACCTCTTTGTAGCCTTGGACTTCGAACCCATCATAGTTAGAAAGCACGACCTCAAGTGGTTCACTCATACACATCAAGTGGCTCACACTAGCCACCGCCTCATCAATAACATCAATAGTAGAGACCATGTGAATATCTCTTGGGTGCTTCATTGACTTACACTCATTAAAGGATACTTCATCTTTGTTCACCAAAAATTTCAATTCCCCACTTTCAACATCCATCTATGCTCTCCCGGTTGCCAAGAATGGTCTTCCTAGAATAATGGGAATTTCAGCATCAATTTCACAATCGAGGATGACAAAATCAGCCGGGTAAATGAATCAGTCAATCTTTACGAAGATGTCATTTAGTATCCCCATGCAGTGTTTAATTGATATGTCTGCCCTTAAGAGTCTCATTGTTGTGGATTTCGGTTTACCCAACCCAAGTTGTTTATAGATTGCTTATGGAATTAGGTTGATGATTGCTCCTAAATCAGATAGAGCCTTGGAAAATTGGAGCATGCTGATGGTGAAAGCTCCGGGATCCTTTTTTTTTTTATCGTCTCATTAGTCATAATTGCGCTACAACTAAGAGAAATTAGATGGTTTCAAAGTCAAAGCTTCTTTTTTTGTGACTAACTCCTTCATAAACTTGGCATAACCCTACATTTCTAACAATGCCTCCACTAGAGGAAGATTAATCGACAATGTGTTGAACACCGATAAAAACTTCTTGAACCTCTCATCCTTGTTCTTCTTCTTGAGGCTTTGGGGAAATGGAAGAGGTATTTTGGGTAAAGGTTGCACCATTTTTTAGATTGGCCTATTTTTGTTCACATCGTTTTGTGGCCTTGTGGCAATGCTTTGTTGAATGAGTGTTTCTTCTACCTCATTACCTTTGTATTCTTAATGAGCTTGAGCCACGTCATTTCCCATTAAGTCACCTACTGCTACCTTTCAACTTCGCGTAACCACAACTTGTGCTAAAAGTAAACTCATCTAACCTTTAAGTAGCTTGATTGCATCTGCGTGGGAGTTCACTTTATTGTTCAATGACGAAAAATTGGTTTTCATTCCTTTTAACAAATCATCCGAACCTTCGACTTTGTCAAGGATGCGCTACAACAAATTGTCCACTTGGGGACTACTTGCACTCCCTTTCGATTTTGGCCTCTCACTTAATTAAGTGAGGTCTTCTTCATGATCATCCTCTCTTCTCAAATTATCACATTGTTCAGCCCATTCTTGATAGTATCTTCTTTGCTCTTCTTCTTTGTGAGAGTTCCAACCTTAATTCCCACCCCGCTGTAAATAGCGTGGGTGGAAACCCTCTTCATATCTATTGGAATTCCAACCTTGATTCTCCCCCGACTTTGAATAGCCCGAGGAAGAACCCTCCTCAACTCTAAACACTCCACATGTTCCCTTGGGCCTTTTCACATTCTCTAACACATGTGCTTGTAGTAGTTCCATTTGGGCTAATATTTTCTTGATGTTCTCCTCCGTTTCTCTTTCCTTATCAAGTTGCTCTTGAGTCATTCTAAAACAAAAAGCCGAAACTTGATCTTCTTGAGCGTACAATGCTTGGTTTATTTTTGTCATGTCATCAAGAAGGAATGAAGCTAATTCAAACGATTGCAACATTATTCCCCCTCGGACCAATTGATCAACCAATCCTGTATTTACCAAGACTCCGATAGAAGTATTGAAGCAACAAATCATATGGAAGTCCATGAGTTGGGCATTTAAGTAGGAGTTTTTTTAATCTCAGCTACATTTTATATATGGGTTCACCCTCCAATCGCTTGAAAGCTACAATGTTATCTCTGAGTTTCATCATCCTCGACGGGGGAAAGAATCTCGCATTGAATGTCGTGATACACTCATCCCACGATATGATAGAATTCTTTGGTAACTCAGCCAACCACTTGCTAGCCTCCCCCATCAGCGATAGTGGAAATAGCCTGAGCCGGATTGATTCTTGCAACACATTCTTGAATGAAAATGGGCTGCACACATCTATAAAATTTCTCACATGCTCATGTGGATCTTCATGAACCAGCCTTCCATAATGTCCCTTCATTTGGAGAAGCTGAAGAGTTGTGTTCGTTAACTCAAATATCGTATTCTAATCAGTTAGTGGTAGGCAAATTGTACCCATTTCACCCGAATAGGATGGGTTGTACACACTATTAATATCATCGATACCATCTCGGTGACCTGCTTGGCTACCATTCTCCTCTGCCTCACTCATCCTTACTTCTATTCAGCCTAATAAACACGGGGACAATGCTGCCTAAATCGATTTAACTACAGCCTACAAATTCACAAGTCAAACTTCGACAAAAGAACTCTAAATAACGCTAATCCCCGGCATCAACGCCATTTTGATTAAAGTTTCAAAGACACTTCATCCAGTTCTAAGTTTCAACGATCGCAAATCAGTATAAACCCAACTAAATGAGTTGGGGTCGATCCCACAGAGTGTAGCTTTCTTTTGAATCTGTATATGAACTTATGACAGTGACCTTTACAACTGGACAAATAGAAAGCTTAGGGGATTGACTAACCAACTACAAAGTTCAACTCAACGGGTGTACATCATTACCAACAATGTTAATTCATCGTGGGTAGAATAGATTATAGGTAAGGTACTTTTCTCTTGAACAAATACCTTATTTTCACACTGTTCTCTCGAACCTCAACACAATCCATAAGAAGATTAGCCTACATTCTCATCAATTCTTTTCTTTCGAGCTAGATACAAAGGCTGAATCTCAAGTTTCACTTTCTCAAGCTGAAATCGTAATGACCCACTAATTATGTGTAAAACCTTAAAAACCAGAATAAGAAAAAATTACAGAAATATAACTGAAGCAGTGAACCACAGAAGGGTTCACGGACCATGACAGGGTTCACGGTCCGTAGACCTGCCCGTGGCCTTGACTTGGAAGTCACCAGGCCTTGACTTCAGACCACGAGCACCCTCTCGGTCCGTGGTCTTAATGATGGGCCGTGGTGGCACCCGTAGATTCAAGGCAGTGAACCTTCCTAGCCAGCTCCTTAGACCCCCACACCTAAGTGAGGACTACGAGAACCTTCACGGTCCGTGGTCCTTCACACGGCCTGTGGGGGCATCCGTGGAGCCATATCAGTAAGCCCCCTAGCCAGTCCCTCCAGACCACAACCCAAGTAGAGACCACAAATACTTTCACGGTCCGTGGTACTTCACATGGGCCGTGGTAGGGCTCGTGGACTCAGACCCTCAGCTAGTAGTCACCAAGTCAAGACCACGACCAACTTCACGGTCCGTGGTCCCTTTTACGGTCCATGAAGGTGGCCTGGTCAGCCCGTCTGCATTTTAAGTCAAGGTTATTTCGGTATTTTCCTTATTCGTTAGACACCTAAACTACGTCGTTTTAACCCTAAATTATGAGGTTTTAGTCAATTTAAGCCTAGGAACATAACTAGAACTTACCTAAGTTAGATCATTAATCAAAACTTAAAAAAATTAGAGCGTAAGAGGAGAAGAGAAGTCAAGAACCCTAGTTCAAGAATGCAGCAAGTTTCCTCCAGTTCCAGCCCCAAAATCGAAGGATTTCTCCGTGGAATTTATCACAAGGTATGTGGGATGTCACTAGTGGGTTCCTTTCACCATTAGGTCCCTACCTTTCAGGAAGTTTCTTGATTCCCTTATTATAGCTAGACCTAGGGTTTCTTGAATGTTAGAATTATTGGGTTCTTAGCTGTTAGAATGATCCAAATCAGATTAGTATGTTAATATTCAGTTTATTGCATGAATTCCAGAACCCTAGATATGTGTTTCTTTAGTTCTTGAATTACACATGCTAGGTTAGATATTTTAGTTATTCAATAATACATCCTTCAGCTATTAATGCATCAATATCAGTTAATTATTGCATACTCAGTTTGCATGTTCAGTTTGAGCTATCTAGTAACATAGTCATAGTGTGTTAATTACTTAATCCGTTGGGAGTAGCACAGTCCCGAGTTGGATTAAGGTTCAGCGTACCCAATTAGTCCCAAAACTACTAGCCACGTAGGTTGTAAGTCCCCTCTGTGGGCATCATTTCAGTGATCACGCCAGCATGCCTCTATACCTCTGGCAGGGTATATTGGGTCCTCTCTACGGGGCGTATACATCGGACTCGATATTTAGCTCATGTGGTTTTACTATTGGTTATTAGTAGCACCAAAGCTCAGTCAGATTCTATTGCATTGACCATTTATCAGTATATCTAATATTCAGTTTCAACATGTTATAAATTGGTCACTGCATTCAGTTAGCTCAACATTCAGTATATATATCATGTTCAGATTATATCATTGCTTATTTTCTTTGTTTAGCTATGTGTTATTTCAGCTTTATTCTATCCAGCATGCGTAGTACCTTTCGAGTACTGACGCATACTCTGCGCTACATCTTCTCGTGATATAGGTTCAGGTTCTTAGCATCCAGATCACCCTTAGAAAAACGCTAAATGAAGAAAATACTACCTTAGTGTGAGTTTAGGAGATTAAATAGCGAGGGAAAGTGAAGAATTTCAAATTTTGAGTCTCTTGGCCATTATAAACCGTCCAGTTCGCGCCCATTCGGCCAAGTTAGTCGCACTTGTTGATTCATCCGGTCACTCGCTGAGTGGTCAGTTGCCCACCGATTGCTAAAATTCTTTTGTTTCTTGGGGGTCAAGATGCGGTCTATATCGAGGTAGTCTACTTGGTCGGTGATGCACTGAACTGCTTCGTAAGCACATCAAGTTTTACATGCTCTAACTTGATCTTGAATTGAGCCAAACGTCGGGTCAAGTCGGGCTCGCCTACCTCTTCGGTGATTCGCCGACTGACCGTTATCTCGCCAATCTATATTTTTCACCACTTTCCTCATTCAAACATGCACCACTAACACACCATTATTTATAAAAGCAAATTAAAACATTTAAAACCTTGGGTTGCCTCCCAACAAGCACCATATTTAACGTCTTGGCCCGATGCGAGTCCCCAATCACATTTTATTGGTGGGGTTGACCCTAGTGTTACTAGGTAACCCCAATAGTTCATTTGGGCGAAGAGGAGGCATCGCATAATTCAAGAGTGTCCTGATCAGCTAGATCGATTTAGAGTGAGAGCCAACCATTTGATTCAACACTTCAATATTCTCCTTCATCTCTTCCAACATTCAATCTTGTTCGGTGATCTTTTGGAGAATGATTTGGATTGTGTCCTCAACGCAATTGTTCTCCTTATCTCTAGACTGATTCCTCTCGTGAGGAGGTATGTGCCTCCCTTGACTCTTGCACTGGTTTTCCACCTCTGTTATTTTGGTGGCCAACTTGTTCAGCTAAATTACCAGTGCGGGTAATGTGAAGTCCCTCTCGACGTTTTTGTCCATCTCAACCTAGTTGCCACCATTTCCCTCAGCCATGCTCAAGGAACCTACCTACATCAACAAATTCAAAGAATAACAAAACTAAAAATAAGATTAGTAAACTACAATTATTAAAAGAAAAATTCATCATATACCAAAAAATTTCACGTAACACCACTCCCTAGCAGCGGCGCCATTTTAATGTTTGTGTAATCAAGGACACAACTTTTGATGCAAGTGTCAACGATCGTGCAATAGTATAACAACCCAACCAAGGGTTGGGGTCGAGTCCCAAGGGAGTGGACGTGATAATTATTGCTTAAGTGCGAAAGTGCTCGAGCTAATCATAGCTAAAGAAACAACTAAAACAATGAAATTAGGGAAAAATACAAGTATGGAGATGGGATTCTTGGGATGTGATAGGAATACGGGATAGACTAAATTATTGGGTACATGCTTTTGATAGTAAATTCATTGAGTATTTGTGACTAGGCTAGACTTTAAGAGAGATAAGCTCTCTCTCGAGCAACTTATTCCGTTTCAAATGTGTTCCTCTTAGGCACCCACTTGCCGCATGAAGAACAACCTCCGCCTTAACCCACTCACTTTCTCGAGCTGAGTGTGTGGATATAGGACTAGGGTTCACTCTCTCGAGCAGAACCTCATGTCGACCCACTCGCACTGGCCATCAATTTCGTGGTCTTAGTTTTACAACCTCTTTCTCGAGCAAGACGAAACCACATATATGAGATTATATTTGCAACTAGAACCTCATTAAGTTCATCTACAACCACTAAATAAAATCACATTTAAACTACAAATAGACTATCCACAAGCAAGACACAACAACTAATCTAACCCATATTTACAAAATCACACCCCAAGAATTGGGATTTTTGCCACCATGTAAAAGAGATAAAGAAGTATACCAATCTCAGTTTCCATCAAAGGGTATGCAAGATTAAGTTTTAAAACAAACCAAAAGTGAAGAATCTAAGAGTCCCAAGTCCAATTTCTTGAAGATGAAACCATTGAAAGCTCGAAGTTCTTCAAAACCGTCTCCAAAACATAGAGAGAATATCTCCAAATTCTGTCTAAAACTTAATAATCTAAAAAACTAAGTGAAAACAACATAAAAAAATCCTCCTTCAGAATAAAAACTGAACTAGTATTTATAGTTTTCAGAACATGTGCTCCAAATGATCTTTCAACAACGTTAGTGAGAATCGCCGATGCATTCGGTGATCCGCCCCTTGGTATACTTTGTCTCCTTTCATTAGTTTCCTTCAGGGTCTTTGTGTCCTGGATAATTAGGTGATGTAACAATGCTTCGTGGATTCGTTCGGCGATACGCCGACTACTCCTTTTCACCGCTGATTTTCTCCTTCACTTCAGGGCTCAGCACAGTGGAACAAAAGGCGAATATGCGATCTGTTGGTGATTCACCGAATGGGTTTGGTGATTCGTGGATCTTTGTTTCTTCGTTCTTTCTGCTCCTTTTTGCTAGGTAGTGTCCATGCTTTGCCTCAAACTTCAAATACCTAAAACTTAAAGGTTTTCATCAGATATCGGGTTAAAACATGCTTTTGAGGACACTAATTTCATCAAAATATAGCCCTAAATAAGTCCAAATCGTGGACTCATCACACTGTAATTTTAGGTGATCCAGATCGGGATCGACGATCATTTCTACGATGCGCTCTTTGGTCTTTTAGCCCACCAATCTGAAATCACCTTGATTTAAATCAATACTTTTGGCGACATGGTCTTCATTTGCTGATGCAGTCGGTGAGTCGCCGATAGAGGGTGTAGTTTGCTTAAGTTCTTCCTGTTCTAGGCTTAGTGTTCTGTAAATTTAGGCGATCAAAGGGTGATTTGGCAATCCGCCGAGTTCTCTCGGTGATCTTCAAGCTTGATTTTATATCTCTTTTTTAGCTTGTGTTATCCTTTTTGCCTATTAATGTCCTTGCTTTGTTCGTCCACCCATGTACCTAAAAATCAAGGATTTATCTTCAGTTCATGGCACAATTTAGGCATTTGAGGACACTAAAGCTATCTAAACAAAGCTCTAAATGAGTCTAAAACTCGAAATCATCAACCTCTCATTTCTGGAAGTCATTTCAGAAAGGTCGTGTTACTCAGGTTAATCTTAGCACAATGTTTCATCTGCAAATGAATAGTCAGGTAGAGAATACCATTCAGACCTTAAAGGACATGTTGAGAGCTTGTGTGATCAATTTCAAGGGTACTTGGGAAGATCACCTTCATCTTATAGAGTTGACCTACAATAATAGCTACCATTCAAGAATTTAGATGGCCCCTTATGAGGCATTATATGGGCGTAGATGCAGCACTCTAGTAGGTTGGTTTGAAGTAGGTGAAGCAGCCTTGATAGGGCTAGATTCAGTTCATGATTCTATGGGAAAAGTGCAGCTCATTAGAGATAGACTTAAGACAGCCCAGAGTCGCCAGAAGTACTATGCAGATGTAAGGAGAAAGGACTTGGAGTTCCAAATTGATGATTGGGTTTTCCTGAAAGTGTCACCTATGAAAGGGGTAATGAGATTTGGCAAGAAAGGGAAGGTTAGTCCCATATATGTAGGCCCATACAAGATCTTGAAAAGAGTTGGTAAAATGGCTTATGAGTTAGAGTTACTAGAAGAACTAAAAGCAATACATCTGGTCTTTCACATTTCACTGTTGAAGAAGTGTGTGGGTGATCTAACATCTACAATACCTTTAGAGAGTGTGGCTGTGAAAGATAGTCTCACTTATGAGGATGTGCCAGTTGAGATTATTGATTGTCAGGTTCGAAGGTTGAGAAACAAAGAAGCCACTTCAGTTAAAGTTTTGTGGAGGAGTCAGTCTGTAGAGGGAGCTACTTGGGAAGAAGAAGCAGCCATGAAGGCCAAGTATCCTCATCCCTTTCTTTTCTATTTCATTCCAGCTTGAGGTAATAGTTCTCCTCCAGTTTTTCAGTTACTCATGCGTAAATTCAGTCTTAGTATAATGTTACTTTAGCTGTACTTGCATTTTCACTGTATTTGCATGTTTTTGGAACATAGTTCTGTCAGAAAATTTGTTTCCAATATTTAGTGGTAGGGTTTGCAGCTCTTTCCCTCTAAATTCAGCTAGTTTAGTCTTTATTCGAGGACGAATGTTTCCAAGGGGATATAATGTAACACCCCGCATCCTAGACAACTAAATTGCAGATTTCAGAAGTTGTAGGTGCCATCGAAGGGAACCACCCACGAATCGTAAGGTGATCCACGGTCCATTCTGGTGGTCTGTGGATCACCACCTGAATCCCTCCCTAGACGCAGTCCAGAAACAAAGCTAAGGGTCCACCTACGCCGGGACCCAAAGATAGTAGGTCAGGCCACGGTTCATGGTCCATGGACGTAGGTCAGACCCTCAGCTTTCAGCCCCAGTCGCAAAAGACGGCCGACCAGCATGGACCGTTGGTCCATCCATGGTCCATCAGTCCGGTTCGTTGGTGATGCCACAACATTTAAGTGAGGGGTCGTTTAATCTTTTCCCTATGTCTTGTACCCCTACACTACGTTGTTTAACCCCTAAACTACGTAGTTTTGACCAATTTAAGCCTAGTATCTTAATTAGAATCTACCTGAAGGAAATCATTCACAAATTTTTTGAAAATTAGAGCGCAGAAGGAGAGATAGTCGACCAAGCCCTAGTCCAAGGACGCAACAAGTTTTCATCAGTTTCAGCCCTAAAATCAAAATATTTCTCCGTGAAATTCATCACAAGGTATGTGGGATTTCACTAGTGGGTTTCTTTTACCCATTATGTCCCTAGAATTCTTTCAGATTCTTGATTCCCTTCATATTATCTAAACCTAGGATTTCTAGAATCTCAGCAAATCATTATGGATTAGTTGCTTTAATGTTCCTAATTAGATTATCATGATTTTTGTATTGTTTTGTGTAGATTCTTTCATAAACTCAGAACCTTAGCCATGTAGTTCTTTTAGTTTATGAAGTACACATGCTGGGTCAGTTATTTCAGATATAAATGCCTCAGATTCAAATGTGTCATTATTTAGCACATTAATATTGCATTTTGAGTTAGCATGTCAGTATTTTGAGCTATCTATTATTGCAGAAATTGAGTCATAAAGTGTTAATAACATAATCAACTGGAGTAGCTTAATAACAAATGGACTAGGGTCAGTAACCCTTAAGTCTCAGAACTACATGCCCTCGTAGGTTGTAAGTCCCCTCTGTGGGTATCAATTTAGTGATCATGCCAATCATGCTTCTACACCTCTGGCAGGGTATATTGGGTCCTCTCTATGGGGCGTATACTTCGGACTCCACATTTAGCTCATGTGGTTTTATAACGGCTATTAGTAGCTCCCTTACAATCAAATTCTATTGCATTGACCATGTTATTAGGTACAGTCAGATTTCAGTCTCAGCATGTTATAAACTTGGTTATTGCATTTAGTTAGTTCATGTTCAGTATTCGCATTATTGTATCATGCTTATCTCTTATCATTGCTCAGATATATGCTTTGGTTTAGTTGTGTTTATTGTTCCACTTTATTCTATCCTGCATGCTCAGTACCTTCCAAGTACTGACGCATACTCTGCGCTACATCTTCTCGTGATGTAGGTTCAAGTCCTTAGCTTTCAGATCACACATAGATTTGTTCCTGATCTTCAGCTCATCAACATCAGTGGTGAGTCCTCATTCTCTAAGGGCGACAAACAGTTTTCCTTTCTATTTTTAGTCTTTAGTTTCAGTTTGGCTAGATTTAACTGTGGCATGTCCCAGCACTTCTAGTCAGTTAGAGGCTTATATTAAGAACTAGTTAGATTCGGCTTTAGCATTTGAATTTGACCTTTCAGTTATTGTTAAACTTTGAGTTTTTATATATTCAAATAGTTTATGGGTATTCCCCATCATTTCGGATTACATGATGATTTCGCTTCAGCACAATATTTCTTTACTTTAGTTTATTTAGTATGCTTATGCTATGCCAGCAGGGTTAGCTTGGGGTCACTCGTGATGCTGGGTCCCGTGTCCTGGGGGTAGATTCGGGGCGTGACAAAATAACTCAAGTCTTGAAAGTTAAACTTTCTGAAGTCTACTACCACGAGACTAACTTTAGCTTGTCAGTCCATCCATGAGCCGTTCTGGTGGCTCATATAATTTTATCTAAAACTTTATATTTTTTGAATTTCTCAAACACTGACCCGACTGGACATCAATGATCTATGGTTCAACTTTTCCACAACTTTTCAACTTCCAAGGACTTTTACACTTTTTAGGTGTTACAATATCTCCCCCTTGGGAACATTCGTCCTCGAATGAGATTCAACTAAGTACGAATAGACTAGGGAAGAGACCTAATAGCCCAACATTAATTCAAATCACATAAGAATGCATAAAACCGATGATTAATCAACTCCAAGATAAAACATAAAGGTTAAAATTGATTTCATGAACATGCTTGGATATGGAAACATGAGAATTTCTTAAACGCATGAATCCGATAAAATACATAGGAGGAAAGAATACCTCACACTGAAAATGAAGCGGAGGTAAATAAATGGGGGTACTAGGACATCATATCAGCTAGCTTTGCCCTGCCTAGTAGCAAACTCCACTAACTAATTCATCCAAAGAACTTTCACAGAAACCACTTCTTTGTTTCTCAAATTACAGAACTTGGCAATATAGAATCTCAACCAGAACTTCTTGATAAGAGAGACTTCCCTTCATGCGAACACTTTCTAGTAGCACAACTAAAGTAGGATCACTAATACACTTTTTCAAAAAGGAAACATGGAATATGGGATGCACTTATACTAAGTCTGGAAAAAAATCCAGCTCATAGGTCATCTTTCTGAAATCCCTTAAAAATAGATACGAGCCTACATAGCAAGGAATGATCTTCCCTTTCTTACCAAATCTCATCACACCCTACATGGGTGAAATTTTCAAATAAATCCAATCATCAACATTGAATTCAAGTTCCCTTCTCCTCACATATGCATAAGATTTATGTCTACTCCGAGTTTCTCAATCTATCCCTTATGAGTCGAACCATTTCCATCACCTCATGAACTAAATTGGGCCATATCAAAGAGACATTACCAACTTTTAACCAACCAATAGGATATCTACACCTCATACGTTAAAAGGCCTCAAATGGAGCAATCTGAGTACTTGCGTGATAACTATTATTATAAGATAACTAAATCAAAGGCAAATAATCATTCTAATTACACTTTAAAGTCCAGAAAACAAGCTTTCAACATATCCTCCAAAATCTCTACAATTCGCTCAGCCTGACCATCTGTCTGCAGGTGAAAAGTTGTGTTAATCTTAACTTGTACCAAGTTCTTCTGAAACAATATCCAAAACAAAGTACTAGGTATGTCTGTCTGAAATGATGGATAAGGGTGCTCTGTGCAACTTAACCATCTCCCGAATATAGAGCCTATCATAGTCTTTGGCTGAATAAAAGGTCTTTACGGGAAGAAAATGTGTTGACTTAGTCATTCTTTGTACAACAATCCAAATAGAATCATGCCGTCGACGAGTACTAGATAAATCTATAATTGATTCAAATCTTCCCACTTCCAAGTAGGAACGCTAATATCTTGAGTCATACCTCCTAGTTTTTTATGTTTAACATTCACTTGTTTACAATTTGGACCACAAATTCCAGAATAACCCTCTTTATCTCATTCCACCAATAGATTTCCCTTAGATCACAATACATATTAGTGGATACAAGGTGATTAGATCTGTTTGCTTCTAATTAAATACTATGCCTCAACTCATCAACATTCAGAATACACAAACGACCTTGATAGAGAAATATACCATCTCCCCCTTAGGATAAAGCCTCAATAATTTTTTCTGAAATTGTCTTCTGAAATTCAACCAAAGTCGCATTATCTTGTTCTACCTCAACATTTGACATATGAGATGATTTTGAACAATTTTTCACAATAATACCACCATTCTCTAAAATGAGAAGGTACACTCATGCGCAAGTTCACACAGAAACTAAAACATGCCCCATAAGCCCAACAGGTACACAAAATAGCTATATCTACTAAGAAAAAGTCACGATGAGTCCAAAGTCAGAGAAAGCATAACCTCAACCTCAAATTGGGGATAGCCTTCGATGTAACCAATAAGAGTTTTGCATTGACAAGGAGTGCAGAGTGTGGTCCTCAAACCACGGATACCCTCCAAAGAGAAATAAGTTGTAGCCGATGCGTACTAACTCTGAAGAAGATAAAGTGCAACATGGCTAGGCCTTAAATCTACAACTATAATGGTTTCCAAAGGACCTCATATCAACTCATCAACGTAGAACCACTGTGAAACGGCGTCCACTCTCTGATAATAAACATAAAGCTCCAAGCTCGAACCATCTGTATTCCCTAGGTGCCAAGCGAAGCCCAAACCCAACCACAAATCACGAGGCCATTAAGAAATGGAGAATAGATAAAAGGTCATAAAACCTAAGACAAAGCCTAATCTAAGGTTGTTTCTATTAAAACCATATCTGCTACAAGGAGCTAAATAGTCCAAAACAACGTTAGAATAGATATAAGGCCAAACGGCTCCAAAAATCACAAATCTAAGCCAACACTAGTCTAAGCCTAGACTAAGACCAACAATAGTAAAATCCAAAAAGAATAAGAACAATGTAAGGATGATCACTATTGACAACTAATATGCTTCAAATCCCAAAAAGCCTAATATAAGCATAAAAAATAAATTCTAAGTAAACTAGCATGAATGACAAGGTTCCCACCCCTAATTCACACAAATAAACATTTTGTTACAAAATCAAGCTTAATCTAAGGATTGAGTGGTCGTAACATACCTTAACGATGACCGTGCACACTCTAAATAATGTCTCTAGAGCTTTTTCCTTCTGAATGGCCTCTGAACACTGCCACACTATCAAATACAAAATCATAATGTTAATTTGTTCATTTAGACACTAAATTAATTTAAATTAAAGACGAGTCAAAATTGGAGTTAAAAGAGAAAATGTAGGACTCGTGTTGGAAATTCTAGAATAGACACTCTCAAAAGGTCTGAATTTGTTCCCCTAACTTATGTTCGAAAATGGAACACAATTCAGGGCTCGAAATAATGTAATCAACCATCATGCACTAGTTTAACATTTAAAGAACACCAAATAGGCTAATAAAGCCACTAAACACTAAGTTTAACCTCATAGCCCTGAATATTCCAAATTCATTAAGCTTCAAATCAAATAATTCCAAGTTATAATGAGGGAGAAATCACCAATTCAATATTTAGAGTAAGAGCTGAACGGGTTGGCTCTGGTCTTTATTTAAAAGGCCAGATCGATTAACTCTTTGCAAATGTGGCTAGAAAGGCCCACAAATGTGGAGGCTCAATAGGATTACCCTTTGTGAATGTGGAGAGATTCCCGTGGATGCAATGGCAAAGAAGACTGAGGGTCATGAACATGGCGGGACCCATATGATCGTGGAGGGTTAAAAACCCAGGCCACTGTGAATGTGTAAGAGGCCCATAATTTTCGTGACCAGGTCCAGTGGTCTTTGTGTGTTATGCCTCGAGCCTACACCATAGACGTGGCCGACACTAGAGAACTATTGTTGATCCCCAAGTGAACCCTTAGCCAAGCTGACTATAGGGCTTGACATAAAATACAAAAAACCAAATTACAGAATCGAAATTTTTGGTTATTTGGTATTTGGTAATCGATATTCATTATTGTATACAAGAGTAAGGTTTTAAAATTATGGTATTCAGGTTTTGGCTTAGTATGAGACATTAGAACCATTTGGTACTCGGTATTTCCCGAATACCAAATTATTTACTTAATGAAGGTCATGTATCAACATATCCATTACTCATTAGTACAAGTCCAAAGAGAAATTTAAAGAATAAGCATGAATAATCCAAATACATGTCTTTTAGTTTTATCAATTTACTTTTCTTGATGTCTTCTTACTTGTTGATCTTCTATTATATCATGTGTCCACATAAAAACAAGAAATGACCAGAGAAATAGTATTAGCTTTGTAATACAATTGTCTATAACTTTAATACGGTATTACCAAAAACCCTACCAAACCGAAGTTTAATTTACCATTTTCCGAATTACCAAACCAAAATTGAAAATTTTGGTATTTGGTATCTACTTTTAACTACCAATTACTGAATTACAGAACTTGAAATTTGAGAAATCCAAACTGATTACTGAATTCCCACCCCTTGACTATTTAGCGGAAGACTAACTAAAGCAGCCTTAGGTTTTAAAACAGAATTTAATTTCAAAAGTCTCAAAACTTCTCAAACTCAAACTCTCTCAATATAGTATACTCAAAATTATCTGAAAATACTCTAAAACAATGATAGTTTGCCAAAATAGTTCAAAGGAAATACTGAAAGAAACTCAACAGTAACTATATATGGAGCCTCTATAGTTCAACATGGATGTCGGCATAAGACCCATGACACCTCAAAACTCCTAAACTGAAATACAAAATTGAAGTCCTATGGAATGCAATGAAGGCTTACCAAAGCTAGTAAGAAGTGCAAAGTGATCTCAATAGAGCGCCTTTCCTTGATCTTGAACACCTATATTTGTATCATGAAAAGATGCAGGTCGAATGAAATCAGTACATTGAATGTACGAGTATGTAATATAGCCGAAGCAAAATGACAGAATGAAAAGCCTACAATAGATATAAATATATACTTAACTGAATGTAAAGAAATAAATGAGTGAAATCATTTAACCTTTACAAATACTTACTCGCATTTGCACTGAACATATTAAGTGGTATGATAAAAATACACTTTTAACTCTATTTAGGAGATTCTCTAACTAACAACCAACAATATGAGAGACGTGATGATACATCGTCTCACCCACGCTGCCAGAACTTTCCTATAACTTACCGGGATATAGAGCATCTTAAATTAGTGGATCCACTAATGTTCTGCTTGAAATCAATAAGGAGTCGTCTAAAAAGTACGATCCTTTATCCATTGCAAGGTGCTTATGTGTTTACAAAAATTGACTCAAGGTCGGGATACGATCAATTGAAGATTAGGCATGAGTTTACTATGAATGTGAATTGTCTGAACTCATACCCATATCGAGGCTCAATACTACTCCCAATAAATATATACTGATACTCAAATGTATAAAACATATTTTTTCTCAATTTGTGGTAATTGCTCAAAATATCCTCTTAGTATCTATACTCATACTATCATTTGAAAAATAAAAAATTCTCTTTTCTTAATGTAAATTAAATGATACATTTGGGAATACTTAGTTCTCTTATACACTTACTCAAATCATGTTTAAAACTCTTTCTCAAAACTCATCTTTGCTCTCTCAAAAAATCAGTTTAAGACAAAAATGTTTGCTTTAAAAGTTTCTCAAAAATTATAACTCAAAATAGGGTTCATACTAAAATATAGACATGAGCAAAATAACTCAAGAATCTCAATAACAATATAGAAAATTCAATAATCATAAATCAAGAACTTACTGAATGATACTACTCATCTCAAGAATACACGAAACCCACAATAAAACCATAGATTTCTCTTTTACTTAATTTAGATAGATGTAGGGCACGAGGACGAACTCAGTCCATCACAGTGATCGCCTTACATAATTGAAAGAAAAAAGTTTTGAAGAAGAACTTAATTGGAAGACTTGAAACCATAACTTTTGTGTGTTTTGCGGTTTTTCTTGGAGATGAAGAGTGGAAAGAAATCTTGGATTGAAAACTTAGGATTCCTGAAGAGAATCTTGAACTTAGAGTGTTTAGATCTTGAGAAATTGGATAAATCCTTTCTTGGAGTTCTTGATCTTTGAAAGAATGAGAATAGGAGATTTTGAGAGCTGCTATTCGTATAATGATGGTATTAAGTTGTAATATGGAGTTAGGGAAGTTGATTGAGGATAAAAGGTCAAGAATACCCTTTTAGGAATGTAAGAGGACCATAAAAATCAAAGAAAACGACATTTTAATGAATCACATCGACCAAATAGGGGATCTGGAGTCCCCCCTCATCGATAATACTCGGCAAGTCACCCATAGGGACTTTAGAACGCCCAACTAGACAGAAACTTAAGGTTTTCAAGACATTTGGGAGAGCTAATTCAACGATTCGCCAACCCATTTATCGGATCACCGATTGAGCAGGTGAGTTCACCAAATTTCCTTGTCGGGGTATTTTCAGTAAAATGACTAACTTTTTACTCCAAACTCGAAATAAGGCAACTTGGTGGAGTTGAAAAGAGGACTCATAGTCCTGTAATTTGATAGGTCATAGGTCACCTAATTCATTATATGTTGAGAGATATGAGCATTTTAAATTGACCTTTATATAAACTCACGCATGAACTTAGACTACACAAATGCTTTGAACTTGGCTTAGTTTTTGAGGTCCTTTATAATCCTAGATCACTTTAGATACTCCTTATACACTTGGTAAATGGTCTTATAACACAAGATCATGTAGGATATTATGCGTTTCAAGCTCATATACTTACGACAAATTATTTCGATTTTATGGTTAGAGTTGCGAGGTGTTATAGAATTATTCAAGTCCTAGATTAGAAATTTTTTGGGTGTTACAATATCTCCCCCTTGAGATCATTCGTCCTCGAATGACGGATGAACTGAGCATGGAAAGGGAAGGATTACTCTTACTATCTTTATGACTTATGAACTTGCCTACTAACATAGGCAGAACTGATTCATACTAAGATTTTGGAACTGTCTACAACATATAAGTCACGAACTATATGAATTTGAACATAGTCACGCTCTATATGAAGTTATTTGACATGAAACAAGGGTACCTAGGCATATTGTAAGAATAGGATTACTATGCCTTAAGCAATACGAGTGCTAACTTTCAAGCCTAGAAACACCTCTAAACCATGCCCTCCTTTCTTAATACCACACCTCATTAGCTGCAACTACCTCCTACAAGGGTATGTGACTACTCTTACCAAAGTAGAAGTCAAAGTAGCTGCTCTTACTCTGTTCAAGCTTAATTCTAAATCACAAGGTGCTAAAAATAAGATGTTTATATTAATCTAAACCACAAGATTCAGGTTTTATACTTTTATAGAGATTCTCATCCATAGAATATTACTTTTTACCACCACATTCAATCAACCTTGAGTCATAATTAAGAACCACCTAATGCATTATTCATTCATCAACACACATTCAAGCCTACAATTATAACCACTCCAGGTACTCCTACTGACCAATCTTTCTGAGAATTTCTCATTCTCTTGTCATCCCTACCAGTTGAAAATTCATGCATTACTACTAGTAACTGACTTAACTAATCTCATCTAACTACTACTCGTCATAAAACCTCATCTCCTTCTTCCTTTGGTTTTATAACTTTAGATGGAATAATCACACTACCACTACCATAATAAGAAACATCAACCCTCTCCTATCTATTATCACACAATAATTATTGACAACATCATTCTCGAAACTAAAAAGGATCACTGAAAGAAATTAGAGAGAAGGATCATAAGACTGATTTATTTAAGACATCTGATATAAGAATACATATGACATACAATTATTTTGTTAGACATTGAGGGTAAATAATGAATTCGTGAGACTGAGCATACTATGTTATAGGAGTGCTTATATGAATAGGTTTATACCGTGATGCTGATATCTTTAGCATAACTTTATAGAGTAAGATTGAGATCAATGGACTAAAGTCATTGCCCCTCATTCTTGAAATTGAGCATAAATGTGAAAATTTATTAAGTGTATGAGCGTAGGTCAACACAATTTTGTTATTAGAAACATCAATATGTGTTGTAAAAACTGAACTTTGAGAAATATGGTAGAGTAAGAATGGATTGATGTATCACTAAAAAAATTTCTGAAGACATCACTGTATGATTCTCCACACTTGACTTGGTTTCTCATCTTATCATCTCCCCCTTAGGTCTGGAGTCAACACTTTAAAGCTATGGATCTATTCCATTATCTCTAAACTCGTTTACATTCACTTTACCCTAGTACTTAGGAAATCCTAATCTCATGGGTACTAGACTTCCCACGTGTAGGTTCTAATACTCCTTGCATTACTTCTTTCTGAGATGATTCTCTTAACTTCTTCCCTCTTATATAGAATTATTTCTATAATAGGTATCCACATTAGCTTATCAAGCAGCTTAATCTAACACTTAATAGTCTGAATTCTCCTTCTTGGCCCACTAACACCATCATTCTTAGTTCATATCTACCTACTTGGAGGAAACTTGAGCTATATTCAAGAGACTTATCACTGGCTATATATGATTCCTTTGACCAAACTATTATGGGTAATAAATAATGCTAACATTAGACTACTCAGTACTGAAAAATCGACTATACTATCTAGGCACAGATGAAAAATGATAAACTTAATTAGAACCTCGTCTGACTATATACTATCGTGAGTACACCCCTTAATGCTCTTACTAAACCAATGTCTTAGCCATACCTTATTTCTCTCCTCTAAGGGTCATAACACAACACGTGTACCACTCACATTCATTGCAACTAACATGTTACTTCCTCACCTACTTTATGCCAATCTCAAAACTAACATCATCACCCTCATGTTTCCATCCTTTTATGTCACGATTCTTATCTCAAATTCAAGCTTAGTACCTAGTGGTTAACACGAATACCATTAATATTGCTCGCATACTATTCTAACTTTATTACAACTACTAGATAAAAGAAACACCTTCCCACTAACATCTCATGACAAGTAGTCAGTCTTTATCTCCTAGTCTACCTATTTACAAATTAGCATCACAATTCCTTTCACAACCTAAGTAGTATTTACCCATTCATTATACATCATTTCCTAATTATTCCTACAACCCTCAAAATACCATGGGGATCTCCCTTAAAAAATCATAAGCCTAGCTTAGATATATTACCTCATGAATACTCTGCTCTTTTATTCCACACCTATAGTTGGTCTTCACTAATGTAATGACAAATCAACATAAAATAATTTCTAGTTAATGAATATTCTAACTCATCATAAATAGTAACTATTCCTCTACCTTTTATCATGAAATCCATATAAAATTATTATTCTTTAGTCTATACATAAAGGAAAGCTCTTCATTAATAACTTACTAAGTACATGACTGTAACTAAACACTTTACTTAATAGCTAATGATAAACGGTCAACTACACTTAATTCCAATACTAGGTGTAGGTGATCGTAATCTAATTTAAAACCCAATGAAGAATTGGGGTCGAACCCATAGGGAGCCGTACAAGTTCAAATTCAGTTACGAAGTTACAAATGTGGTCTAATTGGTTATATGAAAAGAAATTATCGAAAACATTTAGATAAATTGAATGTGTTAAAAACATATGTCAGATGTGGGGAATTCATTTGTCAATTAAAAAGTAAAACAAGTACGAAAACAGGGAAATCAACAATGTAGAGAGGAATTCTTGAGATGTCATCGATTAAAGGGTAATTTTTCTATATGGGTAATTGAAATTTACTAACGATTTCTATATCTCAATAGGTAGACTAGACTATAAGTGCAATAGCCTTCTCTCAAACAACTATTACGATTCAAGTGAGTTCTCTTGAACCTCTACAAGCTTAACAAGATAAACAGTCCAAAACCTTAATTTATCTACTCTCTCGAGTTAGATAGGTAGAATCAAGTTTAAGATTCACTCTCTCGAGCTGAACCCACATCAACCCAATAACTACAATCATTAATCGAAAACCTTAGTTCTGAACCCTCTTTCTCAAGCAAGCCCAGAACTGTAAGTTAGAATTGCTTTTGTAAATAAAATTCATAGGTTTATACACAATTATTGAATAAACCCACTTCAATTAAACATTAAAATGAGTATAAATCAATACCTATAAGCTAAATAAGCCAATAATTACATGATCACACCGCGAAAATTGGAGTTTTAGCTACACATCATAAAAAGCGAAAACAATTACAGACTATATTAGCCATGAGTTGGGTAATAGCTTCCATGTTTCTACAATGCTTCAAATTGATTTAGTTTAAAAACCCAATAGCAATTTCTCAAAACTAAGTCTCATAAGGTTCAAAATCTACAGTGGAAATTAGAAAACTTAGAGAAAACTAAAACTCTCCAAAATTTCGGAATCAGAACCCCCCACTCTTCATTTTAAATTTCAATTTATAGTTCCCTAGATTTTGACCTTCAGGGCCATTAGGCGAAGTAAGTCGGGCTCGCCATCCCGGTTGGTGATTCGCCCTTTACTCTAGTCCATCGCCGGTTTGCCTTGGTTCTTAGTCCTCAGGGTTTTGTGACTTTAAGCAATAGAGGTCGATGTCGCCGAGTCGCTCGGCGGTCTGCCGACTGTCCATTTTTGTCTCCATGTAGGTTCTTACCCAAGGCTGGCATGCTGGAACTTCAGGAGAGCTAAAGAGCCACTAGGCGATTTGCCAAGTGGTCTTGGCGATCACCGGGATTGACTTCCTTCAACTTCTTCAGCTTTTTCACTTCTTTTTGCAAGGAAATGTCCTTGCCTTGCTCCTTAGCTTACATTGCTTCAAATCAACACTTAAACATTAGCTTAGAGCATAAATTAGGCATTTGAGAACACGTAAAGTATGAATACAAATCCCTAAATGAGTCAAAATTGCGGACGCATCAACACCTCCAACTTAATTTTTTGCTTGCCCTCAAGTTAAACTTAAGATCAATTAGTTCAACAACGATGTCTACAAACAGTGCCGCTCAAGACTCTACACAAATGCACACAAAAGGTTCAAACTACACATAAAATGCTCAATTGTCCACTCTAAGTTTCAAATCGTGACTCACCATTACCATGTATATTCAAGCTCACAATATGTGATTCAAATGCAAGTTCAATCTCGACAAAAGTATTCAAATTCTCTCACAACAAAGATGATTCCATGCTCATACAAGATTTCCCAACAATTTAAAATACCAGAATCTAATACAACTCTCACACTCACAAAGATGAACAGATGCATGATTCCACCCATAGGTTTGCCGTTATTTTCCAATCAACATTCGTTTCAGCTCACTCAAGATCACAAAGGTCTTTTCAAGCCTTGTAATGGGGCTAAGTGTAATGGTATTGTTATTTTGGCTTAACGGCTTCTACCTTCATGAAACATGGCCTGAAAATCTCTTTTTATCCTCCTCGTTCACATTCAAACATGTTCTTAATTCACCCCATTATTCAACTAAATATGATTTACCGAATACTCCATTTCTTTTACTCTTTTAACACACTTTATTTGACAACACTTCTTTTTCATTGTTTTTCTTTTCTTTTCCTCTTTTTTTTATTTTTTAATATGGAGATGTTTCATCTTTTTTCAAAACAATCCATAAAGGGGGATTTTTTCACACTTCTTGACTTTGCTCCTTTTTCATCACACCCCAACTTAGGATTTTTGCCTAAGTTGGCTATTCAAACGAACCAATACTTCATGAAGGTTATAGGTGATGGGATAAAGAGGTCAAAGTTGTTCGAGTTTCTTCCAAAGAAAAGGATAGGCTCAAAAGGTGCAAATGAAAGGTTCACACTTCTCACAAGGTGGCCACAAAGAGGTAAATTATCAATTTGGTTCACTCTTTAAAACATTTGCCTAAGATCATTTCAATCGCTTGCTTCAATCAATCAATCAGACAACGAGGTAAATTCTAGGTGTCATCAAGCACAATATTCAAGACAACCTCACCACACAAGGCATTCGATACAATTATCAAACAAGACTCCACATTTTCTAGCTAGCGTGCAATGCTCATCACAATAGACATAATAGACAATCGGCTAGTCACAACGAGATGCTAAAAGTTCACATATTGCCTATGTAACTTGGTTTGACTCATCGTATCCGCACATTCATGTTGTTCAATCAAGATAAATATTCAAGTCATCGGTATTGACCACAACTGAGACTCAAATTTGGAAGAGAACAACAACAATCTCACACAAAAGAGGTGGCAAAACTTTTGAAATCGGTATAAAATATAAAACCATTTTAATATTAAAAACCATGGATCATTAACCAAGATATATATATATATATATGAACACCACTAAGAAAATATCATACACATAATCAAAATCAACAACAAACCAATATTCACAAAAATAGCCCAATAGAGGTGGGTATGGAAATACCTCACCCCGCCAATAAAAATAATCAATTGTCCTCAAATGCAAAGAAATAATAATAAAAATTCTAAAATTAGCAGAAAAGGAGGCAAAGAGTCATCCTGTCAAGCTAAGAATGGGTGAAGTTGGCATGTCGGTAACTCCCTCTGTCATGTCTGTCGGGGCATCAGTGCCCGGTACGTCAACATCCATGGTTACACTGGAGCCCACCATAGAAACGTCCCTCAAAGTGGCTTGCACAACTGTATCCACCATGGCCCCCTCTAGGTCTGCCAAATCATCACAGACAATTATATCTCTAACATCTAGTTGCTCCTCATTTGTCTCCACCTCAAACTCGGCATCAACATCATCAGCCCTAGTATCATCTCTGGTCGTAGTAGCCGGAGGGACCTCAGAACTGGCCGGAACATCTACACTCGACACCTCAGGAATCTCCACAGTACCAAAGAACATGGATAAATCAGTGCAGTTCTGTAACACCCCGTATTCGAAAATAGAGATTTCAGATTTCTGGTGTTACAGGTGGCACTCACGGACACCATCCACGGACCGTAGATGGACTTACGGTCCGTCCTGCAGGTCTGTGGTTCGTGACAGAAAACTTCCCTAGAACTCACTCAGAAAATTTGGCCAAGTGTTGACCCACGACCGAACTTACGGTCCGTAGGTCAGGTCACGGATCGTAGTTCGTGTCCGTCGATCGATGCCCCAAAAGCCCAGCTTCAGCCCCGATTGATGGTTGACCAGCACGGACCATCAATCGATCCACGGTCCGTAGGTCTGACCTTAGATGAGGATCAGTAGCCAGTTAGCTAAAAATTGTTGATGGATCAACTTCAGATGGTCATAACGTTTAGCACAAAAATAATTGTGTGTCCTATGGCCTATGGTAAGATAGATAATTGAATTAACTTTCCAACGCCACGAAGTTTGCTAAAATCCGTCCTCCGAGTAAAAAGTTATGCTCGTTTTAGTGAAGCCCTGTCAGGCAGACTCAATTGACGGACCCAATCTACGGACCGTCGATTGAATGACGGCCCGTCAGTCCAATCCATCGATCACTCCGACAGCAGTTAAGTCAGGGGTCTTTTGGTCTTTTCCTATTTCGTTTAACCTCTTAGATACGTCGTTTAAACCCTAAATCACGAGGTTTTAGTCAGTTTAAGCCTAGAAACAGAAATAGAACTTACCTTAGTCAAAATCATTAATCAAAACTTAGAAAATTAGAACGCTAAAAGGAGAAGAGAAGTCAAGAACGCAGCAAGTTTCCTTCAGCTCCAGGTCCAAAATCGAAAGATTTCTCATTGGAATTCGTCACCAGGTATGTGAGATTTCACTAGTGGGTTCCTTTCACCCATTAGGTCCCTAGAATTCAGTCAGATTCTTGATTCCATGATTATGAATAGTATGGTATCTAGATATACAATTAATGTTTATGCAGTATGACTTCCCAAGTCATCAATGATCATAGTATAATATGATGTTGAATTGTTTTCTAAAAAGGAGTTTTCACGTATGAGTATCTACATGTCAGTATTTTGAGCTATTCAGTATTTCAGTCATAATATATTCAATTTTACATGCCTCAGTTTATGAATGCATCATTATCAGATTAATTGTTGCATTCTCAGTTGCATGTTCAATTTCGAGCTATCCAGTATTTACAGAAATTTAGTCATAACCAGTTAACCACTTAATTCATTGGGAGTAGCATAATACCGAGTTGGACTAGGGTTCAGCGTACCCATATAGTCCCAGAACTACGAGCCATGTAGGTGTAAGTCCCCTATGTGGGCAACATCAGTTTAGTGATCACGCCAGCATGCCTCTATACCTCTGGCAGGGTATATTGGGTCCTCTCGATGGGGCGTATACATCGAAATCCACATTTAGCTCATGCAGTTTTATGTCGGTGATTAGTAGCTCCCACAGTTCAGTCAGACTCTATTGCATTGACCATATTTCAGTACAGTCAGTATTTAATCTCAACATGTTATTAATTTTGTCATTGTATCAGTTAGCTCAGTATTCAGTATTTTCTGTATCTATATCATGTTCAGATTATTTCATTGCTTTGTTCAGTTATATGTTATTTCAGCTTTACTCTATCCTGCATGCTCAGTACCTTTCAAGTACTGACGCATACGTGCGCTACATCTTCTCGTGATGTAGGTTCAGGTTCTCAGCATCCAGATCACGCTTAGATCGGTTCCTGATCTTCAGTTCAGCAGCATCAGTGGTGAGTCCTCATTCTTTGAGGACTAGTGACATGTTTTTCTTTATCACTTTTAGTCTTTAGTCTAAGTTTTGCTAGATCTAGGTGGGGCATGTCGCCACATTTCTAGTCAGTTTAGAGGGTTATTTGAGACATAGTTAGATTTAGCTTAGTATTGAGTTAGTATCTTCTTTGTATTAAACTCATCAGTTGTCATATATCTCAGTTATAGAATATGGGTATTCCCCATCTCTTCAGTTTATTTATGATTTAGCTTCCGCATCAGTTTAGTTTTTTTTGTATGCTCATGATTATGCCAGCAGGGTTAGCTTGGGATCACTTGTGGTCCTAGGTCCCGTGTCCACGTCTCAGGGGTAGCTCGGGGCGTAACAAATTTGGTATCAGAGCATTAGGTTTAAGTGTCCTACGATGTCTGAAAATCCGCACTAAGTAGAGTCCTTTTCATGGGTCTGAAGTGCACCACATCTATTGAGAGGGAGGCTATGAAGTGTTTTAGGAAACCTTCACTTTCTTGATGTTCTATCGTGCGTTTGTATGATCTCCTTTCTAATCCATCGTTATGCGCTTAAGATCATGCCTCCTCGTAGAGCTTATGCCAGGAACGCAAATGCAGCTCCTCCAGTACCTGATCAAGAAGTGTTGAATGCAGAGTTCAGGAATGCCATTCAGATGTTGGCTCAGCGTATGACCACCCAGAACAATCAGCAGGTCCCAATTCCTACTAATATAAATGGTGGATCAGTGACAGCTAGAGTTTGAGATATTTATAAGCATGAATCCGCCTGAGTTTAGGGTTACAAGTTGGTGAAGACCCACTAAACTTCATTGATGAGGTTAAGAAAATCTTTGGAGTAATGCAAGTGACTGATAATGGTAAGGTTGAGTTGGCATCCTAACAGTTTAAGGATGTGGCTCACATATGGTACACTCAGCGGAAAGATTCAGGGGCTACTTTATCTTTTATGACTCCTTATATAGCAGTCCAATTCAGTGTTAGTCCAGAAACTCTTTCAGAACCCTTCTCAGTCTCTACTCCAGTGAGTGACTCAGTTATAGCTAGACGGGTATATAGAAATTGCCCTGTCACAGTGTCTTAGAAAATCACCTCAGCAGATCTTGTAGAGTAATAAATGGTAGACTTCGATGTCATTCTAGGCATGGATTGATTACATTCATGTTATGCCTCAGTCGATTGTAGAACTAGGATTGTTCGTGTTCAGTTTCCAGAAGAACCAATCCTAGAATGGAAGGGTAGTAGCTTAGCGCCTATGGGCCGATTCATTTCTTACCTTAAGGCTAGAAAGATGATCTCTAAGGGTTATCTCTATCATCTAGTTTGGGTTAAGGATTCTAGTTCCAAATCCCCAACTCTCGAGTTAGTTTCTGTAGTCAGTGAGTTTTCAGAAGTGTTCCTAGAAGATCTTCCTAGAGTTCCTCCCGAAAGGGAAATCGACTTTGGAATTGATCTCCTTCCAGATACCCAGCCCATATCTATCCCTCCTTACAGAATGGCTCCAGCTTAGCTTAAGGAATTGAAAGAGCAGTTGAAAGACCTTCTAGATAAGGGTTTCATCAGACCTAGTATTTTGCCATGGGGTGCACCAGTGTTGTTCGTAAAGAAGAAAGATGGTTCTCTCAGAATATGCATTGACTATAGGCAGTTGAACAAAGTCACAATCAACCCATCCCCTAGATTGATGACTTGTTTGACCAACTTCAGGGTGCTAGTCATCTCTCAAAGATAGACCTTAGATCGGGTTATCATCAGCATAAAGTCAGAGATAGTGACATTCCGAAGACAGCCTTCAGGACTCGGTATGGTCATTATGAATTTGTAGTCATGTCATTTGGACTAACCAATGCTCCTGCAGCTTTCATGGATTTGATGAACATAGTGTTTAAGCAGTACTTGGACTTGTTCGTTATCGTCTTTATTGATGATATCCTCATTTACTTTAGGAATGAGGAAGAACATGCGAGTCATTTGAGAGTTGTTTTGCAAACTCTCAAAGATCGTCAGTTATTTGCAAAATTTAACAAGTGCGAGTTTTGGTTACAATCAGTTGCTTTTCTTGGGCATATTGTGTCTAGTGAAGGAATTCGAGTAGATTCCCAGAAGATAGAAGCAGTGAAACAATGGCCCAGACCTACCTCTACTACAGATATCAGAAGTTTCTTGGGTCTAGAGGGTTATTACAGACGGTTTGTGGAAGGATTTTCATCCATAGCCTCACCATTGACTAGGTTGACTCAGAAGATGGCCAAGTTTCGATGGTCAGATGATTGTGACAAAAGCTTCACGGAATTGAAAACAAGGTTGACTACAGCTCATGTCTTGACTCTACCAAAGGGTTCAGATGGTTATGTGATCTATTGTGATGCATCCAGGGTTGGCCTAGGTTGTGTGTTGATGCAGCGAGGTAAGGTTATAGCTTATGCTTCTAGACAACTTAAGGCGCACGAGAAGAACTACCCAACTTATGACCTCGAGCTAGCAGCAGTGGTGTTTGCACTTAAGATTTGGAAACATTACTTGTATGGTGTTCACGTAGATGTTTTCATAAACCATAAGAGCCTTCAGTATGTGTTCACCCAGAAAGAATTGAATCTTCGCCAGAGAAGATGGCTAGAGTTCCTCAAAGATTATGATATGAGCGTGCATTACCATCCAGGTAAGGCGAATGTAGTAGCAGATGCTCTTAGCAGATTATCCATGGTAGTGTAGCACATGTTGAGAAAGAAAGAAAGGAGCTAGTGTCACGACCCAAGCCTAGGGCCTAGACGTGACATGGCGAATAAGGAACCCGAAGGAACCCCAAACAAGCCTCTCAAACTTGTCATCACACTTCATCGGTCGCGGAAGTACATTCAACATTAAATAATGGGAAATAGGGACTAAGGGCAAACCATTTCAAAATGACATCATAGAACAAGAGTCAAGCTCATTTACAAAATACTTGTCCAACGCACACCTCTACATACATAGATAGGACGGGGGCCATGGCATACTACCGGCTCCCCTCATAGTCAAAATACAATTGCAAGCTAAAGTCTCAAAACATAGGAGTAGGAAACATAACATAGCCCTCGAATCATTGAGGACTCACCAACTAACTCGGATAAGCACCGTACTAGCCACGTGAATGGAGAAATAGACAAGGACACAATCGAAATGCAAGAAATAGTTTCATAGGCATAATGAATAACAATATGAGGATGCATGATCAAAGTGAAGTCAAAACATGTTTAAGTAAATCTATACTAATAGTAGATATCATATGTGGATGCATGATCCAACCAATCTATAACCCCAACTTAAGATGGGGGATGCCGTTCACACCCGGACACCCTGGTGGCAAGGTATAAACCCCTCACATGGTTGATGTTGGTCACACCCCAAGCATCCTAGGTGGTGAGATATAAACCTCTCACATGGTTGATGTTGGTAACACCCCAAGCATCCTAGGTGGTGAGATATAAACCTCTCACATGGTTAATGTTGGTCACACCCCAAGCATCCTAAGTGGTGAGATATAAACCTCTCACATGGTTGTCCGGTTCTTTTCCCCCGGACCGGGCATGGTCATGCAACACTTTATATAGGAAATTCCCATTAGGCTCTAATGCAATCTCACGTATGGAATGAACATATACACAAGCTTAGTTTGTCATCAACACATCTCTGGATTTCCATACATCTCATAACTCAAGCTTTAAAGCATCGATTCATCAATTCTCCATAGTTGGACATTTTGTCAAACACCTTGAAGGCATGTAATGGAATCAAAGAGCATGGAAAATAGGGTAGTAATTATGCAGCCAAACCAGTGAACAACCTACAACAACACCTTTTAACACCCACAAGACCACATGAAAATCTCCACATCCATTCCAAATTTAGATTCAAGTTCTAGAGTCACAACATGCTCAAAACAATCACTTTTCATGTTTAAAATTCAATGTGCAGGGAATTATTACAAAGAACAAGACTAATTTATGAATCTTAACTTAAACCATGAATTAGTGAGTAGAATAGAGTCTAGGCACTATGGGTGGAAGGACCCATGAGTTCAACACCACATACCTTTAGTTTTTATGAAGGTCTTGAGAGTGTCTTCAATGGAAGCTTGGAACTTGGAGCAAGAGTCTCTTCAATCTTGAGGAAGGTTTTGGATTAGGGTTCTTGAGAGAACTTGAGAGAAAATGTGTCTAAGTATGGGAGAAGTGTTTTGGGAAATGTTTTAGAGATGGGAATTGAACTAATGGTATATAGGAAATAACATATGCCCTTTGGAAAAATGGTCCAACACTTAGGAAAAAAAATGAGGCGGGTGAACAGTAAAAACGCTCACTGGAAATTGCATTTCCTGCCGGACAGATTTTACGAAAATGGGCATAACTTCTTCGTCTGAACTCCGTATGAGGTGAAACGAAGTGCGTTGGGTAGATAAATCAAAGGGCTTTCCATGGACATGTTATGGGCCACCCAATTATTTGTTTGGTAGGAGATATGACCCTCCAAAGTAGACCCTCGAAAAAGGCTTCACTTGGAAATTTCGGATTTTGATACGGTTGCTCTAAAATTTGGGTTAGACCCATTTCCCACTCAATTTGACCCCCTAAACAAGAATATGAAGTCGGATTTTTGAAAAACGAAGCGTATTTTTAGATATTGCTATAACAAGTTTCCGGTAACTTCCGAAGCACATTTTTTTTAAGAACTTTTTGGTTCATTTCAATATCTACCCCTTGAGAACATTCGTCCCCGAATGTGGAAGAGATGTACAAGGAAAGACTTAGTAAGAACATATCAGCCCCAACATGAATGCAAATTTTTTTATTTAAATATCACTTCAAGATTTCAAAACTTAGTGTAAAGCATCCATAACTCATCAATTTAAACATATATGTACATTAATGATTCAGGGGCTAAAACGTAAGACTCAATGGAGTACAAAGGACTTGATTTAATACCTTAGGCTTGAGTAGAGTTGAATAGATAAGGATAACGTCTTTGCATGTCCGCTTCAGCCTCCCAAATAGCATTCTCCAGTTGTTGATTTCTCCAAAGCACCTTAACGGATGCCACTTCTTTGTTCCTCAACCTTTTAACTTGTCTATCTAAGATCTGAACAGGGACTTCTTCATACGTCAAATTATCTTCTACAACACCCACAACCTCAAGAGGTACAATAGCGTTAGGATCACCAACACATTTCCTCAACATCGATACATGGAATACCGGATAAACTAATTCCATCTCCTTAGGCAACCCCAACTCATAGGCTACTTTACCAACCCTTCTTATTATCTCATAAGGACCGACATACCTAGGACTTAATTTCCCCTTCTTACCAAAACGAACCACACCTTTCATTGGAGAAACTTTCAAATAAACCCAATCACCCACTTTGAATTCAAGATCCCGTCTCCTCACATCAGCATAAGACTTTTGACGACTTTGGGCTGTTTTCAACCTCTCCCTAATCATCCTTACCTTCTCAAGAGCATCCATGACCAGATCCGGACCCAACAAGGCCACCTCTCCAACTTCAAACCACCCAACCGGTGACCTACACCGTCTACCATAAAGTGCCTCAAAAGGAGCCATACCGATACTAGAATGATAACTATTGTTGTATGCAAATTCAATCAAAGGAAGATGATCATCCCAACTACCTTTCAACTCCAATACACAAGCTCTAAGCATATCCTCCAAGGTTTGAATTGTTCTTTCGGCTTGGCCATCCGTTTGAGGGTGGAAGGCCGTGCTAAGCTGTACCTTTGTACCAAGACCCCTTTGGAATGACTTCCAAAAGTGAGAAGTGAATTGGGCACCACGACCCGAGATGATAGACAAGGGAATCCCATGCAACCTTACCAATTCATGAATGTACAACTTGGCATACTCTTCAGCCCTGTAAGTAGTTTTAACCGGTAGGAAATGAGCCGACTTTGTCATCCGATCAACCACCACCCAAACCGAATCAAAGCCTCTTCTAGCCTTGGGTAAGCCCACTACAAAATCCATGTTGATTTCTTCCCACTTCCAAGTAGGTATCTCAATGTCTTGAGTTAGGCCACCCGACCTTTGATGTTCGGCCTTGACTTGTTGACAACTATGGCAACCCGAAACAAATTTTGCAATGTTCTTCTTCATACCGCCCCACCAATACACATCCCTCAAGTCTCTATACATCTTTGTTGACCCCGGATGAATAGAATAAAAAGAATTATGAGCCTCATCAAGGATTCTTTCCCTCACACCATCCACACAAGGAACACATAATCTACCTTGGTACCTAAGGGCACCATCTCCCCCTTGGGAGAAAACCTCCACCT
Organism: Solanum okadae; assembly: GCA_036553675.1. Classification (NCBI taxonomy): domain Eukaryota; kingdom Viridiplantae; phylum Streptophyta; class Magnoliopsida; order Solanales; family Solanaceae; genus Solanum; species Solanum okadae. The sequence goes on along the minus strand of CM071681.1, from coordinate 14,470,836 downwards.
TACCACTACTCACTGAAGCCTTTAATTCTACCAAAGAAGGATCAAGATCTTGCTTGACTATCACCTCATCAACCAAGGAAGACCTTGAACCATCAACAACAACTACTCCTCCACTATCCACCCCTTCTAACCTAACTCCCAATTTGGCCAACCGATGGACCTTCTTAGCCAACTCTTTACTACCTTCCTCCACATGAGCCAAGCTACCCATGGACACTCTACTCAATGCATCCGCCACCACATTAGCTTTCCCCGGATGATAGTGAACACTCATATCATAATCCTTAAGGAATTCTAACCACCTCCTTTGTCTCAAGTTAAGATCTTTTTGCGTGAACACATATTGGAGATTCTTATGGTCGGTGAAGATATCAACATGCACCCCATACAAATAATGACGCCAAATCTTTAAAGCAAAAACCACGGCGGCCAATTCAAGATCATGGGTTGGGTAATTTTTTTCATGAACCTTAAGTTGCCTAGAAGCATAGGCTATAACCTTACCACTTTGCATCAACACACAACCCAAACCAATACGGGAAGCATCACAATAAACAACAAAACCTTCTAACCCATCCGGAAGTGACAAAATAGGAGCGGACACAAGCCTTTCTTTCAAAGTTTGGAAGCTTTCCTCACACTCATCCGACCACATAAATTTAGCCTTCTTTTGAGTCAACTTAGTCATAGGAGAAGCAAGAGAAGAAAACCCTTCCACAAATCTCCTATAATAACCCACTAAACCCAAGAAACTCCTTATATCCGACGGGGTCAAAGGTCTAGGCCAATTCCTAATAACATCGGTCTTCTTAGGATCCACCTTAATACCATCCCCCGACACCACATGGCCTAGGAAAGCAACTTCCTTCAACCAAAACTCACACTTTTCATATTTAGCGTACAACTTCTCTTCCCTCAATCTTTGGAGTACAACCCTCAAGTGACCCTTGTGCTCTTCCTCACCCCGAGAATAGATCAAGATGTCATCTATAAACACCACCACAAAAGAGTCAAGGTAGGGTTTGAAAACCCTATTCATTAAATCCATAAAGATAGCCGGAGCATTAGTCAACCCGAAAGACATCACCACAAACTCGTAGTGCAATATCACACTCCCTCACCTTCACTTGATGATACCCTGACCGAAGATCAATCTTAGAGAAGTGACTAGCCCCATGCAATTGGTCAAATAAATCGTCAATCCTTGGAAGAGGATACCTATTCTTGACGGTGACCCTATTAAGTTGTCGATAATCAATACACATTCTAAGAGACCCATCTTTCTTCTTCACAAACAAAATCGGAGCACCCCAGGGAGAATGACTAGGTCTAATAAACCCCTTCTCTAACAAATCTTTTAATTGCTCTTTCAACTCCGCCGGGGCCATACGGTAAGGGGGGATAGAAATAGGTTGAGTATCGGGAAGGAGGTCTATACCAAGATCTATCTCCCTTTCGGGAGGGACACCGGGAAGGTCTTCTGGGAAGACATCTAGAAACTCATTAACAACCGGAATAGACTCAATAGGAGGGACTTTAGACTCCACATCATTGACTCTCACAATATGGTACAAGCACCCTTTGGAAATCAATCTATGGGCTTTAATGCAAGAAATGAATTTCCCCTTCACCACAACATCCCGGCTCTCCCACTCAAGGACGGGTTCATTAGGAAATCGGAACTTGACTTTACGAGTCCTACAATCAATAGAAGCATAATATGCATGCAACCAATCCATCCCAAGAATAACATCAAAATCCACCATGTTCAACTCAACAAGATCACAAGGCAACAACTTATTCAATATGCAAACCGGACAATTTCTATACACTTTTCTAGAAACAATAGAGACACCAATGGGAGTAGATACTTCATATGACTCATGCAACAATTCCGACTCGACATGAAATTTTCTAGCAACTAAGGGGGTAACAAAGGAAAGGGTGGCACCCGGATCAATCAAAGTATAAATATCAAGATCAAAGATTTGCAACATACCGGTCACCACATCCGGAGTCTCATTAACACCTTGTCTACCATGCAAAGCATAAAATCGATTGTCCCTTGGGGCACCACTTTGAGAAGCACCTCTACCCAAAGGAGTAGTGTTAGCACTTCGGACCTTGTTGCGGATCTTGGGACACTCAAACCTCTTATGACCCACTTCTCCACATTCAAAGCAAGCACCCGAACCCTTCATGCAAGGACCACCATGCTTCCTCCCACACTTAGGGCATACATCCATAGAACCCACTTCACCTCCCCCTTGAGGTCTAGGAACATTGATAGCAAATCCCTGGTTGACATGAGGGTTTCCTCGGCCTTGATGAAATCTAGCACCCTTAGGGAACCTATTCTCCAATCGGGCCCTCTTGGCCTCGTGCCCCCTTCTCTTCCTCAATTTCTCTTCCTCCATTTGCACGGCATAAGTCATCAACCGAGACAAATCCATATCTCCAATGAGCATAGCGGACCGACACTCCTCACTAACCAAGTCGGATACACCCATCATAAATTTGTTCATCCTCGACCTAGAGTCGGCCACCAAGTGAGGTGCATACTTGGAGAGTTGGACAAATTTGAGGGCATACTCCCTCACACTCATAGCTCCTTGCTTCAAGTTCATGACCTCCACCAACTTTGCCTCCCTAAGCTCAAGAGGGAAGAACCTATTAAGGAAAGCAAGTTTAAAGTCCTCCCACAACACCACATAATCATTACCTTTCTCACCCTTCCATTGATCAAACCAAATTTGAGCAACCCCCTTGAGTTGGTAGGCCGCGAATTCCGCCTTCTCACAAGCACCAACTTCCATAATGGTCAAGATTTTGCATACCTCATCGATGAAGTCTTGCGGGTCCTCATCCACCTTTGAACCATGGAAGACCGGAGGGTTCATCCTCATGAAATCTCTCACACTTTCCCCCGGGGTGGTAGTTCGAGGAGCTTTGGCTCCTTGTTGCACTTGGTTAGCTACCACTTGTGCAAGCATGGTGAGTGCATCACGGAGCTCACCATTGGTGGGTGGCTCTTCCGGTGATCGGGCCCGTCTTCCCCTCATGTTTGGCATGATGATCTAGCAATCCAAAGAACAAACGTTAGGGAGGAATCACCTTATCGCACTCTAAGCACGACATAGAACATGAAGAAGGGAAACCTTTCCTAAAACATTTTGTAGCCTCCCATTCATAGTCGTGGCGCGCTTCACAACCATGATTAGGACTCTACTCAACGCGGTGTGTTGGACTCCGAGGATTTCACAACCTAGTGCTCTGATACCAAGCTTGTCACGACCCAAGCCTAGGGCCTAGACGTGACATGGCGAATGAGGAACCCCAAGGAACCCCAAACAAGCCTATCAAACTTGTCATCACACTTCATCAGTCGCGGAAGTACATTCAACATTAAATAACGGGAAATAGGGACTAAGGGCAAACCATTTCAAAATGACATCATAGAACAAGATTCAAGCTCATTTACAAAATACTTGTCCAACACACACCTCTACATACATAGATAGGACGGGGGCCATGACATACTACCGGCTCCCATCATAGTCAAAATACAATTGCAATCTAAAGTCTCAAAATATAGGAGTAGGAAACATAACATAGCCCTCGAATCATTGAGGACTCACCAACTAACTCGGATAAGCACCGTACTAGTCACGTGAATGGAGAGAAGGATCAAGAGTAGCTCCGGTCCCTACATGGTGACATCATGTAGGAAAAATATGTGTTAGTACTTGGAATGTACTAAGTATGCGGGGTGCAATACAACAATAGACAAGGACACAATCGAAATGCAAGAAATAGTTTCATAGGCATAATGAATAACAATATGAGGATGCATGATCAAAGTGAAGTCAAAACATGTTTAAGAAAATCTATACTAATAGTAGATATCATATGTGTATGCATGATCCACCCAATCTATAACCCCAACTTAGGATGGGGGATGCCGTTCACACCCGGACACTCTGGTGGCAAGGTATAAACCCCTCACATGGTTGATGTTGGTCACACCCCAAGCATCCTAGGTGGTGAGATATAAACCTCTCACATGGTTGATGTTGGTAACACCCCAAGCATCCTAGGTGGTGAGATATAAACCTCTCACATGGTTGATGTTGGTCACACCCCAAGCATCCTAGGTGGTGAGATATAAACCTCTCACATGGTTGTCCGGTTCTTTTCCCCCGGACCGGGCATGGTCATGCAACACTTTATGTAGGAAATTCCCATTAGGCTCTAATGCAATCTCACGTATGGAATGAACATATACACAAGCTTAGTTTGTCATCAACACATCTTTGGATTTCCATATATCTCATAACTCAAGCTTTAAAGCATCGATTCATCAATTCTCCATAGTTGGACATTTTGTCAAACACCTTGAAGGCATGTAATGGAATCAAAGAGCATGGAAAATAGGGTAGTAATTATGCAGCCAAACCAGTGAACAACCTACAACAACACCTTTTAACACCCACAAGACCACATGAAAATCTCCACATCCATTCCAAATTTAGATTCAAGTTCTAGAGTCACAACATGCTCAAAACAATCACTTTTCTTGTTTAAAATTCAATGTGCAGGGAATTATTACAAAGAACAAGACTAATTTATGAATCTTAACTTAAACCATGAATTAGTGAGTAGAATAGAGTCTAGACACTATGGGTGGAAGGACCCATGAGTTCAACACCACATACCTTGAGTTTTTATGAAGGTCTTGAGAGTGTCTTCAATAGAAGCTTGGAACTTGGAGCAAGAGTCTCTTCAATCTTGAGGAAGGTTTTGGATTAGGGTTCTTGAGAGAACTTGAGAGAAAATGTGTCTAAGTATGGGAGAAGTGTTTTGGGAAATGTTTTAGAGATGGGAATTGAACTAATGGTATATAGGAAATAACATATGCCATTTGGAAAAATGGTCCAACACTTAGAAAAAAAAATGAGGCGGGTGAACAGTAAAAACGCTCACTGGAAATTGCATTTCCTGCCGGAAAGATTTTACAAAAGTGGGCATAACTTCTTCGTCCGAACTTCGAATGAGGTGAAACGAAGTGCGTTGGGTAGATAACTCAAAGGGCTTTCCATGGATATGTTATGGGCCACCCAATTATTTGTTTGCTAGGAGATATGACCCTCCAAAGTAGACCCTTGAAAAAGGCTTCACTTGGAAATTTCGGATTTTGATACGGTTGCTCTAAAATTTGGGTTAGACACATTTCCCACTCAATTTGACCCCCCTAAACAAGAATATGAAGTTGGATTTTTGAAAAACGAAGCAGATTTTTAGATATAGCTAAAACATGTTTCCGGTAACTTCCGTAGCACATTTTTTTTAAGAACTTTTTGGGTCATTTCAGCTAGCAAGGGATGTTCACAGACTTGCTTACCTAGGAATTCGTCTTATGAGCATATCAGATGGTGGTGTAACGGTTCAAAATTGGGAAGAATCTTCTTTGGTAGTGGAAGTTAAGGAAAAACAAGACAACGATCGAATATTACTTGAACTCAAGGGTGCATTCCACCGACAGAGAGTTGAGGTTTTCTCCCAAGGGGGAGATGGTGTGCTTCGCTACCAGGGTCGATTATGTGTTCCTTAGGTGGATGAGTAGGTGGAGCAGCCTTGATTGGGCCAGATTTGGTTTATGAAGCTATGGGAAAAAGTTCAACTCGTCAGAAGTAGACTTAACACAGAAGTCCTATACAGATGTAATGAGAAGGAAATTAAAGTTTGAGATAGATGATTGAGTTTTCTTGAAAGTGTCACCTATGAAAGGGGTGATGAGATTTGGAAAGAAAGAGAAGCTCAGTCCTAGGTATGTAGGCCCTTACAAAATTCTGAAAAGAATTGGTAAAGTGGGTTATGAGTTAGAGTTACACACAGAACTAGCAGCAGTACATCCGATTTTTCACATTTCACTTTTGAAGAAGTGTGTGGGTGATCAAGCATCCGTAGTGCCATTAGAGACTGTGGCTGTAAAAGATAGCCTTTCTTATGAGGATGTACCAGTTGAGATTCTTGATCGTCAACTTAGAAGGTTGAGAAACAAAGAAGTCGCTTCAGTCAAGATTTGGTGGAGGAGTCAGTCCGTAGAGGGAGCTACTTGGGAAGCAGAAGCAGTCATGAAGTCCAAGTATCCTCACCTCTTTCCTTCCGATTCCATTCCAACTTGAGGTAATAGTTCCTCTTCAGTTTTTCAGTCATTCATGCGAAAATTCAGTCTTAGAATCATGTTCCTTCAATTTGTACTTGCATTTTCAGCGTATTTGCATGTTCTTGGAACTCAGTTCAGTCAGAAATTCTGTTCTCAGTGTTTAGTGATAGGGATTGCAGCCCTCTCCTTCTATTTCAGCTAGATTAGTCTTCATTCAAGGACGAATGGTCCCAAGGGGGAGATAATGTAACACCCAGTATCCAGAAATAGAGATTTTAGATTTCTGGTGTTACAGGTGGCACTCACGGACACCATCCACGGACCGTAGATGGACTCACAGTCCGTCCTGCAGGTCCGTGGTTCGTGACAAAAAACTTCCCCAGAACTCACTCAGAAAATTTGGCCAAGTGTTGACCCACGACCGGACTTACGGTCCGTAGGTCAGGTCACAGACCGTAGTTTGTGTCCGTCGATCGATGCCCCAAAAGCCCAGCTTCAGTCCCGATTGACGGTTGACCAGCACGGACCATCAATCGATCCACGGTCCGTAGGTCTGACCTTAGATGAGGATCAGTAGCTAGTTAGCTAAAAATTGTTGATGGATCAACTTCAGATGGTCATAACGTTTAGCAAAAAAAAATTGTGTGTCCTATGGCCTATGGTAAGATAGATAATTGAATTAACTTTCCAACGCCACCAAGTTTGCGAAAATCCGTCCTCCGAGTAAAAAGTTATGCTCGTTTTAGTGAAGCCCTGTCAGGCAGACTCGATTACGGACCCAATCTACGGACCGTCGATTGAATGACGGCCTGTCAGTACAATCCGTCGACCACTCCAACAGCAGTTAAGTCAAGGGTCTTTTGGTCTTTTTCTATTTCGTTTAACCCCTTAGATACGTCGTTTAAACCCTAAATAGAGTGAGGTTTGGCTCTGTTTGGCCCTTATGGCCAACTCTTGCTCAATCAGCAGCCCTAGGTTCAGTTTTTGGTAAACCATGACAGACCCTAGACATGCAGCCTTCGGGTGTCGGATGATGGACTCATTCTGGAACGGTATAATGCTGCTACTGATGATCCTAAACCAGTATCTAGCAGCAACATTTAGGTCCTTCTTCTCTATAGGTGCACCTGCATCAATCCACTTGGGGTGACATTTGAGAGAAGGGGTGCCAGCCAACCTTTGAGATCCTCCAGGGTATTCTTCTTGACCAGATCAATGTAATTATGCATAATGTCCAATGAACACCCCAACACAACATTTATGTCTGAGAAGCGATTTCAATTTCTTGCCTTGAACCACCACGAAGTCCACTGGTTTGAAAGTGCTTGACTTTTGCTTCCCTACGGCACCAACTCTCCGTAGGCCGAATAGAACTCCCGGACCCAAGTAGGAATGTAGGGTCCCCAGAGTTTGGTAAAAATCTCGAACTTATGGAGCTTGAGAGTTCTCTACACATCTAGATATTTTCCACCACACCGTCGGTAAATAATCTCTTCTCCTCTAAAATGTTCCTCAAACCCTCGGCCTTTAGTTGATTTAGTGATTGGGGAGGAGGACCCTAAGCAGGTGGTGTATGTACCATTGTATGTGATGCAGGAGGAGCTGGAGCTGGAAGAGTGGGCATCGGAGGCTCTAGAATCCTAAACGGATCATGTAATTATTTGGAGCAAAGCTCCACTTTTTGGGCCTGTAGTTACTAATCATCTTCCAGCTCGGAGAGTCATCCTAACAACCACCCTTATTGTCAGAGGTAGTGAGGTGTGTGGCATATATCCCTTCACTATCGGAGCTCCCCTCCACCAGTGTCAAATCAATGGGCACCTTTCCTTTTCCTTTACCTCCCTTTTGAGGGAGTTTTGTTGTCGGAGCTGGGGAAGCAACCGCTTCCTCATTTATCACAATCCCACGTGACCGCTTCCGGGGCGGTTGGTTCTTACCAAATTCTTTGGGTCTAGCCATGCCTGCAAAAACAATGGGAAAAATGCTAGATATAAGTTTAGAAAAGTTGCAGAAATATAGTTGCAGGAGGACTCGCCGAACCAGTCGATGAGTCACCGAACAACTTTGGAGAGCCATGTTGGACTTGTCGAAAGTTCCAAAACAAAAATAGTCAAAAATTAAAGTTGATTGGCGATGTCCAGGGCCATTTGGAAGATCGCCAACACCTTTCGGTGAGCTAGAAGTAGCTCACCGAAAGTTACAAAATAGTTTGAAGAAAATGGGGCGTAGAAGGGTGATCAGGAAGAACTTTCAGCAAGTCACCGAGTGAACTCGGCGACTAAAGGCGTGTCATCGAAAGTTACAGAACACAAACTCAACATTTGGAGAATTAAAAAGAGATATAGGGGACGTTAGCGGACTGCCGAACCACTCGATGAGCTCGACCCAGCTCGCCAAGTAGCCCAACGTGCCAAATTTGTACCCCGTACTTCAATATCAAGCTCGCAACTCACAATATCAAAATTAAACACCAAAAACATGCAATTAACACAAGACCCATAGGACCCATGCGCTCGAGGTACTCAGAATCCCCCCCCCCCCTATTTGGCCAAAATTGGCCAATTGACATCTTTTTCCCTTATGAATGATGTCAACCGCTCTATTATCGGGCAAAAATCAACAATTAGCACAATTTGGGGTTACTTAGACTTCACCCCGCTAAACCCATAACATTTCCACACAACTCAACAATTTATCAGTTAATGACACGAGAATTAACCATTTACGACCAATTAAAGATAATTCAAACTAAGAACGGGCAAAACCAACTACCACACGATAATCAAAACAACAATACACACAGATATCCATCACAAAGCAATAATTATATTTGATTTCAACCAACTATTTAGTTTGGGGTTCGGAAAACCAACCTTTTATGCTAAAATTTGAAGAGCTAGGAAGCAATGAAATCCCCAAAATTTGCCGAAAGAAAAGATCCCAAACAAAACGAAAATGAAAGTACGCGAATGTGAGAAATCTAATATCGGTTATGAGAGTATGGAGGTTAAAAATTATGAAAAGGGAAGACTTTTTTGAAATTTAAACTTTTTGGCCTTTTAAAACTCTTCAGTTCGCGCGGCAGTTGGCGAAGTAAGTCGGTGACATGCCGAGTGGTACTTCAGCCCGCCGAATTTTACAGAACCTATGGTAAGACAGGTGGGTCCAACGGCGGTCCAATTCGGATTGGCCAACTTATTTTGTGAGTCGCCAATTGAACTTTTGGCTCACCTACTTGCCATTTTCCCAAAATTTCAACTTTTTAACCTGCACATTGAACACCCGTTATTCAAACAATAGAAATAAAAGCATCAAACCTTGGGTTGCCTCCCAAGAAACGCCTCATTGAACATCATGGTACGACCTGGATATGCTTTCAATATTCGTTTCTCGCGTTAGCCAAGGTATCACTTGGTAGACCCCCTTTCAGTCTTGGGTCAAAATGAGATGAAATTTGACCCATTTACATTTCCAATATCTTGATGGACACTGAGTGTGAGGTGACTATCTGATTGAGTGTGGATACGACCTCTTTTATTCTTTTAAAACTTTTTACGACCTTTTTACCTTATTAAGAATGCGTGCAAGCATGTCTTTCGTACGAATGTTCTCCAGGTCAACCCTTTTAGCCTTAGGATTTTGGCGTCCATGAGGTGGGATGTCTCTTTCCTTGTCACCATCCCTTTCTTTACAACTAGGATTACGGTCACACCTTTCTCTGTCACGGTCTCTCCATCCAACATCTCTATTCCAACCCAGATTTCCACTCGGCCATGGATAGCTCGGAATAAAACCTCCTCCTTGATTTGCAAGAAAGTTCACCTCCTCATTATATAGTGCCTCAAAGTGTGCTTCGTCGGGGTTTGATCCACCAATACCAATAGCATTTACATACTTCAATCTACTACCAATCACATTCTTTGACAAGATATCCCACTGGGTCATCATTTTGGCCATATTTTGGTCTCTCTCTTGGTCCTTCTAGATATGCTCTTTTGTCATTCTGAAGGTGAGAGGAGGCACTTGGTCCTTACGAGTGTACCATGTTGTGTTAATAGTGGTCATGCCATGGAGGAGTTGAGATGCTATCTCATAAGGCTATTGTTGTATACCCACTGGAACAAGTTGATCAGCAACATATTTGTTCACCGAGTCAAGACTCCTATAGTTGTAACAACAAGTTGTCTGGGAGTTCGTGAGTCGGACATTGAAATACCAACTTCTGCAATCGCAGCCACATTTCATGGATTGGTTCACTTTCTAAGCATTTGAAATCTTGAATAATATCTCTTAGTGTCATCATCTTTGATGGGGGGAAGAACCGTAAGTAGAATGTTGCAGTAAGTTCATCCTAAGTAGTGATGGAGTTCCTCAGTAGATCAGCTAACCACTAGGTAGCTTCTCCCATCAAAGAAAATGGGAACAATCAGAGACGGACTGATTCTTGAAATATGTTCTTGAACGAGAACGAACAACATACGTCCACAAAATTGCAAATATGCTCATGGGGATTCTCATGGGCTAGCCCTCCATATCATCATTTCATTTGCAAGAGTTGTAGCATTGTGCTAGTGACATGGAAGACAATATTCCCCTCAACATGCGGTAGACGTATAGCACCAACACCACCCAATTAAATCGGGTCATTAACATCATTCAGATTTATGATATCATCTTGGTGGCCAATTTGGCTACCATCACCCCCGTTCACGCTCATTTCTTCCTCTGTTCCATATAGCCAACACAAACACAAACCAAAGTAAGTCAATTCAACTACAACACCTGAAGATAACAATTTAAATTTCAATAATAGAATTCTAAACACCATTCCACGGCAGTAGCACCATTTTTGATAAATGATCAACTACACCTCATCCAATACTAGGTATAGGTGATCGTAATCTAGTATAAAACCCAATGAAGAGTTGGGGTTGAACCCATATGGAGTGCTACAAGTTCGAATTCAGTTATGAATTTACAAATGTGGTCTAATTGGTTATAGGAATAGAAATTATCGAAAACATTTAGATAAATCGAAGGTCTAGACAACGAATGCCAGATGGTGGAATTTATTTGTCAATTAGGGATTAAAACAAGAACGAAAAAAGGGAAATCAACAAATATAGAGAGGAATTCTCGAGATGTGATCGATTAAAGGCTAATTTCTCTATATGAGTAATTGAAATTTACTAACGGTAGCTAAATCTCAGTAGGTAGGCTAGACTATAGGTGCAATAGCCTTCTTTTGAACAACTATTACGATTCAAGTGAGGTATCTCGAACCTCGATAAGCTTAACAAGATAAATAGTCCAAAAGCTTAATTTATCTACTCTCTCGAGCTAGATAGGTAGAATCGAGTTTAGGATTCACTCTCTCAAGCTGAAACCACATCAACCCAATAACTACAATTATTAATCGAAAACCTTGGTTCTAAAACCTCTTTCTCAAGCACGCCCAAAACTCTAAGTTAAAATTGCATTTGCAACTACAATTCATAGGTTTATACATTACTATCGATTAAACCCATTTCAATTAAACAATAAAATCAATAAACAACAATACCCATAAGCTCATTAATCCAATAATCACACGATCACACCCCAAGAAATGGGGTTTTAGGTACACATAATAAAAAACAAAAAATAATTACGAACTATATTAGCCATTAGTTGGGTAATAGCTTCCAAGTTTCTACAATGCTTCAAATTGAACTAGTTCAAAAACCCAATTGCATTTTCTCAAAACTAAGTCTCCAAAGCTTCAAAGTCTACAATGGAAACTCAAGAACTCAGAGAAAACTAAAAATCCAAATATTTGAAATCAGAACCCCTCACTCTTCAATTTAAAGTTCAATTTATAGTTTCCCAGAATTTGACCTTCAGGGCCATTAGGCGAAGTAAGTCGGGCTCGCCAACCCGATTGGCAATCCTCCCTTTGCTCCAATCCATCGCTGGTTTGCCTTCGTTGTTAGTCCTCAGGGTTCTGTGACTTTAAGCGATAGAGGTCAATGTCACCGAGTGTCTCTGTGGTCTGCTGATTGTCCATTTCTATCACCAAGTAGGTTCTTCCCCAGGGCTGGCATGCTGGAACTTTAGGTGAGCTAAAGATCCACTCGGCGATTCGCCGAGTGGTAATGGTGATCAACATGATTGCCTTCCTTCAAATTCTTCAGCTTTTTTGCTTCTTTTTGCCCGGTAATGTCCTTGCCTTGCTCCTTAGCCTTCATTGCTTCAAATCAACACTTTAACATTAGTTTAGAGCATAAATTAGGCATTTGAGAACACTAAAACTATGAAAACAAAGTCCTAAATGAGTCAAAATCACGGACTCATCACTAGTAACCACTAAATGCAAACTTCTAACTTTGGGCAATTTTACTACTACTGTTCATAACATCATAAGATATAGTATCTTTTCAGGTGAAAATATTATCCAAGTCTAAACATACTTTACTCTTAAAGGGTATCACTTGAAACATGGCTTAGAAAAGAGAATCTGGGAGTACATCACATTTTTAGCATGAACGCATGATTCATATGAATAAGATTGCATTCTTTTTAATCTAAACACTTAAGCTCACTCATTGGCTTCTCTCAAGCCCCTCTACGATCTCATGACTTTCTGATTACTTTTGCTGACAGTAACTTATCAATATGGATCTGGGCTTGCTATTCAACCACCTTGAGTATGAGGGATAGTTGAATGGATTTGAGAAACACGTGAGTTTGAATAAGTCCCTGATGGAATAGTTCTATTGCACAATTTAGAATATCAAATATGGGAAAATTTTCTTAAATGTCTATAGTCCCTTATTTATAAAAGTGGGGCCCTCAGAACCATGAATAAATTCCTACTGAATAGGTTCATAGACACCGTAGGACACTTGAACTCTGTCTCTGATACAAAGTTTTTCACGCCCCAAGCCTAAACCCTAGACGTGTCCGACACTCGAGAACTATTGATGATCCTCAAGTGAATCCTTCATCTCACTAACTACTTAACCGAAGACTAACTCAAGCAGATTTAAGTTTTAAAATTACATTTAAATTCAAAAGTCTCAAAACGTCTCAAACTCAAACTATCTCGAAATAGTACACTCAAAAGTGTTTGAAAATACTATCGAAGCAATAATAGTTTGCCAAAATACTTTAAGGAAAATACTGAAAGAAACTTAACACTAACTATCTATCAAGCCTCTATAATTTCACATTGATGTCGGAATATGACCCACGATACCTCAAAACTATTAAACTGAAAGACAAAAGTAAAGTCCTCTAGAATACAAACAAGGCTTACCAAAGATAGCAAAATGTGCAAAGTAATCTCAATAGAGTGCATATTGATGATCCTGAACACCAATATCTTCCTCATGAAAAGATACAGATCGAATGACATTAATACATTGAATATACGAGTATGTAATATAGCAAACTTAAATGACTGAATTGAAGGACTGCAATAAATATAAATATATACTTAACTGATGAAATGAAATAAATGAGTGAAATCATTTAAACTTTACAAATACTTACTCATCTCTGAACTCAAAATATTGAGTGATATGATAAAAGTACATTTTTAACTCTATTTGGGAGATTTTCTAACTGGCAACCATTACTATAAGCAAGGTGATGATACAATGTATGGACAACGCTTTTAGAACTATCATAAATCTTTTCGGGATATAGAACATTTGAAATAAGAAGTAAAGCTCTACTCGAAAGCAATAATGACTCGTTTATAAAGTACGATCATTTACCCTTGTTGGCTACATGATTTATGAGAAATGTGAGTTGTCTGAACTCATCCATATATTGGTGCTCAATACTACTCCCAATAAATATATACTCATGCTCAAATATATAAAACATACTCTTTCTCAATTTGAGGTAATTGCTCAAATTATCCTCTTAAAAGAGGTAACTACTTTGAAATATCTCTGAACTCATAAAATCAGTTAGAAATCAATTTTTTATTTTCTCAATGTAAAAAAATGATACACTTGGGAATACTTAGTTAACTTATACTTTTTTAAAACTCATCTTTGTTTTCTCAAAAATCAATTGAAGACAAAAATGTTTGCTTTAACTAATTCTCAAAAACAATAACTCAAAATAGGGTTCATGCGGAATATAAACATGAACAAATCAACTCAATGATCTTAATAGCACCTTATAAAACTCAATACCCAGAGATCAAGAACATAGAACTTAACAATACTACTCATCTCAAGAATATTCAAACTCTAGGATAAAACCATATATTACTTTTTTATAGAGTTAAGATAGATGTAGGGCATGAGGATGAACTCGGTTCATCACTGTGATAGCCTTACATATCTGGAAGAGTAAAGTTCTTGAAGAAGAACTTGATTGGAAAACTGGAAATCCTAGCTTTTTTGTTCCTTGTGGTTTTTCTTAGAGATGAAGAGTGGAGAAGCATCTCCAATTGTAACCTTAAGTTTCATGAAGAGAATCTAGAAAACTCAATACCTAGAGATGAAGAACTCGGAACTCAACAATACTACTCATTTCAAGAATATTCAAACTCCATGATAAAACCATAAATTACATTTTTATAGAGTTGAGATATATGTAGGATGTGAGGATGAACTAAGTTCATCATTGTGATAGCCTTACATACCTGGAAGAATAATGTTCTTGAAGAAGAACTTGATCAGAAGACTAGAAACCCTAGCTTTATTCATCCTTGCGTTTTCTCTTGGAGATGAAGAGTGGAGAAGAATCTTGGAATGAAATCTTAATATTATTGAAGATAATCTTGAACTTGGAGTCTTTAGATGTTTACAAATTGGAGAAATTCTTTCTTGGAGTTCTTGATCTTCGGAAGAATGAGAGTTTTAGATTTTGAGAGTTGTTTCACTAAAAACAACCATACATTTTTGCTCAGAATTTAAACTTAGGCAAACATGGTTGTTTTTGAAAGAAGACTCATAGACCTTTAATTTGATTGGTTAAAAATCACTTAATTCATTATACGTCGTGAAATATGAGCATTTGAAGTTGACCTTTATATGAACTCATGCTAGAACTTAGCCAACATGAATGCTTTGAACTTGGCTTGGTGTTTGAGGTCCCTTATGACCCTAGATCACTTTAGATACTCTTGATACAATTTGTAAAAGACCGTATACACATGATCAAGTAGGAAATTACATGGTTCAATCTCATATACTTACGGTAAATGATTCAGATTTTAAGGGTAGAGTTGTGAGGTATTATAGAAGGATTCAAGTGGTAGCTTAGAAATTATTGGGGTGTTACACTGCAAATAGGACTCAATGCCCAATAAGGTGGTCCACTTCTTGCGAATGCAAAAAACCAAAAATATCCTACACTAGTTCACGTATATCAACTAGTTTTGGCATGTTCAAAATCTTCGTAAGTCTGCTGGAGATTGTTCGAAAGCTTATGCATGAAACAAAATATATTACCCTACAAATTTTGATATTCCAAACTCAACAGAGAAATCAAAACTTCCATTCGAGTTTGTCCAGACCAAAAGTGGTCCCATGCCCAAACTCCATTTTAGACCAAAATTTACAAGGGGACTTAGAATTAGTCTGGGAGCCTTAGGATCTGCACAAAGGCTCGTTCTAAAATAAACTCAACATTTTGAAGCTAACCACGCTTATGAAATTCTCATTTGAGCATATTTACTAAGAGTGGTGACCGAGGTTAAACTTAGGCAAAAGCTCAAAAGCTAAAATGCCTAATCTTACAAACTCACATCAAAAGCCTCAGGATTTGTGCTAACTATGCGACTAGCCTAAAATGACCCTCGCGAAGCTGATAAAAGTTTTATAATTGCATTCTGAGGCCATCTTCCTGAACTTTTGATTAAATTCAACCGGTCTAGCATCAAAAGCTCATAAACACATAAATTTGCATAAGTCCAAACGAACGACCAGGTGACCAAGCTATCAGTCCTCACAAGTCATAAATAAATTTTGGTTGCTATAGGAATGCCCAAAATTATGAAAAGAAGGCAGTATCGTAGAAATGACATGGAGGGTCATTACAACATCCACTACTTAAAAGGACTTTTGTATGCAAAAGTAAGAGTCAAGAAGTACCTGAAAGCTTGAATAAGCCGGGTCAATTTTCTTGCATCTCATGCTCAGTCTCACAGTTGGCCTACTAAACTAAATGATGCTTCCAATGGACCTTCACCAAGGGAATGACTCTCGAATGAAACCACCTCATATCTCTGGATTAAATAGCAACTGATCTTTCAGAAAGGTCAAATGATCATCCAACTCAACTGCATCATACCAGAGCACATGAGAATAATCAGGAACATACCACAACATTATAGAAACATTAAAATTTTTGTGAATAGCTGAAAATGCTGGAGGTTAGGCCAGTTCTTAAGCAATATCACAAATTATCTAGAGGATCTCAAATGGCCAAATATACCTAGGGCTAAAATTGCCCCACCTCCCAAATCTCATCGCACACTTCATGGGTTACACAGAGAGGAATACTCGATCATCCACTAAAAACCTCAAAGGACAATGCATACAATCAACCTTACTCTGGTGTCTATTCTTATCTTAAGACTATCTTAAATCATCCGCACCTGATCCAGGGCCTCCTGAAGCAAATCAGTACCATGTGCCCTAGGCTTTGTAGACTGAAACAAAAAATTGGAGAGAGACAACATCTATCATACAAGCCCTCAAACGGGGCAATTTGAATGCTAGAGTGGTAGCCATTTTTATACATAAACTCTGTTAAAGAAATGAACTTGTCCCAATAACCTCCAAACTCCAAAAGACAGGCCCACAACATATCCTCAAGAAATTGAATGGCACACTCCAACTGCCCATTGGTGTCAAGGTGGAATGTCATTCTAAGGTCTACATAAGTGCCTAACTCCTCGTGAAAGGTCCTCCAAAAGTTAGAAGTGAACTTAGAACCCCGAACTTAGATAATAGACACATACACCCTACGAAGATGAACCATTTCCAAAATATGGATATGAGCCAAACTCTTGGCACTAAATAAAAATTGAATAGGGAGTAAGTTTCTGACTTGGTCAATCAATCGATGATGAACCAAGTATTGTCAACACCTCTAGAAGTTCCAATCAAAACCTATAACAAAATCCATAGTGATGTGATCCCACTTCCATTCGAAAGTGAGTAATCCTTCTCAGTACCGAGCCTCATATGTTCGGCCTTCACCTAGTGGCAACATAGGAAACGTGACATACAGTCTGAAATATCTGTCCTTATACCACTCTAAATATAGTACTGCCTTAAATCATGATACACATTTGTGGTGCCCAAATGGATTGAATATCTAGAATCCTGATTCTCTCAAATGAACAACTAAATCAAGTACCCAATTTTTAGAGAAATAATACGTCCATCAAATATGAAAACCCTATTTGAATCTAAGGTACCTGATTTAGTACACTCTGTAACACTCGATCTCGAAGAGCCACCAAGGTCTCATTCTCAAACTGGTAACCACAAATCCATGCAAGCAAAGAAGACTAGACTCCAACATAGGCCAACACACACCTAGAATATGAAATATCTAACCGAATAATCTTGTTGGAAACAGAATGAATGTCCAAAGCCAAAGGTCACTATACACTAGAAAGGAAGGCTAGACTACCCATACTCACCAACTTCTGTCTCTAGGAATCCGTTAAAATATTTTCCTTGCCTAGATGATGAAGATTAGTAAGGTCAAAGTCCTTCAGAGTTCAATCCAATGAAGCTACCTCTAATTATGATCCTTGTGGTTTATAATGTAATGAAAGCTCATGTGATTAGTGTAGATGGCATAATGAACTCCATACATGTAGTTCCTCCAAATCTTAAGCACAGAAATTACCGTCGCTAGCTCCAAGTCATGAGTGAGGTAGCTTCACTTATGCAGCTCAAACTACCTGGAGGCATAGACTATAACTCAGCCTCATTGTATCAATACACAAAAAAATGGTGAATGTGTCACTATACACTGTGAATATCTCGCCCTCAACTGGAGGAGTCAATATAGGAGCTCTAGTGAGAAACTCATTAGCTTCTGAAAGCTCAACTCGCACTCCTCCGACAACTCAAATAGAACATCCAAGCGAGTCCATTGGGTTAAAGGTGGGGCAGTAGTAAAGAATTGTCACGACCCAGACCACTGTGATTGGAACCCATACTAACCCTTCGATGGGAAAACCACTACTACTATTAGACTAAGAAACTTAACGAAACTAAAGCATTTAAAGATACAGAAGAAGGTTTAAATAACGAATAAATATGGAGTTCTCATAAACTCTGAAAGGTTTAATAAAACACTAATCATAACTCTTGCAGAAATTCAACCCCTAGAACCTGAAAGTCATTATACCAAAACTCTACTAATCAACAAGTCTAACAAAAGGGGGTACCACCCCTAAACTAAACATAAGAAGAAGTCTAACTATGTAGTCTTAGTCCGAAAAGAATGGACTAAACAATTGAAGGATCCATGTTAGCCTGAAAGAACTAGCTCACCCTCGAATCCAGTCTCGGTCAATGAACCTCTAGCTGAGGTCTATCAGTAGCCGCCTGAAGATTTCCTATACTTAACAAAGAATGAGCAAGTGAAGTATTAGTACACAAACCACAGTGTACTGGTAGGATCACGCAACTACTGCAATAAGCGAAATATAAGCAAATAATTACAACACAATAAACACACATATTCAAGGGCATAATTCAGTTATAATTTTAGGAGCAACATACAATTTCCCAATATCAAAGATAGACAAATATGAATGTAATAATCACAAGTGGTCCTCTCATGGAACCCACACCCAAACTGTTAGTGTGTTGGAACGTGACACCCGATCCAATATATGTGTTGTAACATGACACCTGATCCAATATTTATGGGGAAGCGTGACACATGATCTATGCGCACAAACACAATCACAACCACACCATATAATAGTGCACATAGTCCCATAGTCATGTAACAAGTTCTGGCATGTAATTGTTCGCACATAATCATTTCATTAGATTCCATTCACATTTACCTATTCACGTACATGCATGCATATAATGAAGAAAATAACTGACATATATCACACAACAGGATATCAAACCATAACCTACCTCGAAACCAAGCTTGAATACTCTTAAGACACGTGAGATTTCCCTTTACGGAGTCTTTCAGCTCGTTCTTGATCTACAACAAGAAATTAATACAAGGATCACTGTACAAGGTATAATTTACCATGATTATAACCAATTTATCAATCCAAGGCCAGACACAAAATCCTAATGTTCAACTAGGGCTTTTCCCACCATTAATATCAGGCCAAAACCCTTCCCTAATGATAATTACCCAAGATTCTAAGTTTTATGAATCGGAATATGAATTATGGAAGTAATTATCTTACCTTTCATGCTAGAATTCGTGGAATCTGTCAAGAAACTGCTCTTGGTCGTCCCTTAGCTCTCAAGAATGAAGTTTTGTAGAAATAATGATTTTGGGGTTTTCCCTCGATTTATGTCGCGAGTGTCCCGCCACAACGGACCTCAACCCACCACAGTGACCCCGTCCTGATGGAACTAACCCCACCTTGGTGGATTTCCCAGAGAAAGAAACTCAGAATTTGAGTTCCAAGAACCCATTTCGCAACACACCTTCAAACCTTGACGTTCTAAAAATTCCCTTTCACGCCAAGATCAGTTTCGGGAGTTCTACTCGCTAGAATTCGATTTTGTAAAGTCGTACAGGCGCTTTAACGTCTAGGCTATCCACTCATGTGATCTAACTCATAATTAAATCCCCTATCCATTACTAGATTTCCCTAGACCTCACCTAACTAAGATTTCAGCCAAGTTTGGCCTAGGCTAGAAATTTCCAAGTTACTACTCAGAAGTTTTCTAGACCAAATTTTTTCCCCATTGGATTTTTCATAACGATGGGAACAGGTCGTTACAAGAAGCCTTGCACAAACTATCTCTAGTAACCCACTAATATGATAAAGCTTTGAATCTCAATAATTGAAGTGGGCCTAGCCTAATCATGAATACCATTATCTTTTCTAGATCTACCATTATGCAATCCTTTAAACTATTTGTCCCAATAATGCTACAAACTCAATAAAAGAAACTCACACTTTGAAAACTCACCATAAAGCCATTGATCTCTCAAATTTTAGAGCATAATCCTCAAATGTCGCTCATACTCTCTACTACATCATAAATACTAGAATTTTATCAATGAACACTATGATAAATGAATCGAGATAAGGGTTGAACACACACACCATCAACTCCATAAAGGTGGCAGGGACATTAGTCAACCCAAATACATCACAGGGAACTTATAGAGTCTATAATGAGTCCTAAGTGTAGTATTAGGGATGTACACTAACCTAATCCTTTGTTGATGGCATCAGATCTCAAATCAATTTTCAAAAACACTACAACATCCTGAAGCTGGTCGAATAGATCATTTATATGAGGCATGGGGGTAATGGTTCATCACCTTTACCTTATTTAGCTGGTTGCTGTCAATATCTACCTGCATGGATTCGTATTGACTATAGTCAGCTAAATAGGATGACAGTAAATGACCATTACCTCATGGATTCATTTGTGAAGAATAAAGACAACACTATCCAGATGTATACTAGCTACATACAGCTAAATAAGAGGACAATAAAAAATATTACCCCATGCCTCATATTAATGATCTCTTTGACCAAATTTAGGGTTTTGGGGTATTTGCAAAGTTTGATTTGACATTTGTTAACCACCAGTTAACGATTAGGGCAGTAGACAACCCTAATAAATCATTTAGGACTCGTTATGGCCACTATGATTTCATTGTGATGTCTTTTAGATTGACAAATTCCACTACCACATTTATGGAGTCGATGTGGGTACTCAGTCTTATCTGGATTCAATTTTCATAGTGTTCATTGATGATATTGTCACGCCCCAAAACTACCCCCGAGACGTGGACACGAGATCTAGGACCACAACTGATCCCAAGCTAACCCTGCTGGCATGATCATGAGAATACTAAAGATAATAAACTGATTTGGATGCTAAATCATAAATAAAATGAAAAGATGGGGAAAATCCATATACTATAACTAAGATATATGAAAACTGATGAGGTTAATACAAAAGAAACATCAAACTCAAATACTAAGTTGAATCTATCTATGTTTGAAAATAGACTCTAACTGACTAGAGATGTTGAAACATGCCCCAGCTAAGTCTAGCAAAACTAAAACTAAAGGACTAAAAATACTGAAAAGAAATTCATGACTATTGTCCTCGGAGAATGAGGACTCACCACTGATTCTGCTGAACAGGAGATCAGGAACCGATCTAAGTGTGATCTCGATGCTGAGAACCTGAACCTACATCATGAGAAGATGTAGTGCAGAGTATGCGTCAGTACTTGAAAGGTACTAAGCATGCATGATAGAGTAAGGCTGAAATAACATATAACAAAATAAAATAATAAAGTAATGAAATAATTTGAAAATGATATAGATACTGGATGCTGAGTTAACTGAATGCAATGACCAAATTTATAACATGCTGAAACTGAATACTAACTCTACTGTAAATGAGGTCAATGCAATTGAATCTTAGTGAACTGTGGAAGCTAATAATAACCAACAATAAAACCACATGAGCTAAATATGGAGTCAGATATATACACCCCATCGAGAGGACCCAATATACCCGGCCAAAGGTATAGAGGCATGACTGGCGTGATCACTAACTGATATTGCCCACAGAGGGGACTTACACCTACGTGGCTCGTAGTTCTTGGACTATATGGGTACGTTGAACCCTAGTCCAACTCGGTAGTATGTTTTTCCTAATAGAATAAGTGATTAATACATTATGAATAAATTGCTATATTATATTGGATAGCTCAAACTGACATGTAAATTGAGCATGCGCAATAATATACTGATAAAGACACATTCAAAACTGAGGCATGTATATCTGAAATAACTGAAATATTTGACCTAACATGTGTAATTCAAGAACTAAATAAATACATAGCTAGGGTTCTCGAAGTCATGCAATAAACTGAATATTAACAGTACTAATCTGATATAGATCATTCTAACAGCTAAGAACCCAATAATTCTAACATTCAAGAAACCCTAGGTCTAGTCATAATAAGGGAATCAAGAAACTGATGGGAAACTAGGGACCTAATGGGCGAAAGGAACCCACTAGTGAAATCCCACATACCTAGTGACGAATTTCATAGAGAAATCCTTCGATTTCTGGGCTGGAACTGAAGAAAACTTGTTCCGTTCTTAAACTAGGATTTTTGACCTCTCTTTTCCTCTTACGCTCTAATTTTCTAAGTTTTGATTAATGATTTGATTTAGGTAAGTTCTAGTTATGTTTCTAGGCTTAAACTGACTAAAACCTCATAATTTAGGGTCTAAACAATGTAGCTTAGAGGTCCAACGAAATAGGAAAAGGCCAAAAGACCCTTGACTTAACTACTGTCGAAGTGATCGATGGACAGGACCTATGGGCCATAGGTCAATCTACGGTCTATAGATTGGACTCGTAAGTCAAGTATGGCTGACACGGCTTCCCTAAAACAAGCATAACGTTTTACTCGGAGGTTGGATTTTACAAAACTCGATGGCGTTAGAAAAATGATTCAATTATCTATCATATCATAGGTCATGAGACACATAATTTCTTTTGTGCTAAGAGTTATGACCATCTGAAGTTGACCCAATAACAATTTTCCGCCAACTGGTTGCTGACCCTCACCTTCGATCAAACCTACGGACCGTGGATAGAACGACAGTCCGTGTTGGTCGGCCGTCGTTTGTGTCAGAGACTGGGAAAAGGGGTCCTTAATCCATGGACACGGACCATAGACCGCTGATTGACTTAGGGACCGTAGGTATGTCAGTGGGTTAAGACTTAACTGATTTTCTAAGCTGGGTTTTTGGGAGGGGTTGCAGTGGTGAACCACAGACCCACAGTACGGGCCGTAGGTCAGACTACGGTCCATAGGTGGCGACCGTAGGTTGCACCTGCAACTTCTCAAAATTTGTATTTTTGGTCTATTTCGGATAAAGGGTGTTACATTATCTCAGCCTTGGGGCCATTTGTCCTCGAATGTAGACTAAATTAGCTGAAATGGAGGGAGAGGGCTGCAATCCCTACCCCTAAATACTGAGAACTGAATTTCTGACTGAACTGAGTTCCAAGAACATGCAAATATGCTGAAAATGCAAGTACAAACTGAAGGAACATGATTCTAAGACTGAATTTACCCATAAATGACCGAAAAACTTAAGAGGAACTATTACGTCAAGATGGAGTGGAATCGGAGGAAAGAGGTGAGGATACTTGGCTTTCATGGCCGCTTCTGCTTCCCAAGTAACTCCCTCTACGGACTGAATCCTCCACCAAACCTTGACTGAAGCGTCTACTTTGTTTCTCAACCTTATAACTTGATGATCAAGAAACTCAACCGGTACATCCTTATAAGAAAGGCTATATTTTACAGTCACAGTCTCTAATGGCACTACGGATGTTGGATCGCCCACACAATTCTTCAAAAGTAAAATGTGAAAGACTGGATGTACTTCTGCTAAATCTGCTAGCAACTCTAACTCATATGGCACTTTACCAATCCTTTTGGAGATTCGGTAAGGGCCTACATATCTGGGACTGAGCTTCCCTTTATTTCCAAACCTCATCACCCCCTTCATAGGACACACCTTCAGGAAAACCCAACCATCAACTTGGAACTCTAGTTCCCTTCTCCTTACATCTGCGTAAGACTTCTGGTGACTCTGGGTTGTCTTAAGTCTATCTTTGATGAGTTGCACTTTCTCAATAACATCAAGAACTGAATCTGGTCCTATCAAGGCTGATTCACCTACTTCAAACCAACCAACTAGAGATCTACATCTACGCCCATACAATGCCTTATAAGGGGCCATCTGAATGCTGGAATGGTAACTATTGTTGTAGGCGAACTCAATAAGAGGATGGTGATCATCCCAACTATCCTTGAAGTCGATAACAGAAGCTCTCAACATGTCCTCTAAGGTCTAAATGGCACGATGTGCCTAACCATCCGTCTGTGGATGAAATATTGTGCTAAGGTTAACCCAAGTACCAAGACCCTTGTGAAATGACCTCTAGAAATGAGAGGTAAACTGAGGACCTCTATCTGAGATGATAGACAAAGGAACCCCATGCAACCTCACAATCTCATTAGTGTAAAGCTTGGTGTAATCCTCCGCCGAATCTGTAGTCATGACCGCCAAAAAGCGAGAAAACTTAGTAACCCTATCAACAATCACCCAAATGGAGTTATGATGTCAGTGAGTACGAGGTAAACTTGTGAGGAAGTCCATGTTGATAACTTCCCACTTCCAAGTAAGAATGTCAATCTCTTGTGTCATACCTCGTGGTTTCTTATGTTCTACCTTGACTTGCTGGCAATTGGGGCACTTAGCCACAAAATATGCTATATCTTTTTTCATACCATTCCACCAATAGACATCCCACAGATCGTGGTACATCTTAGGGACACCTGGATGAATAGAATATCTGGAATTATGGGCTTCTACGAGAATATGTTGTCTCAACTCGCACACATAAGGAAAACACAATCTACACTGATAGCGAAGTACACCATCTCCTCCTTGGGAGAAAACGTCCACTCTCTGATTATGGACTGCACCCTTAAGCTCAAGCAAGAGTTGATCACTTTCTTTTTTTCCTTAACCTCTACTACCAAAGAAGATTCTGAACTATTCTGAACTGTGATACCATTATTTGACAGGCTCATAAGGCGAACTCCCAAGCGAGCATGCCTGTGAACATCCTTTGCTAGCTCCTTTCTTGCTTCCTCAACATGCGCTACACTACCCATGGATAATCAGCTAAGAGCATCTGTTACTACATTTGCCTTAGCTGGATCGTAATACACGCTCATATCATAATCTTTGAGGAACTCAAGCCATCTTCTGTGGCGAAGATTCAACTCTTTCGGAGAGAACACATGCTGGAGGCTCTATGAACACATCTACATTAACATCATACAGGTAGTGTCCCTAAATCTTGAGTGCAAACACCCTAACTGAAAGCTCGAGGTCATGAGTCGGATAATTCTTCTCATGCATCTTCAGTTGTATGGAAGCATAAGCTATAACCTTACCTCGCTGCATCAACACATAACCTAGGCCGACTCTGGATGCATCACAATAGATCACATAACCATCTAAACCCTCTGGTAGAGTCTAGATAGGAGCTGTAGTCAACCTAGTTTTCAGTTCTACAAAGCTTTTCTGACAATCATTTGACCACTGAAACTTAGCCATTTTCTGAGTCAATCTAGTTAATGATGAGGCCATGGATGAAAATCCTTCCACTAACCGTCTATAATAGCCCGCTAGACTCAAGAAACTTTTGATATTTGTAGCAGAGGTAGGTCTGGGCCATTGTTTCACTGCTTCTATCTTCTGGGAATCTACTCAAATTCCTTCACTAGACACAATGTGCCCAAGGAAAGTAACTGATTGTAACCAAAACTCGCACTTGTTAAATTTTGCAAATAACTGGCGATCTTTGAGAGTTTGCAGAACAACTCTCAAATGACTCGCATGTTCGTCCTCTTTCCTAGAGTAAATGAGGATATCATCAATAAAGACAATAACGAACAAGTCCAAGTACTGCTTGAACACTCTTTTCATCAAGTCCATGAAAGCTGCAGGAGCATTGGCTAGTCCGAATGACATAACTACAAATTCATAATGACCATACCGAGTTCTGAAGGTTGTCTTCGGAATGTCACTATCTCTGACTCTAAGCTGATGATAACCTGATCTGAGGTCTATCTTTGAGAAATGACTCGCACCCTGAAGTTGGTCGAACAAGTCATCAATCCTGGGGATGGGATACTTATTCTTGAATGTGACCTTGTTAAACTGCCTATAGTCAATGCACATTCTGGGAGAACCATCTTTTTTCTTTACGAACAACACTGGTGCACCCTACGGCGAAATACTAGGTTTGATGAAGCCCTTATCTAGAAGGTCTTGCAACTGCTCCTTCAATTCCTTAAGCTTAGCTGGAGCCATTCTGTAAGCAGGAACAGAGATAGGCTGGGTACCTAGGAGGAGATCAATTCTGAAGTAGATTTCCCTTTCGGGAGGAACTCTGGAAAGATCTTCTGGAAACACTTCTGGGAACTCATTGACTACTGGAATTGACTTAAGAGTTGGGTATTTAGAACTAGGATCCTTAACCCAAACTAGATGATAGAGATAAACCTTAGAGATCATCTTTTCGGCCTTCAGGTATGAAATGAATCGACCCATAGGCGCTAAGCTACTACCCTTCCATTAAAGGATTGGTTCGTCTGTAAACTGAAAGCGAACAATCCTAGTTCTACAATTGACTAAGGCATAACAGGAATGTAACCAATCCATGCCTAGAATGACATCGAAGTCTACCATTTCTAACTCTACAAGATCTGCTGAGGTGACTTTTTGAGAGACTGTGCCAGGGTAATTTTTGTATACCCGTCTAGCTATAATTGGGTCACCAAATGGAGTAGAGACTGAGAAGGGTTCTGAAAGAGTTTCTGGGCTAACACTGAATTGGACTATTATATAAGGAGTTACAAAAGACAAAGTAGCCCCTGGATCTAACAATTCATAAACATCAAGATCAAAGACTCGTAACGTACCAATGACTACATCAAGAGAATCTTCCTGATCCTGGAGAGCCTAAAGAGCATAGAGCCTGTTTTGGCACTGTCTGCCACCTGTACAAGAAGAGTTACTCTGTTGAGTTGGGCGACCTTTTGGTGCTGCTGAAGTTGTAGACTGGGCTCGATTAGCATTGCCTCTTAGGCCTTGTTTAGAAGGACAATCCCTCAACCTGTGACCAGGCTGACCACACCCAAAGCATCATTCTTTTCTTGCAAGACACTTGCCCGGATGATTCTGACCACACTTAGGTCAAGTTGGGTAGGTTTTGGTACCTGTAATACATCCTTGAGACTTAGAGCCTGATCCTCCACCTTTCTGATTATTCCAAAACTTGGAGGATGGAACACTAGCTGATGAAGGGGATGGAGTCAAAGACTTCTGCTGAAACTGCGAGTGATTTCCACCAACTGATTTTTGTTGGGAATACTCATAGTTACCTGTTCTTGCTTTCTTAGTTTCCTTAGCCTATTCCCTAAGCTTATCACCCTCAACCTGCTGAGCATGAGTCATTAGCCTAGAGAAGTTCACTAAGTCTGACACTCCATACAAAAACTTATTCATCTGAGCCCTGGATTCAACAACCATGTGGGGAGCATACCTATAGAGTTGGTTAAACTTGAGACCATACTCTTGGGCCGTCATGTTACCCTGCCTTAAGTTCATAAATTCCTGGGCCCTTGTTTCTCTCAACTATATGGGGAAAAATCTATCGAGAAAGGTCTCACTAAAACAATCCCAAGTAATAGGAGCTGCATATGAAGCCCTGTTCTCCTTCCACTGAGTATATCATATACGAGCAACATCTTTCCGTTGGTAAGATGCTAACTCAACCCTATCATTCCTAGTTACCTGCATCACTTCAAAGATCTTCTTCATCTCATTAATAAAGTTTTGGGGATCTTCTCCAACCTGCGATCCTAAGAACTCTGGTGGATTCATCCTAACAAAGTCTCGCACACTGGCTGTTGCTGACCTAATAATGGCATTTACCATAACTGGAGCCCGCTAATTATTCTGGTTGGCCACACTCTAACCGAACATCTGAATGTTGTTCCTGAACTCTGCATTAGAAAATTCCTGATCTAGGACGGGAGGAGCTGCATTTGCATTCCTGGCATTCGCATTCCTGGTGTTAACTTTACGGAGAGGCATGATCACTGAAACGTAGAACGTCTAGTTAGAACGGAATTAGATCATACCTTAAGCATAATAAGAGTAACAAGAAAATGAAGATTTTTCCTAAGACACTTTGTAGCCTCTCTCTCATTAGATGTGGTGTGCACTACACATCCATAAAAAGGACTCTACCTAGACCGGCTTTTCAGACATTCTAGGGAATTTAAACCTAGTGCTCTGATACCAATGTTTGTCACGCCCTGAGACTACCCCCGAGACGCAGACACGGAACCTAGGACCACAAGTGATCCCAAGCTAACTCTGCTAGCATGATCATGAGCATACTAAAGATAAAAACTGATGTGCAAGCTAAATCATAAACAAAATAACAAGATGGGGAACACCCATATACTACAACTGAGATATATGAAAACTGATGAGTTTAATACAAAAGAAACATCAAACATAAATACTAAGTTGAATCTATCTATGTCTGAAAATAGCCGCAAACTGACTAGAAATGCTGGGACAGGCCCCAGCTAAATCTAGCAAAACTGAAACTAAAGGAATAAAAATATTCAAAAGAAACTCATGACTAGTGTCCTCAGAGAATAAGGACTCACCACTGATTCTGTTGAACTGCAGATCGGGAACCGATCTAAGCGTGATCTGGATATTGAGAACCTGAACCTACATCACGAGAAGATGTAGCCCAAAGTATGCGTCAATACTTGAAAGGCACTGAGCATGCATGATAGAGTAAAGCTTAAATAACATATAACTTGATAAAGTAATAAAACAATGAAATAATCTGAACATGATATAGACACTGGATGTTGAGTTAACTGAATGCAATGACCAAATTTATAACATGCTGAAACGGAATACTAACTATATTGTAAATGAGGTCAATGCAATAAAATCTAAGTGAACTGTGGAGCTACTAAGAACCGACAATAAAACCACATGAGCTAAATGTGGAGTCCGATGTATACGCCCCATCGAGAGGACCTAATATACCCGGCCAAAGGTGTAGAGGCATGACCAACGTGATCACTAACTGATATTGCCCACAGAGAGGACTTACAGCTACGTGGCTCGTAGTTTTAGGACTATATGGGTACGCTGAACCCTAGTCCAACTTACTATTATTCTACTCCCAATAGATTAAGTGATTAACACATTATCACTGAATTTATGTAGTATAATGGATAACTCTAACTGACATACAAACTGAGAATGCATAATATTATACTGATAAAGACACATTAAAAGCTGAGGCATTAGTATCTAAAATAACTGAAATATCTGACTTAGCATGTGTAATTCAAGAACTAAAGAAATACATAGCTAGGATTCTGGAATTCATGCAATAAACCGAATATTAACGTACTTATCTGATTTGAATCATTCTAACAACTAAGAATCCAATAATTATAACATTCAAGAAACCCTAGTTCTAGTCATAAGAAGGGAATCAAGAAACTGACTGAAAAGTAGGGACCTAATGGGCGAAAGGAACCCACTAGTGAAAACCCACATACCTGGTGACGAATTTCACGGATAAAATCCTTTGATTACTAGACTGGAATTGAAGAAATTTTTTTGCGTTCTTGAACTAGGGTTCTTGACTACTCTTCTCCTCTTACGCTCTAATTTTCTAAGTTTTGATTAATGATTTGACTTAGGTAAGTTCTAGTTATGTTTCTAGGCCAAAACTAACTAAAACCTCATAATTTAGGGTCTAAACGACGTAGCTTAGGGGTCCAACAAAATAGGAAAAGACCAAAAGACCCCTAACTTAACTGCTATCGGAATGATCGACGGACGGGACCTTCGGGCCTTAGGTCAATCTACAGTCCGTAGATTCGAGTCGTAGGTCAAGTCTGCCCGACAGGGCTTCACTAAAACAAGAATAACTTTTTAGTCGGAGGTCGGATTTTAGCAAACTCGGTGGCATTGGAAAGAGGATTCAATTATCTATCATATCATGGGGAATGGGATAAATAATTATTTTTGTGATAATATTTATGACCATCTGAAGCTGACCCAATCATAATTTTCCTCTAACAAGTTGCTGACCCTTACCTACAGTCTGTGGATAGAACGACGGTCACTTCTGGTCGGCCGTCGTTTATGTCAGAGGATGGGTAAAAGGGCCCTTGATCCACGGACACCGACCATGGTCCGTGTACTGACTTACGAACCGTAGGTATGTCCATGGGTCGAGACTTAGCCAATTTTTTGAGGTGGGTTTATGGGAGGGGCTGCAGTGGTGAACCACGGACCCACATCACGAGCCATAGGTCAGACCACGGTGTGTAGGTGGCGATCGTAGGTTGCACCTGCACCTTTTCAAAATCTATATTTTTGGTCTGTTTCAGATACGGGGTGTTACAAATATTCTAATATACTCGTAGAGAAGCAAAAAGCATTATCAATATTTGAGTATTATGCGTCTAACATAGTGAGATCAGTGGCTTTATGCCAAGTTCTCAAAGTGTGAGTTTTGGCTTGCATCTGTAGTTTTCTTGGGGAACATGGTGTCCAGGGATTGAATCATCGTAGATTCGATAAAGATTAATACTATTCTTGATTGGGCTAGAACAACTTCTGTTACTGATATTTGGAGCTTCGTCAGATTAGTAGGCTACTATAGACGATTTGTGGATGGTTTCCATACATTGAAACACCTTTGACCTAGTTGACTCATCTTGATGTTCCATTTGAGTTGTCTGAGAAGTGTGAGTTCAGCTTTCAGAAGCCAGAGGATTTTCTTACTATCACTCCTATATTGGCTCTTCCAGTTGAGGGTGTGGGCTTCATTGTGTATTGTGACACATCCAACATTGTTTTGGGTCTTATATTAATGAACTAGGGTTAGTTTATAGCTTATATATCGAGACAACTAAATTTGCATGAGCGCAATTAACCCACTTAAGACTTGGAGTTGGCAGCGGTAGTTTTTGCACTTCAGATCTGGATCCACTACACGTATAAAGTTTGTTGAGAGATTTACATTATTCATAGGAGTATTTATTATATTATGAGCCAGAGGGACCATAATTTGAGGCAACACCATTATATTGAGCTCTTGAAGGACTATGGAGTGACCTTTGTGTTTGGACATTCACTTCATAGCCAATAGGATGATTCGGTTGGATGTTTTATATTCTATTCATGTGTTCGACTATGTAGAAATTCAATCATCCTTGTTGGAGTAGATTTGTGGTTGTCAGTTTGAAGATGAGACCTTTGTGTCTCTTCCTGAGCAGTTGTTAGAGGTTGATGTGAGATAGGCAACTTTAGATTCAAATGGGGTTTTGAAATTTTGCTAGATGTATCCATGTTCTGAGGTTGTGGATTTGATTTAGTTGATTCTTTGCAAGGCTCATGATTCTAGATATTCTATCCATTAAGGCACCATGAAGTTGAACCATAATTTGAGGTATATAGCAGTATTTCTAGAGCAGTATGGGGATAGATATTGGACTATGTGTCCCATTAGTTGTGTTGCGAATAGGTGAAGACTCAACATTTGAGGTATAGTTGTGTGTTTTAGAAATTACACATTATGGAGTAGAAGAAACATCACATAACTATGGTCTTTGTTGTTGGTTTGCCTTGGAC
Source organism: Solanum okadae (assembly GCA_036553675.1). Taxonomy (NCBI): domain Eukaryota; kingdom Viridiplantae; phylum Streptophyta; class Magnoliopsida; order Solanales; family Solanaceae; genus Solanum; species Solanum okadae. Next base: position 14,439,157 of record CM071681.1, on the reverse strand, counting down.
TTTTAGACGTGTTGACATTATTTGGGTCATCGTTGATCGTTTGAAAGAGTTAGCACACTTTCTCCCCATTCAGTCTTCATTTAACATCAAATTGGCTAAGATTTATACTATGTAGTTGGTTAGTCTTTATGTTGTACCTTTGTATTATCTCAGATTGAGGTTCTTAGTTCAGTTTCAGCTTTTGGAGGAACTTTCATGATGATTTGGGCACTTGTGTTGACCTAAGAATAACATTCAACATGCAAAATAACATTCTATTTGAGAGTACTATTCATGTTCTAAAGGATATGTGCGGGCCTATGTTTTGGAGTTTTGAGGTCATTGGGACCATATCTTGCCTTTGGTTGAGTTTGTGTATAATAACAACTTCCACTCTAGCATTCAGATCGCCCTGTTCAAGGCTTTTTATTGTACGCGTTGTCGGTCTTTGTTTGTTCATTTATGTTTTTGGAGCCTAGGCCATGTTGTTACTATTTTCTTTAAGAGGCCTTAAATCTGGTTTCGGTGATTCAGGATACTCATGGACTTCTCACAGTAGGCACAAGAGTTACACCAATAATAGTCATCGATCTTTGAGGTTTGCAGTTGATGATCGAATATTCCTCCATGTGTCTCCCATGAAGGGTGTAATAAGGTTTGTGAGGTGGGGTAAGCTTAGTCCTAGGTATACTGGGATTTTTTATATCCTATAGACAATTGACGATGTTACTTATAAGTTGGCCCTACCTCCAGCATTTTCAGCTATTCACCCACTTTTTCATGTCTCGATGCTACACGAGATGTTCGTGATGACTCTCATGCGCCACAATATGATATGGTTGAGTTGGATGAGCATTTTAATTTTGTGGAGGAGCCAACTACTATTCTATATAGAGATGTACGACGATTGTGTTTGAGAGACATTTATATGGGGAAGGTCCATTAGAGGCATCATCCAATTTAGAAAGTTACCTAGGAGACTAAGCATGTGATGCAAGAGTAGTTTCTCATCTTGTTTTATCCTTGAGAAACGTCTTGACTTTTACTTTCACGGAAGAAAAGCCCTTTTTAGTAGGGGATATTGTAATGACTCTATAGGTCATTTCTGGGTAAATGTTGTACTTTCATCATTTAGAGAGTTCCTTTAGAAACACCAAGTCATATATTACTTGACGGTACTAATAGCTCGGTCACCTGGCCATTCAATAGGTTTTTATTCAAGGTTTTGTATTTTGGAGATTTTGAAACATAAACAGTTGATTTTGGTAAACGATATTGGGAAGATGGACACGAAAAGCAATTTTGATGATTTGATCAGTTTTGGAAGGGTCCTTTTGTGCTGGTTGAATTGTTGGCCAAAACTTTTAGGGTTTTGTTGTGAGTTTGAGCTATTTGGTGTTGTAGCTTTAATATTTTGGCTAAAGATTGACTTTGGTCAACATTCTTGGTAAACGTGTGTGTATGAGTACTCTGTTAGTGTGGTTAATTCCCAAAGTTGAGTTTATTCTAGAACAACCCATCATGTGGATCCCGAGCCTCCTAAGCTAATTTCATGCCTCCTATGGATTTTGGCTAAAAATAGAGTTTGGGTGTGGGACCCACTTTTGTCGAAACGACCTCAGATGGAAGTTTTGATTCTCCGTTGAGTCTGCAATACCAAATTTAGTGGGGTATCATATCTCCTTTTCACACATGGCATTCTAAATGAATCTTGAGCACGCTGTCGGACGATTTAGCTTTGCCAAAAACCAGCTAATATGTATCTGTTAATGCAGGGTCATATTACCCTTCGTATTCGCAAGCCCCTTTAGTACAATTGTGAAGGCCTTGTTATTTGTGTTTCATGATCACCAAAGTGTGGCTTCCTAGGTCATCACGATCACAATGGAGAGTTGAACCGCAATGACCATCCTTGGTCATTGGGATCGCGAAGTTTGACCTTTGCGATAATGAGGGTCAACTTTGCATTGGGCAACAATCGTGACAACTTTACTTTAGCCTTTCATCAGGATTTTTAGGACTAGAAGCATGTATGTCGGTAATTGTGATCATCCTTACCTTGTGGTGTGCCTTCATTGTTGTTATTGTTGATTTCTTTGAGCATGTTTGACCTTAGTCTAAGTTTGGACTATTGTTTTCCATGGACTTGTGATATATAGAGACGTTTGTCCTTGGAGCTTTGTTTTGACGTTGTTTCAAATGGTTTAACTCTCTATAGACTGGTCTGATAGAATGAGCCTTAGATTAGGCGTTGACTCAGTCTTGGCGACCTTCTATCCACTCTCCCTCTTTCTATGGTCCTGTGATTACTGTTGAGATATCGAGCTTCACTTGGCCACTTGGGACTAGAGTTAGTTCGAGCTTGGAATATTGCATTGATTACCTTGGAGTGGATGTAATTCCACGGTGTCATATGATTTCAAGTTGATATGTGATCAGTAGACAACTATTGTAGTCATAGTTTAAAGGTTTGGTCATGTTGCCCACTATCCTCTACAGAGTTGATTTATACTTATCACATATTAAAGGTTGGGATATCTGACCTTCAACCACAACCATTATTCAGGATCAATATCCTCTACAGAGTTCATATCTATCATCTTACTCTTGGTTACTCGAAGGCCTATCCACAGTTAGAGGTCAGGGCTATATCCTCTATAATTATTTTAGGAGATCTATTCGTGGTTCGAGGCCTGGTCTACGCACCCTCCAGCTTTGGATTCACCATGTCTTATTCTTAGTAGTTATATCTATTATGTGTAACAGTCGGGTTTATGGGGGTCCATTCGGGTTTTACTGTAACTTGCCCCTGAATGTACCTTTTGGGTTTATAGTGTCCTAGTTAGGCTTAGTTATATGTACTTACTTTTTTTTCTATTCATAGTACACTCGTGTACATTTCATTTAGTGTTCTATTGCTTTTACCTCTATTTATTTTTATTTCTCATATTTCATATTGCTTTTACTTCTCTTGCTCAGTCGGTCTTTGATGCATCCCGAGTTCCTATTGTTTTGGTATACATGTGTCACTCCCCGAGTTACCCCTGAAACACGGACACGGGACCTACGACCAGAAGTGATCCCAAGCTAACCATGCTGGCATGATCATGATCATACTAAATATAAACTGAATAATAGAAATTGTCCAGAAGCTATCATCATAAATAGAATGAAAAGATGGGGAATACCCATATACTATAACTGAGATATATGAAAAATGATGAGTTTAAAACAAAAAATATATTAACTCAATTCTAAGTTGAATCTAACTATGTCTGAAAATAGGTTTTAACTGACTAGAAATGTTGGGACAGGACCAAGCTAAGTCTAGCAAAACTGAAACTAAAGGACTAAAAATACTGAAAAGAAACTCATGCATATTGTCCTCGGAGAATGAGGTCTCACCACTGATTCTGTTAAACAGGAGATCGGGAACCGATCTAAGGGTGATCTAGAGGCTGACACTCTAAGCCTACATCACGAGAAGAAGTAGCGCAGAGTATGCATTAGTACTTGAAAGGTACTGAGCACGTAGTATATAGAATAAAGCTAAAATAAACATATAAATGAACGAGAAATAAAGCAAGAGCATAATCTAAACAGGATATAGATATTGAATACTGAGCTAACTCAATGCAATGACCAAATTTATAACATGCTGAAACTGAATACTGAATGTACTGTAAATGAGGTCAATGCAATAAAATCTGACTGAACTGTGGGAGCTACTAATAACCGACAATAAAACCACATGAGCAAAATGTGGAGTCTGATGTATACGCCGCATCGAGAGGACCCAATATACCCGGCCAATGGTATAGAAGCAGGACTGGCGTGACCACTAACTGATATTGCTCACCGAAGGGACTTACACCTACGTGGCTCGTAGTTCTGGGACTATATGGGTACGTTGAACCCTAGTCCAACTCGATATTATGCTACTCCCAATAGATTAAGTGGTTAACAGATTATAACTAAGTTTCTGTACATAATGGATACCTCAAAACCGAACATGCAATCTGAGAATGCAACAATTAATCTGATAATGATGCATTCATAAACTGAAGCATGTACAACTTAATACATTATGACTGAAATACTGAATATCTCAAAATACTGACATGTAGATACTCATACTTGAAAACTTCTTCTTAGAAAACAATTCAAAATCATATTATACTATGATCATTGATGACTTGGGAAGTCATCCTACATAAACATTGATGGTATATCTAGATACCATATTGTTTATACATTAATGACCTACTCGATTGTCATACTAACCACGTTTTAGAAGCTCTTTCTCAAAATTCATCTTAACTTTTCCAAAAACTCAGTTTAAAACTCAAGTGTTGTTCTAAAAAAAAGCTTCTCAAGAAATATAACTCAAAATAGGGTTTATGCTGAAATATACTGATCATGTGGTGTTCAAAACTGGAGCATGTATATGCGAATAACTGAAATATCTGACCTAGCATGTGTAATTCAAGAACTAAAGAAATACATAGCTAGGTGATGAGTCCACAAATTGAACTCATTTAGGGATTTATTTTGATAGAAATAGTGTCCTCGAATGCTTATTTTGTCGCAATATCTGATGAAAACTCTTAAGATTCAGGAATTTGAAGTTTTAGGGGAAGCGTGGACACTTAGGCATAAAAAGGAACAAAAAGACTAGAAAGAACGAAGAAGCTCAAGCTTGAGCATTGCCAAGCATCTTTGGCGATTCGTCGAAAGGATAGGCTCCGCCTCCAGTACGCAAAGCCCTGAAGGAAGAGGATAAAAAAGGTGATGAAAGAAGCAGTCGGTGCTTTATCGAATAGTTCTGCGAAGCAGTACTATATCGCCCAGTGGTCCAGAACGTGAAGACGTTGAAGAAAAGCACTAAACAGCGATGAGACAAATGATGGGCGAGTTGCCGAGTCACTCGGCAAACTAGACTAACTTCGCCAAGCTATCCGCCAACACTAATTCCTGATGGCTATAAATACTAAACTTGTTATTAATTTTAGGAGTTCCGAACCATTATTATAATTCTCTCAATAGAATAGTACTTTTTAGAGATATTTTTCTCTCAAGTTTGGAGAGGGTTTTTGTGGGAGACTTGAAGAGAGAAGGATTTCATCTTCCCCAAGTTGGAAGAGGGTCTTCTCCATTCTTCTTACTTTGCTTAAATAAAGGTTTAATTTCTTACACCCATTTGATTTTAGTATCATTTTAGGGGTATTTTGTTATTTCTTGATGTGTGGCTAAAAAAACCCCTTCTTGGTGTGTGATTCAGCAAATATGTGTTGATATTGTTTTTGGGTCTTGCTTGCTGATAGGTTAGATGTATTTTAATGGTGATTTCACCTAGTGGTTGTGGTTTGATTTAATGGTTTTGTAGTTCCAAATGTAAAACCACCCATATGTTTTCGGCTTGCCCGAGAGGGAGGTCACGAAACCAACACCACTAGATTGTTGGCCTAAGGAGTGGGTTGACATGAGGTTCAGCCCGAGAGGGTGAGCCCTAGTCCCATATCCAAACACTCAGCTCGAGAGAGTGAGTGGGGTAAGGCGCATGCTGGTCTTCATGCGGCAAATGGGTGTCCGAGAGAAACCCATTTGAAACGGGGTAAGTTACCCGAGAGGGAACTTATTTCCATCTAAAGCATAGCCTAGTAACTATTATGTTACACATTTCCTATTGAAAGCATGTACCCAACGATTTATCTCAACTTGTATTGCGGTCACACCCCAAGAACCTTTCCCCATACTTGATTTTCTTGTTAATTTTTGTTGTTTTTACTGCTTGTGAAAAAAAACCCATTTGATATTTGACACTTTTGTGTCACCCCCTTTAATTTAATATGTTTTTATTCGTTAATGTCTTTAGCTACGACTAGTTAGAGCTTTAATTTTATTTTTCTATCAATTCTCAAAACCACTCTCTTGGGACACGACCCCAACCTTTAGTTGGGTTACTATACTATCGACGATCGTAGACACTCATATCGTAGGTTGGTGTCGTTGGTGACGATAAGCATCACTAGGGTTCTAAAATTCATGCAATAAACTGAGTACAAACATGATAATCTGATTTGGGACATATTCATAACTAATTCATGATAATCTACTGAAATTCTAGAAACCCTAGGTCTGTTCATAGTAAGAGAATCAAGAAACTGATTGAATTCTAGGGACCTAATGGGCGAAAGGAACACACTAGTGAAATCCCACATACCTGGTGACGAATTCCATGAAGAAATCCTTCGATTTCAGGGCTGGAACTCAAGGAAACTTGTTGCATTCTTGTACTAGGGTTCTTGACCTCTCTCTCCTCTTAGTGTTCTAATTTTTTTCTATGTTTTGAAGAATGATCTGACTTAGGTAAGTTCTACCTATGTTTCTAGGCTTAAACTGACTAAAACCTCATAATTTAGGGTCCAAACGACGTAGCTTAGTGGTCTAACGAAATAGGAAAGGACCAAAAGACCCCTGACTTAACTGCTGTCGTAGTGACGGATGGACAGGACCTATAAGCCGTAGGTCAATCTACAGTCCGTAGATTGGGGTCGTAGGTCAAGTCTGCCCGACAGGGCTTCACTAAAGCAAGCATAACTTTTAACTCGGAGGTCAAATTTTAGCAAACTCGGTGGCGTTGGAAAGAGGATTCAATTATCTATCATATCATAGGTTATGTTACAGAAAATCCCTTTTTTTCTGGGAGTGATGACCATTTGAAGTTGACCCAATCAGCAATTTCCCCCTAACTGGATGCTGACCTTCACCAACGGTCAGACCTACGGTCTGTAGGTCCAAACACGGACCGTACTGGTCGACTGTGGATGGGATTAGAGACTTTTAAAACTTGGGCCTTAACCATGGAACCCCACCTACGGTCTGTGGGTGGTTTTGTTGGTACAGGCACCAGATTTTCTAAAAACTAGGATTTTCTTCGGTTTGAGATCTGAGGTGTTACATCATGCTACATGCTGCATCTATGTTGTAATGCAGGTCTGAGCACCGGCTACTAACGTTGATATTCAAGCATGTTGCAGCTTCTGTTCAACTGCGATGGTGAACACATTGTGTCCTGGACTTGCATATCTCTATCTTTATTATGTTGGCGCGCATCTTTTGTGTTTTGAGACAAGCCTTCTTTTTTGGGTTCACTTTCGGGACTTTTACTTCACGAAGGATAACAATATTTTGATTTATAAAAAATCACCTTGATGTGAAACAATTCATACTTGTGATTGAAACAACATACATATACTCATCTTGATACTTTGAAATTAAATTTTGCTCATACTCACCATCAAATAAATAACCATTTAGACTTTAAATCATCTCTTTCATTGTGATCACGGTACGTGGACATCAATTGTAATACATAATTGTACTAGTTAAAATATTGAATATTATAGAGTTCCGAAATGATTTTGAAACTAAGCTATGTCCCTTTATTCCCAACTCAAACGTTGTGAAGAAATCAGAAATGATATTGTTGATTAAGACGAGGTCTCAAAACATAATTTTTCAAGATTTAAAATAATAAATAAGGGCTTCATTTATTATAACAAAATGCAAAATATCTTACATATATTGTACATTGGAAATACATCCATAAAAGGAGATTGACAGATAAAAATATTACATTAGTTATTTCACATGCTTGCTAATGTAGCCAATATTTCAAATTATTCATCATACAAACACCAATACACATATATAAAATATATTCTTCAAATATTACATTATTTATTTCACATGCTATCTAATGTAGCCAGTGTTGCAAATTATTCATCATACAAGCGCCAATACACATAGATATGTTTATGCATATAGACGCGTGATCATATTATTTATATATATATATATACACACACACACAGAGAACAACATAGATCTTCTAATTCTGGAGAAGATGGCCCTCCATATCCTTGAATATGTTAAGGATACAACCCAAAAAACGGAGGGGCTCTGGAATCTCTTCAGTTTTCTTTTCATATTCAAATGTCAATATAGTCCACTGAGGTTCATGAGATGTTATAATAGTAAATGAACTATACAAGAGATGTAATTATTAACATAAAAAAGATACAAGAGATGTTATTTTAAATTGAACTATTCAATTCCTCAATAAAGATTTAAACATTTACAAAATAATATCTTTATCATCATATCATGTATAACTTTTTTCCTCGATTTTCATTTTAATGTACTCCAAAAATATAAAATGCTCATAAATATTTGATTGTCTACATTTTCTAAATTGAGTTATTTTTAAAAATCTCAAAAGAAGAGAATCTTAGAATGTTTTGATAAAATGAATCTCTTGAGTAACTAAATATTAGTAAGTTATGCCTAAGTATTAGTTGGAGAAAATTAGAAAAATGTTAAAGTAAAGATAATTTTCATGAAGAAAGTACTTTCGGCCTCAAGTAGAAAAGGTTATTTTGTTACTTGAAGCAAGAGACTTTACTTATAATGTATTTATGGTAATCAAACACCATCAGATAACTATTTTCAAGAAGATCATTTTCTTGAAAAGCACATTTCATACTATGGAATACACTTAAATAAACAAAATTGATGTATGTTAATCGCATTGAGTGATAGATGGAGTAGAAAAATGTGTACCCTCATTATAACTCCAGCTAACAACCGAGCCAACTTTTACGCCTTCACCTTCATGAATCTGAAAACGGTCAACATATGGAGTTATATTAGCTATATGATGAGAATTAGTGTGTAAAAGAACATGCATCAGTTGTCCTCCACACTTCACCTCCAATGAAGCAATCAATTTTCCTTTCAAACCCATCTTTTATTTTTCTCAAACACCAATTATAAGTTGTGAAAAGAAGGTGGTGAGAAAATATTGAAAACTTGCCGTCTTTAAATAGACAAACTTTAGTTAGTTGTGAAAAGCTAGCTTGTTGAAACATTGTCCACCACATATTTATATCATCTGCTATTAATTAGACTTTCTCATTTTCTTTAATTATTTTAAGTGTGTATAATATTGTGTCAAATGTCACAATTCATATATATATATATATATATATATATATATTATGGACCGTTAGTGGTAACAAAATTTATGTAAGGTACTTCGCATTAATACAAATATTGTGCTTGGTTGCACTTCTTTAAATCTGCAATATTTTTATAAGTCTTTCCTTTTAGGATGTTTTTCGTGCATATATTATTCGTCCAATGTTTGTCGATATAATCAATGGCCAGACGGGCGGCATATATGGGTCATAGCCGCCCGCCAGCAAAGGAAACTCTAAGATCTTCTACCATGATTGTAGAAGCTCTGATACCAATTTGAAGGAAAATATTTTATTTATAAACTCAAAGGTTTTTGAATCATAATTCAAGTTCTCTCTATTCTGTATTTTGTGTATATTCTATATATTTCTATTTGTTGAAAATAATAGTAATGTCCCTATTTATAAAAGTAAAAATTAAATTAAAATAGGACTAGGAAGCACTCTAACTAAAAAATCCTAATTAAACATAAATAAGTAAAAACCATAAATAACATATCCTAATCAACTTAGGATTCCTACTCTGACTTTGAATTATTATTTCCAACATAGTTGAAATAATTTTTTTAAAAACTTTTGCAAGGTGAGGAAAAAAGGAATGGTTCTTTTTTCTTAAAAAAACATCTTTTTAGGTTGATATAGAAAGAAAAATATTTAAGAATTTGGGGATGGGGGAGAAAGAGGGAAGAATTTGTGGGATAATTGTTGGGGGAGGGATGATTTAGCTTTGGAGTCATTGAATTTGGATTTGTCCTGACTAATTTTGATGTGTTGGTGTACATGCATTTTAGTATCAAAATAAAATATGAAGTGCATATGTTAGTGGGTATAAATTGTGGTAGAATATGATGAAACCTGAGCCAAGTTGAATTAATGTTTAATGCTTGGATAATTGAGTTGATATTAATTAAGTTAAGACAATTAGTAAAAATAAAATAAGAGATACACATAATATTATAAACTGCCATGGAGGTAAGTATTGTGAAACTAAACTTGCAGGGTAGTTTGTGCAATTACTCTTTTAATCTTTTGGTTACAACGAATTTCTAGAAATATAGTTTAAGTTGAGTGATTTTATAAAAGAAAACCCATAAGTTGAGTGACTTTATTGATATAAAACCAAGTTAAGTGACTTTCTCAAATAATTTCACATACTTGAGTGACCTTTTGAGATATTTACTCTATATCATATATCATATATTGTATTATTATAGTATATATTATATTAAACTAAAAGTGGGAGGAATTTTAGACGAAAGTTAGATTGTGATTTTACCACTACAATAAATTTAAATGTATCAATTATTTAATAAATTGAATTGTAATAGTAAATCATCATATTATTACATGAATCACCCATCATAAAGCCTCTTGAATATGTATTTTTTTTTCTTAATTTCATCTTGGAGTAAATTCATGACTTTTTGTGTTTTGTTTATCTTCCAATTGGAAATATGAATAATTATGCTTGCCCTACACAAAAAGAAAATCTTCTCTAAATTAAAAGTTAGAGAAAGTCAACTATTATGTATTTTCTATGTATTCTATATATTTCTATGTATTGAAAATAATAGTAACATCCCTATTTATAAAAGTAAAAACCAAATTAAACTAGGACTAGGAACCACTCTAACTAACATATCCTAATTAAACATAAATAAGTAAATACCATAAATAACAAATCCTGATCAACTTAGGATTCCTACTCCAACTTTGAATTATTATTTCCAACATTCTCCCGTAATTCAAAGTTGTATACTATTGCCTATTACATCTTGACATTGTTGTTGTATTGAAAAACACTTTTCTTCAATCTTCAATTGCTGGAGTAGTTCTCTTCAATTCTCATTATTTTTTACTTGGTTGTGTCGAAGCACTTTATCTCCAACTTCCAAGTGTTGGAGCACTTTCTCTTCAACTCATGATATTTTTTTCTTGGTTGTGTTGGGGAAACTTCTCTCCATCAAACTAAATATTGGATACTAGTTTTTGAATATCCCTTTAGTAGTCCTGTTTCTGCGGTTTTGAAGTGAAATTTCATTTTAACTTGTGGGTCGAATATTTGGTACTAGCGTTTAATATGATATTATTTAGTGTGGCGTGCATGTTTTTATGGAATAAAAAATTAGTTTATTTTGTGAAGTTATATTTTTTTGATAAATTGAATAAAAGATGTTATAAAATCATTTAAATTTACTAATATATGATAAAGGGAAATTTAGTTAAACCATAATTTTTTATGTTAATAATAATTAGGTTAAGAGCATAATTATTAAAAATAAAATAAAACAATTATTAAAAATAAAATGAAATAATTATTAAAAATAAAATAAAATAAGAGAAATAAACATAATATTATAAACTATAATGGAAGTAAGTATTACAAAATTAAACTTGAAGGGTTGTTTGTGCAATTATCTCTTTTATCTTTTGGTTATAATGATTTTCTAGAAAAATAGTTTTAAGTTGAGTGATTTCATAAAATAAAATCCATAATTAGTTGAGTGACTTTATTGATATAAAATCAAGTTCAGTGACTTTCTCAAATAATTTCACGTACTTGAGGGACCTTTTGAGATATTTACTCTATGATATATGATATATGATGATCTAACATTTGCCTAAACTTCCTTCCACTTTTAATATAATATGATAATTAGATTTTATTCTAGAATAATTTTTTCTTCTCAAATAAAAATTTAAGTAGTGCTCATGCTAATTAAAAGATGAGGAAGATACATTTATAGCCAACAAGGATACTCATTTTGTACTCAAAATTGAGGTTTATAAATACGATGTTCATATTTTAAAGATCAACAATTATGAATAATATTTTAACAATCATCAAAACAAGAAGACAATTGTATTATTATTAGGTCATATAAAATTATCGTTATCAAACAGGTGAATAATGTAACAAACTAAAAATATTACATCCTAAATATTTTCGCCTAGGAGATTTTATTTGCTAGATAATGTAACTTCTTTTTATAAAAAAAAAATTATTTTGTCTACTACACAATAAGATTGTGCTAAAGACTGTAAGGACTCCGAGAGCTTGTTTGACATTGTTGTTGGGAGGCTAATGTCATGCCCCGATCCTACACACTGGACGTGGCCAATACTCGAGAACCATCACTGGTCCCCAAGCAAACCCTTGGTCTTGCTGAGTACTTAGCGGGTGACTTACTCAAGTAAAATGGAGACTCCAAATACCTACTTAACTTATATAGTCTCAAAATAGCTTAACTCAATAAATGTTTGAAAGTAATTAAAAAAAACATAAGTAATTAACTTCATGTTTGAAAGGAACATCAACAACAAGGGAAAACAGGGAAAGACTCGTCGACCACTACTATCTTTGAAGCCTCTAAATAATACGATGGATGTCAGGAAAATACCCCGACAACCTAACAAGAACAAATAGTAATGTGAAACTCTTTGGAAAGCAAAGAGGCTCACAAAACTAGCTGAAATGCAATTAGATCAACGAAGTACCTGTTGATGACCCTGAACACCTGTATCTCCATCATAAATAAGATGCAGGTCGAATGACCTCAGTACATTAAATGTATGATCATGTAAGGAGAAAGCTGAAACATAAGAAACTGAACTGATACTCTGGGAAGAAACATTCACCTCATCTCAACTCAAATGTGAGATCGACAATAAGATATGCAATATATAAAGCTTATAAAATATTATATCTGAACTCAATATGTATGAATATACAATAATAAACTATTTACTCTTATTTGGGAGATTATCTAACCGACAACTATCACTCTGAGCTATGTGATGATACATCGCCTCACCCACGCTGCCAGAACTGTCCTATACCTTGCCGGGGTATAGAACTCCTCAACTAAATGGATCCACTAAGATATTCTTAAAATCAATATGGAATCATCTAAAAAGTATGACCCTTTACCAATGTTGGCATACATGGTTTATGAGGATTTTGAGTTGTCTAAATCTATCCTCATATTGGTGCTCAATACTACTCCCAATAATATATATAACTCATGTTCAAATATTAAAAAAACATAACTCTTTCCTCAACTTGAGGTAATTACTCAAAAGATCTTCTTGAAAGAGGTAATACTCTGAAACTCCACTGAACTTGTTAACTCATTTAAAAATCGGTGTTTCTATCTTTCAAATGAAAACGTATTACATACTTGGGAATACTTAGTTCCCTTATACTCATTTTTAAATATGAAACTCAACTCTCCTCATTCTCATACTCATTTACTCAAGTCTTACCTCAAGTTATAAATAATTGCGAAAGATTTCTCAAAATGACTCATAAGGACTTTCTTGAACCTTCATATTTATCTTTAACTTGATTTGAAATGTGAATTTAAGAGTTATGATTAGGATATATATATGATATCTCAATAATTAATGAAGACTTAGATAGTTAGTATCAAGAAGAGAGCGAATACACGATTTGAAAGAATGCATACGAGACGAAGAATGGAGACGAAATGGGTCTGAATCCCCTGGCTCATCAATGGCGTGCCATGCCGGGACTCAAAGTACATGAAATACTTTGGGGCGCACTGCTAGAGCAGGATGCCAGCCCTCTTGGTGCTATGGGGGCGCATGGCCCCAGACCTGAGCTCGGAAAATCTAACGAATTTTCTTCTCAATTTTTGGTCCTAACTCTTCTAGTATTGATTGTTTTCTTCCAAACTACCTTTGATTCATAAACCCAACATAAGTAACTGAAAACCCACTCGATTTCTATCAAGAAACACCACTAATTTGTAAAACCCTCACCTCAAGAACTCCAAAACCTCCATAAATAAATAATGGGGGTTAAAACTAAAGATTTTTTCAAGAAACTCAATTAATCAACTTCAAGAACGAATTCGTGGATGAAATTACATGATTGGCGTCTGGGCGAACAGACCTTACACTATGAAAGCTTACCTAGGTTGAAGAACACTTCTTATTGGAAAAATCCTCAAGTTCTTGAAAGAACTCTTGAAACTTAACTCAAATCTGGATACCCAACTCTGGATACTCAAATCCCTAAACACTTTTGGTGTCACAACCCAAGTCGACATCCTGGATCTGGCCGGCACTCGAGAACCATTGTTGCTCCCCAAGCGAACCCTCATCCTAGCTGACTACAAGAGGAAGACTAACTCAAGCATACAAAGCTTAAAAACTGAATAAAAATTTATGAAACTCAATTACAAAGCTTTAACTCAAATGAAAAACTCTGAATAAAAATAAATTATTGAACTCGCCATAAAATAGGCAACTTAAGTCTTTAAAACATTTAACAAAATAAATGAAAAAACTTCTCAAACTCTACTATCTATCTATGAAGCCTCTAAATGACAAAGATGGAGGTCGGGACAAGACCCACGACATCGTAACAACTGATATGACCGAAAATACAAGTGGAGCCCTTTGGAAATAAGGAGGCTCACCAAACCAAACTCGAACTGCATGCGGTATCAACGAAGCTCATGTTGATGACCCTGAATACCTGTATCTGCATTAAGAAAGGATCCAGGCCAAATGGCTCAGTATGTGGAATGTAAGAGCATGTAAGGGGAATTCTAAATCATAAACATAAGCTTGAACTTGATAAAAAGGAAGCATACGTCCTTTCAACTCACTCAACTAAACTCAACTCAAGAGTAAAAAATATAGTTCAACTCAATGATAAGATAGTCAACTCAGTGAAATAAGGGTCAACTCAATGATAAGATATTCAACTCAGTGAAATAATGCTCGACTCAATAATAAGATACTCGACTCTGGGTACTCAACTTTGGATACTCAAATCTGGATACTCAACTCAATATAAAAAAACAATACAGATGCAATATTGGAAGGGTTTTAAAATAGTAGAAAGCAACTTATTGTATTGAAAAATGCAATAGTAACTCAGTTTGTATGCAAGGATACAAGATAAAAATCTTCTTGTATATAAAATAAAAAGTAAATTCTGTGTATATAAGAATACAAAATATCTCTGTGGGAGTTTCTGTCACACCCCGAAATAGGGGGAGTAACTGACACTCGATACCCTATAAGATCGAGTTACCTACCAAAACATACTAGCTAAACCAAACTGTGACACAAAAAAGTTGGGCAACACAACCTATAAAAAGTGAAGCCTGGACCAGAGGTCATGACCTGAATGAGAATAAACCATACAAACAATGGTAGACAAACAAAAAAAAATAAAGATGTACTATCTAGATGACGAGGCCACAACTGAACACATACGTACTTACACACAAACATATTTATACATGTCAGGACTATTGGCTGGAGGTTGAAACATACAAAAATAAAACCCAGAATAGTATGTCCACAATAGCCTCTATGAGTGACATAAGCACTGTCGGGACAAGGCCCCAACTATAGCCAAATTGTACAACCAAAGTAAACATCCTCTAATAGCCCGAGGATAAGATGGAGCTTACCAACTCAAAGTTGAACCTGAATCCTAGCGGGTTGGTCGATTAGAGTCCCTGCATGTACCTACTCGCACGAAACAAAAACAGTGTCCCCAGGTAGAGGGACGTTGGTACGAATAAAAATATACTGGTATGTAAAGCGGAAAGTAGAATCATAAACATTTACTGTAAAAGGGTAATAGAGATACCACCTGAAACTGAAACTCAAATAATCTCCATGGCTGACATTTATCCTCCCCCTAAAACTTAAATATGCATGGTATGCTCGTATAATAGTCTGTCGTGAATACATATGTATATAGATGCAAATGCATGACATACACAACAAAAGGCTAGCAATGGTGGTCCTTTCCGGTGGCGAACCATCATCATATTCACCAACTTGTGGCCATTTGTATCTCATACGTATAAATATAGGCAATATGCCCCATACCTCCCGATTATAGCTCGGGAGTAGAATGAATAGCATGTCATGTCATGGATTTATAACACCTATAAGTTACTGTTGTCATGTTGCCAATCTTGGCCCGTTTGTAGTCTTGTTATCATAACCCCATATTCATTTATGTATAACATGTAATCATCTCATGGAACTTCATATGTTTTTCCAAATAAGCTTGAAAAGCAAACTTGAATTTTAGAAAGATAACCTAACCTTGCAGATATTCATTACAAGTTTAAGGTGATTTACTTAGTTCCTAACTTGGTTCCTAGATAATATATAAAACAAGTGTTTCAAAAACCAAGTGTTCTAATAATTTAAACATTTATGTTATATTAGAGAGTTTTGAAGATCGTTTACTACTTTAAAGATTTTTTATAATAACTCTAGTGGGGAAAGAGGGCCGGTTACAAGTGATAGGGGTCTCCCGTGATATTTTATGTCACATCACCCAAAAAGAAATAACAACTCATACATGCGGACATATAATCAAGGAAACCGATAAAATGACAAGTAGATGTCGAATACTCTATTTATCCGAACAAGTGGAATATCAACATAGTAGAATCATGAAAATATTTCATCTGAGATCCCAATGCCTTTCATTGAAGGTCTTTCTATCAAGAGAATAGCAAAATATCACATTCGGCGTTTTAGGAATTTCCCATGATTGGTGCTAAACTGAGGGACGTAGCTTTGCCTTAACATACCTTTCCAATGAATGCTCGAAAGACCGTATTTCCTTCATGAAAGTTGTTCCTTAAGTCCTAAGATTCAGAAACACTATATATACACAACTGGTACGCATCTATAAATAGTTCATAATTAATTTTAAATCGGCAGATTTGCCATATTGCCCCAACTTGTCGAAACGTCCGTAGAAAATCATAAAAACAATCATAAAAGAGTCCCGAAATGATTACCTTAGTTAACCAAGTGTAAAAATTAAAGAAACACCAATAAATACAAATTTATATCTTCAAAAACTAGCTCCAAACACAGCCAATAGAAGGGAAAAATGATTGCCACGTGTAGAGATCATGTTTCTAGGCACGGGGGCAACCTTTAATGGTAGAAATCGTCAAAATCTAACCTTCATCATGCAAGAACCCCATAGGAACCCTCTCTTAAGCTTTCTTTCTGGTTTGGAAGCGAAAAGAAATGTTTTGATGGCTTAAAACGTTGAGTAAGCCGACATACCATATTTTTTACCCGACCCGGATTCTTCCCCGGCAGTCCATAGTAAAACCATCATAACTTTTTACTTCGAAGTCAGTTGGATACGGGGTTTTGTGTGTTGTAAACTAGACTCGTAGGCCTTCTAACTCTTTATATATTAGGAGAAAACATCCAAGACATTTGACCCAAAGTGAAGAAAAAATTATTAGAGAAACTTCGATAACTTTTGCCGACCTTAGTTTCGCTAATTTTATTGACTTCAAAACTTAACATACGACTCTTATACTATTATGTTACCTCATAACACAGTATTCTTAGCATGTTGTACACTCATAAGCTTATCCACAAGGTATGGGACAAGTTAAACCTTTCAAACGGGTGAAGTTCTACCCGAACCATTTCTTTAATCAAGAACTTTGTTTGAGGGGTCCTTTTGACCTAAAACATTAGTTTAGTTCCTTGATATTGCCACCTGTTTACAATCTTAATCTCCATTGTACGTATATACACCTCATATAACCATGACATACTACGCCACATATATTATGCACGATTAGAGAAACAGTACGGGATCTTACATTTTCTCTAACCGACAACCATCACTACGAGCTAAGTGATGGTACAACGTTTAGCCTCACACTACCAAGGCAGTCCTATACCTTGCCATGGTTATAGAACCTAACTCACTAAATGGATCCACTAGTCTATGTTAATAACATTAAGGAATCATCTAAAAAGTATGACCCTTTTTTACCCATGATGTCTATATGGTTTATGGGGGCTGTGAGTTATCTGAACTCCCCCCCATATCGGTGCTCAATACTACTCCCAAAATATAACTAGCTCATATGTTTAAAAACATAAGTCTTTCTGTGGTTTGAGATTATTGCTCAAAAACTAGCTCAAAGGCTCTCTTGGAAATCACTGTTTCCTCTCTTGGAAATCGATGTTCCTTCTCTTGTTTAAATGTAAAAACATTTTAACTTTTGGGAGTACTTTGTTCCCATATAATCTTTTGAACAAAATAACTTCATTCTTGCTCCTACTCAACTCAATGATCAAGTCTTAAAACAAGTTTAAAACAACAGTAAAAAACTTCTCAAAGTAAGGGTCATGTCGAATTATGGTCGTGAACGACTCAATCCAAGGTTTTCAATAACCATACATAGAACTCAAGAACTTCAATGATAATACTAATTTAAAGAATGCTCGACTAAGAGGGTTCATACGGAGTTACGGGAATGAACTACTCAACTGAAGGACTCAATAATACTTCTCATCTCAAGACTACTCGACTTGTAGGGTTCATGCAGAATTGTGGGCATGAACTACTCAACTCAAGGACCTTCATGGGTAACATGTAGTAGCCCCATGGTTATGAATATAATCCCAAAATTATTAGGAACTAAATACTCAAGACTTAGAACTTGAAGATACTACTCCTCTCAAAGATATAACTGATGGAGTTTATGCGGAATTTATGGGCATGAACGACTCAATCAAGGTCTAAATAACAATATGGAACTCAGGTATACAAATCTTCTCATGTTAATACTTACTTCCTCAAAACATAGCTCAAATCGACATTTGATCTCAAAGGATTTAAAATTGAACTCAACGACTTTCTTGAACTCTACTCTTAACTCTTTCTTGAATTTGAATTATGAATTCAAGAGTTATGATTCATGATATGAAGTATCTCAATAACAATATAGAAATTCGATAATTAGGAATAGAACTTTTAAAATAAACATGAACTCAAGAACTCAAAATCAGCTTATCTCAAGAATACTCAAATCTAGGGAAAGTATCCTAGATTTCTCTTTTACTAATATGAAAGTAGATGTAGGGTGTGAGGATGAACTAGTCTAACACTATGATAGCCTTACATACCTTGAAGAGCAAGCTTCTTGAAGAATCTTGAAGAAGAAATTGATTAGAAACCTTGAAACCCTAGCATGAAGGTAAACGATCAAGAAAACCATTGTTGAGATTCTTGAATTAGTTTCTTGAAATCTCTATGGCCCAGAATTATGATTTTCATTAGTGATTCATAATTGTATGGAGAAATTTGAGTTGAAAAAAATGGAATTCTTGGAGAAACACTTACCTTGAAGAAGAATCTTGAATAAGATTAAAAGAATCTTGAATGGACTCTTCTACTTTGATTTGTCCTTAGGGTTTTGCCCTAGGGTTTGAGAGAGAAGAGAATGATGGATTAAAAGATGAAAAATCAGATTGTTTTGAGCCTTCTATTAGTCAAGAAATTCGTTTAGGGTTTTCTTGGAGGTTAAAAAACAAAAACAACCCTTTTTAATGTTTCCCTGTCGGCTAATTCGTAAAAGCACTGTATAGGTTGCTAAAATAGTCATAACGTTTTACTCAGACATTGGATTGACACGAAATTGGTGGGGTTGGAAAGTAGAATCAAATACCTTTAATTAGATAGGTTATGGCTCACACAAATCTTTATATTCTAAGAGATATGGTCGTTTGAAGTTGACCCAAGTTGAATCTTACATCAAAACTTAATCGATAAGGAAACTACAATAACACTTATCAAGAACTCGTCATGAAATTAAATTGCTCAATATTTATGGATAGATTTGTAAAGGAAACTCGTGATTGGCGTGTGGGTGAACAAACACAACACTATGGAGGCTTACATATCTCAAAGAACTAGGTTCTTGGCGAAATCTTGAATTTCTTGAACGAACGCTTGAAATTTTGAACTTTCTCCTCTTGAATCTTCTCTCTAAAACCCTAAAAGCTTTTGGGGATGAATGAAACTAATTCTAATCAGCTTAGATTCCTAAAATCTAACTAAGGACGCTTAAAACCAATTGGGTAAGGAAAAGACCAAAATACCCCTCATATTTTCGGGTAACTTTCCTTAATTGGACAACCCGACTTCAAACACGCATATCTCCCTCATACGAGCTCGAAATTTAGAAAACTTGGTGGCATTGGAAAGATAATTCAAAGAAATTTCATTTTTCATCTTATGATACACCTAACTCATCATGTACTGTGAGTTATGGTTGTTTTAAGTTGACCCAAAACTCATAACTTAAACATAACTTGCAAAATTTCATATTTTTCTATTTCCAATTTAGTTCTTTTTGAGACTTAAGATTCTACATCTAGTGACCTTAACATTTAAGAAATTTCAAATTCCTCGGAAAAACTTACTCACTACGAAGGATGGTTTAAGTCTTAGCTCAAAGGTTTTTCTAGGGTGTTACATTTGGAATGTCTAAATTAACTTAGCATATGATTAGACTCTTAAATCGGGTGGGTAAAATGTGGGTAAGCCTTTAGGGGTAAGGAAAAGAAAAAAATATCCTTTCCTTAAATGAATGAAAAGCCTTAACTAGAGAGGCTCCACTCAAACGGGAATTACTTCTTACTCCTACCTTGGAATTTAGCAAACTTGGCAGCATTGGAAAGAGGATTTTGATACTTCATGGACCACCTAACTTTTTATGTGTTGAAAGTTATGGTCGTTTGAAGTTGACCCAAAACTAAAAACTGAAGTTTAACTTGTAGTAATCTCTAGTTGGCTTTTCGAAGTGCGATATGTTACAACTAAAGAAACTTACTTTGAGAAAAAAAAAAATTTGAAAAATTAAGCGTTGGGAAAATTAGTAAAATTGTTTTAAACTAAAGCATAAGTAGTTTTTCTATTATTGGGAAGAAGCTAAAATTTTGTTCTTCATAAAAACCAAACGGAAAAAAAATATTTTTTTTCAAGTCTAAAATATCCCTTCTGTATATGAATATTTATCAATATATCCCTTGTTAATTAATTAGCGTATATCATAACTTTGGTTGAGTTTCATTTAAGAATTTTATTTTTTATTTTTGGGACAAGGCACAAATATCCCCCTAGACTATGACCGAAATCTCAGAGACAGATCTAAACTAAACTAGAGTCCTATTAATCCCTTGAACTCATGTTTTTTGTATTTTTGTGTACCTTCAACCACCCAAGTTGGTTGTGTTCGTACACACTCGCACTGCCACATGTGTAAGTATTTTAAAAAAATTCTTATTTTGTTTATCTTGTATTTAAATTAAGTTAATACACTATTTTTTTTTTGACCTTGTATCAATTTTTTTTACATTCATTCATTGTTTTTTCTCTTTTTTTTTCTGTTGATTTAATTTATTTGTCTTTTATTTTGATTTGATTTCAAATTTAATTCCAAATATCTTGTATCTAAAATAAGTTAATTTTTTAAAGAATATAAAAATAAGTGAGGAAAATCAAATAAAACATAAAAAAACTAAAAACCTCCTAGACTATGACCGAAATCCCAGAGAGACGCCTTAACTAATCTAAGGTCATATTACACCCCTAAATTCATTTTTTGTGTAATTTTGTACACCTTTTGGCTTACGTGGCACACTCCGTGACTCCACTTAAGTGAGGCGCGTGTGAGATGTTTGGAGGCCACGTAGGCCGAAAAGGTGTACAAGATTTTTAAAAAAAGTTTAAGGAGGGGGGGGGGGGTAATAGGACCTTTGTTTAGTTAAGAAAAGTATTTTTGAAAAAGAAAAAAAAAATTAAATAGTTTTTCAGAAAAGTGTTTTTGAAAAAGAAAAAAATTGTGTATTGCTAATTCATTTGAAAAGTGTTTTTCATAAGCACATTGTGTTGGACTAATCCTTTTAAAAAAAGTGCTTTTTAGAGTCCAATTACAAAAAAAATAATGGAAAGTATCAACACACTTTTGATATTTATATTATTTTATAGAGAAAAACTATTTTAATATCTATTATAAAAGTTTTAATAATTTTTTTTTTTATATGAAAAACTTTTTAAAAGTATCAACACACTTTCTATTTTAAAAAAGTACTTTTAAAAATAAATATTTTTTAACAACAATGCTAAATATGCTCTACCACCAGTGACTGATCTACCTTGTGCATAATGGGTTGCTTAAGCACCCACTGCCTTTTGTGACAAACAGTAATACTTATGTATACAAATTTAGTATTTCATTGAAATGTATGAATTGAGCACCCATTTTAAGTAGCAATTTTTGAGCTAAAAAAGTTGAGCACCAATAATATAAAATTTTGATCCGCCACTGTCTACCACCTAGTAAATCAATAAATGTCATGAGTAAATTTATTTTCCAATACGCTGTCAATCTATTTTGTAAGGAAACCCCAAGGATCTTTATTGACAACGAGATAAAGTATGTGTGGATTTAAATTAGTTGACTTTCTTGGTTAGCCTATTTAAAGTATCATATCTGTTTGCTTAATTTTCTTTCCCTAATACTTATTGCAACGTGCCTATTCTCTGTGTCAGAGAATTCTACATAGAGGATATTAAATACCTCAGTTGGACTTTGTTAAAAAAATTATTTAATGACCGCGAAATGTGAGTTTCCTGAAGGAGGAGGATCATCACTTGGTTCCCTTCAGTATTATAACAGCTAAGACTCATATAAATTACTCACTCTTTAAGAGATATGATAGAATCCTTTGTAAAGACTACAATTATTAATTTGACATAAGCTTTTGCTAATGAATTTAGAGATTAAGAGGAATAGGAATAAGAGTGCATTGTTTGACTTCAAAAGTATCAAAAATATCAAAATTCCAAAATATATCAACTTTAACTGAGGAGTGGCTGCAATTTCTACCATTTCTTCTCCGAAAATAGAGAATTACATTTCTCACTTACAGAATAAGAAGCGCAAGATGTTATATATTTTGGTTTATTTCTTTATTTTTATACCACCATCTGTCACAACTCGAAATTGAATCATGATGACAATTACCATAAACCCCTTGTAGGCAAGTCAAAGGACAATCAACTCATGATAAATAAAATTAGAATAAAACTAACATGGAAGAAATAATAAGGTAAGAAAGGGACCATAGCATAGATATGTACAAAATAGTACAAAATATACAATGAGGGTAGAAAGTGACAAAGAAAAAAGAATATATACAAAATGGTACAATGTATATAACAAATATGGTAAAGTTTTCTAAAAGAATTCCACCTTTTCCTTGCAAAAAAACCTCACAAATACGTTCCCTCGGAGCCCAAATCAAATAGAAATTGAGGCATAAAAGCTTTAAATTGAAAATCCACGATTTCTCACTGCTACCTCATTACATGGTCCTATGCAGATGTCATATAAATTGATGCATGCCAATCATAGTAAAAAAAGTTATAATACATTCATATCACACAAACTAATAAGGTAAATCCTCCACAATACTATCATATGAACTAGAAACTTCATCCAGTTCCACGGCCTCAGGCCCATAATCACAAATTTGATAGAAATAAGCAAAATTATCTGGATAAACATAAAAACACACTAAACAAGCAACCAACACTTCTAACACTAAGTTTAAATCCCCTAAAACACTCTAAGTATTCTATACTAATCAAACGAAGGCTATGATCAACCTAGGCTAAGGCTTAAGGCTAAGCTACTAGTCTAAAGTCCCAAAAATGGACAAAATATAACTAAGGATCATGTAAGAAATAAGAGTTAACCGTACAACCTTTCTAATGATTATATCCAACCCAATTTATATAGTGTCTAACCAAGTAAAGTCAAAAGAAATAAGTTGTCACCTACCTCGAAGTCGAAACCACACAAGAATCGCTACTCGAGAGATCTTTACCTTATTGAAGAGCCTCAGATCGCCGTCATGCTATATAAAAAATATACGTCAATACTGGACTAGCGATACTCATATTAATGTCGCAAAATTCATAACTAAAATGAGGTGAAAAATTGACCCTCACAGCTCGACAATGAAATAGAAAATTAACTCCTTCAGTATACTTCCTTTAAGGTGAGCATCACATGCCCCAAAAGTGGGTGAAGATGGAGGTCATTTTGAACATCAAATGGTACGAAAAGCTAACTTTTAAAGAATTGATAGTAAAATAATTGAGGTTCAAATAGAAAATAAAACACGAAAATGAAGCAAGAATTCACAATATAAAGCAAAGGGAAAGAGAATTACCTTTGAATCTCATGAAAAGATCACGAAATGATTTTAAATACTCCTACTCATGGTTAACAACAATGGAAACATTTGAAGGAATATGAGATATAAAATCACTTGTGATTGTCGCCCCTGCAGACCGAGGTCAATGGTGTGAAGAAAGCCTTGTAGGATCATATGTGAACTATCTACTCCATGTCTATGGAAGTCAAATCCTACCACATGCATGAGATAACTAAATCGACCAAGTTGTAAAATTTGATTCATCGTTACTCAAAAGGAACCTCATGCGAAGTTCCAATTTTTTTTTTTTGAGATATTTACCCAATTTAATATTGAGGTGACATGAAGAAAAATTTGAGAATTTGAAATTGATCCAGACTGGCGTCATCTCACAATAGTGGGAATTTTCCCACTATGCTGGGGCCGTTAGAGGCTCATGTTCAGAGTTATTCCACGATTGCTTGGCTTCCAGGTAGGCTAGGTTTTCTTTTAACTAAGTAGCAAGACATGTCTTTACTTAAATAATATCTTGTAGATTGTCGAGAGATTTCGTGCATGGGCATTCGAGCATGGAGCTAGATCGTTGAATATATGGATAATTGTGGTTTACGCTAATGGTAGTATCGATTAGGTAATGTTTACCTTGAGATAAATTCTAGGTGCTATCCCAGGGTACATGATTGTGGGTAAAATGGCTTATGAACAAGGAGCGTTCGCGAAGGAATCCTCAGATAGGTTATGGTTGTTGATTTTCAAGTTTATGTATGTATGTATGTTAAATGTCTCTATTGTGAAACCTGGACAATACATTTTGGGGAAAATATAAGGGTTGTATGTAAAGTAATAAATCGTTGACAATCTCATGCAATGAAGGTGCTTTTGTTTACTTGTATTTACAAGTGTGGTTGTGATTGCAATTGTGTTTGTGTGACTAATGGTTGGATCTAGTACTACGTCAGGTAATGGATATTCCCATGGCTAGCTAAGGTACCATTTCTGGTACGTACTACTAGTTGGCTCGGGTACCACACTTGGCACAAGGGCATCCATATATGATTGGCTCATGTACCACATTAATACATACTAGCAGTTGCCACAGGTTCAACGCCTAGTATATTACTGTTTGTGTGTGGGTTCCATTAGTGAACCAAGTTTACTTTTCATAATGTGGCTATTACATGTTGGTCTATGAGTGGGCCGGGGTTTTGTATTTGTGTTGTATTTATCACATGTTCATCCTTGAAGGGTCGTGTTTGTGTATTTAAATGCTGGATTTGTTCTTGAATAGAACAAGGTTGAATTATAAATATGGTAGATGATATCTTAAGAATCCTTGGTGGATCGGGTTACTTGAAAGATGTAATAAATCATGTATAGGTTATTGTCCTTATTTTTGGACATATCTCATGTGGTTGTTAAATCAGGTTGCCTCAAAGTTTTGCATATGCACTAGATTGTGCGATTGTGTCAGTCCGGATGGTCTGGGATATATCTGTTAAGGGGGATTTGAGTCAAGGTGGTTGAATAAGAGTTTTTTTAGTGGTCCACTAAATTTGTATGGCGCAAAGGCTAGGGTGTTGTCATGCGATCTAAGAGGGAATAGTAGAGGAATTCTGGAGTTGGTAGAGTGAGTAGTTTGGGAAATATATATGTGATAGAAGAATTAGGTTATGATCTAATATGAGGGAAGGATTACATAGTATGTGGAGTTGGAAGCGAAAGGAGGTAAGGTGACTTGATAGAGTGTAAGTTCCAAAGTAAGACTACTTGTAGTAATAGTGGTGACTGAGTGCATATAACTCCTCAGAAATTGGTAAGTTGAAAGGAAATGAAAAATACAATGCTTGCACTGATCTAGTGGTCTACGATACAGATCTACGGGCCATAGGAAGGGAGCCGTAGAACAAGAGTTGAGTTTTAGGAATTTCATGTTTTGAAGTTTGACCTACAAATGAATAGGATGAGTCGTAGATAATTTCACAAGTTGTACATGGTTTATAGGGGTAATCCTGAATTATAAAAAAATTTGGGTAAAAGAGAGGTCTATTGATGCGGTCTATGTACCGTAGAAGGATTGAAAGTCTGTAAAATGGAGTGTAGGAAGTTGGCTAACTTTAGACCTCAGTTACTCGACCTACAGTTCACCAGTACGGCCTGTAAGAATTTGTAGGGCCCATAGGTCAAAATCGTAGGGTCCTCCAGCAGTTGTTTATTAAGGGTATTTGATTCTTTTCCTATGCATTTAACACCTATACTATGTCATTTTACACATATTTTTAACTCCTATAACTACCCTTTAATTCTTAAATCTACCCAAACCCTTTCATTCTCTCAAATCCCCAATTCCCATCCACATTCATTCCCACCAAACTCTTTAAAGATCAAGGAAGCACACTTGGGGTTTCAAGGTTCAAGTGTCATTTTTTCTTCATTACTTTTGGGCTTAGTCATCAAGATATGTGAGAATTCATCAATGGGTTCCATTCACTGATTGAGTCTCAAAAGATCGATATTCTCAAAAATCAATTTCATCAAAATTTATTAGATTTTCATCTAATTCTCCATGGGTCTAAATTATTATGATTTAATAGTTTGATTTTAGTCTTCGTATGAATAATATAATTCAATTGCAGGCTTTCCAATTGATTTCATATGGACCCATGCATTAATCATGATTTTGATTATAAGTTTATGAAGATGTGAGTTTATAAAGGAAAGAAATGAATTTATAATAATGATTTATGAAAGTTTATGCATGATTTATGAAAGGTTGTCTTATGATCTTAAGGTTGCTTTTAAAATGAGCATCAATGAAATTGTGAAAGGTTTTCTCACATATAAGGAATCATGTTTTGGTAGAAGCTTTTCTCACACATGCATGATTCATGATTTAAGAAGGTACTCTATGATGTTTGAAGCTTGGATTGGTAACTAAATTGTGTTTTTCCATTTATTATGATGTGTTTATTATGACTACTCTGTTCGGATTCTTACTTAGCACCAAATGGATATTAAGATGGAGGCTCACTAACTATGTGACCCCATATGATTTTCTTAGAAAGACATATATAGTAGATCCACTTAAGCTAGATGTTCACGGTCCTATCCTTCACAAAGTAGGACATTTATTTTCAGTGTGGGAGAAAGAGATTAAATTCCATGTTATACTTCACATGGTCTATGTCAGTTAATGGTAAATATCCCACAAGACGAACTAGGTTATCTCCAAAGGTTTTATAAAGTTGTCATCGCGATTTTATGATGCATTGACCATGATTATGATTTATGATACTTTTTAAAAGGTTTTGCTATTGTTTAGCTTGGTCGTGCATCTATTAGTTTCCTCATGTCCTCTTATGATCATGTTTTACATTTTTAAGCATAAATTTCATTCCTAGTACATTCCATGTACTAATTCATACTTGTCCCTACATTGTCTAATAATATAAGGTACAACGATCTTCCTCTTCCCACTCGTGGTTAGCTTGGACTACTTTTTCTAGTGGATTGATGAGTCATTATATTTTGAGGGTGAGATCGTGAAGACTCGTATAACTTTTCCCTTTTAAGATTTAGAGACGTTATATGTGGTGTATGGGTTATGTCCCAAACACTCTTCTTTAATGTATTAGATTTTCTTGTCAAGACTTAGTATATTCCACACTTATATTCCTTTCATAATAAGAGAATACTTTACCTATTTTACTTTTGTCTATTATGTTGTGTATGTATGTCAAGTAGCTTGTGTAAGGACTTTTGGGGTCTTATATGCTATGTCACGTCTAGGGTGTAATTTCGGTCGGGACACACTTGCTATCAGATCTAGGTCATACCATAGAGTCTATCTCTATTAAATCCTTCTCTTAAAGCTTAATCTATTCTTTTTCAGGATATGGACCCTAAAAGAGCATATATGAGAAAGAATGTAGGTTTGAGAATGTGGAGCCTAAGGTTCCTCAAGTAGCAATCAACCTTTTGGTTGAGCAAGTGACTCATGCTGAATTCCAAGCCATTTTCAAGCGTTGTCTCAAGCTATGACTGCCCAACAGATAGTGAATTTATTGCGCTCGTGAACCCAAATGTGGGTACGATGGCGATAAGGATAAGTGACTTCACTAACATCAATCCTCCGGAGGATCCTCAAGAGTTCATTCATGAGGTGTATAAGATAGTGGGAATTATGGGATTTTCTATGGTGGAGAAGGTGGAATTGGCCTCTTATCAACTCAAGGGTGTTGCTCAAGTTTGGTTCAACCAATGGAAGGAAGAAATGGTAGTTGATACGGGTCCTCTCGATTGGGAGAAATTCAAAGGAGCTTTTGTTGATCATTTTCCTTTCTTTTGAGATGAGGGAATCAAAAGTGCTCTAGTTCATTAATATCCATCTATGAAATATGAGTGTGAAGGAGTATGCTTTGATGTTCATTCAATTTGCTAGGTATGCTCCAACTATGGTTACCGACTCTAGAGAAAGGATGAGTAAGTTTTTGTTGGGTGTGTCCAAAATAGTGGTCAAAGAGTGTTGTACCACCATGTTGATTAAGGAAATTGATATATCTCATTTGATAATACATGCCCAAAAAGTTAATGAGAAAAAACTCAAGGAAAGGGCAAGAAAGTCAAAGAGGGCAAAGACCGGTAAGGGTGACTTTTCTGATTCTAGGTCCGGTGGACAAAGTCATTCTTAATTTTGACAAAGATTTTCAGGTCAAGGTTCATTAAATGTTTGAACTCCTAAGTTCAACAAAGATAGGGTGTCTAACTGTAAGCCTCAAGAAAGTGGTGGAAATGGATCTTCGGTACCTACTTGCACAAGATGTGGCAAGAAACATGATGACAAATGTTTGGCTAGTACTGATGGTTGCTTTATTTGTGGAAAGAGTGGTAATAAGTTAAGAGATTCTCCATTTCTTTAGGCTAAGTGAAGGGATGATAGGCAACTCATCCTACAGGTTCCGATTCGGGAGCTTGAAGCAAAATAAATTCTATGTTCTTCTAATTCAACCAGATCATGATGGTTCTTTGGATGTGTTGACCGGCAGGTTGAGAATTTTTCACCTTGATGTTTATTCCTTAATTTATTTGGGTGCTAAATTATCATTTGTTACCCCTTATGTTTCCATGAAATTTCATGTTTATCCTGAAATCCTTTCCTGTCCCTTTCATGTCTCTACTCACGTCGATGATTCTTTTGTTACTAACATGGTTTATAGAAATTACCCTATTTATGTTTCTCATAGAGTAACTCATGTTGATTTTGTAGATCTCTATATGCTAGATTTTGATGTTGTTCTTGGGATAGATTGTTCCATTCATGTTATGCTTCCATAGATTTTAGTGTGACGCCCCGAGCCTACACCCTGGTCGTGGCCGACACTCGAGAACCATTGTTGGTCCCAAGAAAACCCTTTGCCCGGCTTAACTCTTAGTGGAAGACTTACTCATAAATAAGATGAGCTTAAAAGATAAACTTTACTCAACTCATGTCTCAAAAGATGAACTCAGAATGTTTTAGAATTAAACATTCAACTAGCCAAAGAGGCAACTCAAGTCTCAACATAAACAACTGAAAACAGAAAAGACTCGTGAAGTACTATCTAGCTATTTATCTATGAAGCCTCTACTAACTGAGATGGACGTCGGAACAAGACCCAAAACATCCTAATACAAAACTTGAATGATAAAACATAAATGAGGGATCCTCCAGAAGCAAGGAGGCTCACCCAACAAATTAGGAACTCGAATGGATCAACAAAGCGCATGTTGATGATCATGGTTACCTATATCTGCATCATGAAACGATGCAGGCCAAATGGTGTATGTACATTGAATGTACGAGCATGTAAGAGGAAATCTAAAACATGACATAAGCTTTAACAGGAACTGAAGAAACAACTTACCTCGTCTCAACTAAACTCAACCTCAACTCAATCTTTAACTCAATCTCAACTCAAAAGAAACACTTTTAAAACAGTAGATAATAACTCAATATATCGGAAGATACAATATAACTCAGTTTGTATGTAAAACTATAAAAAAGACTCTGTTTGGGAGATTCTCTAACCGACAACCATCACTATGAGTTATGTGATGATACAATATCTAGCCCACGTTGCCAGAACATTCCTATACTTTGTTGGGGTATAGATATCCTCAACTAAGTGGATCCACTAGTCTATGCTAAAAAGCAATAAAGGAATCATCTAAAAAGTATGACCCTTTTCTACCCACGTTAGCTACATGGTTTGTGGGGGCTGTGAGTTGTTAGGACTCTCCCCATATCGGCGCTCATTACTACTCCCAAAATATAAATTATCTCATTATGTTTTAAAGAAAACATTTCTTCTTCCTAAACTTTGAGATTATTACTGAAAAGGTTTTCTCTTAAAAGATATAGTACTTAAAACTGCTTATGAACTCTTATGGAAATCGGTGTTTCCTCTTTTCTCAAATGTAAAAAACACATTTCTCTTGGGAATATTTAGTTCCCATATATCATTTTAAAGAAAATAAACTCAGCTCTACTCTCCCTCAAACTCAATGCTCAAGTCATAAAACAAGCTTAAAAGATTGTAAAAAGACTTTTTAAAATAACTCGAAGAACTCTCAAGAGTTAACTCTTAGCTCTACCTTGAATTTGAATTCAAGGTTATGATTTACATTGTGAATGATTTCTAGATGTTTAGAATTCATTTAGAGTAGTTAGAATCAATAGAGAGTGAAGGTACACTTGAAGAGAACTTAGACGGGCTAAACGATGGGAAAAAGGGTGGGGGAAGGAGACCCAGGCACACTCCTGGCACGGAACACCAGCCCCTAAACTTCAAAGACCATATTCTGGCGCACTACTGGCGTGGCGTCTCAGATTCTCTGGTGCATTTGGGGCGCATCGTGCCACCGTTCCCCAGAACTATTTTGACGAATTGTTTTTCTCATTTTCTGATCCAAATTTGCCTAGAATCGATTTCTTTTCTCAAATTCTCCTTAGATTCAATAACCCAATAAAATTTTACGAGAATCTAGTGAAAAGAAACCCTCAAACACCTACGTTTATCTCAAGAACTCATCAAACCCATCCTAATTTCAAGAACGAAATCAATACTTCAATAACACACATTAAGAAATTAAATCTTTCAATCTTTATGGACCAATTCGAATATGTAAATCATGATTGGCATGTGTGTGAATGAACCCAACACTATCAGAACCTACATACCTCTTAGGGATTAAACCCTTGGCGAAACAACCATCGATTCCTCTCAAAACCCTAAGCGTAAATTGGTTTTACAAAAACTAAACCAAATCAGTTTAGACCACTAAATATTACCAAAATTAATTTTAATCTGATTGGGTAAGGAAAGTACAAAAATACCCCTCATAATTTTGGGTAACTTTTCTTAATTAGACAGCCTGACCTCAAACAACCATATATCCCGCATACAAGCTCAAAAATTAGCAAACTCGGTGGCGTGAAAAGAGGATTCCAAGACCTTTCATTTGATATCTTATGGGTCACCTAACTCATCATGTGCTGAAAGTTACGGTCGTTTGAAGTTGATCGAAAACTCATAACTTATATAGCTTCCAAAATTTAAGATTTTGCTATTTCCAATTTAGTTCTTTCTATTTTTAGCTCTTTAAAATACCAAGGTGTTACAATATCTCCCCATTGAGAACATTCATCCTCAAATGATATTACTCTAAGTAGACTAAGGGTGGCAACATCTAACACCCAGCTCAAACACTCAACATGCAATGTAACACAACATTTCAACTAAAGGAAAATACCAAGAATATGATTAGAACCTTGATTTGGAATTTCTCTGGACTCAAAGAGATGTGGGTATCTCTTCTTCATATCCTCCTCAGCCTGCTAATTGGCTTCCTCAACAAACGGATTCCTCCATAAGACCTTGACTGATGCTACCTCTTTGGTTCTCAACTTGTGAACCTGACGATCTAGAATCTCAATGGGAATCTCTTCATATGATAAGCTATCCTTAATACAAATGTCTTCCGTCAGTATAATAAGTGAATGATCGCCCATACACTTCTTCAACATCAAAATGTAAAACACCGGATGGACCGCTGCTAATTCTGACTGTAGCTCCAACTCATAGGCTACATTGCCAATCCTCTTGTCTATCGTGTAAGGACCAATATACTGAGGACTAAGCTTTCCTTTCTTGCCAAACCTTATAACACCCTTCATGGGTGAAACCTTAAAGTAAACCCAATAATCTACCTCAAACTCTAAGTCTCTTCTCCTAACATCAGTATAGAATTCCTGACGACTCTACACAGTTTTCAAGCTTTCTTGAATAGTCTTCACTTTCTCCATAACTTGATGAACCAAGTGTAGTCCTATCAACCCATCATCACAAATCTTAAATAATCCAATAGGAGATCTACATCTTCTCCCATAAAGAGCCTCGTAGGGAGCCATTTGGATGCTAGAGTGGTAAATGTTGTTGTAAGCAAACTCAATGAGAGGTAAGTGATCATCACAATTTCCCTTGAAATCGATCACACACTCCATCAACATATCCTTTAAATTTTGAGTTGTGCGCTCTGCTTGACCATCAATATGAGGATGTAAAGTAGTACTAAGGTTCACCTTTGAACCCAAATTCTTCTGGAAAGACTACTAAAATCGTGCGGTGAATTGCGCACCTCTATCTGAAATAATGGACATCAGAAATCCATGCAGTGTGACTATATCTTGAATAAATAACTTGGAATAATTCTCTACTGAAAAAGTAGTCTTTACCAGTAAGAAATGAGTTGATTTAGTCATTCAATATACAATAACCCAAATAGGATCATGCTGCCTATGAAACCATGGTAAACCTGTAATGAAATCCATATTGATCATCTCCTACTTCCATTCGAGAAGTTCTATATTCTGGGTCATACCATCAGGCCTCTTATGCTATACCTTGACTTGTTGACAATTCAGGTACTTAACAATGAACTCTGCAATACCCCTCTTCATACTACTCCACCAATAGACATCTCTCATGTCGTGATACATATTTGTGTAACTCGGATGGATAGATTATCTGGAGCTATGATTTTTCACCAAGATCCTCTCTTGGAGTTCATCGACCTTTGGTACACACAACCTACTTTGATACCTCAATACACCATCTCCCCCTTGTTCAAAAGCCATCACTTTTGCTTATGAACATTTACTTTCAATTAAAGAAAAACAGGGTTTTGGTCTTGGTTTTCTTTAACTTCAGACACTAATGATGATTCAGCCCCATTCATCACCACTACTCCACCTTCATTGGAATCCATTAACTAGACTCCCAATTGTGCAATTTTGTGCACATCTTTGGCTAATTCTTTCTTGTCTTCCTCAACATGGGCGGTACTACCCATAGACAATCTGCTCAAAGCATCAACAATAACAATAACCTACATGGGTGATAGAGAATAGCCATCATAATCCTTGAGTCACTCAAACCACCTCCTCTGTCTGATATTAAGCTCTTTCTGACTAAATATATGCTGAAGGCTCTTGTGATCGGTGAACTCATCAAAATGAACACCATAAGATAGTGACACCATATTTTCAAAGAGTTTGTTATCGTTGCAAATTCTAGATCATTAGTTGGGTAATTACTCTCGTGAATCTTAAGCTGTCTGGAGGTATAAGCTATGACCTTGCCATTCTGCATCAATACACAACCCAGTTCAACTCTAAACGCATCACAATACACAACAAAACCTTGCGTACCTTCAGGTAAGGTCAACACTAGGTAATAGTCAACCTAGTTTTCAATTCTTAAAAGCTTTTCTCACAAGCTTCAGAACATTGAAAATAAACTTTTTTTCTGAGTCAACTTAGTCAAATGGGATGAAATAGATGTAAACCCCTCGACAAACCTCCTATAATAGATAGCCAATCCCAAGAAACTCCTAATATTAGTTCGAGATGTGGTCTAGGCCAGTTCTGCACTGCCTCAATCTGTTGAGTATCAACTCGAATCCCATCACTAGAAACAATGTGGCCTAAGAATGCCACAGACTCAAGCCAAAATTCACACTTGGAGAATTTAGCATACAACTCTTTATCCTTGAGAGTTTGAAAAACTACTCTGAGATGACTAGCATGATACTCCTTAATCCCCGAATAGATTAGAATATCATCAATGAATATGATAACAAACATATCTAGATAATGCTTGAATACTCTGTTTTTAAGATCCATGAACGTTGAAGGAGCATTAGTCAAACCAAATGACATGACTAAAAACTCATAATGAACATAATGTGCCCTGAAAGTTGTCTTAAGGATGCCACTTTCTCTTACCCTCAACTGAAGATAGCCAGACCTGAGGTCTATCTTAGAAAAACAGGTGGCACCCTAGAGTTGATCGAAAATATCATCATTCCTCGAAAGTGGATAATTATTCTTGATAGTAACCTTGTTCATCTGACGGTAATCTATACATATTCTAAGAGAAATATCTTTCTTCCTCACAAATAAGACCGGAGCGTCCCAAGGTGAGACACTTGGTTGAATGAAACCTTTCTCAAGAAGATCTTTCAACTGCTTTTTTAACTATTTCAACTAAACTGGAGCCATTCTATATGGCAGAATAGAAATAGGATTAGTATCAGGAATAATATCTATACCTAAGTCTATTCTCTCTCTCAGGAGGGACTCTGGGAAGATAATCTGGAAAGACCTCTGAAAACTCACTTACAACTGGAACTGACTGAATAGGTTGTGTCTCTACACTAGAGTCATTAACTCGGACTAAGTGATAGATGCACTTCTTGGAAACTAACTTTCTCTCCTTAAGGTATGAAATAAAATGACCCCTAGACACTGCTGAACTAATCATCCACTCAATAACTAGCTCATTAGGAAACTAAAACTTAACTACTCGAGTTTTACAATAAACAAAGTCATAACAGGCATAAAGCTAGTCCATACCTAAAATAATATCAAAATCTACCATGTCTAACTCGACTAAGTCAGCCATGGTGTCCTTGTGATTGATGAAAATAGTACAATCACGATAAACTCTATCAACTAGAATAGACTCATCAAGAGGTGTAGAAACACTGAAGGGCTCAAAAAGTTGCTCAAGAAGGATGTCAAAATTCATAGTAACATAAGGAGTCACAAAAGATAGACTTGTGCCTGGATGTAGCAATACATAAACAACAAAAGTAAACACATTGATCATACTAGTGATAACATTTGGCAAATTCTCTTGCTCTTGGCGACTAGTGATAGCATACAGACGGTCTAATCCTCCGCTTGTTCCTGAAGTAGCCCCTCTAGGTGCAGCTCTGTCTGGCAGAGCCACCAAAAAATATTGGGCTCTATTGCCCCCATTACCACTTCCCTGCTTGTTCTTTGGTCACTCTCTCATGAAGTGACAATTCTTACCACACATGAAGCAACCAGTGGAGCCATTACGACACACTCCTGAGTGGTTTCTACAACACTTAGCATATGCAGGAGTCCCATTACCTCCCTATGCCACACTACCTTGAGACTGTTCAGGTCTAGCTCTAAAATTCTGTGAATTTTGATTCTTAAACTCACCTCTATACCTTGGTGAAGGTGCACTAGAAGACGATGGAGTAAGTCCATTTGCTTTTGTTGGAAAGTGATGAGTCCACAAATTGGACTCATTTAGGGCTTTATTTTGATAGAAATAGTGTCCTCAATTTCTTATTTTATCTCAATATCTAATGAAAACTCTTAAGTTTGAGGTATTTGAAGTTGTAGTGGAAGATGGACACTTAAGCGCAAAAAGGAATAAAAAGGCTGAAAAGAACAACGAAGCTAAAGCCTGAGCATCGCCAAGCACACTTGGTGAATCGCCGAAGGGATGCACTTCGCCCTTTGTTCCAATACGCGAAACCCTAAAGGAGAACGATCAAAAAGGCGATGAAAGGAGCAGTCAGCACTTCGCCGAATAGTTCTGTGAAGCAGTACTATACCGCCCAATGGTCTAGAACGTGTAGATGCTTAAGGCAAGCATGAAACAGTGATGAAATAGAAAAAGGGCGAGTCACCGAGTCATTCACCGACATCGACTAACCTCGCCGAGCGATTCGCCAGCACTAATTTCTGAAGTCTATAAATACTAAAATCTTATTAATTTTTGGGTTTGTGAGAGTAGATTTATTATTATATTTTCAGAATAGAATAGTACTCTTTTGGGATATTTTTCTCTCAAGTTTGGAGAGGGTTTTGTGGGAAACTTGAAGAGAGAAGGGTTTCATCTTCCCCAAGTTGGAAGTGGGTCTTCTCCATTCTTCTTCCTTTGCTTAAATAAAGTTTTAATTTCTTATACCATTTGATTTTAGTATCATTTTAGGTGTATTTTGTTATTTCTTGATGTGTGGCTAAAAACTCCATTCTTGGGGTGTGATTTAACAAATATGAGTTGATATTGTTGTTCGGTCTTGCTTGCTGATAGGTTAGATGTATTTTAATGGTGATTTCACTTAGTGGTTGTGGTTTAATTGAATGGGTTTGTAGTTGCAAATACAAAACCATCCATGTGTTTTCGGCTTGCTCGAGATGGAGGTCGCAAAACAAGGACCACTAGACGGCTGGCCTAAGGAGTGGGTTGACAGGAGGTTCAGCCCAAGAGGGTGAGCCCTAGTCCCGTATCCTAACACTCAGCTCGAGAGAGTGAGTGGGGTAAGGTATAGGTTGGCCTTCATGCGTCAAATGGGTGTCCGAGACGAACGCATTTAAAACGGGGTATGTTGCCCGAGAGGGAACTTATTTCCATCTAAAGATTAGCCTAGTCACTATTATCTTGCAAATTTCCTATCGAAAGCATGTACCCAACCATTTATCTCAGCCTGTATTGCGGTCACACCCTAAGAACTCTCCCCCATACTTGATTTTCTTGTTAATTTTTGTTGTTTTTACTTACTTGTGACAAAACCCCCATTTGATATTTGACACTTTCGTGTCGACCCCTTTTATTTACTATGTTTTTGTTCGTTAATATCTTTAGCTACGACTAGTTAGAGCTAAATTTTATTTTTCTATTAATTCTCAACACCACTCCCTTGGGACGATCCCAACCCTTGGTTGGGTTATTATACTACTGCACGATCGTAGACACTTGAATTGGAAGTTGTGCCATTGATTATGGCAAACATAAAAAAGACGACCAGTTCGCAGTACTCTTCTGCTGTCCGGGCTCGTTCCCAGTTTTCTTAGTTTTCTTATTTCAGAACTTTTCTCTATCCCTCAACTTAGCTTCCTCACCTTGTTGCACATGGATCATCATCCTTGCTATGTCCATGTCCCCTATCAACATCTCAACCTTACCTTTTTTACTTGATACACGAGACAACCCAGAAATAAACAAACTCATCCTACTCCTCATATCAGCAACCATCTATGGAGCATAACATGAAATTTGGGTGAACTTGAGTCTGTACTCATGCACACCCATGGAATCCTACTTAAGAGTGAGGAATTCCATTACTTTTGCCTCTCTCATTTCATAGGGAAAGAAATGCCCCATGAGGGCCTCTTCGAACACAGCCCAGCTCACTCTTCAATTGGTATGCAGCTAGTTCCACTCGCTCAGCATCATTCACATGCATAACCTCGAACACTTTGTGCAATTCGTACAAAAAAAATCCGAATCCTCAGTGACACTTTAACCGGTGAAGTCTGCAGGATTCATCCTTGAGAACTCACGGATTCTGGATGTATCAGCCATATCCTATCGTTTCTCCCTTTGTTTCCCAGCTTGGTTGGTCAGCACTTGACTCAACATCTGGATAGCATCCTGAAACTCAGCATTAGTGACCACTCATTGGGATTGAACTTCTTGTGCATTGGGTACCCCTTGATCCTAAGGATCAATATTCCTCGTAGCAGGACAACCTCAGATAGCTCTTCGTGGAGTCATGATCTAAAAGATACGCACAAGAACGAATTAGAAAGAAACTTTATAGAGATAAACTCTATCGCACGAAAAGAGCATGAAAGAAAGTTAGATAGTTCCTAAATGACGTAACCTCATAATTGTAGATGTGGTGTGCTTCACCCTGATAACTAGGACTCTAAAGACACAGCTTCATAGAAACCCTAGGACTCTTAAACTCTGTGTTCTGATACCAAGTTTGTCACGCCCTGAGCCTACACCTTGGGGGTGACCGACACTCGAGAACCATTGCTGGCCCCAATCGAACACTTGGCCTGACTTAACTCTTAGAATAAGACTTACTCATAAATAAGATGAACTTAAAGGATAAACTTTACTCAAATGTCTCAAAAGATAAACTCAGAATGTCTTAGAATTAAACATTCAACTAGCCAAAGAGGAACCTAAAGTCTTTATATAAACAACTGAAAACAGAAAAGACTCGTGAACTACTGTCTATCTATTTATGAAGCATCTACTAACTGATATGGACTTCGGGACAAGACCCATGACATCCAAATAACAAAACTTGAATGATAAACCTAAATGTGGGATCCTCTAGAAGAAAGGAGGCTCACCAAAAAAATCTGCAACTCGAATAGATCAACAAAGCTGGTTGATGATCCTAGTTACCTATATTTCTATCATGAAATGATGAATGCGAAATGACATCAGTAATTTCAATGTACGAGCATTTAAGGGGAAATCTAAAACATGAAATAAGCTTGAACTAGAACTTATGTAACAGCTTACCTCGTCTCAACTCAAATCAACCTCAACTCAATCTCAACTCATTTCAATATAAAAGGAATAACAATAATGTGATATAAAGAAAAGCTTTGAAGACAGTAGATAACAACTCAATATATTGGGAAATATAATATAACTCAGCCTGTATGTAAAAATACAAAATATAACTCTGTTTGGGAGATTTTCTATCGGACAACCATCACTATGAGCTATGTGATGATACAACATCTAGCCCACGCTGCCAGAACAGTCCTATACTTTGCCGGGGTATGGAACTCCTTAACTATGTTGATCCACTAGTCTATGCTAAAAAGCAATAAAGGAATCATCTAAAAAGTATGACCATTTTCTACCAACGTTGGCTACATGGTTTATGGGAGCTGTGAGTTCTTAGAATTCTCCCCCATATAGGTGCTCAATACTACTCCCAAAATATAACTTAGCTCATTATGTTTTAAAGAAAACATTTCCTCTTCCTCAACTTTGAGATTATTACTCAAAAGTTTTTCTGTTAAAAGAGATAGTACTTAAAACTGCTTATGAACTCTTTTGGAAATCGATGTTTCCTCTTTTCTCAAATGTAAAAAACATTTATTTTGAGATACTTAGTTCCCATATATCATTTAATTAAAATGAACTCAACTCTACTCTTCCTCAAACTCAATGCTCAAGTGTTAAAACAAGTTTAAAAGATTGGAAAAAGACTTTTTAAAATGACTTGAAGAACTCTCAAGACTAAACTCTTAGCTCTACC
Source organism: Solanum okadae (assembly GCA_036553675.1). Lineage (NCBI taxonomy): Eukaryota > Viridiplantae > Streptophyta > Magnoliopsida > Solanales > Solanaceae > Solanum > Solanum okadae. The sequence goes on along the minus strand of CM071681.1, from coordinate 14,399,633 downwards.
TTGAATTTGAATTTGAATTATGAATTCAAGGTTATGATTCAAGTTGGGAATGATTTCTAGATGTTTAGAAATTATTTAGCATAGTTAGAATCAATAGAGAGTGAAGGTACAGTTTAAGATAACTTAGACGGGCCAAACGATAGAAAAAAGGTGGGGGTAGGTGACCCTGGTGCCAGCCCCTGAACCTTAGTGACCACATTCTGGCTCACTGCTAGCGCGGAGCCCCAGACCCTCTGGCGGATCAGGGGCACGCCGCGCCACCCTTCTGCCGAAGTATTCTGACAAATTTTTCTTCTTATTTTTTTACCTTAATTCGTCTGGAATTGATTTCATTTTTCAAATTCTCCTTAGATTCAATTACCCAATACAAGTATACGAGAATATACTCAAACACAACCCTCAAACACCTACGTTTATCTAAAGAACTCATCAAACACACCCTAATTTCAAGAAGGAAAGCAATACTTCTAGAACACACACCAATAACTTAAATCTTTCAATCTTTATGGACGAATTCGAATATATAAATCATGAATGACATGTGGTTGAATGAACACAACACTATGAGAACTCACATACCTCTTAGGGATTAAACCCTTGGCGAACCAACCTTCGATTCACAAGAAAACTTGATGAACTCCTTGACTTTTCTCTTTTGTCCTCTTCTTGAACTCCTCTTGAAACCCTAAGTGTAAATTGATTTTGTGAAAACTGAACAAAATCAGTTTAGACCCATAAATATTACAAAAATTCTTTTTAATCCGATTGGGTAAGGAAAAGACCAGAATACCCATCATATTTTCGGGTAACTTTCTTTAATTGGAAAGACTGACTTCAAACATTCATATCTCTCTCATACGAACTTAAAAATTAGAAAACTCGGTGGCGTTGGAAAAAGGATTCCAATAACTTTTATTTTATATCTTATGGGTCACTTAACTTATCATGTACTAAAATTTAAGGTCGTTTGAGTTAATCCAAAACTCATAACTTATGCATAGCCTACAAAATTTTATATTTTGCAATTTCCAATTTAGTTCTTTCTATTTTAAGCTCTTTAAAATACTGAGGTGTTACATTTAGGACCTTATTGGTCACCTTCAAGGTTCTTAACAAACTATAATGTCATTGAAAGGGGGAAATTATGTTCTTTAGGATCAGTTTATATCTTGCATAAAGGTTAGGAAGATGATCTCTAAGTGTTGCATTTGTCATCTTTTTCCAATTAGGGATACAAATCTAAAACCTCTACTTTTGAGTTAGTTCTGATTGTAAATGAGTTTCTGGAAGGGTTTTCCGGTGATCTTCCCAATATTTTTCCCAAAAGAGAAATAGAGTTCAGTATTGTCCTTCTCCCAGATACACAACCTACTTCTATTCCTCCCTAGAGAATGACCTTGGCAAAACTTCATGAATTAAAGGATCAGTTGAAGGATTTGATACATAAGGATTTTATTAGACTAATTATCACTCCATGGGGTGCTTTAGTGTTGTTTATTAGAAATAATGATGGTTACCTCTGAATATGCATTGATTATAGGTAATTGAATAAGGTTAACATAAATAATAAGTATCTTATTCCAAGGATAGATGATTTTTTTTATCAACTTGAAGGAGTGAGTTACTTCTCTAAGATTGACCTTAGGTCGGGTTATCACGAATTGCGGGTGAAGGAATGTGACGTTCCAAAGAAATATTTTTGAACTAGGTATGGTTACTAGTGAGTTTTTGGTGATGTCTTTCTGTTTGACTAATGCCTCGATGACATTTATGGATTTGATGAATAGAGTCTTTAAGAAATATCTTGATTCATTTGTGATTGTGTTTATTGATAATATTTTGATTTACTCACAGAACAAGGGTGAGCATGTTGATCATTTGAGGATTGTGTTGCGAATTCTCAAGAATCGGGAATTGTATTCTTACTTTAGAAAGTTTGAGTTTTGGTTTTGGTCCATTGATTTCCTTGGTCTTACTTTCTTTGGTTAAGGTATTCAAGTTGGTCCTAAGAAAATCGAGGCAGGTAAGAATTGTCCTAGACCTTTGTCCACTACAGATATACAGAGTTTCTTGGGTTTGGCCGGTTATTATAGAAGGTTTGTGGAAGGATTTTCATCTATTGCTTCACCTTTGACGACATTGACTCAAAAGAAGGTGAAATCTCTATGGTCGGAAGCTTATGAAAAGAGTTTCTGAAAGTTGAAGGATAGACTTACTTCAGCCCCAATTATGACATTACCGAAAGGATCAGATGATTTTGTGGTATATTGTGATGCTTCACAAAATGATATTGGTTGTGTTTTGATGGAACATGGGAAAGTCATCACCTATGTTTCAAGGCATTTGAGAATTCATGAAAAGAATCACCGTACCCATGATTTAGAGTTAACAAAGGTAGTGTTTTCCCTTAATATTAGGAGACATTACTTATATGGTGTTTATGTAGATTTGTTTACCGACCACAAGAGTTTGAAGTATGAGTTCGCTGTAAAGGATTTGTATATTCGCCAAAGGAGATGGCTTGAGCCATTGAAACATTATGACATACGTGTCCTATATCATTCCAGTAAAGTGAATATGGTGGTGGATGATCTTAGTGGACTATAAATGAAAAGTTTTTCTCTGGTAAAAGATGATAAGAAAGCGATAGTTCATGATGTTCATAGATTGGCCTTATTGGGTATTCGTTTGGTTGATTCTAGTAAAGGTATTGTGGTTGTTCATAATGGATCAGAATCATCTCTTATATTGGATATGAAGGCTAAGCAAGATCTTATCCGGTATTAGTGGACATAAAGAAGTTGGTTTCTAAAAAGGTCATTGAGGCTTTAACCAAAGGAGGAGATGGTGTCCTTCCATATCAAGGTCAATTATGTATTTTGAATGTTGATTAATTAAGGAATAAAATTTTGACGGAAGCTCATAGTTCTTGGTATTCTATTCGCCTAAAAGTTACCAAGATGTACTGTGATGTGAATAAAGTCTATTGGTGGAATGGGATGAATAAGGATATTGCGGAATTTTGGGATAAATATTCAAATTGTCATAAAGTGAAAGTTGAGAATCAGAAAGTCGGTGATTTGGCTCAAGAAATTTGTGTCCCTGCATGGTAGTGGGAAGATTTGGTCATGGACTTTATTACGAGTTTACCTCACACGCATTGTCAGTTTATTCGATTTGAATTATTATGGATCGAATGATTAAATCGGCTCACTTTCTTCCCGTTATGAGTTAATTTTCAGTAAAAGAGTACGCCAAGCTTCATATTCAATAAATGGTAAGGTTACATGAAATGCCCTTGTCCATTATCTTCGATTATTGTACTAAATTTACATCATAGTTTTGGATATCGTTTCACAAAGGTTTGGGTAATCACGTGAAACTTAGCACAACTTTCCATCCTCAAATTGATGGGCAAGTTGAGCGCATTATTCACACTTTCGAGAATTATTAAAAGTTTGTGTGATTGACTTCAAAGGCAATTGGGATGATCAGTTTCCTTTGATTGAGTTTGTGTATAATAATAGCTCTAATTCTAGCATTGGAATGACTCCATTTGAGGCTCTCTATGATAGAAGATATAGTTCTCCTAATTGTTGGTTTGAAGTTTGTCAGGTCACTTTTACAAGGACCGAGTTGCTACACGGGGCTATGGAAAAGATTTGACTCATATACATGAGTTAGAAAATGACACAAAGCCAAAAAAGACTTATGTCGTTGTTAGATGGAGAGATCTTGCGTTTGAAGTTAATGATTGAGTCTACTTGAAAATTTTACCTATGAAGGGTGTAATGATGTTTGGAATGAAAGGGAAGCTTATTCCCCGGTATGTGAGCCCATATTAGATTAGGATTGAATGGTATTTGTTTTAGAGTGAGTACCATGATAGGGCTATGCATGTTGTTGCATTCTATGTGAATTAATAACGTTATTATTTTTGTAATGAGCATGATCAACCTTAGCCCAGGATTAGACTAGTGTTGCCTTATACTTGTGAACCTTGTAGACTTAGTTATCTTCGACATCGCTTCAGACAAACTACATCCTTGTAGACTAGAGTAGAAGACTTGATTCTAATAGTATGAGCCTTAGTTTAGGTGTTTGCATAGAAGTTTAGATCGTCTACCTTCTCTCCTTATCTCTGCGGCTCTGATGTTTTATCGGAGGTTGTGTGCTTTCTCGGGACTGGAGCATTTCAGGCATGAAGCCTTTTTATGATTCGTTATGAGTCGATGTCGATCCACAGTGTCTTGGAGCTTACTTGAGATCCTTTTCATAGTCAACACTCCCTTGGGTCAGTCTTGATAGTTGTCGGCCTATCCCCCCTGTGAGTGGAATGGATGGCTTAGAGGCCTTTATATCTAAGATCCTCTTCGAAGTCCACACGCCCCTGGGTCACTCTTGCTAGTTGGGCTGAGAGTGGATTGGTTGGATGGGTGGCCTAGATTAATTGTCAGTCTTGCTAGCTGGGATAGGATTTGACTGAATATGATGGTTACTTGGGCTGGGAGATCGGCTTTAAGTTCATGGTACTCTTTTTTCAATAGACTTAGCCATTTTGTTTACTTGTCGAGCTTATGGGGTACCATTTGGGTTTTATTTAAACTTACGCATGAGTGTACCTTCTGGCCTTAAAATGGTACAATTAGGTTTAGTTTAGTTCTACTTAGATTTACTTTCGATATGCTTATGTGTTTTATTTCAAGTCTTATTTGACCTTTATTTGTGTCAACATTCTATCTTGTCATGTTGCTTTTACCTTTATTTCTTAGCTTCCGTATGATGCCTACTGAGTACCTTTGTTTTGGGATTCATGCTATACATGGCATCTTTTTTGTGATGCAGGTCATAGTACCAGCTACCAATGGTGATCGTTCAATCCAGTTTTTTTTCAAATTTGGGGATTAGAGAGTAGGCTGAAAACTTGGCATCCTGGATCAACTTGTCTCCTTATGTATATAAATTTAGCTAGTCTTTTGACTTCTAGAAGGATTGTTGTGGTCCACTTTTCAAACTTGTATATTCATATTAGACAACTTTGTACTCGTTACTTCCAAGTTCTAGGAGGGATTCTAGTGTGTATATATCTTTGGATTCCTTCCGCTTCTATGTTATTTATGTTCTTTAGTGTTATTTCTATTTAGTTCTACCTTTATACTAATTAATTATCGTTTTGCGTATGGGTTGGCTTATCTACTTGTAGGTTATACTAGGTGTCATCATGACCTATGTAATCAGATGGTGACAAGTTAGTATTAGAGCCTTTGGTTCACTAGACTCACTTGTACAGAGCTAATATCCAATAGAGTCTTACGCATCAGTATGGAGACACTTGTATCCTATATTTGGGAGGTTACAAGGTTTCTCTAGGATATCTTCTCTTTGTAGCACTTTTGTGCACTATGTGTTATTGGTTTATTGAAATCTCACTTATTTCACTTTTTTCAGAAGATTGCTTCTACGCATTGCGTGATGGCTCGGGGTAAGGGTCGACCATCTTATCCTAGTATGGGTGCGAAACCACCCCAATTAGAGATCGGGGTTCAAAGCCAGTTATGGACCCTCAACCATCTCGTATTCTATCTCAACTGATAGGGGCATGACCAACCCTACCACCACCCAAACCAGCTATGAGTCTAGATTATCAGGTAGCCATTAACCAGCTTCTGAGTGTGCCTTGTGGCATGCAACAGGCTTTGGCTGTAGCACCAAGTCAGTAGAATCGGCTTGCAGCAAAGGCACCTCGAGCCCAGATACCACCTTGGGTGACAAGCCTGTGATTACGGTCAGAGCTATGCTGCTAGAGGAGCAGAAGATTCTTGGAGTGTTCGTGAAGATTTAACCATCAAGGTTTTTTGGGGTTGTGGGTGAGTATGCCCTCGAATTTGTGACTGCTTTCGAGGAAAAACTTTATACTTTGGGCTTAGTGGAGTTGAGAGGAGCCGACTTCATTATATATTAGTTAGATGAGCTAGCAAAACATTGGTGGCATATCCTCATTGAGACCAGGCAAGCTGGGTCTCTTTCGGTCACTTGGATCAAGTTTTATGTGACCTTCTAGGGCAAGTTAATCCACTGTAGCATCAGAGATCACCTCCGAGATCAGTGTTTTATGTTTCAGCATGGTTCCATGACCAAGCTAGAGTATGAGGTGATGTTCCACGAGTTCTCCTGCCATGCCACTATGATTTTACCCACCGAAGAGGAGAGAGTTTGATGCTTTCTTCGTGGTTGAGACATCAACTGCAGATTGAGACTCATTATATGGTCTCTATGGTTTATTCTTTTTGGAATGTTTTTTTACCAGATCCGCATTATTTAGCATCTCTGTCGTGTGGCCCAATGGGGAAGCAAAAATAGAGTGAGATATGAGGGTAGCTACAGTAGGTCCATTCCACGTCTGGAGGCACTTATGATAAGAATCGATAGCGTTTTCACCAGGATTACCCAGTCAGCCTATTCAAGCCTTATCGCAAACTTCAGAGGGTGACCAATATAGCTAGAATGAGGTTGTCTCTAGTTAGAGTCATAGGTCCCAACCTTGTGCTTAAGGACATGGTAGTCGTTCTTCTTGGAGCAAATCATCTCCAAGTTTCTTTGATTGTAGAGAGTAGGATCACTAGGTTAGACATTTTTCTTTGCATAGGCATATTGCTTCCTCTCTAGAAGCAGCTCCCCCAGTTCTACAATCTCCACGAGCAGCACCTCTAGCTAGGGGTTGAGGTCTGGGTCAGGACGATCGTAGTGGACAATATGGTATTCAGGGTAGTCCCTACGGAGGCATGTTAGATGGTAGGATGATGGCCAAGGAAGAGTTGGACATGGCAATTTTTATATAGCTTCAGTGAGGTCAGAGGCTGATGCATTTGAAGATGCGATCAGAGGTATGATTATTTTATGTTATAAGCCCACTTCGATGATCTAGGATCTACCTATTCTTATGTGTATTTTTGTTATGCTTCTCGTATGGGTATGAGTTTTGAGCCTATGGTAGCTCTGTTGCGTGTGTCAACCTATGTGGGTGAGCATTTAGTAATGGATCAGGTATTCCAATCTTGGTTCGTTACTATCTAGAGGCATGACACTCAGGCTAACCTTATATATGTTTGATTTTGATATGATTCTGGGCATGGGCTAGTTATCCCCCTACCATTTTCTCTTATATTGTTTCTCTAAGAGTCTTGCCTTAGCCATGCCTGGTATTCCCTCCATGGTGTTGCAGGGCTCCTATAGTAGCACACCGATCGGAGTTATCTCTTTTATTCAGGCTTGGAGGCTAGTGTCTTGCAGGTGTTTATCTTAGTTGTCCTAGGTACGGGATGTGAGTAGAGAGGTCTCTCCAGTTGAGTCAGTTCCATTTGTCCTTGATGTTGTAGATGTGTTCCCTATGGAGCTAACTGGCCTACCCCCTAGAGCATGATATTGAATTCCCTATTGAGCTTGAGTCGAGTACTCGGGTAATTTCAATTCCACCATATTGGATGGGTCCTTCAGAGCTCAAAGAGCTCAATATTTAGCTTTAGGATCTCCTATGTAAGGGGTTCATTCGGACTAGTCTATCACATTGGGACAATTGGAAAGGCAAAAGGAAAGGGACAATTCTAATTTTTGGTGTAGAGGTAGTGACTACGAGTACTTTCTATGGATCGTAGGAAGGTCTAAGGGCCATAGGAAGGGAGTCGGAGTCTTGGAGATGAGTTTTTGGAATTTCAAGTTTCTAAAGTTTGACATATGAATGGACATGATGGGTCGTAAATAATTTGAGGGATCATAGATGAGTCCCATAGAAAGATTCTAAACTAAGTAAAAATTTTGACTAAAAAATGAGAACTGCTGAAGGGGTCTATGAACCATAGGAAAGTCGATGACTCATAGATCAGTTTTGTGAGAAGTAAGGTTAATTTGGGATTATTAACTTGGTTCTATAGTGGACCGGTACGGTCTGTAGATAGGTCCCAACCGTAGAAACCATACAACAGTTATTGGTAAGGGTATATGGGCCTTTTCCTATGCATTAAATACATATATTGTGTCATTTGGACCCTACATCAAATTCCTATAACTACCTTCTAATCCTAGAAAAATTCCCTCATTCACTCAAATTCTCAAATGCATTTACACTCATCTTCTCCAGTTCTCCCTCAAGCCCAAGATGAAGACTAGGGTTTCAAGCTATGATTCTCCTATTCCTCCATTGCTTTTGGTATTTGATCCTCCATTTCTTAATTTTCAAAGTTCAATTTCTTCGATTTGATTAGGTTTTCATTCAATTCTTAATGGGTTCTAATTGTGTTGATTAAATTTTTTATTTTGATCTTATCATGATTATTTATTAATCAATTCAATGCTTTACCATTGATTTCAAATTAACCCTATAATTTCCATGATTTTGATTTTGCACTCTTAATGACATGAATATATGAAGAAACTATAAATCCATGAATGATATTTTTATGAAAGTTATGCATAATTTATCAAAAGAAATATTTTTATGATATAGGTTTCTTTATGATGAGCATCAGTGAATTTGTGAAAGGTTTTCTCACATATAAGGAATCAGAGTTTGGCGAAGGCTTCTCACAAATGTATGATTCATGAATTAAGAAGCTACTCTATGATGTTTTATTCTTGGATAAGTAACTTAATTGTGTTTTTCCATGAATTATGATATGCTTATGTTTATTACCAATTATGATAGGGATTTACGTAGCACCGAGAGGATATTGAGATGGAGGCTCTCCAGTTAGTAGAGGTTGGGTATCTACTAGCAATCTTGTTGTCCCTTACTACGTTCCCCAAAGGATTCTCTTAAGTTACATAGCTAGTGGATCCACCAAAGTTAGAAATTTAAGGTCTTTTCCTTGGCATGCAAGGACATCTCTTTTTAGTATAAGAGCAAGACACCAGATTCCACATTATAGCTCACGTAGTATATGTTGGTTAATAGTAACTATCCCACAAAATGAACTAAAGTTAATTTAAATGTCTTATGAAGCTTTCATTATGATTTTAAGATGAATTGACCATGTTCATGAGTGGAGAAAATCTATCAAGAATAATCTCCCACCTTTCAAAGGGGAATGCAATCCCGATGCTTATCCAGAATGGGAGTCGCTTTGTGAAAGGATCTTCCACTTCAATGATTTGACCAAGGTCAAGAAGAGTTGCTTTCACATTGCTCAATTTGAAGGGTTTGCTATTACGTGGTGGGAATACATCAAAAGGTGCCATCTAGTATTTCAAGATAGGCACCCTCCACCATAGACTGGATTGAAAGCCCTTATGAGAGTATGTGCCAGAAAGGTATCGACAAGAGTTACTTGCTAAATTGTACAAATTTCGGAAAGGAAACAAAAGTGTTGCGGCCTACTATGATGAGATCCAAAATTCGATCTTAAGCTAGAAAACACCGAAAATGAAGAGCATGTCGTTATTCTCTTCAAAGTAGTGTAGAACAAATAGATATCTTTCGAGATGACCATTCAAAAGTTTGCTTGCTTAAATGACATCTTCGAAGCGGCTAATGAGGTAGAAAGGGAGCTCAAAGAGGAGAAAGTACCTAATTACAAGGCTATTTCTTATTCAAATTCTTGGAGTAAGAACAAGGAGGGAGCTCAAATATCTTCGGGTTGGAACAAATATAAGGATTTCAAGAAGCCTTATGAAAAGAAACCCTTTGAAAGGAACACCACAAAGTACCCACCAAGAGAAGGAGGTAATAAAGACCCAACCATGTTTCCTAAAGGCATTCAGTATCACAAGTGTAAATGAGGGGGTCATATGATGCGTGAATCTACCTATCGGTTGAATGTTGTAGTTGAAGGAAGGGAATTGTATCTTGGTTAAGGGGTTGATCATGAATAGGGTTGTGCAGAGGAAACCCAAGAAAATGATGAATTTGAAAGTGATGAAGATGAGGAACAACGTCCACGTGAGGGAAAAGCAGTCTCCATTCCTAATGGTTTTATGAGGAAGGCCCCAATTGAAGAAGTTTGGCCTCAAGAAGGAGAGTTCACCGTACCAATGTATGTGGTAAGACGAGTTATGATTAGCAAGGCCATGGATGATCCAAGTCAGAGAGAGAATATTTTCCATTCCAAGTGCCTCATCAAAGATAATGTATGTTCCTTGATCGATGATAGTAAAAGTTGTGCAAACATTCCTAGCACCGCTTTAGTGGATTTCTTGAAACTCCCGACCACTATTTATGCTACACCTTACAAAATTCAATGGTTGAGTGATGTGGATAATTGAGGGTTAATAGACAAGTGTTGATCAAGTTTAAAATTGGGAAGTACCAAGATGAGATTCTATGTGATGTGGTCCCAATTCAAGCTTGTCATGTACTACTAGGAAGACCTTGGAAATATGATCATTCAACCAAACATGAGGGGAGAACCATAAAATATTTACCTGTGTAGGATGAACATAAATATGTCCTTCAACCTATGTCACCCTCTCAAGTCAATTAAGTGTATCAAAAGATGTGTGAGTTGAGGGAGAAGAAGAAGGATGAGGAGGAGCATGTGGAGGTCGGGGACAACAAAGAGGAAGAAAGGAGAAAGTTGAGGGGAAAATCACAAGTGTTATTGGCTAAGTATAAAGAGATAAGGAAGGAAATGGAGGCCAAAAGTTCATTTATCCTTGTCACACATAGGGATCAGGTGTTGCAAACTAACTAATCTCATTCTTCTCTACCCTATTCTATTTCCCTTCTTTTGCAGGATTATGATGATGTCTTCCCAATCGAACTCCCAAGTGGATTCCCCCCTCTTCAGGGAATGGAGCACCAAATTGACTTCGTGTTGGACTCACAATTTCCAAACAAACTGGCTTATCAAAGTAATCTATAGGATACCAAAGGGCTACCAAGGAAATTTGAAGAACTCCTCAACAAGGGCAATGTGACAGAAAGTATGAGTCCGTGCGCCGTTCTAGTTCTTTTGGTTCCAAAGAAAGATTGAACATAGAGCATGTGTGTTGATTGTCGGGCCATCAATAAGATCACGGTAAACTATCGTCATCTTATCCCTAGATTAGCTGATATGCTTGATGAGCTTAATGGTTCTTGTGTGTTCTCAAAGAATGATCTTAGGAGTGGTTATCATTAAATTCGGATGAACCCAATGATCAAATAATGATCTTAGGAGTGGTTATGCATCATCACAAGATCATGTTTGGTCTTTATGAATGGTTGGTGATGCCTTTTGGTCTCCCTAATACTCCTTGTACTTTTATGTGTCTCATGAATCATGTGATGATGCCCTTCACAGGGAAGTTTGTGGTTGTCTATTTTGATGATATCTTGATTTATAGTAAAATCATGCATGGGCATATAAATTATTTGAAATGTGTTATTGATGTGATTAGGAAGGAGCAACTTTATGCTAATCTTGAAAAGTGTTAATTCTATGTTGATGAAGTTGTTTTCTTCGAATTTGTTATGAGTTCAAGGGGCGTTGAGGTTGATGAATCTAAGATAGACACTATTAAGAATTGACCAATTCTGAAGTCCATAAGCAATGTTAGAAGCTTTCATAGGTTGGATAGTTTTATAGGTGGTTTATCAAAGGATTTAGTACTATAGCCTCCCTATTGTTCGAGGTAATCTGAAAGGATGATCCTTTTAAGTGGGGTAAAGAGCAAGCCAAAGATTTGGAGACTTTGAAAACAATGCTTAGCTCCACTCCTTTGTTGCATTTACCCGATTTTGAGAAAATGTTTGAAGTTAAATGTGATGCTAGTAAAAAAGGCATTGTAGCCGTCTTAATGCAAGACCAAAACCCTATTTCTTATTTTAGTGAAAACCTTAAAGGTGCAAATTTACATTATTCCACTTATGATCTTGAATTGTATGATTTGATTAGAGCATTGGGTAATTGGCAACGCTACTTGTCGGACAGATCATGAGTCGCTAAAGGATATTCGAGCCCAACAAAGTTAAACAAAAGGCATGCCAAATGGTTTGAGTTCCTTGAAACTTATCTTTATGCAATTCAATACAAAAGGGAAAAGTAAAATGTGGTGGTTCATGCCTTGTCTAGGAAACATGTGTTAATAACTACTTTTTCTTCAAAATTGCTTGGCTTTAAATATTTGTGAGGAATGGGAAAGGACCCCATGTTTGCTCAAATCTTCCAAGATTGTGAGGAATGGGAAATGGAAAGGTGGCTTAGGGATAGATCTTCTACTTCCTATTCTATATTTGATGGTTTATGATTCAAAGGCAAGAGAGTATGTGTGCCAATGAGCTCTTGGAAAGAACTATTTGTTAGAGAGGCACACAATTGGGGATTAATGGGTCATTTTGGTGTTGATAAAACAAGGGAATTCTCAAGGAACAATTCTATTGGCCTCAAATGCATAAAGATGTTGCTCGAATTTTTGGCCAATGTATTGAATGTCGGAGGTCCAAGTCAAATCTCCTTCTCCATGGTTTATACACTCCACTTATCACTCCTCAAAGACCTTGACTTGATATTTCAATGGATTCTATTTTAAGTTTGCCAAGGACAAAAAGAGGTAGAGATAGCATCTTTGTTGTTGTTGATCAATTTTCGAAGATGGCTCATTTCATTCAATGTCATAAATGTGATTATGCTTCCAATGTGGCCTCTTTGTTTGTTGAAAATGTTGTTAAATTTCATGGACTTCCTAAAACCATCGTAAGTGATAGGGACCCAAAATTCTTTATTCACATTTGGAAAGAATTATGGGGTAGACTTGGTACCAAATTGTTGTTCTCAACATCTTGTCACCCAAAAACCGATGGCCAAACTGAAGTTGTGAATATGAACTTGAGTTCTATGCTTCGTATCATGGTACATGGAAATATGGCCTCATGGGAGGAACATTTGCCTTTAGTTGGGTTTTCTTATAATCGAGTTATTCATAGAACTATTGACATAGACTCTATTTGAAGTGGTGTATGGTTTTAATCCGCTAACCCCTTTAGATCTCACTCCTATTTCTCAAGATGTTGTTTTAATCTTAGATGGAAATAAAAGAGTAGAGGACATAAACAAACTTCATGAGAAGGTAAGACTTCACCTAGAAAAGAAAAACCAAGAGGTATCCAAAAAGGCGAACAATGGTCGCAAGAGAATTGTGCTTGAACCGGGTGAATGGGTGTGGGTGCATTTTGCAAGGACTGATTTCCCACTCATAGGAAGACTAAGTTGATTCCAAGAGGTGATGTCCCATTTCAAGTGCTTGAAAGACTCAATAACAATGCATACAAAATTGACCTTCCTTCAGAGTATCAGGTTCATAAAACCTTGCGACTTTTATCTATTTTCAACCCTTGATGATGATGATCCATCAGATTTGAGGACAAATTCTTTTCACTAAGGAGAGAATGATCCAATTCGGATTGCACCGAGGCCATTAACTCAAAGTCAAGCTTGGGACCTTCAAAGAATGCAAGGATTTTTTATGAAGCTAGATGTTCTTGTGCTTGTGATAATGACACATAAAGATTTACATGCCTTAAAGATCTCTTAGGGAGGGCAATGGTAGACGATTGAAGTATCTGAATCTTTAGGCAAGCTTGACCCCTTCAGTGACTCGCCGAATGACTTAGGCGAGGGCTCTTAAGCTCACCCAAAGTTCTAGAAGGTCCAAGGAATCAGACCCAAGTGTAAGCTTTCCAACCCACTCTATGACTCGCTGAATCCATTCAGCGAGGACGACCCAACTCACCTTTATACCTATTTTAGGTCACTTTTTTGCGTCTTTTGTAATAACTATCTAAAACTATAAATAGCTAGTTTAGGTTCTCATTTCAGTATACTGTTTTGAATATTGATATTGTGAAACTCTTGTATGAATGTTGAGAGCTTAGTACAAGCTTTGGTTTACTATTGTTTAGAAACATTGGTTGCGAGGTGAATGTATTTCCCTCAATGTCATTGTAAGAGGTAAGTTTTCATTGTAGGATTAACATATTTCGGTCTTAAGGTTTAATATACATTTTGGTTGCTTTCTATTTCCTTTTTTATTTCTATCCATCTATCTATCTTTCTTTCTTGTCTTTGATTTTCGCATTTTTCATTTGTAATTCATAGTGAGAATTACATCACGTGGTAAGTCCTAATGTTCCGAGAACTATGTAATCTTTACTCTATTTTCATATGTCCTTTTTGGATGTCGTACATGGTGTACAAGTTACTTCCCAACGACTTCTTTGTTGTATTAGATTTGCTTGTCAAGACTATGAGTAGAATTCTGCTCTTATGTTAAAATTTTAATTCTATGAGATTTTGTACCTTTCTATATTATATTATGTATATGTATGTCAAGTGGCTTGTGTATGGCCTCTCTGGGTCTTATATGCCATGTAACGCCTAGGGTATACTTGTAGCCGTGACAAATTTAGTATTCAGAGCCCAAGGTACTAGAAGATGTCATAGGATGTCTGACAAGCTGCATTGAGTATAGTCTTGTTCATTAGTGTGAAGCGTGCTACATTTATGAATATCAAGCTACAAAGCATTTATGAAACATCACTTCTTTCTGTACTCTAAAGTCGTGGAGTCTATCTCTATAAAGATCATTCTCCTAAATCTTTTCTGCTTCTTTTCAAGCTATGGCCCCTCAAAGAGCTTATGTGAGAAGAAATGTGAGTGAAAATGTGGAGCATAAGGTTCCTCAAGTTGAGATTGATCATTTGGTCAAGCAAGTGATTCATGCTGAATTCAGAGCCATTTTTCAAATTTTGGCTGAAGCTATGACGGCCCAAGAAAAAAGGGAAGCCATTTCTCCCGTGAACCCAAATGTGGGTACGACAGCAAAAATGATAGAAGATTTCCCTAGGATGAATCTTCTAGAGTTCCATGGTTCTAAGGTTTATGAGGATCCTCAAGATTTCCTTGATGAGGTGTATAAGATTGTGAGAATTATGGGATTGTCTATGATGGAGAAGGTGGAGTTAGCCGCTTATCAACTCAAGTGTGTTGCTCAAGAGATGTTTGAACAATGGAAAAGTGAGAGGGATGTAGATGCGGGTCCTCTTAATTGGTGGATATTCAAAGAGCTAGTTTTGACAGTTTCTTTCTTGTTGATGTGAAGGAGTAAAATGTGTTTGAGTTCATAGATCTTTGACAAGGGAATATTTATGCGAAGGAGTATGATTTGAAGTTCACTTAATTGGCTAAGTATGCTCATACTGTGGTTGCCGACTAAAGGGCAAGGATGAGTAAGGTTGTGTCGGGTGTTTCAAGATGGTTGTCAAGAATGTCGTACTGCTATGCTAATCAATTAAATGGATATCTCCCGTTTGATGATACATTCCCAACAAATTAAAGAGGAAAAGTTCAAGGAAAGTGTGACAGAGTCCAAGAAGGTAAGAACCGGTGATGGTGACTTTTCTTATTCTAGGTCCGATGGACAAAGTCATTCTAAATTCTAGAAAATGGTTTTTGTCAAGGTTCTTCTAATGTTCCAACTTCTAAGTTCAACAAAGATAAGGTGTCTAACCCTAAGCCCCAAGGAAATTGTGGAAATAGATCTTCTATCTCTACTTGCACAAGATCCGGCAAGAAACATGATGGTAAATGTTTGGCCGGTATTGATGGTTGCTTGAATTTCTGGAAACAACGATCATAAGATTAGAGACTTCCCACTTCTTGCTACTAATTGAAGGGAAGGTAGGCAAGCTCAGCCTAGTGGTTCTGGTTTGGATCCCCAAAGCAAAAACAAATTCTATTCTGTTCAGACTCGATATGATCACGAGGGTTCCACAGATGTTGTGACATATATGTTGAAAGTATTTCTCTTGATGTATATGCTTTACTTGATCAGAGTTCTACATTATCCTTTGTTACTCCTTATGTGGCAAACAGATTTGATGTTGGTCCCAAAATCCTCTCTAATCCCTTTCATGTCTCTACTCCTATTGGTGATTTTATTGTTTCTAGAGAGTTTATATAATTTTTTCTATTTTCGTTTTTCATAAACTCACTCAGGTTGAACTTGTAGAGCTTGATATGGTAGATTTTGATGTTATTCTTGGGATGGATTGATTTCATGCATGTTATGCTTCCATAGATTGTAGGACCCGATTGGTCACATTCAAGGTTCCGAATGAACTTATTGTATCATAGAAAGGAAAATATATGCTCTTAGGTCAGTTCATATCTTACATAAAGGCTAGTCGGTGCATGAGCAAAGGTTCGTCTCATACGCGATAGGTTGAAAATGGCTCAAAATAGACAAAAGTCTTATGTAGATGTTTGATGAAGAGAACTTGAGTCGTACTTTAATGATTGGGTGTACTTGAAAATTTCACCCATGAAGGGTTTTATGAGAGTTGGGAAAAAATGGAAGCTTAGACCTTGTTATGTGGGCCCATATAAGATCTTGACGCATATCGAAAAGGTTTCTTATAAAATTGAGTTGCGTAATGATTTAGCATCGGTACATCAGATATTCCATGTCTCTTTGATAAAAAAGTGTGCTGGAGATTTGACGTCGATTGTAACTTTCGAATGTTTGGGAGTTAAAGAAAATCTTTCCTATTGAGAGGTTCTGATGATATTTTAGACCGACAAGTCCAGAAGTTGAGAAATAAGGAAATTTCATCCATGAAGCTTCTTCCATGCATGTTCTTTGGATACCAAAGCCGATATGATATCCCGATAATCCTCATCTCTTTATTTTCGCTCCTACTCTAGCTTGAGGTATTAGTTCCTCATGGTTCATTATTTTGGATTCATGCATTTTAGTCATTCTCATGTTTTAGTTCCGCATGTTCATGAAAAATTGAATTTTGAAGTTATGATTTTGCTTAGAGTGATTCTCCATGTGTATGTCCATTTTGACAAAATGTGTATTCAACTTGGGTTGTTAGTTTCTCTCCTACTCTATTTATGTTATCTTAAGTCCTATTCGAGGACAAATGTTCCCATTTTTCGCAAAGAGGCAATGACTACAACTCCTTTCTACGGACTGTAGGAAGTTCTACAGGCACTAGAAAGCTAATCTAGAATTGGAGATTAGGTTTTGGAATTTCAAGTTTTTGAAGTTGGACCTACGAATGAACATGATGGGTTGTAAGAAATTTTATGGGTCATAGATGGGTCCCACAGAAAGGTTCCAAACTTAGTAGAATTTTGGACTAAAAAGTGAGAACTACGGACCATAGGAAATTGAACGACTCATAGATCGGTTTCGTGGGAAGTAAGGTGAATTTGGATTTTTGAAGTTGGCGTACGATTGACTAGTATAGACCATAGAAACATCAACGGACCATAACTCCAAACCAAATAAACCATATTGCAATTATTTTAAGGGTGTGTGGGTCTTTTCTTGTGAATTAAATACTAATACTGTGTCGTTTTGACCCTAATTCTAAGTCCTATAACTACCCTTCTACTCCTAAAAGTTACCCCAACTCCCTCAGTCACTCAAATTCCCAAATCTATCTATATTCATCTTCTCCAATTCTCTCTCAAGCCCAAGAAGAAGACTTGTGTTTCAAGCTTCAAGTCTCCTATCCCTCCATTGATTTTGGGATTTGATCCTCAAGGTATGTAGGGGTTAATCAGTGGAAACCAATCACCCATTGAGTCCCAAAGATTTCTTAATTATCAAAGTTCAATTTCATCAATTTGATTAGGTTTTTAGTCAATTCTTCATGGGTTCAGATTGTATTGATTCAATTGTTTGATTTTGATGTTATCATGATTGTTTTGACTCAATTACATGATTTTCCAATTAATTCACATGAACCCATGCAATTTCCATTATTTTCAGTTTTTTACTATGATATTTTAAAGAAATGAATTTACGAATAAGCTATGAATCTATGAATGATGCTTTCATAAAAGTTATGCATTATGAATGATATCTTCATTAATTGTATTGATTCAATTGTTTGATTTTGATCTTATCATGATTGTTTTGACTCAATAACATTCTTTTCCAATAATTTCACATGAACCCATGCAATTTCCTTGATTTTGACTATGAACTCTTAAATACATGGATTTATGAAGAAGGTATGAATCTATGAAAAATGTTTTCATAAAATGTATGCATTATTTATGAAAAAGGAATGTTTTATGATCTAGTTTCTTTAAGATGAGCATCAATGAAATTGTGAAAGGTTTTCTCACATATATGGGGTCACAGTTTGGTGAAACACTTTCTCACACATGCATGATTCATGAATTAAAGAGCTACTCTATGATGTTTTAATCTTAGATTAGTAACTTAATTGTACTTTTCCATGTATGATGATATTCTTATGTTTATGACTAAATCTGTTGGGACTTTATTTAGAATCGAAAGGATATTAATATGGAGGTTCTCCCGTTAGTAGAGGTTGGGGATCTAGTACCAATCCCTTTGTCCCTAACTATGTTCTATCTGAGGATTGTATTAAGTGACATAGCTAGTGGATCCACATAAGCTGTAAGCTTAAGGTCGTTGTCTTGGAAAGCAAAGACATCTTATTTTTGTATTGGAGTAATACACCGGATTCCATGTTATAGCTCACGTGGTCTATGTCCGTTAATAGAATATATCCTACAAAATGAACTAAAGTTACATTAAAGGTCTTCGTAAGCTTTCATCATGATTCTAAGATGCACTGACCATGTTTTATGATTCTTGTTTAAAGGTTTTCTATGCTTTAGCTTGGTCATAGATACCATGTTTTCCGCTTATGTTTTCTTATGATCATGTTTTACATTTTTATGCATATCCCTCATAGTTTGTACATTCCATGTACTAACGCATACTTATGCCTACATTTTTAACTATTTGAGGGTGTGACGGTTCATGTTCTCTCGCTCGTGGTTAGTTGATCGTTTGAGGTTGAAGATGTAATGAGTCCTCATGTTTTGAGGACCGTGTTAACCTCACTTTATTTTTATGTCTTTAGTTTTCTGATGTTGTACATCGTGTACGGGTTACGTCTCAACCACTTCACTGATTTATTAGATTACCTTGTCAAGACTACATGTAGACTTTCGCTCTTAGGTTCAAAGTTTTTACCAAATGATATTTTTTAACTTTGTCTATTATATTGTGTATAGGTATGTCAAGTGGTTTGTGTAGTGCCTCTCGGGGTCTTATATGCCATTTCACACGTATGATACACTTGGGGTCATGACAATTGTGATTCATCCAGCATTGGTTTAGGTTATGTATTGATGTTGCAGTGCTAAGTTATTGCTTATGCATCGAGGTAACTTAAGCTGCATGCGAAAACAACTACCTCACTAATAACTTGGAGTTAGTAGTAATGGATTTTGCGCTAAAGATAAGGAGGCACTACCTCTATGGAATTTGTAGCGAGATCTACGTGGATCATAGGAGTCTTCATTATATCATGAGTCAGAGGGTAATTTGAGGTAGCGTCATTAGATTGAGATCATTATGGACTATGATCTCTATATTCTCTATTGTCTAGGCAAGGCAAATGTAGTAGTGGATGCCTTGAGCTGGAAGGCAGTGAGTATGGGTATTCTAGCCTTCCCGTCCACTATTGAGTGACCTTTAGATTTGGACATTTAGTCGTTAGCTAATCTAATGATTCAGTTGGATGTTTCAAATTCAAGGTGGGTCTTAGTTTTTGTGGCAGTTCAGTCCTTCATGTTTGATTTGATCTGTGCTCGTCAGTTTGAGGATGAGGCCTTGGTGGCACTTTGAGATCAGGTGTTAGCGGGGGATGTTGGCCAGACTACTTCAGATTCAGATAGGTGTTGAGGTTCTCAGGTTGTATTTCTGTTCAAAGAGTTAGGGGTTTGATCTATCTTATACTTTGTGAGGCCCATGATTCTAGATACTACATCCATCCAGACACCGCAAAGATGTATCGAGATGTGAGGTAGCATTACTAGTAAAGAGACATAAGGAGAGATATTGCAGACTATGTATTCTGCTCCCTAAGTTGCCAGTGGGTGGAGGTCGAGTATTTGAGACCTGGTGGTGATTTTCAAAAATTGCTCAATCTAGAGCAGAAGTGGTACCGCATCACTATGGACTTTGTGGAAGGTTGGCCTTGGATTTCTAGAGGTGTTGATCGTTGATTGATTAACCAAGTTGGCACACTTTCTTCATGGTTAGTCTTTATTCAACACTGAGAGGTTAGTACGTATTTACATTCAAAAGGTGATCCATCTTCGTGCAGTGCAAGTCTCTATTATATAAGATCGGGGTGCTCACTTCACTTCCATCTTTTAGAGGACCTTTCAGGAAGAGTTGGGCACTCGCACTGACCTTGCACAACCTTTCACCCATAGGCTTATAGATAGGCAAAGTGTACTATTCAGGTCCTTGAGGATATGTTGCGGGCTTCTATTTTGGAGATTGGAGGCTAGTGGGACCAATTCTTTTCTTTGGTGGAGTTTGTGTAAAATAACACATATATCTCTAGAATTTAGATTGCCCATTTGAGGCCTTATATAGTAGGTGTCGTCTCTCTCTGGTTAGTTTGCTTAAGTCCACCGAGCCTAGACCATGTGGTACAGACTTGATACAAGAAGTTTTGGACCAGGTGAGGGTGATTCAAGAAAGGCTTCAAACTGCTCAAAGTAGGCACAAGAGTTATGTTGATCGTAGGTAGAGGACTTTGAGGTTTCAGTTGGTGATAGAGTCCTCCTCTATGTGTCACCCATGAAGGGCGTGACGAGATTTAGTAGGCGGGGCAAGCTTAGCCCTAGGTATACAAGGCTTTTCGAGACCCTCCGAACAGTTGGTGAGGTAGCATATGAATTGGCTCTACCTCCAGTATTCTCAGCAATCTACCTAGTCTTCCATGTTTTGATGTTACGTCGGTATGTTCCTAATGAGTCTCATACACTTCAGTATGATGCAGTAGAGTTGGATGACCGTTTGACCTTGTTGGAGGACCCAATTTCCAATCTAGCCAGAGATGTGTGGCGGTTACATTTGAGATCCATTTCGGTAGTTAAGGCCTGTTGGAGATACTTTCCAGTTGAGGAGGCTTTTTGGGATATCAAGCATAATATATGGGAGCAGTTTCCTCACTTGTTTGAGCCTTTAAGTACTTCTTGACTCTTACTTTCACAGGCAAAAGTCCTTCTTAGTAATGGATGTTGTAATTCCTCCAGGTAATTACTCTATTTATGCATCATGTTCATCATTTAGAGTGTTCCTATAACAACCTCAAGTCATTTATGACTTGTAGGGATTGACAGTTCGGTCACATGGTTGTTCGTTTGGTTTTACGTGAGTTTTAGTGTATTGGAGATTCTGAAGCTTGAATGGTCATTTTCTATCAAAATTTCAAGAAGATTACCTCATAATCCAATTCTAACGACTCCATCAGCTCCAAAAGGGTCATTTTAGGCGAGTAGCATAGTCGACATTACTCTCGAGGTATTTAATTGGATTCAGTGTGATTAGGCATTTTAACATTCAAGTTAAGGCCTATGTTTGACTTTATTCAACATTATGAGTAAACTAGCATGGATGAGAACTCCCTGAGCGATATAAGCTCTGAAATGTTAAGTTTTGTCTAGAAATATCCATGGTTTGGATCCCGAGGTTCAGGCTAATTCTGAACCTCCTTGTGGATTTTTGCTTAAGATCGAATTGGGGGTGGAACCCCCTTTTGTCGAGTTAACATCATATGGGAATTATAACAAATTCGTTGGGTATAGAATAAAAAATTTTGTTGGGTTGCATATCTCATTTACGTTAACAGGGTTCTGAACAAATTCAGAATGCCCCATTAGAGATTGAAATCTTTCCAAAACTAGCTGATATGCATCAGCCAGTGCAAGCCTGAAGTGGCCTTCACGTACATAAAGATCAAGTGATCAAATGGTCATGATCGTAGGGCTTTTGCTGCATTCATAGGGCCTGCATTTGTGGGGGCCATATTTGCGTGGTCCGTGCCACGATCATAGGACCTCAATTCCCCTAAGTCGCACTTGTGGGGTTAAACGCTCAAATTACACCTCTTTTAAAAAGTATAAGCGATCGTTATCACGTAAAGAACCCAACTTGTAGGTTGGGGTCGATCCCATTAGGAATATGGTTTAGACTTCAGTTCAGTAACGATTATATTCGTTTAGCCAATGTATTTTCGAGACAAATAAGTAAAGGGAGGGGGGGATTTTTGTAACAAATTTTGGAAATTATGAAAGTAATTAGTAAGCAAGATTCAAACATTTGTTATTATCAAATTGAGAAGGAAACTAGGGCGTACGTGTTCCCTATAAGCTCATAACTCCGTAATCCTAGTAATAGCAATCCCTTCCTAGTGTATTACATGCAAAGCGATAAGTTATGTATCTCTAAATCCTTGATCTGGCATCTAGAGAATTTCACCCAGCACCTTGGTCCAGCTATATGTCTATAATTTACTAACCCTTACCATTACCACATATTAGACATCACATCGATGTATGGCTTAGTTTTCACCCTCGCACCAATCGACATTAATTCTATTAGATAGTATCACACTAAATCTATATTGATAATTCTTTTCTTATTAACTATCTCCTTGGTCCGGCAAGTAGCAACAAGGTGAGTTCTAACGTTGCACACCGTTAAAAAGACTTCTAGACGAAAGAATTATCAATGTATTCAAAACACAATTCGGGAATTACTTAGTTACTATTCATACTTTGTTAATTGCTCATGCTTCCCACAACCCTAGTTATGGATTTAGTTACCCATATTAGCAAGAAAACAATTCATAATGTTTGAAGAATAAATCATGAACTTACGTAGTAAAGTAGAATAATCCCATAATTTCAATCTTGAATTTCAAAGTAAAAATCACCAAAACAAGGTTATGAAATTAAGAAATGCTAAAGTTGCAAGTTAATCTCCCAAGCCAAAAACTAGAACAAAAATAATAATGTCTAACCTCCAAAAACGAGGTTTACATACCCTATATATAGAAAAATAAGTCCTAACTAAAAACGAAATGAAATAAAGGAAATAATGTTGCAGGACGCGTCTTCATTCTACGAGACTGACCTACGGTTCGTAAGTCGATCTACAGTCCGTAGGTCCATTCCGTGGCTCAGGACTTAAGCAAATTTTTTTCTTCAAAATCTGCAAAATCTCTGTCACAATAGACGATTCAACAGTACGGACCGTAAGTCGATCTACGGTCCGTAACTTCTCTCCGTCACTCCACACTTTGATATTTTCAGCATAAGGTACTGGAAACAATCTCTAAATAATTTGACGAAGCAACAATACGGTTCGTAGATCAATCGACGGTCTGTAAGTCACAACCGTGGTTCCACACTTGGTCAAGAATTCCCTAAACTTAAGCAATGACTTTCCTGCCCTTCTACGACTATCATCTACGGGGTGTAACTGGACCTACGGTCCGTAAGTTGCCTCCGTAGATGCCCTTTTCTGCACTTCGTTCAGTTGTGTCTTCAAGTTTCCACGCTTAAACCTATTCCCTGCAAACATGAGAAAAACACATTGAAACTAATACAAAATAGCCCTAGACACACACAACTCTCAAGTGAAATGTATCAAAAATACCGTAAAATCACGGTACATCAACACACTCAACTTAAAATCGTTGTATGTCCTCAAGCGACACACTATGACTCTGAGCGACAGTTGTATAGAAGCAAGCAATTTAAGCACAAAAAATTGCATGGCTATCTATCGCAACTCTCTTTTTGGGTGCAAAATATGTTCTCTTCGACTCAACAAGCTAATTTGTGCGGATCAAAATATGACACAGATCGACCAATCAACTCACCACATACACTGTCCTACTATAACCAAGGTACCAACTTTCCAACAATGTCACCATTGCCCTTACTTCAAACAAAATCCCTTTTTTCACACAATAAATATGATTTTAAGTACAAGGATTCATTCAACACTCACGCTCAGAAGTAACTTCAAGTACAAGTAGTGCTCAATACCATAGGGTTACCTTTATTTTCACTGCTTAGACTCTCCAACTAGGTTATAGGATCATTATAGGATTTTCTTGGCTTGTAATGTAGACTCAGGGTCAGGTGTGGTACATTTGGGTACTTTTAGTGACTTTCTGCCCTCCTTGACATTACATTAGGCTTTTCTACCTCTTTTTGCCCTATTTTTGACATCTTTGTTTTTTCTCCTCTTTACCTTGATTCTTTTCCATCATTGATGTGCCTTTCGACTTTGTAGGTCTTTTATTTTTCATTTTTGTTATTTTTGTTGATTTTTCTTCTTTCTTTAGTTTTGCTCACTTTCTTTCGCACAAAGTCATATCCCTTTTTTTTTCTTTTCTTTTTCAAGACCAAACTCTTTTCATACCCATTTATATTTAGACTTTCCCTTTCATAGCCACCCTCAACTTAAGTAATTTCCATTAGTTGAGGTGCACAATGCCCGATGTCAGATCAGGGCCAAGATTTAGGTCACTTTTTGCATTAGCCATCCTCAACTTAGGCTTTTTGCCTAAGTTGAGGTGCACATGCCCAAGGAGGGGTCGGGGCCAAAACAATAGATTATGGGAATGTGAGTTACGGGTTTAGAAAGAAATGGTATCTTTTAGGCTCAAAGCATTTGGATCAATGTGAGCATTCATTTTCATTTGGTCCGATTCTTTTAGGCATTTAGTTGACTATTCAGAACAATGGCCTATGATCACTTATTGGCCTGTAGAGTAGATTATCTTCGCAGGACTAACCGGGTAAGTTCTAGATTGGCACCACTTGTTTGAACAACCAACGATTCTCACACACTTTTGGCACACAGTTCCATTATCAGATTATCAGATTACCTAGTTCAAGTTAATATCTTAAGTCATGAAATCAAATTTTTCATTATCATGTCATACTCAGAGCCAAAACATTCAACTTATTCTAGTCTACAACTTTTAGCACACATTTCAATATATTTGGACAAGTATCATTTTTTCAACAAGCTCATGCCATCATGCTTATGCTATCATTCTTTCTCATGCTTCTACACATACAATCCTAAACATGCCAGTTCAACAAAAATTAAGCAGTTTCTTGGGGTAAAAGAACACAGGCAAGAAAACCCCAAGAGAGGATTATGGGTTGGGTTACTCAGACTACACCCTATCACTCACAATCCATTTACCCCACCCCCAACAAAAGTAGGTGCAATTGTACCCAATGCACACAAAAAGCAGTAAAAATAAATGGATTTGGGTGAAGGAAACATATGGCGCTTATTGCCAAAGAATCATCATCAAGCATGTGGGTCCGGTTTAGCTAGGGTTGGACCTACGAGACCACACTTACGGTCCGTAGATGGGTACCGTAGACCACCTTAACACTTTTTAAGATAAACTAAGAATGTTAAAGGAATAAACATCCATACTTGCCCCAAAGGTAACTCAACTCTAGAACGTAACAACTTCAATGAACAAGACTCATGAACTACTACTGGATCTCTATCTATGAAGTCTCTAGTACTATGAGGCATGTCGGGACAAGACCCCCAATCATGTTAACGAAACTGAAATACAAGAAGTAAATAAGGGATCCTCCGGAAGCAAGGAGGCTCACAAAAACAACTCTGGAACACAACTGGATCAACGAAGATTTGGTTGCTAATCATGGTTACCCGTATCTACATCATAAAAGATACAGGCCAAATGGCGTCAGTACATGAAATGTATGATCATGCGAGGGGAAATCTAAAAAAGACATAAGCTTGAACTTCAACTGAAGAAACACTTACCTTGCCTCAACTCAACTCAACCTCATTTCAATATAAAGCAATATAAATAATGCAGTATAAAGAAAGCTTTAAAAAAGTAGATAACAACTCAATGTATTATAAAATACAATATAAACTCTATTGTATGTAAAATACAATATAAACTCTCTAACCGACAACCATCACTATAAGCTATGTGATGATACATCGTCTAGCCCAGGCTACTAGATCTCTCCTATACTTTGTCGGGGTATAGAACTCCTCAACTAAGTCGATCCACTAGTCTATGATAAAAATCAATAAGCAATCATCTAAAAAGTATGACCTTTCCTACCCACATTGACTACATGGTTTATGGGGGTTGTGAGTTGTTTGATATCTCCCCCATATCGGTGCTTAATACTACTCCTAATATAATACTTAGCTCATTATGTTTTAAAGAAAAGATTTCCTCTTCCTCAACTTTGAGATTATTACTCAGAAGGTATTCTCTTAAAAGAGATGGTACTCAAAATTGTTCATTGATGTAAGGTCAAAATACATATTTTTAATCATTATTTGCCTCACATTTAATATTTATATTTGTCCTTTATGGGCATAAATTTTATGGATTGTGCTAAATTGTGTATTTTATTTGTAGGATTAAATTGATGGAAAATTGGAGATGTTTGGAGCTAAAACGAATTAAAGATGGAAAGTTGAAGAAGGAAATCAAGCAGGCAGCTTAATGGAAATAAGTTAATATAATATTAATATAATTTATATGCAAATAAGGAAAGAAAAACTTACCTGCTGGTCCACGTATCAGGCAGCAACATCACACGCACAAAATTGGAAGCTACACGCGGAGAAAAAGGAATCCAATTCCTTTCGGGTTTTGATTTCCTAATTTGTTTGGACTCAATTATTTTATTTAGGGTTTCCTACATCTATAAATAGGGCTTGGAAATAATTATTAGAAAGGAGGCCAAGAACCAAGATACAAGACACAATATAAATTTTCATCTAGCTTAGGAACTTTGGAAGAGCCGCCGTGAAGGCTGGAGAATTGTGGTTTATTCTTTCTTCTCCCTTATTATTTATTTGTATTCATGATTAATAAAAGATAGTTTAGCTATTGTTCTTAACTTTTTATGATTAACACAAGCATATTTGTTTTAATAAATTTTGATTGTGTTTTTAAGATAATGAGTAGCTAACTTTCATAACTAGGGTTGTGGGAACCATGAGCGATTAACAAAGTATGAATAGTAAATAAGCAATTCTTGAATAGTGTCTTGCATGCATTGATAATTCTTTCATTTAGAAGTCTTTTTAACGAGTGCACGCGTTAGAACTCGCCTTGTTGCTACTTGCCGGACCAAGGAGGTAATCAACAAGAAAAGAATTATCAACATAGATTTAGTGTGATACTATCTAATAGGCTAGTGTCGATTGGTGCGAAGTAATAACTAAGCCAAACATCGATTATGATGTCTAATATGAGGTAAAAGTAAGGGTTAGTAAATTATACACACGTAGCCGAACCAAGGTGCGGGATGAAATTCTCTAGATGCCGGACCAAGGATTTAGAGATACCTAACTTATCACTTTGCATGTAATACACTAGAAAAGGATTACTATTATTAGGATTACCGCGTTATGAGCTTATGGGGAACACATTCCTAGTTACTTTTAATAATCTGAATATAAATAAATACTTAGTTCAAAGCTATCTTTTTATTGTTTTTATTTTATTTCAATTTAAATCCCCCCATTGTTATATAACGACTATCGAGTTAAATATTTGCTATTGACAATATTCTTCCATATTCTCTGTGGGATCGACCCCGACTCATAGTTGGGTAAACATATTGCATACGATCGTTTATATTTCTTTTCAAGAGGTATATTTGAACGTTATCAAAAAATGTTCATGAACACTTTTGGAAATCGACGTTTCCTCTTTTCTTAAGTGTAAAAACATTTCTCTTAGGAGTAATTAGTTCCCATATATGATTTTAAATAAAATGAACTCAGCTCTACTCTTCCTCAAACTCAAATGCTCAAGTCTTCAAAACAAGTTTAAAAGATTATATAAAGATTTTTTTAAATGACTTGAAGAACTCTCAAGACTTGACTCTTAGCTCTACTTTGAATTTGAATTATAAATTCAAGGTTATGATTCATGTTATGAATGATTTCTAGATGTTTAGAAGTATTTTAGAGTAGTTAGAATTGATAGGGAGCGAAGGAACCTTTTGAAAGAACTCAGGGAGCTAAAACGACGGAGAACGGGTGTGGGCAGGGGACCCTGGCGCACTGAGTGGCGTAGGGCGCCAGACCTCATACTTCAGAGAAGTGTTTCTAGAACACTGCTAGGTTGGGCCCCAGCCCTAGCCCAGAAAATCCTAACTACTTTTCTTTCTCGTTTTCTAACCCCTAACTCGCATAGAATCGAATGGTTTCTTCCCCAATTACTTAGAATCGAATACTGAACATATGTACATGATAATATACACAAAACCACCCCCAAATGAGTAACTTTTATCTCAAGAACACATCGAAATCCCAAAAATCAAGATTATGAAATAAAATTCCAACAAAACTCAACAAGAACTCAAATCCTTCAATCTTTTGAATGAAATTGCATTAAACTACCATTATTTGCTTATGGGTAAACGAACCCAAAATTATGAGAACTCACATACCTCTTAGAGATCAAAACCTTGGTGAAACGATCCTCGATTCACAAGAAATTTAGATGAACACCTTGAATCTTCCCTCCATTCTCCTTTTTTTTTCAACTTGAACTTTCTTCCAAAACCCTAAGCGTAAATTTCATTTGTGAAAACTGAACTAAATCAGTTTATACCCCTAAATATTTCCAAAATTCATTTTAATCTGATTCGAAAAAGAAAAGACAAAAATACCCCACACAATTTTGGGTAACTTTCCTTAATTGGACAGCCTGACTTCAAATTGGCATATATCCTTCATACAAGCTCAAAAATTAGCAAACTCGATGGTGTTGGAAAGACGATTACAAGACCTTTCATTTGATATCTTATGGGCCACCAAACTCATCTTGTACTGAAAGTTATGGTCGGTACTTAGCTCTTTCAAATACCGAGGTGCTACAATATCTCCCCCTTGGGAACATTCGTCCTCGAATGAGATTATTCTAAGTAGACTAACGGTGGTAACATCTAATACCCAGCTCAAACACTCGATATGCAAAGTACTACATCATTTCAACTAAAAGTAAATACGAAGAAAAGGATTAGTACCTTGATTTGGAATTTCTCCAGACTTGAAGAGATGTGAGTACCTCTTCTTCATATCCTCCTCAGCCTCCCAAGTAGCTTCCTCAACAAAGTGGTTCCTCCATAAAACCTTAAATTATGCAACCTCCTTGGTTCTCAACTTGCGAACCTGACGATCTAGTATCTGAATGGGAGTCTCCTCATAAGATAGACTGTCTTTAATACCAATATCTTCAGTCGGTATAATAAGTAAAGGAACACCCATACACTTCTTCAACATTGAAATGTGAAATACTGGATGGACTGCTGCTAAATCTGACGGTATCTCCAACTCATAAGCTACATGCCAATCCTCTTGGATATTCTGTAAGGACCAATATATCGGGGACTGAGTTTCCCCTTCTTACCAAATCTCATAACATCCATCATGGGTGATGATGAGTCCACGATTTGGACTCATATAGGGCTTTATTTTAATAGATTTTGTGTCCTCGAGTGCATATTTTGTGCCAATAACTAATGTAAATTTTTTATTTTCAGGTGTTTTGATTGAGGAACAAAGCATGGACACTAATGGGCAAAAAGGAACAAGACAGCTGAAAGAACGAATAAAAGAAGGCCTGAGCATTGCCTAAACCATTAGGCGAGTCAAAAAAAGGCCATGATCTCACCTAATGTTCCAGTGTGCCAAGCCTTAAAGGAGAAAATCAAGTCGGCGATAAAAAAGAGCGGTTGGTGATTCGTCGAACGGTTCTGCGAGGCAGTGCCATATCGTCCAAAGTTACAGAGCTTGAAGTGTTGAAGGCAAAAGCAAAACGACGATAGGAATGAGAAAAGTGCGTATCGCCGAGTGGATCGGTGATCCTGACTTATTGCGCCCAATAGTCCTTCGCAACACATTTTTTGACAACTATAAATACACATTTGAATTTTTTGTTTAATATCTGATATCATCTTATGTGAGCTTGAATTAAATTTATAGAAGAGAATAGACAGACAATGGGTCCTTAGCTTTGGAGATTTCCATTTTCTGAGAAATTGGAAGTGGGTGTTGAAGATTCTTCATCTTAGACCTTTGTAAAGACAATATCAATCCTACCCAGTTGATGGAAACACAACTTGGTAATGATTTTTACGTTTTTACTATGTCTAGCAAAAACCCCAATTCTTGGGGTGTGATTATGTGATTATGGGTTGATTTAACTGCTGGGCATTGTTATTTGATAGTTTATTTTCTATTTAAAGGTGATTTCGTTTAGTAATCGTGGTTGAATTTAATGGGTTGTAGTTGCAAATACAATCTTAACTTCGTGTTTTTGGCTTGCTCGAGAGAGAGGTTATAAAACCAAAATTACAAAATCGATGGTCTATGGGTATTGGGTTTCATGGGTTCAGCTCAAGAGAGTGAATCCTAAACCCTTTTCTACACATTCAGCTCGAGGGAGTGAATGGACTAAAGCGGAGGATGTGCTTCCTTGCAGCTTATTGGTGTTCGAGAGAAACTAATTTGATTCGGGGTAAATTGTTTGAGAGAAAGTTTACCCTCACTAAAGTCTACCTTATTCACTGATTTACAGTTGTTTATTATTAATTACGATTACCAGGTTGTTTACCTTAGCCTGTAATCCAATCACATCCCAAGAACCCCATCTCCATATTCATATTTTCGTGTTACTAGTTGTTTCAGTAGATAATTGAATACAAAACCCCGTTTGATATTTGACACTTCTGTCACCCCAAACTTGCATTATGCTTTTATTCGTAAATATTTTTACCTATGATTGACTAGAGAATATTCATACTTGGTTATTGATTCTCATAACCACTCCCTCTAGAAACGATCCTAACCTTTGGTTGGGTTATATTACTACTCGCGATCGTTGGCACTTAGTATTGGATGAAGTGTCATGATACGTGAAATTAGGTGACACCTTCAAGTAAACCCAATCATCCACCTCAAACTCTAAATCTCTTCTCCTAACATCTGTATAGGAATTCTGACGACTCTGCGTTGTTTTCAACCTCTCTTGAATAGTCTTCATGTTACCCATAGCTTGATGAACCAAGTTTGGTCCTATCAACACAGCCTCACAAACCACAAACCATCCAATATGAGATCTACATCTTCTCCCATAAAAAGCCTCATAATGAGCCATCTAAATGCTAGAGTGATAACTATTGTTCTAAGCAAACTCGATGAGAGGTAAGTGATCATCCCAATTATCCTTGAAATCAATCACACACACCCTCAACATATCTTCTAAAGTTTGAACTGTACGTTCTGCTTGACCATCAGTCTGAGGATGAAAAACAGTACTAAGGTTCACTTTTGAAACCAAACCCTTTTAGAAAGACTTCTAAAATTGTGCATTGAATTGTGCACCTCTATCTGAAATAATGGACACCGGAACTCTATAAAGTCTGACTACCTCTTGAATATATGACTTAGCATAGTCTTCTATTGAATAGTTAGTCTTTACCGGTAAGAAATAGGAGTCATTCGATCAACAATCACCCAAATCGAATCATGCTGCCTGCGAGACAGTGGTAACCTAGTAATGAAATCCATATTGATCATCTCCTACTTCCATTCCAGAAGTTCTATATTCTGAGCCATACACCCCTTCTGGTGCTCTACCTTGACTTGTTGGAAATTCGAGCACTTAGCAACTAGCTCTGCAATACCCCTTTACATACTACTCCACCAATAGACTTCTCTCAAGTCACGATACATCTTTGTGGAACCCAGATGAATATAATATCTTGAGCTATGAGCTTCCATCACGATCCCCTCTTGAAGTTCATTCACCTTTGGTACACACAATCTACCTTGATACCTCAACATTCCTCCTAGCAGGACATCCTCAGATAGTTCTTCATGGAGTCAAGATCTGAAATATATGCGCAAGCACAAATTAGAAAGAAACTTTATAGAGTTAAACTCTATCACACGAAAAGAGTATAAAAGAAGTGGGATAATTTCTAAATGTCGCAACTTCCTAATTGTAGATGTGGCGCGCTTCACACCGATAACTAGGACTCTACAGAAATGGCTTCATAGACACCCTAGGACTCTTAAACTCTGTGCTCTGATACCATGTTTGTAACGCTCGGAGCCTACACCCTGGGCGTGGCTAGCACTTCAGAACCATCGTTGGCCCCAAGCGAATGCTTGGCCTGGATTAACTCTCAGCGGAAGACATACTAATAAGATAAACATAAAAGATTAACTTTACTCAACTGCCTCAAAAGATAAACTTTGAATTCTAAAGGAATAAACAGTCAAACTGGCCACAAGGGCCACACAAGTCTAGAACATAACAACTGAAATGAGCAAGACTTAAGAACTACTAATGTCTATCTATCTATGAAGCCTATAATACTATGAGGGATGTCGGGACAATACCACCCATCATCCTAAAGAAACTAAAACACTAAAAGTAAATAAGGGAACCTCCAGAAGCAAGGAGGCTCACCATAACAACTCTGGAACTCAACTAGATCAACGAAACGCTGGTTGATGATCGTGGTTACATGTATCTGCATAATTAAAGATGCAGGCCAAATGGCGTTAGTACATGGAATGTATGAATATGTGAGGGGAAATCTAAACAAGACATAAGCTTGAACTGGAACTGAAGAAACACTTACCCCGTCTCAACTCAACCTCATTTAAATCTAAAGCAATAGAAATAATCCAGTATAAAGAAAATATTTATATCAGTAGATAACAACTTAATGTATTATAAAATACTATATAAACTCTGTTCTATGAAAAATATAAAGTAACTCTATTTTGGAGATTCTCTAACAAGCAACCATCACTATGAGTTATATGATGATACAACATCTTGCCCATGCTGCTAAAGCTTCCCTATACTTTGTCTGTAGTCTATGCTAAAAAAAAAGGAATCATCTAAAAAGTATGACCTTTTCTACCCACATTGGCTACATAGTTTATGGGCGATGTGAGTTGTCAGAACTCTTCCCCATATCGGTGCTCAATACTACTCCCAAAATATAACTTAGCTCATTTTGTTTTAAAGAAAACATTTCCTCTTCCTCAACTTTGAGATTATTACTCAAAAGTTTGTCTCTTAAAAGAGATGGTACTCAAAACGATTCATTAATTCTTTTGGAAATCGGTGTTTCCTCTTTTCTTATGTGTAAAAACATTTCTCTTGGGAATACTTAGTTCCCATATATCATTTTAAAGAAAATAAATTTAGCTCTACTGTTCCTCAAACTCAAATGCTCAAGTCTTAAAACAAGTTTAAAAGATTGTAAAAAGACTTTTAAAATGACTCCAAGAACTCGCAAGACATGACTCTTAGCTCTACCTTGAATTTGAATTATGAATTCAAAGTTATGATTTATGTTATGAATGATTTCTAGACGTTTATAAGTAGTTTAGAGTAGTTACAATCGATAGGGCGCGAAGCAACTTAGACAACTTAAACGACGGAGAACGGGTGGCGGCAGGCGACCATGGCGCACTAAGTGGCTCAGGGCACCAGCCCTCAAAATTCAAGGTAGTGTTTCTGGCGCACTACAAGGGCGGTGTGCCAGCCCCAATCCTGAAAATTCCGATGACTTTTTGCTCGTTTTCTGACGCTAACTCGCATAGAATTGAATGGTTTCTTCCCCAATCACTTAGAATCAAATACTCAACATATGTACATGATAATATACTCAAAACAACCCTCAAATCACTAACTTTTATCTCAAGTACTCATCAAAATCCCAACAATCAAGATTAGGAAAGAAGATTCCAAAAAAACTCAACAAGAACTCAAACCCTTCAATAATTTGAACGAAATTGCATTAAACCAACATGATTAGCATGTGGGTCAACGAACCCAACACTATGAGAACTCATATACCTATGAGGTATCGAACCCTTGGTGAACAATCCTCGATTCTTAGGAAATTCTGACGGACGCCTTGAATCATCCTTCCTTTCTCCTCTTTTTTTTCTTCTTCAGCTTTCTTCTAAAGCCCTAAACGTAAATTGGATTTGTGAAAACTGAACCAAATCAGTTTAGACCCCTAAATATTACCAAAATTCGTTTTAATCTAATTGGGTAAGGAAAAGACCAAAATATCCCTCACATTTTTCGGGTAAATTCCCTTAATTGGACAACTGACTTCAAACAAGCATATCTCCTTCATACGAGCTCAAAAGTTAGCAAACTTGGTGAAGTTGTAAAGAGGATTCCATTACCTTTCATTTGATATCTTATGGGCCACCTAACTCATTCTGTACTGAAAGTTATGGTCGTTTGAAGTTGACCCAATACTCACAACTTAAGCATAACTTGCAAAATTTCAGATTTTGCTATTTCCAATTTAGTTCTTTCTGATTTTAGCTCTTTCAAATACCGAGGCGTTATAGTTCATTTATATATTTGCGTTTTATTTTAGCAGGTGTGTTAATTTTAAATTTGTAGACCATTTCTAATAAATTTTAAAAGACTACAAGATTGACAAATGTTTGGTTTTTCCATCTTGCATTCCTGTTTCAAATTATTTTTTTTGTCAAGATATATCGAAAAAACATTTCTACTCCAAAAAGGTAGTGGAAAAGTTTGTACGTCTTAGTCTGTTCAAACCATATTATTTGTACATCTTACCCTTTCAAAAACCTACTCATTGGATAACACTGAGTATTATAACACAACAATTGTTCTTAGGTGTTAAAGTAAATTCTTTAGTTTGGGAATGGTTCTAGATCTGAATTCAGGTCACTAGAATCTCCTAGACCAAAGATCAGTTAAAAATATCCTCACTAATTAGGTTTTGATATAAGATTCTACGTACGTCAACTTTTAATGATCACATCTCTCAGCACATAATGAATTAAGTGACCCATGACCTATCAAATTAAAGGTCTATGAGCCCTTTTCCCAATGTCACAAAATTTTCTTCGTTTTGTTTTTGTAGTAAAAATTTATGGTTATTTTACCAAATACTACCACAATAGAGTTTAATGAGCCATTGAACTACGAATCACTTCAACGAGTCGTAGAAAGAGCTACAACCCATACTGTTGACTCGTGAAGAAAGTACTGAAGGTCAAATTTTTGGGTCCATTTCCTACAGACCCATCTGCAGGTCGTAGAAGCTTCAACGACTCATAGTTTGGGCTCGTAGTTAGACTCAAAACATCAATATGAATTCCATGGATGGGATCTACGATTTCTCGATCAAACCCTCAACTATTGATGACCCCGTGGAAGGTTTTCAACAACTCTTTAAGTGGGGTTTCTTTTGTCTTTTCCCACTTTTAATAAGCCCAAGCCATGACTTTTAAACTTCAATTAGGGAAATGTATCCCTCCAAATACTCAATTTTCTTTTTAATCTACACTCTCAATACTCCAACCCAAAAGAAAACCACAAGGAAGACAAAAACTAAGGTTTCAAGGCTTTCAAACAAGTTGTTTTTGAAGATTATTCATGAACCTTGTTCTTCCAGGTATGTAAGGCTATTTATTGTGTTGGAATAGTTTTTCATCACGCCCTTCATCTCAATTTTGTCAGTATTAAGTTCAATCTAGGGTCTGCCCTAAGTTTTATGAAATACATAAATAATGAGATTGCGATAATTTATGCATTGAAATTCTTGAATTACTGCTCATACATGTAGTTCAACATGAACCATATATGTTGAGTTTTACAAAAAGTATTACGAGCCAGTATTTTTCTGACAATGATTTTGGAAATTTAAAGTGAGTTTAAGAGAAAGTTCAACCACTATTTTTCGGTGAATTTTACGGGAACCTAAACGGTTCAAAAATCACAGTTTTAAGTCCAAAGAGAGTTCTACTTCATAAATAGTATAAAGAGTTTTTCAAACAGTTTCAGTACAAATCAGCTACCTCTTAAAGAGGCCCTTTGAGAACTTATCTCAACCTAGAGAGTATTTTTATTTCAACATTTCATTTTTTCAACTTTGGGAGTATTATTGTGCACCGATATAGGGGAGTGTTCAGACAGCTCACATCCCTCATAAACCATGTAGCCAACGTGAGATAGGATCGCACTGACTTTTGGGAAATTCCTCACTGTCTTTGAGAAACCTTTTCATATGGATCCATGAGTTGAGTTTGTTCTATGTCCCGGCAAGGATACAGTTCTGGTAGTGTGGGTGAGATTTTGTATCATCACAAGGCTCATATTGATAGTTTTCAGTTAGTAAAACTCCATAGTAAAATATATTTTAGTTATATATTTTAGTTCAGTATTTACTATTATTGAATTCTTATAGAAAGATTTTAAATGATTTTCATCATAAATTATGACATACTTAAGTTGAGATACTTTTACTCTTTTAGTTCAACTATTTGTTTCATTCGGCCATATTACATACTCGTACATTCAATGTACTAATTTCATTCAACTTCCATCATTTCATGATACAAATTCAGGTATAGGGTCATCAATATTACTTTCATTGAGATCACATCATCCACTCGTCAGCTTTTGATGAGGACTTCTTGCTTTTGGAGGACTCTAGTTTTATGATTTGTTAGTAGTACAATTTTGAGATGTCGTGTGTCTAATCCCGACACCTATCTTTTTATAGTAGAGGTTTCATAGATAGACAATCTTGGTCAGCCTTTCGGTATTCACTTTCAGATGTTTTATTTAAAACTTTATGTCAAATACTCAGTATTTTAAGATACCTTGTAGATTTAATAAACTGTTTTTAAACCATTCTTCAGTTTTCATGCTTGAGTTACTCTTCCATTTAGTAGTCAGTCGGGACCAGGGTTCTCTTGAGGACCAACAATGGTTCTTGAGTGTCGGTCACGTCCATGGTGTAGGCACGGTGGGTGACAACTATGTTGCTTTAGTTATTGTGTAATGATATGTGTGGACAATCTCATTTTAAAACATTATGATTTCCATCAGTTCATCCAAAGGTATTAACCGTGTTTCCAATATGAGAATGAAACGTCCACCCCAATTTGAGAATGAGCATTGTCGAAGGATGATGCTTTCTTCAACCCTTATAAGAATTCATTTATTTTTCTCCCAAATCTAAAATCTCTTATTTTTATCATAGATATATATGTTATATCAATCTCTGATTTCTTCAAATAATTTTAAAATTATGAAATACAGTTTATATGTACAATGATGATTAGGATAGATTGTATGTATCTTATATACCCTATGTGTTTATTAACCTAACAATATTCTTTTTGAAATTTCTAGAATTTCATTTGTTTTCCAAAAATGTGCGAGCATGATTTTGTATTTAAATAATTAGGTGTCTTTCTATTTGTATTTAATTTCACAATATATGTTCAATATGCTCACAGCACAAAAGAAAAAGAAGGGAATGTTAAGAGGAACCAGAAATCTTCTAGAAAGAACCAAGAGGACTTTTCCAAGAAGATATTACATAACAAGTGAAAGCAAAAAAATAGTCATAGTACTTAGAGCCCGTTCGGATTGGCTTAAAAAGTGGCTTTAAGTTAAAAAATAAAAAAGTCAATCTTAAATGACTTTTGAGTCAAAAAATAAAAAGTAGGGGGAGACCTACTTTTAGTTTTAAAATTTTTAAAAGTCATTTCTAACTTATTTTAAGTCATTTTTAACCTTTCCAAAAACTAAAAATGACTTAAAAAGTAGGTTTGACAAACTTTTAAGTCAATCTAAATAGGTTCTTAATTAATTCATTTTGCATGTTACACTTGTTATGTTAAATATTATTTTTGTTGTTAACTTTACGAAATTAATAAAGAATTAATATGTTGTTTCAATTTTAATTCTATTATCAAACTAGTTCTTGGAACGTCTAATACAAGTTTATCCCAAAAAATAATATAAATATTTGTATTGCAAAGGACATATGTTATCCCCTTCAAATCTATTGGTATCTACAAAAAAAGTGCATAATTTTTACATTAGAAAATACATATATCTTCCTATTACAATATCATTTTTGTTCTTCACTTACTTCGAATATTTAGAGGAATAGATCAATAACCAAGACAAACAAAGAAACACAATTGAGATGGTACTGATTTAATTTTTAGTTTTATTTAATTCATTTTTGCCTTTTATTCCCTTACACTGAAAGACTCGAATTACAAGATAATGAGTTTGATTCAATTGAAATACTTGATTCTCCTTATTTAGCCCTTATGTTAATTTAAATATTTGTGTTTTAGCATGTGTCTTGATTATGAATTTATAAAGCATTTCTAATAAATTTCTGAAGTATACAAGATTGACAAATATTTGATTTTTCCTTCTTGCATTCCTGTTTGAAATATTTTTTTTGAGGGTAGGTATATTGAAAAAAAGATCTCTGCTCCACAAAGGTAGTGGCAAAGTTTGTGTACATCTTACCATTTTTAGACACTAGTTTGTGTGCATGTTACCCTTTTCAAACCCTACTCCTGTGATAAAACTAGGTATGTTGCTTTTGTTGTTGTGTAACAATATGCTTGAACTATATCACTTAAATAAAATGGGACTTCTGTTGATTTTTATTGAGGCATTCACTAGTGTTCCCAATATTAGAATGAGATGTCCAACCCGATTTGAGAATGAGTGTCACCGAAGGATGATGATTTCTTCATCCCTTATAATCAACTCTAGTTTTGCTCTCAGTTTTATATGTTATATCTATCTATAATATTTTAAAATTATTTTTAATTTATGAAATATAATGTATATGTAAAAAAATATGATTAGGATATATTGTATGTATCTTCAACGGCCTATGTGTATATTAACCTAACTATTTTCCTTGTCATCTCTAAAATTTTATTTGTTTTCCAACTTTGCCTTTCCAAAAGGGCTTTGGTACTCGTTTTAAGCTTAGTACGGATTTCAACCCTCAAATCAATGGGAAAGCGGAACGTACTATCCATGCCACGACCCGAGCCTACACCCTGGATGTGGCCGGCACTCGAGAACGACTGGTGGGCCCCAAGTGAACCCTCATCCTGGCTGACTACAAGCGGAAGACTAACTCAAGCATACATAAGCATCAAATTGAAAGAAACATTTAAAACGACAGTGGATTAAATCTCAAAAACCTATAATATATAATGAGTATGAAATAATAGTGTTCAATAATACATCTGAAACTAAAAGATGCTCCAAAACGGTCTATCTATGAAGCCTCTACTGTATAAAAGGATGAGTGTTGGGAGAAGACTCAAGACTCCTCAAGAAAACTACTAGTAACAACTCACAAAAAATGGAGTACTCCGAAAGAAAGGAGGTCTCACTCATAAGTAGACGAGAGGATGAAGTGAACTCAATAGACTCTTGTTGAGGATCCTAAAAACCTATATCTACATCATTGAAAGATGCAGGTCGAATGACATCATTACATTGAATGTACAAGTATGAAATATAGCTAAATAAAAAATAACTGAAACAAAGGATTTCAATATATAACAATGTGCTCAAGCTAAATGTAAAGAAATAAAGGAGTTAAATCATTTATTTCTTTGCAAAATACTTTCTCATCTCTGAACTCAACATAATAAGAGATATAAAAAATACAAACTTTTAACTCTATTTGGGAGATTCGCTAACCGACAACCATCACTATGAGCTACGTGATGATACAACGTCTCGCCCACCTTGCCAGAACTGTCATATACCTTGCC
Organism: Solanum okadae; assembly: GCA_036553675.1. Classification (NCBI taxonomy): domain Eukaryota; kingdom Viridiplantae; phylum Streptophyta; class Magnoliopsida; order Solanales; family Solanaceae; genus Solanum; species Solanum okadae. The sequence continues at coordinate 14,360,105 of CM071681.1, read as the reverse complement.
GGGGTATAGAACACCTCAATTAAGTGGATCCACTAACCTCTGCCCGTAGGAACTTTAGATTCATCTAAAAAGTATGATCCTGTACCCATGCTGTCATACATGCTTTATGAGGAATGTAAGTTTTCTGAACTCAACCCCATATCGGTGCTCAATATTACTCTCAATAATATATACTCATGTTCAATGTTTAAAAACATACTGTTGCTTTGATTTGAGATAATTGCTCAAACTATCCTCTTAAAAGAGGTAAGTGCTCTTGAAATATCTTTGAACTCATGAATCATTTAGAAATCAAAGTTTCTCTTTTATCAATATAAAAACTGATACCTTTGGGAATACTTTGTTCCCTTATACTTTTACTCAATTTATATTTGTAAACTCTTTCTGAAAAATGTATCAAAATCATATTGTGATATGATCATTGATGATTCGAGAAGTTATACTGCAAAAACATTGATGGCATATCTAGATACCATACTGCATAAATATTGATGGCATACTTAACTGTCATACTAATCAAATTTAATTTTTTTTCTCGAAACTCATCTTTACTTCCTCAGAAACTCAGTTTAAAACTCAAGTGTTGGCTATAAAAACTTTCTCAAGATTTATAACTCAATTCATCGGGTTCATGCATAGCAAAATTATGGACATGCACAACTCAACTCAGCGATCTTAATAGCAATATAAAAACTCAGTACTCAAAACTAAAGAACTCAACCACAATACTCATCTAAAAAATACTCAATTCATCGGGTTCATGCTGAAATATAGACATGAACTGATCAACTCAAGAGTCTTAATGCATCACACATAGCAATTCAATAATTAGGAATAAAATTTCAAAAAGAAACAGGAACTTAACAATTCAAAATCAACTTATCTCAAGAAAATTCAAATCTAGGGGTAGAATCCTAGATTACTCTTTTACTCATTTGAACGTAGATGTAGGGCATGAGAATGAATTATTTCAACACCATGATAGCCTTACGTACCTAAAAGAACAAGGTTCTTGAAGAATCTTGAAAAGAACTTGAATAGAAGCCTTGAAAGCCAAGCTTGAATGAGAACAATCAAGAAAACTTTTCTAGAGATTTTTGACTTAGTTTCTTGAAATCTCTATTGCCAAGAAATATGATTTTCATTAGTGATTCATAATTGTATGGAGAAATTTGAGTTGGAAAGAACGGAATTCTTGGAGAAAGACTTACCGTGAAGAAGAATCTTGAAAAATATTGAAAGAATCTACAATGGAGTTTTCTACTTTGATTTTTCCTTAGGGTTTTGCTTTAGTGTTTGAGAGACAAGAGAATGCGGGATTAAGAGATGAAAATCTGATTGGTTTTTGGGTATTTAATTAGTCAAGATATTTGTTTAGGATTTTATTAGAGGTAAATGACAAAAATGATCCTTTTTAATGTTTTTCCGTCGGCTAATTCGTAACTACACTGTATCAGGTTACTAAAATTATCATAACTTTTTACTCAAAACTCAAATTATTGTGAAATTGGTGGCGTTGGAAATAAGATTCAAATACCTTTAATTTGATATGATATAGGCCAAGTAACTCTCTAAATTCTAAGGTATACGGTCATTTGAAGCTGACCTAAATAGAAATCTACATCAAAACTTAATCGATAAGGAAACTTTCAACTCTAATTTGTGCTAGGAGTTTTTAGTGACCTTAATTGATATCCGAAATCATTCCCACAATAAATAATTTACCATTACATATATTATCAATTTAAAAATCACCCGATACGACCTTACATGTAAATGAAGAAAAGCTTGGGTCTCAACATAGAAATTCTTGAGGTCTTACAATATGTCCCCCCTGGGATCATTCGCCCTCGAATGATGGTAAACTAAGGATGGAAGGTAAAGGAGTTACTGTTACTATCTTTATAACTTTTGAACTGGCCTACTAAAATAGGTGGAACTATTCCTACTAAGAGTTTGGAACTGTCTATGACACATAGGTCAAGAACGATATGAGTTTGAACATAGTCATACTCTATCTGAAGATATTTGACACCTGAAAGTGATGGATCTTTTCTATAATCCATACACTAGTCTACATTCCCTTTACTCTAATACTCGGAGCAGGCTTATCTCATAGCTATTGTACTCTATATAAGCAAGTACTAAACTCTTATAAGACCTCTTTGTAAGATGCTTCAATTAACCACTTCTCAATGCCTTATAAGGCCTCTTCATCTAACTCTGAAGGAAAAAAGTAATTCTTACATCAGCCTATTCCACATTGAAAACTCAAAAATATTATCTAGGCACACATGCAAAATCATTAACTTAATTGGAACCTCATCTCGTTACATACAATCTCAGGTACACCTCTTAATGCTCTTGTTACTCTTATGACTTAGCCAAATTTCACTACCCTTATCTAAAAGTTAGGATCTCTCACGTGCACCACTCATATTTATTGCATCTAACATTTCAATTCCTCACCTACATTATGTCAAGTCTAACAGATCAGATCTCAAGACTAACATCATCTGCCTCATATTGCCATTCTTTTGATCATGATGGTCATCTCAAAGTCAAGATTAATGTTTAGTACTACACCCATATATCAATATAATTGTTGGCTTACTATTCTAACTTACAACTACTGGACAAAAATCAAGAAACACTCGCCCACTAAAACCTCAAGACAAGTAGTCAATTTTTATATCTTAGTCTTCATACTTACAATTTTCCGTTACACTTCTTTTCAAAACTTTAGTACTATTACCCATGCACTATACATCATTGGAAAATTAGTTCTATAACCCTCTGAATATCACGAGATCTCCCTAAAATCACAAGTATGGCTCAGATTTATCACCTCGTAAATACTCTTGCTCTTCCATTAAACACCTACACTTGGCCATTACTAACACAATTACACATCATCATAAACTCCTTTTCATTAAAGTATACTCTAATTCATCCTAACTCGTAACTATTCATCTATCCTCTATCAAGAAATCTACACAAACTCATCACTTCTTAGTCTACCCATAAGGGAAAACTCCTCATTAATGACTTACTGGGTGTATGACTACAATAACATAATTTGTCTCATCATTATCTCCCTTTCTTAGATTTCTATACCTCTACATGCATTCTTCTAACTCTTGGAGCTTTTACTACTACTGCTTGTACTCTCATAACTCATACTATCTTTTCAAGTGCAATTACTACCCGAGATCTAAAACACACTTCCTCATTGGGGTTTCAATTGAAACAATGTTTACAGAAGATAGTACATCTCGCTTTTAGCATGAACGCACGATTCATATGAATACGAGTGCATTGTTTCGAATCTGAACACTTAAGCTTACTTATGGGCTTCTTTCAATCCCCTCTATAGTCTCATGACTTTCTGAAGACTTTTGTTTCGAGTAACTCATTGATAAAGATCTAGATTAGCTTTTCAACTACCTTAAGTATGAGGGGTAGTTGAATAGATATGAGAAATGCACGAGTTAAAATCAATTCCTTATGGCACAGTTCTACTGCACGATTTAGAGTATGAAAGAATGGAAACTTTTCCTAAATGTTTGTAGTCCCTAATTATAGAAATGGGGCCCTCATAACCATAAATATGATCCTAACAAAATGGCTTCATATACATCCTAGGACACTTGAACTGTGTGAGCTGATACAAAGTTTGTCACGACCCGAGCATACACCCTAGACGTGGCTGACACTCGAGAACCATTATTGGTCCCCAAGCAAACCCTCATCCTGGCTAACTACAACCGAAAGACTAAGTCAAGCATACATAAGCATGAAATTGTAAGAAACATTTAAAAGGACAGTGGAATAAATCTCAAAATCACTAAATATATATTGAGTATGAAACATTAGTTTTAAATAATTCACGTGAAACAAAAAGACTCTAAAAAATTGTCTATCTATGAAGAATCTACTCAATACAAGGATGAGTGTCGGGACAAGACTCATGACTCCTCCAGAGAACTGCTAGTAACAACTCACAAAAATTGGAGTACTCCGAAAGCCGAGGTCTCATTCATAAGCAGACGAGTGGATGAAGTGATCTCAATAGACTCTTATTGAGGATCCTAATAACCTGTATCTATATCATTAAAAGATTCAGGTCGAATGACATCAATACATTGAATGTATGAGTATCGAATATAGCTAAATAAAAAATAAATGAAAAAATGGACTTCAATAGATAACATTATGCTCAAGCTGAATGTAAAGAAATACAAGCGTTAAATCATTAAAAGATTTCCAAAATACATTCTCATCTCTGAACTCAATATAATAAGTGATATAATAAAAATAAAATTTTAACTCTATTTTGGAGAGTCTCTAACCGACAACCATCACAATGAACTACATGATGATACATCGTCTCGCCCACACGGCCAGAACTGTCATATATCTTGATGGGATATAGAACACCTTAACTATGTCGATCCATTAAGCTCTGCCTCAAGGCACTTGGGATTCATCTAAAAAGCATGATTTTGTACCCATATTGGCGTACATGGTTTATGAGGAATGTGAGTTGTCAAAACTCAACCATATATCGGTGCTCAATATTACTCCCAATAATATATACTAATGTTCAATGTTTAAAAGCATAATCTTCCTCTAGTTTGAGATAATTTCTCAAACTCTCTTAAAAGAGGTAAGTGCTCTTGGAATATCTTTGAACTCATGAATCATTTAGAAATAAAAATTTCTCTTTTATCAATGTAAAAATTGATACCTTTGGGAATACTTAGTTCCCTTATACTCTTACTCAATTCATATTTGAAAACTCTTTCTGAAAAATATATCAAAATCATATTGTGATATGATCATTGATGATTCGGGAACTCATACTGCATATATATTGATGGAATACTCCACTGTCATACTAATCCTGTTTTAAAAACTTTTTATGAAAACTCATCTTTACTTCCTCAGAAACTCAGTTTAAAACTCAAGTGTTGGCTTCAAAAAGCTTCTCAAGATTTATAAATAAATTCATAGGGCTCATGCGAAATTATGGACATGAGCGACTCAAGTCGGGGATCTTAATAGCAATATAGAAACTCAATACTGACAGCTCAAGAAATCAACCATAATACTCATCTAAAAAATACTCAATTCATAGGGTTCATGTTGAAATATAGACATGAACGAATAAATTCAAGAATCTTAATGCATAACATATAGGAATTAAATAATTAGGACTAGAATTTCAAAAAGAAACCGGAACTAAAGAACTCAAAATCAACTTATCTAAGAATACTCAAATCTAGGGGTAGAATCCTAGATTACTCTTTTACTCATTTGAGAGTAGATTTAGGGCGTGAGAACGAACTATTCCAACACTGTGATAGCCTTACGTACCTGAAAGAACAAGGTTCTTGAAGAATCTTGAAAAAGAACTTGAATAGAAGCCTTGAAACCCTAGCTTGAAGGAGAACAATCAAGATAACCTTTCTTGAGATTCTTAAATTAATTTCTTGAAATCTCTATGGCCAAGAATTATGATTTTTATTAGTGATTCATAATTGTATGGAGGAATTTGAGTTGGAAAGAATGGAATTCTTGGAGAAAGACTTACCTTGAAGAAGAATCTTGAGAAAGATTGAAAGAATCTTAAATGGAGTCTTTTACTTTGATTTTCTGTAGGGTTTTGCTTTAGTGTTTGAGAGAGAAGAGAATGGGGCATTATGAGATGAAAATTTGATTGTTTTGGGTATTTAATTAGTCAAGAATTTTTTTTTTGCATTTTATTAGAGGTAAAAGACAAAAATTACCCTTTTAACGTTTTTTCATCGGGTAATTTGTCACTACACTGTATCAGTTTACTAAAATGGTCTTAACTTTTTACTCGATACTTGGATTGTTGTGAAATTGATGTCGTTGGAAAGAAGAATCAAATAACTTTAATTTGATATATTTAATATGGGCCATGTAACTCTTTATATTCTAAGGGATACGATCATTAGAAGCCGACCCAAATAGAATCTTACATCAAAACTTAATCCATAAGGAAACTTTCAACTCTACTTTGTGCTAGGACTTTTTAGTGGCCTTAATTGATATCCAAAATCATTCCCACAATAAAGAATTTACCATTACATAAATGAGCAATTTAATAATCACCTGATACGACCTTACATGTAAATGAAAAATAGTTCGGGTCTCAACTTAGAAATTTTTGGGTTCTTCCAATATCTCCCCCTTGGGATCATTCGTCCTCGAATGATGGTTAAACTAAGGATGGAAGGTAAAGGAGTTACTCTTGCTATCTTTCTGACTTTTGAACATGCCTACTAACATAGGAGGAACTGATTCCTAGTAAGAGTTTGGAACTGTCTATGGCACATAGGTCAAGAACGATATGAGTTTGAACATAGTCATGCTCTATCTAGAGCTATTTGACACCTGAAAGTTATGGATCTGTTCCATCATCTCTACACTAGTCTACATTCCCTTTACTCTAAATCTAGGAGAAGGCTTATCTCATGTCTATTGTACTCTGCATAAGCAAGTGCTAAGACTCCTTATAAGACCTCTTTGTAAGATGCTTCTATTAACCTCTTCTCATTGGCTTATAAGGTTGCTTCATCTGATTTTTAAGGAAAAGAAATAATGCTTACATCATCCTATTCCACATTGCCAACTCAAATATACTATCTAGGCACACATGGAAAATCATTAACTTAATTGGAACCTCGTCTCGTTACATACAATCTCAGGTACACCTATTAATGCTCTTGTTACTCTAATGACTTAGCCAAACTTCACTACCTTTATCTAAAAGTTAGGATATCTCACTTGTACCACTCATATTTTTTGCAGCTAACATCTCAATTCCTCACCTACTCTATGTCAAGTCTACCTTATCAGATCCTAAGGTCAAGATCATTTGCCTCATGTTGCCATTCTTTTTATCTTGACATTCATCTCAAATTCAAGCCTAATGTGTATTACTACACCCATATATCAATATAATTGCTTGCTTACTATACTAACTTATAACAACTGGATACGAATAAAGAAATACTCGCGTACTAAAACCTCATTACAAGTAGTCAATTTTTATCTCTCAGTCATACTTACAATTTTCTGTCACACTTCATTTCAAAATATAAGTACTATTACCCATTCAATATACATCATTTCCTAATTAGTTCAACAACCCTATGAATATCACGGGATCTCCCTAATATCATAAGTATTGCTTAGATCTATCACCTCATGAATACTCCTGCTCTTTCATTAACCAGCTACACTTGGCCGTTACTAAAACAATGACACATCATCATAAACTCCTTTTTCATTAAAGTATACTCTAACTCATCCTAACTCGTAACTATTCATATATACTCTATCATGAAATCTACACAAACTCATCACTTTTGAGTTTACCCATAAGGGAAAACTCCTCATTAATGACTTACTGGGTGTATGACTACAATAACATAATTTGTCTCATCATTATCTCCCTTTCTTAGATTTCTATACCTCTGCATGCATTCTTCAACTCTTGGAGCTTTTACTACTACTACTTGTACTCTCATAACTCATACTACCTTTTCAAGTGCAATTACTGCCCGAACTCTAAAACACACTTCCTCATAGGGGTCTCAACTAAAACAATGTTTATAGAAAATTGTACTTGTTGCTTTTAGCTTGAACGCACCATTCATATTAATAAGAGTACATTCTTTCGAATCTGAACACTTAAGCTAACTTATGGGCTTCTCTCAATCCCCTCTATAGTCTCATGGCTTTTTGAAGACTTTTACTAAGAGTAACTCATCGATAGGGATTTGGCTATACTTTTCAACCTCCTTAAGAATGAGGGATGGTCGAATAGATATGAGAAATGCACGAGTTAAAATCAATTCCTTATGGCACAGTTCTACTGCACGATTTAGAGTATGAAAGAATGGAAACTTTTCCAAAATGTCTATAGTCCCTAATTATAGAAATGGGGCCCTAATAACCATAAATAAGATCCTACCAAAATGGCTTCATAGACATTCTAGGACACGTTAACTCTATGCTCTGATACAAACTTTGTCACGATCCGAGTATTACCCTAGACGTGGATGACACTCGAGAACCATTGTTGGTCCCCAAGCGAACCCTCATCCTGGCTGACTACAAGCAAAAGTCTAATTCAACCATACTTAAGCAACAAATTGAAAGAAACATTTAAAATGACAGTGGAGTAAATCTCAAAACTGAAGACTCTTCAAAACTATCTACCTATGAAGCATCTACTGTATACAAGGATGAGTGTCGGGAAAATACTCACAACTCCTCAAGAGAACTACTAGTATCAACTCATAAAAATCGTAGTACTCCGAAAGCAAGGAGGTCTCACTCATAAGCAGACGAGCGGATGAAGTGATCTGAACAGACTCTTGCTTAGGGTCCTAAGAACTTGTATCTACTTAATTGAATGATGCAGGTCGAATGACATTAGTACAATGAATGTACGAGTATGGAATATAGGTGAATAAAAATAAATGAAAGAAGCGACTTGAATAGATAACAATGTTCTCAAGCTGAATGTAAAGAAATAAAGGAATTAAATAATTTAAAACTTTACAAAATATATTCTCATTTCTGGGCTCAATATAATATGTGATATAATAAAAATACACTTTTGACTCTAGTTGGGATATTCTTTAACCGACGACCATCAATATGAGCTACGGGATATACCCTGTCGGGGTATAGAAAACCTTAACTATGTGGATCCATTAAGCTCTACCCGAAGGAACCTAAGATTCATCTAAAAAGAATGATTATGTTATCATGTTGGCATACATGGTTTATGAGAAATGTGAGTTGTCTGAACTCCTGCCCATATCGGTGCTCAATACTTCTCTCAATAATATATACTCATATTCAATGTTTAAAAACATACTCTTCCTCTTGTTTGAGATAATTGCTCAAACTATCCTCTTAAAAGAGTTAACTGATCTTGAAATTTCTTTAGACTCAGAACTCATTAAGAATTCAAAGTTTCTCTTTTATCAATGTAAAAACTTATACCTTTGGGAATACTTAGTTCCCTTATACTCTTACTCAATTCGTATTTGAAAACTCTTTCTCGAAAATATATCAAAATCATATTGTGATATGATCCTTGATGACTCGGGAAGTCATACTGCATAAACATTGATGGCATATGTAGTTATTATAATGCTTAAGCTTTGATGGCATACTTGACTGTCATACTAATCATGTTTTAAAAACTATTTCTCAAAACTCATCTTGACTTCCTCAAAAACTCAATTTAAAACTCAAGTGTTGGTTTTAAAAAGCTTCTCAAGATTTATAACTCAATTCATAGGGTTTATACGAAATTATCGACATGAACGACTAAACTCAGGGATCTTAATAGCAATATAGAAACTCATTACTGAAAACTGAAAAACTCAACGATAACAATTATCTAAAAAATTCTCAATTCATAGGGTTCATGCTGAAATATAGACATGAACGAATCAACTCAAGAATCTTAATGCATAACATATATCAATTCAATAATTAGGAATAGAATTTCTAAAAGAAACTGAAACTCAAGAAATCAAAATCAACTTCTCTCAAGAATATTCAAATCTAGTGGTAGAATCCTAGATTACACTTTTACTCATTTGAAAGTAGATGTAGGGCGCGAGGATTGTCTAGTCCAACACTATGATAGCCTTACATACCTAAAAGAACAAGGTTCTTGAAGAATCTTGAAAAAAACTTGAATAGAAGCCTTGAAACCATAGCTTGAAGGATAACAACCAAGAAAACCTTTCTTAAGATTCTTGATTTAGTTTCTTGAATTCTCTATGGCCAACAATTAGGATTTTCATTAGTGATTAATAATTGTATGGTTGAATTTTAGTTTGAAAGAATGGATTTTTTGGAGAAAGACTTAACTTGAAGAAGAATCTTGAAAAAGATTGAAAATATCTTAAATAGAGTCTTCTACTTTGATTTTTCCCTAGGGTTTTTCTTTAGTGTCTGAGAGAGAAGAGAATGAGGGATTAAGAGATGAAAATCTGATTGGTTTGGGTCATTAATTAGTCAAATTTTGTTTAGGGTTTTATTAGACGTAAAGAGACAAAAACGACCCTTTGTAGTGTTTTCCCATCGGCTAATTCGTCACTTCATTGTATCAGGTTACTAAAATGGTCATAACTTTATAGGCAAAACTTGGATTCTTCCGAAATTGGTGGCATTGGAAAGAATATTCAAATACCTTTTATTTCATGGGCCATGCAACTCTTTATATTCTAAGAGATATGGTCATTTGAAGTTGACCCAAAGAGAATCTTACCTCAAAACTTAATCGATAAGGAAACTTTCAACTCTACTTTGTGCTAGGAGTCTTTAGTAACCTTAATTGATATCCAACATCATTTCCACACTAATGAATTTTCCTTAACATATATGAGCAATTTAAGAATCACCCGATACGATCTTTCATGTGAATGAAGAATTGTTCGGGTCTCAACTTAGAAATTTTTGGGGTCTCTCAATCAAAACGTTGGAAGATATGTTGAGAGGTTGGGTGATTGACTTCAAGTGTTATCGGGATGAACATTTGCCTTTGATTGAGTTTGCTTACAATAATAGATATCATTTAAACATTAGTAAGACTCCATTTGTGGCTCTTAATGGTAGGAGGTTTAGATCTCCTATAGGATGGTATGAAGTTGGTAAGGTTGCCTTTATTGGTCCCGAGTTGGTACATGAGGCTTTTGAGAAAGATCCGCTCAGTAGAGAAAGGTTGAAAACAGCTTAGAGTTGAGAAAAGTTCTATGCTGATGTTAGAAGGAGAAACCTTAAGTTTGATGTGCATGCTTGGGTTTACTTGATGATTTCACCCATGAAGGGTGTGATTAGGTTTAGGAAAATAAATGGAGGCTTTTCGCCCCCGTTATGTGGGCCCATATCAGATTTTAAGGCATATTGGTAAAGTTGTTTATGAACTCGATTTTCCTTATGACTTTGGCATCGTTACATCCTGTTTTCCATGTCTCTTTGTTGAAGAAACATGTTGGTGATTGAACATCTGATGTGTCATTGGAGAGTCTTTGTGTAAAAGAGAGTCTTTCTTATGAAGAGGTCTTAGTTGAGATTTTGGACTGGCAAGTTAAGCAGTTAAGAAATAAGGAAGTTGCATCCCTGAAAGTTTTATGGAGTAATTAAAGAGTCAAGAATGCTACTTCGGAGGCCGAGGCCGATAGATATCCCGTTATCCCCATCTCTTTCCCTCCGACCCTATTCTAGCTAGAAATAGATAGTTATTCTTCATGGTCCATCCTCATGTTTTAGTCATTCTCAAGTTTCTCTGTGCATGAATGTCTATAAAAACTTGTTTTTCAGATCTTGATGTAGCTTAGATTGATTTCTTCATGATGATGTGCATTTGAGTATGACTTGCATGGATACCTTATGAAATGATGTTTGAATATGTAAAGCTTGGAGTTGATGCTCCTCCTTGGTTATGTGTTGTTGATGAAGTTGTATTATTATTGGGCATTTAGATCTCTTCCCCTACCCTCTTTATTTTGTCTTGAGTCCCATTCGAGGATGAATATTACCAAAAGGGAGATATTGTAACACCTTGGAACTTGGAAAAAGAAGGAAAATAAATTTCTCAACTGAATTATAGTTTACGGATCTGATCTACAAATCCTATGCGCTTCTACGGGCCATATATGGCAACCATAGGAACTGTGAAAAATAATTTTCTAAAACCAAATCCCAGTACCCTTTTTATGGTTAGCCGAGACGGTCCATCAAACATTTTACGAGTCATAGGTAGTTCTCGTATGTGATTCCAGATGTAGTTAAATTTTATGGGCTAATGTTAGTTTCTATCGTTAGCATGTACGGACCATAGAAAGACCTACGAGCCGTATATTGGTTCCATAAAATGTTGGTCCAAAATAATAGTTTCAGAACCTATCTACAGTTGACCAGTATGGTCCATAAAAGGACCAATAGACTGTAGGTCCAAATGATATGTGAGGCTCGATAGTTCTTTTTAAAGTAGTTTTGGGTCTTTTCCTAAATGATTTAACCTAAAACTATGTCGTTTTACCTATTACCCTGAGCCCTATATAAGCATTTAAGCCCCAAATTAGCCCATTCTCCTAAATTTTCTAAACTTGACCAAATTAATCCTCTCATTTATGTCAAGTCTAAGGAAAAAGAAGAAGAGTTAGGGTTCCAATCAAGTCTTCAAATTCTCCATTTTCATTAGCCTAAAGGATCAAGATATGTGTGTATTCAGCTATGGAGTCCTTTCCTCCATAGTATCCTGAAGTGTTTCAATTTCCCAAATCAATTTTCAAATGATCAAATTAGGATATCAATTCAATGAATTTGGGTTTCATTCAATTACGACCAAGTATGATTAATTAAGTGTTCTAATGCATTACTTGATGTTAATCTATGATATTTTGTTGAAATTACATTTATCCATGCCTAAATTATGCTTTTCAACCATGATTCTATGATGAACCTATGAAATATGAATTATGACGTTATGCATATTTTCATGAAGTTATTGTAAATGAATTGATGATGCTTCGAGAGGAAATTATTGATATTCTTGTGAAGGATTTCTCACTTATTATGTTGATCATGATTGTGAAAGGTATTTCTCACAAATGAATTCACATTAGTGAAAGGTTTTCTCATTACGTTGAAAAATGTGTATGGAGCTATTCTATGTTTTGATCTTACAAGATGTGGATTGGTATTGATCATTGTTTTTCCTATGTTAAAATGATATTTAACTTTTATCTATTCCGTTGGCATTTATACTTAGCACCGAGAGGGATTTGAGGTGGGAGTTCAAATAGGGTAGTCTCTAGTAGCAATCTCTAGTCATAAACTATGTGTCCCAATAAGATTCTCTTAAATGACCTAGCTAGTTAATCCACTTTAGCAAATGATGATATTTACGGATTCTACCTTTGTAAGTAGTTTCCCCTTTTTCTGGTATAAGGGATGTACCAGATTCCTTGATGTAGCTCTCATGGTCTTTTTCTCGGATAAAGCTAATATCCCACAATATGACTATGTATTTTTCAAAGCTTTTATTATTTCCTTTATGTTAATATACTTGACCATGGTTTCATGATTTTCCTGTTATATCTTCTTTAAAGATTTTAAATTAACCATTATGATCATACCTACTTGTTTTAAATTACTTATGCTATCATGCCTATGTTTATGCTTATTGCCTCATAAAGCATACTTCTACCTACATTGTTTCACTAATGTAGGGTCTGACACTCCCATCTCCCATACTCGTGGGTAATCATCCTTCATAGACATTGAAGATTGTTGAGTTCTCACATTCCGAGGACCAAGTCTCTTCTATTGATTTATGTCATTTCCATTTCTGGTTTTATATGTGATATATGGGTTACTTATTAATCACTCTCCTTTTGATGTAATAGCTGGCATTGAGACTTATATTTAGACATCCGTTTTTTTCATACTCGTTGGTATGAAATACTTTCTTTATGAACTCTTTCGTTTCTATTATCTTGTATGATGTATGCTTAGTGGTTTGTGTAGGGACTCTCGGGATCTTATACGTCATGTCACATCTACAGTGTCGTTGGGTCATGACACTTAGATATATACGTAATATCGATCTCTGTTTTCTTTAAAAAAATTGTGAAATACAGTGTATTTGTACAGTGATGATTACGATATCTTGTGTGTATCTTCAACGGCCTATGTGGATATTAACCTAACAATTTTCTTTTTTAGATTTCTAGAATTTCATTTGTTTTCTAACTTTGTGTGAGCACTAATTGGTCATTTAAATAATTAATTGTCTTGATTTTTGTATTTAATTACATAATTTATGTTCAATATGCTCAAAGTACAAAAGAAAAGGAAAGATGATGCATAGAGGAACAAGAAATCTTCTGGAATGTACCAAGTGGACTCTTCCAAAATGATATTACATAAAAAGCAAAAGCAGAAAAGTTAAAAAATCATGGTGATAATTAATTCATTCAGCATCGTACAGTTGATTATGTTGGCTATCATTTTTCTTTTTAACTTTAATAAATTAAAAGATAATCAATATGTCTTTTCAATTTTAATCTTATTATTAAATTAGTTCTGGGAACGTACAATGCACATTTATCCCAAAATATATTATAAATATATTGTATTACAAATGCATATTTTATCCCGTTTAAATGTATGTGTATCTACTTAAGAGTTCCATAAGTTTTACGATAGAAAGTACATATATCTTCCTATCGCGATATCATTTTGCTTCTTCACTTACTTTTGATTCTTAAGGGAACAGATCAACAACCACGAGGAACAAAAAACGCAATTGAGATGGTACTGATTTACTTTTTCATTATATTCAATTCATTTATGTCTTTTATTCCCATACAATGAAGGACTCGAATTACATGATAATGAGTTTGCTTCAATTCAAATATTTTTTTTATTCTCGGTCTTTTTCCCTTGTTTTAATTTATATATTTGTGGTTCAGTTATTTCTCACAAACTTTAGAAGACTACAAGACTAAAAGATGTTTGATTTTTCCTTCATGCTTTCCTCTTTCAATTTTTTTTGTCGTGGGTACGTATATCAAAAAAATATCTCTACACTAAAAAAGTAGTGGCAACGTTTGTGTACATCTTACCGATTTCAAACACTAGTTTGTGTGCATTTTACCCTTTTCAAACCCTAATCTTATTATAACACAAGGTATTTGCTTTTGTTGTTGTGTAACGATATGTGAGTAGTCTCATTTAAATACAATGGGATTTCCATCAATTTTTCCAGTTATATTAACTTGCGTTCCCAATATAAGAACGAGATGTCCAACCCGATTTGAGAATGAGAGTCGCCGAATGATAATGTTTTCTTCATCCTCTATAATCATTCTATTTTTCTCCCAAATCTAAAAGCTCTGGTTTTACTCTCAAATCTATATGTAATATTTATCTATGATATTTTCAAATTAGTTTCAATTACGAAATACAATGTATATGTACAATAATGATTAGGCTATATTGTATGAATCTTCAACGGCCTATGTGTTTATTAACCTAACTATTTTCCATATGTGATCTCTAGAATTTATTTGTTTTTTAACTTGGTGCATGCATGATTTGTGAATTCAAATAATTTTCTGATCTTTCTTTCTGCATTTAATTCCACTGATATGCTCGAAGCACAAAAGAAAAAGTAGAGGATGCCATGAGGAACAAGAAATCTTCTGTAAAGGACCAATGGGACTCTTCACAGAAGATATTACTAAACAAGCTAGACAAAAAAATTATTCGTGGTACGTAACTAAGTAATCCAACATCTTACACTTGATAATGTTTGTAGCATTTCGTAGTTCGAAAAGTCATCTAGAGGTTCATACATGAAAAACATCGGTTTTTGAGTTCTGGGTCAACTTCAAACGATCATAAATTTAAGCAAAGAAAGAGTTAGGTGGCCCATGCAGTATCAAATCGAAGAACATTAAGTCCTCTTTCCAATGCCGTTGAGTTTGCTAAATTCTGAGTTCGGATGAAGGAGATAGACCCGTTTGAGTGTAGCCTCTCTACTTAAGGCCTTTTCATCCATTTTAAGGAGCGGTATTTTGGTCTTTTACCTACCCCACTAGGCCTAAACATGTTCTTCACCAAATTAAGGGTCTAAATTGATTGAGATGAGTTTTCATTCATTCTAAAACGTTTTGAAGGTTAAGGAAAAGTTCAACAGGAGAAAAAGAAGAATGTTTCAATTGTTTATCTAGTTTTGAGGATTTTCACCAAGAGCTTAGTTCTTTCGAGGTATGTAAGCTCTCATAGTGTTGGGTTTGTTCACTCCCACACCAATCATGTGATTTTCATCCATAAATTAGTTCTTGAGGTTGGTTGATTTGAATTCTTGAGGAGTTCTTGAGGTTTTGATTCATTCTTTATCAATGGAGTTCTGTTGAGTTGTTGAGGTGAGGGTTTTGCGAAAGAGTGATGTTTCTTGAATGGAACTTCACTAATTTTCGATTAATTTAACTGGGTTTGTGAATCTAAGCGAGTTTGGGAGTAACCATTCGATTCTAGATGTGTTAGGCCTTGAATTGAGCAAAACCAATTCATCAAATATCTGGATAGGGGGTGAGGTCCCATGCCATCTGTGCACCCTAAACTACCTTCTGTAGTTTAAGGTCTGTCGCCCTACACTAGTAGTACGCCAGGGTCGTCAGGAACCTTTCTTCTCTGTTCTTCGCCCTGTATGAGTTCTTTCAAGTCGTATCTTCATTCTCTTCTTAATATTAGTTATTAAAGTCTTCATTAATCATTGAGAGGTCCAATATATCCTAATCATAACTCTTAAATCTTCATTTCAAATTAAAGTAAAGATTAAGAGTGAAGTTCGGGAAACCTTTTAAGCCATTTTGAGAAGTGTTTTACAATCTTCTAAAACTTGTTTTAATACTTGAGTTAAAGAGTAAGAGAATGAGGAGAGTTGAGTTTCATGTTTAGAAATGAGTATAAAGGAACTAAGTATTCCCAATTGTAAACACTTTTACATTTAAAACGAGAGGAAACCTTGATTTCTAAACAAATTTATGAGGAGTTTTGAGCATTATCTCTTTTAAGAGAATCTTTTGAGTAATAATCTCAAGATGAGGATAAGTTGTATTTTTAAACATTGAGCATGATTTATATATTTAATTAAGTGTAATATTGAGCACAAATATGGGGATGAGTTCAAACAACTCACATTTCTCACAAACCATGTAGCCAACATAGATAAAGGATCATACTCTTTAGATGATTCCTTATTGCCTTTAAGCATAGCATAGTGGATCCACGTAGTTGAGGATGTTTTATACCCCATCAATGTATAGGATAGTTCTGGCAGCATGGCCGAGATGTTGTATCATTACGTAGCTCATAGTGATGGTTGTCAGTTAAAAAATCACCCAAATAAAAGTAAAGATTTTATTAGTGTATTTTTATATACATTGAATTAATATTTACTATTTTAAAAGATTTACACATCTTGCATCTTACATTGTTGCTTTCATGATGAGTTGAGTTGAGTTGAGGTGAGTATTTCTTCCATTTCTATCAGTTCAGCTATTGGTGCTTGTTTCCGTTTTCCCCTTGCAAGCTCGTACATTCAATGTACTGACATCATTTAGCGTGCATCATTTCATGATGCAGATACATGTGTTTAGGATCATTAATCGGTGATTCATTGATCCCATCGCATTCCAGCTAGCTTTGGTGACCCATAATGCTTTCCGGAGGGCTTCACAATATGGGTTGTTTCGTTAGGATGTCGTAGGTTTTATCCCGACTTCCATCATAGTATTTAGATGCTTTATAGACAGTAGTAGTAGAGGAGTCTTTTTGCCCATTCCCTTATGAAATTTTAAAGACTTCGAGTTGAACACTCATGTTCATTTGAGTATTTCAAATAGCTTTGAGCTAAACTATCTTCATTAAGGATACTTTATGAGTTGAGTTTTGCATTTGATGTTCCTATTTCACTTGAGTAAGTCTTCTGATGAGTAATGAGCCAGGCCAAGGGTTCTCTTGGGAACCAGCAATGGTTCTCGAATAATAGCCACACCTAGGGTGTAGACTCGGAGGATGAAAAACTTGGTATCAGAGCAGAAAGTTCAAGAGTCTAAGGGTGTCTATGAAGTTGTGTATGTACAGTCCTTGTTGTCGGTGTGAAGCGCGCCACATCTATAATTAGGATGCTACGACTTTTAAGAAAAAATTCACTTCCTTCATATAGTTTTTCATGCGATAGAGTTCAACTCTATAAAATGTTTCCTTCTAATTCGTACTTGTACGTATCTTTTCAGATCATGCCTTCACGAAGAGCTCTTCGAGGTCATCCTACAGGGAGAAATGTTGATCCTCAGGATCAAGGGGTGCCCAATGCACCGAAAGTTCAACCCCCTCAAGGAGAGGTCACTAATATTGAATTCTGGGATGCTATTTGTATGTTGATTCAAGTTGTGACCAACAAAGCTGGTTAAAAAATAGGGGTTCGTTAGGATGTGGCAGATACATCTTGGATCTGTGACTTTTCGAGAGTGAATCCTCCAGAATTTACAGGGTCAAATGTCATTGAGGATCTAGAGAACATTGTGGAGGAGCTACAGAAAGTGTTTCAAGTTATGCGGATTGTTGATATTGAGCATGTAGAGTTAGCTGCATACCAACTCAAGGTTGTTGCCAAGATTTGGTACGATCAGTGGAAGAAGAGCAGGGCTGAAGGGCCACAACTTGTGAGTTGAGCTATTTTTGAAAATTCCTTCCTAGGGTGTTTCTTTCCTCGCGAGTTAAGGGAAGCAAAGGTGAGGGAATTTCTGAACTTGAAACAAGAAGCCATGAGTGTGCATGCGTACAACTTGAAGTTCTTTCATCTGTCCCGACATGCTCCAAAGATACTAGCAGATATTAGGAGGAGGATGAGCTTATTTGTGTTTGGACTATCCTGCTTGTCAAGTAAATAGGGTAAGGTTGGTTTGTTAATAGGGGACATAGACATAGCAAGGCTTATTATCTATGTGTAGCTGGTTGAGAAAGAAAGGTTGAAAGATAGGAAAGACATCTGTAACAACAGGGCTGAGAAAAAAGGTAATGAATCGGGACAACAAAAGACGGGGAATATAAATTGGTCATCTTTTCAGCAGAGGCCAACTGGGCTTGCCCCATCGTCTGCTAGTGCACCTGAACCAAAGAATAGAGGTGAGTTCGAGAATTAGAATTTGTATAACTTCGGGGCTCGACCTACTCAATCTTAGGGTAGTGTGGCTCAAGGGGCCAACTGGACTCTAACATGTGCTAAGTGTGGTAGAAACCACCCCAGGAGCATGACTTGATGGCTCCACTGGATGTTTCAAGTGTGGGCAGACAGGTCACTTCATGGGAGAGTGCCCTAAGAACAGGCAGTGTAATAGTAATGGGGACAATAGAACATAATCTTCTTCAGCGGCTCCGGCAAACAATGATGCACCTAGAGGAGCTACTTCAAGGACAGTCGGAGAAGTAAACCGTTTGTATGCTACCGCTAGTCAACAAGAGTAGGAGAATTCACCAAATGTTGTCACAGGTATGATCAAGGTCTTTAATTTTGATGTATATTTGTTACTTGATCCAGGTGTGAGTCTATCTTTAGTGACTTTGTAAATAGCTATGAGGTTCGATATTCTTCCCGAACAACTTTTTTAGCCCTTTAGTGTTTCCACACATGTTGGTAAGTTTGTCCTAGCTGAGAGAGTTTATCGTGATTGTGTCATTTTGTCAATCACAAGGGCACTATAGCTGACTTAGTTGAGCTAGACATGGTGGAATTTGAGGTAATTCTAGTTATGGACTGGTTTAATGCTTCTTATGCCTCTGTTGATTGTAGAACTCGATTAGTAAAATTCTAGTTTCCTAATGAGCTAGTTATAGAGTGGAGAGTAGTTCAGTAGTGCCTAAGGGTCGTCTCATTTAATGCCTTAAGGCCAGGAAGTTAGTCTCTAAAGGGTGCATCTATCACTTAGACACTTTCTATTCAATCAGTTCCAATCGTGAGTGAGTTTCCAGAGGTCTTTGCAGTTGATCTTCCTGGACTCCCTCCAAAGAGAGAAATAGACTTCGACATAGATATTATTCCTTATACTCGACTTATCTCTATTCCTCCATATAGAATGGCTCCAGATGAGTTAAGAGAATTGTTGAAAGATCTTCTTGATAAGGGTTTTATTCAACCTAGTGTCTCACCTAGCGGTGCTCAGGTCTTATTTGTGAGGAAGAAAGATGGGGCTCTTAGGATGTGTATTAATTACTGCCAAATGAACAAGGTAACTCTAAAGAATTAGTATCCTCTTCCAAGAATTGATGATCTTTTTGATCAACTTCAAGGTGCCACTTTATTTCTAAGATAGACCTTAGATCTGGCTATCATCTATTAAAAGTAAGGGAAAGTGACATCCCAAAGACGACATTCAGGACCCGTTATGATCATTATACGTTTCTTGTCATGTCTTTTTGTTTGACTAATGCTCCTTCAGTGTTCATGGATCTTATGAACAGAGTGTTCAAACTGTATCTTGACATGTTTGTCATCGTATTTATTGATGACATACTGATTTATTAGAGGAATGAGAAGGATCATGCTAGTAATCTTATAATAGTTCTCCAAACTCTCAAGGATAGAGAGTTGCATGCTAAATTTTCTAAGTGTGAATTTTGGCTTTAGTCTATGGTGTTCTTAGGCCACATTGTTTCTCGCAAAGGGATTTTAGTTGACACTCAGAAGATTGAAGCAGTGTAGAACTGACCTAGACCTATATCTCTAACTGATATTAGGAGTGTCTTGGGATTGGATGGTTACTATAAAAGGTTTGTCCAGGGGTTTTTTATCTATTTCATCCCCGCTGACAAAGTTGACTCAGAAGACAGAAAAGTTTCAATGGTCTGACACTTGTGAGAAAAACTTTCTGGAATTGAAAACCTACTTAACTACTTCCCCAGTGTTGACCCTACCGGAGGGTACACAAGGCTTTATTGTGTATTGTGATGCGTCCAGAGTTGGACTTGGTTGTGTATTGATGTAGAATGGTAAGGTTATAGCTTATTCCCCAGACAACTTAATGTTCATGGGAAGAATTATCCAACTCATGATCTCGAGTTGGCTGCAGTAGTAATTGCTTTAAAAATATGGCATCACTATCTCTATGGTGTTCATGTGGATGTGTTCACTAATCACAAGAGTCTTTAGTATGTATTTAGTCAAAAAGAGCTTAATCTCCAGCAGAGGGGGTGGTTAGAGTTGTTGACTTGGGATATTCTAAATAATGACAAATGGAATCTATCTGGCAGGAAATCAAGTAGCAAAATCTAGAGATCAAGCAGCCCCACCGAAGAAAGAAATCAAATCAATCAAAGAGCAAAGTTATGGAGATCAAGCAGTACCACCAAAGGAAGTTGATTCATTCTGGATACTGATTCAATTAGATATCAATTCACGTGAAGCCAAAAAAGGAAAACAACAATAGACAAACATTAAGATGGCAAGATTATCAAGACAGATATAAAGAAATAACAAGAGGTACTTCAAACTAATGCTAGAGTTATAAGTTTGTTATACTGTGTAGTGAGTTGAGCTGAATACAAGATCTCAACATGTGAAATTGCAAAAGAAATATGGGACAAGCTAGAAATAACCTATGAAGGAACTAGCAAGGTAAATGAAGCTCAGATCAATTCACTGGTTAACGAATATTTATTATTGAAGATGGCCAAAAATGAAAACGTAGAAGACATGTTCTCAAGATTTAGCAAAATTGTTTGTGAACTCAAATCTCTTAGGATGGTGTACTCCAACGGATTACAAGTTTCATCAGAAGTCTTCCCAAGGCTTGGGAAACTAAAACTGCTCTTCTGGAATATGGAGATATACAACAAATGACCTACGATGAACTACGTGGAAACTTGATGGCCTATGAAAAAAAATCATATTAACAGGTACAACAAAGATGATAAAGGAAAACTATTGATTTTACAGCTGAAACATCCGATGTCGAGGAAGAAGTTGATGAATATCAAAGCAAAGGAATGGCTCTCATAAAATGAAGAGGCGGACAAATGCTTAAACAAAGAAGACAGAGACCTTATCAGTATTTCAAGAACAATGAATTCAAAAGAAATGATAATCACTCCTAATATTGCGAAACTAGGACATATCAAACAAAACTACTCGGAATAAAAAAGGAGAAATAATCAAAGAAATGAAGATCCAAAAATTCTCAAAGCCTGGAGTCAAGGAGAAACATCCAAAGATGATCATGATGAAACAACCCACATATTCTTAATGGCACTAGGTGAAACAAGTGACTAACACCCTTTCATTGCCCTAACTCTAATGACTTAAAAAACTCTTCCGACCTGGTTACTGATGAATTGTAGAAAGTCATTCATGAATACATTAAAATTGCTCAAGAAAAGAAAGATTGGTAGATTCTCCTTGGAGCAAGTCAGATTAATGTCGACTTACTACAAGAAGAATTGAAGGAAGTAAAAATGTAGTTGAGCACAATAAGAAAATCACATAGTCATAGCTCTGTCAGATCCAACAGATCTACTCTAAATAACAGGAGAAGATCTCCTGATGATAGTTCAAACAGATCCAACCAATTTATATCTAATTCTCCTTATAACTCTCCTGAATCTCCTGCTAAAATTACTAGTTATACTTGTGGTGATCTTGGTCACAAATCTTTTAACTGTAGGAAATATTCTTATGGAAAGTGGATTTAGAGACAAAAACCCATGAATCATTAATGACCCAAAATACCTGGGTACCTAAATGAAACTAATCTTGTTGTTCTGAAAGAGCAGTCTAAGAAAACCTAGAAAAAGGAATGTGGGTACTTAACAGTGGATGATCTTGACATATGTGCGTAAAGAGAGAAAATTTCAAAACCATCAAAAAATATCGACGGAGGTTTCGTAAGATTTGGAGACAATTCTAAAGGAGAAGTAACAAAAGTTGGAACTGTCACTCTCAGATCATCATTTGATCTAATTGAAGTGTATTTTGTTGAAGGACTCAAATACAATCTCCTCAGCATTAGTCAACTATGTGATGCTGCATTTCAAGTCACTTTTAATACAACAAGTTGCATTATCAAACATACAGAGAGAAAGACTACCCTCATCGGAGATCAAGGAAATAATATATATGTTTTAAATAATGTTGATTTTCCTACTCTTACTTGTCTTATTGCAGTCTCAAGTGATCCTTGGCTATGGCATCTAAAGCTTGGACATGCAAGTATGAACGCTCTTGAGAAATTATCTAGACTTAAACTAGTCATTGGTCTGCAGAAATTAAAGTTTGAGAAAGATCACATCGGTGATGCATGTCAACTGGGTAAGCAAACTCGTTCATCCTTTAGATAAGCAAACCCATTCATCCTTTAATGAAAAGGCTATTGTAAGTACAACTAAGCCTCTTCAGCTTCTTCATATGGATCTTTTTGGTCCTACTCTAACAGCCAGCATTAGAGGTAAAAGATATGCTTTTGTAATTGTTGATGACTTCTCAAGGTTGACGTGGTGATCATGATGGCAAATTTGAAAACAAGACCTTTGAAGAATTCTGTGCTCAAAATGGGTTCATTCAAAATTTCTCTTCACCCAGATCACCTCAGCAAAATGGAGTGGTAGAAAGGAAAAATCATTCATTACAAGATACAACAAGAACCATTCTACTAGATCGAAATCTCCCTGACCATTTTTGGGCAGAAGCTGTAGGTACTGCTTGTCACATTCTTAACAGGTGTCTCATCAGACCTATAATAAATAAGACTTCTTACGAGCTCTGGAGAGGAAAGAAACAAAATATCAGATACTTTTATCCTTTTGGTTGCAAATGTTTCATTCACAATAATAGTAAGAACAATCTTGGTAAGTTCGATCCAAGAAGTGACGAAGGTAATTTCTTAGGCGATGCACCTCTTAGAAGGGCTTTTCGAGCTTTTAATAAAAGATCTTTAAGTGTCAAAGAATCTGTTCATGTGGTATTTAATGACACTAATCCAAGAGTACATGAAGTTGAAGCTAGTGACGATGAAATTACCTTATTCAATCCAACTGAAGATATCTCAAAAGTCTCCATTGAATATAATACTTAAGAGCTAGCTACTGCAGAGGTGGAGTCGCCTAACCCAGCCGACAAAACAACCATTCCTAGGGAATGGAGACACAATGCCATATATCCTGAATATTTCATTCTGGGAAAACTAAATGACAAAATCTAGACAAGATCTTCCCGTCGAAAACAAGCTTTTGTGGCTCTTGTATCTCAAATGGAACCCAAACGAATTAATGAAGTAATGGAAGATGAGTCATGGGGACAAGCAATAAAATAAGAACTTTATCATTTTGAAAGAAATCAAGTTTGAACTCTTATCGAAAGACCCAAGAATTGCTCAATTATAGGAACCAAATGGGTGTTTCGTAACGAATTGAATGAAGATAGAAAAGTAATCGGAAATAAAGCCAGGTTAGTAGCTCGAGGCTACTCATATTAAGAAGGGATTGATTACGATGAAACTTTAGCTCCTGTAGCAAGGTTAGAGTCTATTCGAGTTCTTCTAGCTTATACATCTTTCAAACACTTCAAACTTTTCTAAATGGACGTTAATAGTACCTTTTTAAATGGTTTTATAAAAGAAGCAGTGTTTGTTAAACAACCTCCAGTTTTAAAAATCCCTCTTGCCCTGATTATGTTTTTAAATGATCTAAAGCTCTCTATGGTCTTAAGCAAGCTTCGAAAGCTTGGTATGAAAGATTAATACCTTTTCTCATAAATAATAAATTTCAAAGAGGAAATATTGATACAACTTTTTTTACTCGAAAAAAATTTATTCGAGCATTCTTATTGTTTGATGATATTATTTTTGGAAGCTCTAACCCCTCTCTTTGTGAGAATTTTGCAGATCTTATGAAAGATGAATTTGAAATGAGTCTCATAGGAGAACTCTCATTTTTTCTTGGCCTACAAATAAAGTCATCAGAAAAAAGTAATTTTCATCAATCAAGGTAAGTACACAAGGGAACTGATAAAGAAATTTGGAATGGAAGAAATTTAAAATGTTCGGAACCATATGAGTCCTTCCACATGTCTAGAAACTAACATAGCAAGAAAGACAGTTGATGAAAAACTATACCGTGGAATGATCGGTTCCTTACTGTATCTCAATGCAAGTTGACTTGGATATAATGTTCACTGTTTGCAAAGGTGCAAGATTTCAATCCTCTGCTAAAGAGTCGCATCTCACTACTGTAATGCGAATAATTAGATATCTTATTGGAACCTCCGATATGGGGTTATGGTATCCTTTTTCTGAGAATTTTAATATAATTGGATATTCAGATGCTGACTTTGCATATGATAAAAACGACAGAAAAAGCACTACTGGAACATGGTAATTTTTGGGAATATGTCTTATCTCCTGGCATAGTAAGAAGCATACATCAATCGCTCTTTCTACTGCTGAATCTGAATACCTAGTTATTGGAAATTATGGGACTTACCTACTATTGATTATGCATTAACTTTTGATCTATGGTATATCTTTTGAAGGCGTTCCAATTTTCTGTGGTAATACCAATGCTATTAGTTAGTCTAAATATATTGTGCATCATTCTAAAGTTAAGCATATCGATATCAAGCATCATTTTATTCGTGATCATGTTGAAAATGGTGATTTCTTTCTTGAATTTGTTGATCTAAAAATCAATTAGCTGATATTTTTACAAAACCCCTGCTTGAAGAAAGATTTTGTTTCCTTAGATATTGTGTTGGCATTACTGTGTTTTGTAATTAATTTCACTTGATTGCTCTATTACTTATATTGATTTTTGTTCTTTTTCTCAGTAAAACTCTTCATTTCTCTCACCCATCACATTTATCTCTTCATATTAAGACGTTTCTCCTCCCCTCCTTCTCTATTTTATACTCCAATCCTTCTGTCCTTACTCCTTCATCTCTTCTCTTTCTCTCCTCTCATTATGACTCGCACTAGATCCATAGCACCTCTCCAAAAAGCTCGTACATCCCCTTCAAGTTCTATTGAAATTGAATTCCTCTCTTCTAACTCTTCAGAAGCTGAGTCCATTTATCTTTCCTCTTCAACCAAGAAGTGTCCTTCAACACCGAAGAAGAAGGATACCAAGAAGGCTCGTCCTGCCTTCCCTGAAACCTTTTCTAATGAAGACCCACTAAAATTTTGGGGACTGGGGCACAATATACGGTTTGAAGCCTTCTCGAAGTGACCGATTATGCCTGGTTGGGTGATAAATGTTGAACAACTTGAGGCATCACACTGAGCTGTGAGTACCTTCTTTCGTGCTCAAAAACTATCTATGTTGCTTTGTCTATGTGGGCATGAATTTTATGAAGAACTGGTTTGTTTGTTCTATGCAAATCTTCGGATCTCTGTAGACAGGGTGAATGAGAAATCTTTGTGTTGGGAAATCGTATTATTGTGAATGATTCTTTATTTAAAGATTTTTTTGGTTCTGATTTTTCTGGTGATACCCCGTTTATGCATGGAAACCTGTGGCCTTAAAATTTTTAAATTTCTCTGGAAGATGCTTAAACTTTTGTTGTTGAATCTGGCTCTAACCGAACGAACTTTGGTCCTCTATCTCTTGGTTTTGAGAATCCTATCCTCGCTCACATAGTAACAACCACACTGGTTCCTCTAAAGGGCTCTCTAAGCAATAACTCTAATAGAGATGTGTTTGTTCTTTACTGTTTACGGAATAAGCTTCGTATCAGCTGGGCCATGTGGTGTCGTGAGTACATGGTGGAAAGCTCTGAAGACAACAACTCTTTGGCCAACTTACCTTATGGTATGCTTATATCCCGCATCATAATCAAATCTCAGGTGGATCTATCTCAATACAGGCCTATTGTAATTGATGCATCTTATGATACTCATACATTCTCTTTTATAGGGGGTCTGTCCTTACAAATGACAAATGGTATAAGAAGGAGTCTGTCCAAAGAGTTGATACGCCCAAAACCACTCACATCTCAGCTGACTCAGTTGTATTGCTTCTCAAGGAGGCTAAAAACATTAAGTTATGATTAGATGGGTTGGAATTTCACATGCAGGTATTGTAGGACACTCTTGGAAGGGTTTTTCAACCACACAAGGACTCCAACACTAACAAGGACTCCAACAACTATACGCTCTGAAGACACTAACAACCAAACTCTTAGATAATTATACAACATAGACGTGGGGGTTCCTGAACACCACTAAAATAGGGAAGTCAAATTAAAAGCGTATAGTTAAAATTTTCATTATAAAAAAGGGGGAGATTGTTAACTTGAGATATTCTTAATAGTGACAAATGGAATCTATATCGCAGGAAATCAAGGAGCAAGATCTAGAGATCAAGCAGCCCCACCGAAGAAGGAAATCAAGTCAATCAAGGAGCAATGATGTAGAGATCAAGCAGCCCCACAAAAGAAAGTAGATTCATTCTGGATACTAATTTAATCAGATATCAATTCACGTGAAGTAAAAATGGAAAATATCAATAGAGATGCACTTAAGATGGAAAGATGATCAAGACAAATCATTACATTGATCATAGAAGATCACTGGGATTCTAAGCACCAAACTAAGAAGTTCATACCCATCTCTGATTCAAGGAAGAAGGAAAATACTGCCCCCTAAATAAGGAAAGGACATTCTCAATCAAGGGATTATTACAAATCCTTGATTGAAGGAAACTCCCTTGGGTTTTCCTATTAGATCTAAAAGAATCGCACCCCTCAGTGTATAAATAAAGACTTGGACTATCTGCAAAAGATGCGCAGCTTCACTTGAACTTATATTGTAATCTTCTTTCATATTTCATAAATCTTTGTACAGTATAAGTGAACAACTGGAAAAGAAAAAGAGAAGGAAAGATCTTAAATGTAGGTTATACAAGTAGAGGTAGTGTGAACATAAACATTTTTATTTTGTAACACCCTGGACTCGAATGAGAGAAGCCTAGTAAAAAAAATTAAGAAATTATAGGTGCCATCCACATAGGCCAGCCACGGCCCGTGGATCGAACCATGGACCGTAGGTAGGCCCGTGGAAAGGCCACCGAAAATTCTCCAGGCCATGAATCACGCCTGGACCCACAAGTCATCAATGGATCTACACCCGGTGGTCCATGGGCCGTAGGTCCAGACAAGAGCCTCTGACCTCCAACAACGAGTGTGCAGGACGGACCGTTAGTGGGGTCTCGTGAGTCCCTGCTGGCAGTTAATTGCAGGGGTAGTTGGGTCTTTTTATAATTAATTAGTTCCTATATTACGTCGTTTTACCCTTCACTAAGACCCCTATATAAGTATTTTCAAACCCCCAAATTAGCCCATTCACTTCATTCTTCCAAATTCACAAACGAAAACCAAATCTCCTCTCCAAATATTTCTCTCTCTAGAAACATGAACAACAAGAAGATTTAACCTAGGGTTTCAAGTCAAGGTCTCGATTCCTCCATTGAAGGCTATCATTTGGATTCAAGGTATGATAGTTTTCATCCATGTATTCCTTCCATCCATGGAGTTCCTAAATTCTCTAATTCTCAAGGTAGAATTC
The DNA here is from genome assembly GCA_036553675.1 of Solanum okadae. Taxonomy (NCBI): domain Eukaryota; kingdom Viridiplantae; phylum Streptophyta; class Magnoliopsida; order Solanales; family Solanaceae; genus Solanum; species Solanum okadae. Next base: position 14,331,918 of record CM071681.1, on the reverse strand, counting down.
CCCAATTGAGTTAGGGTTTTCTTCAATTATCATGGATTCTCTTCAATGTTTATTTTAATGATTGAGTTATGATATCTTATGCATGAATTGATAAAATATGATGATTTGCCCATGAACCCATGTAATCCCCATATTTTCTAGTTATATATCATATGATGTGGTATTTTGATCTTCAAGGAAGAGTTATATGCAATTAAGCATGTATTACTAGTTTTACATGAATTTATGATGAAATCCATATCTAACTCATGTTTTCTAAGCATTTATGTTTGAAAGTAGGTTTTGAGCCTCAAGAGGTAAATTATGGAATTACGTTTTTTCGTATGAAATCTATGCAAATGCTTTAAGGGTGCTTTGAGAGTAAAGTACCAATGATGATGTTGTTTTTTTGTGTTTGAAATGACATTTTCGTTAACACATTTAACATGATGTGAAAAGTTTTCTCACATAGAAAGGATTCTTAGGTTGAAAGGCTTTCTCACCTAATTGAATCAAAGAGTAAGAGTTATCCTAATAAAATAGCTTGGATTGGTTGTCCAAGGACACCTTTTTATGAATAATGAGGTCAATAAGAAATGACTATTCCATGGAATTTATGCTTAGCACCGAGTGGATATTGATGATGGGATGGAAGCTCTCCCGTAGTAGAGCAAGGGTTTCTAGAAGCAATCTCATGAGATGGAAGCTCCCCCTTAGTAGAAGTCGAATTAGAAGTTCATGGTTCTACCTTGGCAAGTAGGACAACCCTTTTCGGTGTGGGAGACATAGGGGGATCATGTTATAGCTCATATGGTCTCTATGTCAGTTAAGGCTAATTCCCCACATTAATAATGAACAAAGGTTACTTCAAGAAGTGTAGCATATAAATTCAAAGGTTTTAAAGATAATTTTAGCTTGCATTAACCATGATTTTATGACTTATGTTTTCTAACTCTTTTATATCATGATTAGCTTGGTCAATTATATGTCATGAAATGAAATGTCCCTTTTAGCATGTTTTAAATGTTTTATGTTTGGGTATCATACTTGGTATATTGATTTGTACTGATGCATACTCTTCCCTACACTTTTTCTCAAATGTAGTGTCAGACAGACAGGTTTCCAAGTATCATGGCTAGTAGTTGAGATTGAGATATTTTCGAGCATTGGTGTGGCCTCATGCTTCGAGGACGAAGTTTATTGTTTTCAGTTTCTTTCATATATTTCTCTTATGGACATGATGTATGGGATATGCTCAATTTCATTCTATTATATTAGATGTCTATGATGAGACAAGTGTAATAGACTTTCGCTTTTCTTTTGTAAAATGTTTTAGACTAGGACTAGTGTTTTACTCTTATTGTGCTATTTCTTATGTTATGAGAACTAAGTGGCTTGTATGGAGTCCTTCAGGGTTCTATACTCCATGTAACATGTAAGTGATACACCTGGGTCATGACAGATTTGTACATCAGACTGGACTCGAGATCACACATAATGTACAACAACAAGTTCTCAACAAGCTCTAAAGGAAACCTGTGAAACGCAAGAGGACTAGAAGTAGGCACCACATCGGTGTTCCGAACTAGTATAAACCATTTTGTGTCAATTTACTTTCTGCATCTACTCTTATTTTATACTGTGATACTAACTTGCAGGTGAGTCAACTGGTTCATACAGGAAGTCGACTAAAGAATTTTAATTCAACCCCCCACCTAACTTTGAAGAGTTACTCAAGGATTACGACATGAGTATCCTCTATCACGTAAGTCTAATGTTGTTGTTGATGCTTTGAGCAGGTTATCTATGGGTAGTACGACCCATGTTGAGAAAGGCAAGAAAGAATTAGCTAAGAAAGTTCATAGACTTACCCGATTGGAGTTCTGCCTATTGGATTCCAGGGAAGGTGGAGTTGTGGTGATGAATCCGGCTAAATCATATCTACTGTCTAAAGTGAATGATAAACAAGAACAACACCCTATTTTACTTAAACTAAAAGCAAATGTTCATAAGTATAAAGTAATGGCTTTTGAACAAAGGGGAGATGGTGTGTTGAGATATCAAGGTAGGTTGTGTGTACTAAGAGAGGATGAACTCCAAAAGAGGATTTGTAACACCCTAGAAAATTTTGAATTAAGACTTGAATCATCCTTCGTAGTAAGTATGTTTTTATCAAGGATTTAAATTTTTCCTAAGTGTTAAGGTCACTAGATGTAGCACCTTGTGTTCCAAAAATAATTAAAAAGAGTTTACTCAAGTCATTCCTAAGTTCTTCTAAGATTTGGGTCAACTTCAAACGACCATAACCTTCAGTATACGATGAGTTAGGTGGCCCAAAATAGATCAAATGAAAGGTCTTCGAATTATATTTTCAACGCCACCAAGTTTGCCTAATTTCAAGCTCGTATAAGGGAGATATGCCTGTTGGAAGTCGGGCTGTCCAATTAAGGAAGGTTACCCGAAAATATAAGAGGTATTTTGGCCTTTTCCTTACCCAATCGGATTTAAGCACTTTTAGTAAGATTTTAGGAGTCTAAAATGATTAGAATTAGTTTCATTCATCCCCAACAGCATTCAGGGTTTTAGAGAGAAGATTAAAGAGGAGAAAAAGTTCAAAGTTTCAAGCGTTCGTTCAAGAAATTCAAGATTTCGCCAAGAACCTAGTTCTTTGAGATATGTAAGCTTCCATAGTGTTGGGTTCGTTCACCCACACGTCAATTATGAGTTTCTTTTTCGAATCTATCCATAAATAATGATCAATTTAATTTCTTGACGAGTTCTTGATAAGTCTTCTAGAAGTTTCCTTATCGATTAAGTTTTGGTGTAAGATTCTACTTCGGTCAACTTCAAATGACCATATCACTTTAAATATAAAAATTTACATTAGTCATAAACTATTAAATTAAAGGAATTTGAATCTACTTTCCAACGCCACCAATTTCGCGTCAATCCGGTTTATGAGTAAAAAGTTATGACTATTTTAGTAACCTATACAGTGTTGTTACGAATTTAGCCGACGGAAAAACATTAAAAAGGGTCGTTTTTGTTTTTTTATCTCCAAGAAAATCCTAAACGAATTTCTTGACTAATAAAAGGCTCAACACAATTAGATTTTCATCTTTTAAACCATCATTCCCTTCTCTCTCAAACCTTAGGGAAAAACCCTAAGGAAAAATCCATCATTTTCTAAAATTGTTTTAATACTTGAGCACTTGAGTTGAGAAAGAGTAGGGTCGAGTTCATTTTCTTTAAAATGATATATGGGAACTAAATATTCCCAAGAGTAAATGTTTTCACATTTAAAAGAGAAGGAAGCTGAAATTTCCAAAAGAATTTTGAGCAGTTTGAGTAACATCTCTTTCTAGAGAAAGATTTTGAGTAATAATCTCAAACCACAAAAACAGTTATGTTTTTAAACATATTAGCTAGTTACGTTTTTGGAGTAGTATTGAGCACCGATATGGGGACGAGTTTGAGTTCAGATAATTCTAAGTCTCCATAAACCGTGTATTCAGCATAGGTAGAAAAGGGTCATACTATTTAGATGATTCCTTAATGCTTTTTCCATAGACTAGTGGATCCACTTAGTGAGTTAGGTTCTATACCCCTGGCAAGGTATAGGACAGCCCTGGAAGCGTGAGGCCAAACGTTGTACCATCGCTTAAGCTCGTAGAGATGGTTGTTGGTTAGACAAACTCTCACAGAGATATTTTGTATTCTTATATACACATAGTTACTTGTATTATCATATACAAAGTGAGTTATTATGTGCTTTTCAATACACTGAGTTATTATCTTCATGTTTTAAAGATTTTCTTTATACTGCATCTTTATTTCTGCTTTATATAAAAAAAGAGTTGAGTTGAGTATCTAGTGTAGAGTATCCATAGTTGAGTACCAGAGTCGAGTATCTTATTGAGTTGAGCCTTATTTCACTTAGTTGAATATCTTGTCATTGAGTTGAACTATGTTTCTTTGAGTTGAGTTGACTTGAGTGAGTTGAGAAGAGGTAAGTATGTTTCGTTCCCACCTATTCAAGCTTATTTTATGCTTTAGAATTCCCCTTACATGCTCGTACATTCCACATACTGAGCCATTTGGTCTGCATCATTTCATGATGCATATACCGGTATTCAGGATCATCAATAGGTGTTTCGTTGGTACCACTTATAGTTTCAGTTAGCTATGGTGAGCCTCCTTGCTTCCGGAGGATTTCATTTTCTTTTCAGTTTTTTCATGATATCGTGGGTCTTGTCCCGACTTCCATCTTTGTCATTTAGAGGTTTCATAGATAGACAATAGAGTTTGAGAAGTTTGTTTCATTTATCTTGTTAAATGTTATAAAGATTGAGTTGCCTAGTTTTGGCTAGTTGAATATACGATTATATTCTGAGTTAATTATTTGAGTTTCAATGAATTTTTATTTTTTTTAAGCTTTGTATGCTTTAGTTAGTCTTCCGTTTGTAGTCAGCCAGGATGAGGGTTTGTTTGGGGACCAACAATGGCTCTCGAGTGCTGGCCACCTCCAGGGTGTAGGCTTGGGTCGTGGTATAATCATGGAAGAAGCTCATAGTTCCACAAATTCAATCGATACGGTTCCACAAATATGTATTGTGACTTGAGGGAAATCTATTGGTTGAGTAGTATGAAGAGGTGTATTGCAGAGTTCATTTCTAAATGCCCAAATTGGCTAAAAGTCAAGGGCGAGCACAAAAGGCCTAGTGGTATGGCTCGGAATATATATCTTCTAAAATGGAAATGGGAGATGATTAATATGGATTTCATTATCGGCTTGCCGTGATCTTGCAGGTAGTATAATTTGATTTGGGTGATTGTAGTCCGGATGACTAAATTAGCCCATTTCTTGCTGGTAAAGACTACCTTTTCGGTAGAAGATTATGCCATGTTATATATTCAAGAGATAGTCAGACTTCGTGGAGTTTATGTGTCCATAATTTTAGATAGAGGTGCACAATTCACCGCTCAATTTTGGATGTCTTTAAAAAGGTTTGGGTACGAAGGCAAATTTGGGTACTGCTTTCCATCCTAAGATTGATGTTCAAGAAGAGTGCAAGATTCAGAATTTAGAGGATATGTTGAGAGCTTGTGTGATCCATTTCAAAGGTAATTGGGATGATGACTGACCTCTCATAGAGTTTGCTTACAACAATAGCTATCACTCTAGTATCCAGATGCCACCCTATGAGGCTCTTTATAGGCGAAGATGTAGATCTAATATTATTTGGTTTGAGGTTGGCAAAGCTGAGTTAATAGGTCCATATTTGGTTCATCAAGCCATGAAGAAGGTGAAGATCATTCAGGACAGGTTGAAAATAGTGCAAAGTCATCAGAAATCCTATACAGATGTTAGGAGAAGAGACTTAGAGTTTGAGGTGGATTATTGGGTTTACTTGAAAGTTTCGCCCATGAAGGGAGTTATGAGATTCGGCAAGAAGGGGAAACTCAGTCCCCTGTATATTGGTCCTTACCGGATATCCAAGAGAATTGGCAATGTAGCATATGAGTTGAACCTACCGTCTGAGTTAGCAGCAGTTCATTCAGTATTTCACATTTCTATGTTGAAGAAGTGTATGGACGATCCTTCACTTATTATACCTACTGAGAATATTGGTATTAAGGACAACCTATCTTATGAGGAGGTACCCATTAAGATTCTTGATCATGAGGTACGCAAGTTGAGGACCAAGGAGGTTGCTTCAGTCGAGGTCCTATGGAGGAATCAGTTTGTTGAGAAAGCTACTTGGGAAACTGAGGAGTATATGAAGAAGAGATACCCTCATCTCTTTCCTTCTGGAGAAATTCCAATTCAAGGTACTAATCCTTTGTAAAGTACTCTTTAAGTTAATATGCTGAGTTATGTAAAATGTATGTTGTGTACTTGAGTTGGGGTTGTTAGATGCCTTCCTTTTCCCTTTTGTCTTAGTGTGATCTCATTCGAGGATGAATGTTCTCAAGGGGGAGATATTGTAAAATCACGTACTTTGAAAAGTCATCTAGAGGTTTGTACATAAAAAACATCGGTTTTTGAGTTTTGGGTCAACTTCAAATGACCATCACTTTCAGCACAGAATAATTTTGGTCGCCCATGACGTATCAAATCGATGATCTTTTAGTCCTCTTTCCAACGCCGCCGAGTTTGCTAAATTTTGAATTTAGGTGAAGGAGATGTCTGTATAAGTGCGGCATCTCTAGTTAAGGCATTTTCATCCGTTTTAAAGTGGGGTATTTTGGTCTTTTCCCTACCCCACTAGGCCTAAATGTTTTTTTTCACCCAATTAGGGGTCTAAACTGATTGAGATCAGTTTACATTCATTCTAAAACGTTTGGAAGGTTAGGGAAAAGTTCAAGAGGAGAAAAAGAAGAATGTTTCAAGCGTTCATTGAGTTTTGAAGATTTTCGCCAAGAACTTAGTTTTTTCGAGGTAACTAAGGTCTCATAGTGTTGGTCTTGTTCACCCTCATACCAATCATGTGATTTTCATCCATAACTTCATTCTTGAGGTTGGTTGATTTGAATTCTTGAGGAGGTTCTTGAGGTTTTGCTTCATTTTTTAACAATGGAGTCTTACTGAGTTCTTGAAGTGAGGGTTTTTCAAATGAGTGCTATTTCTTGATGGAATTTCAGTGGGTTTTTGATTAATTTAGTTGGGTTTGTGAATCTAAGAGATTTTGGGAGTAAACAATTCGATTCTAGATGAATTAGGCCTTGAATTGAGCAAGAAATATGCGACGAAAATCTGGGTAGGGGTGGGGTGTCGTGCCAGCGTTGCGCCCAAACTACTGTTCAATAGTTTGGATACTGGCACGCCGCGCTACTAGTGCTCCCCTAACAACCTTCAGTAGTTTGAGGTCTAGCGCCCTGCGCCAACAGTACGCCAGGGTTGTCATGCCCCTTTCTTAAGTGTTCTTTATCCTGTTTGAGTTATTTCAAGTGGTGTCTTCGTTATCTTCTTAATATTAACTATTAGAGTCTTCATTAATCATTAAGAGGTCTTATATATCCTAATCATAACTCTTAAATATTCATATCAAATTAGAGTTAAGATTAAGAGTTGAGTTTTACGTTTCAAAATGAGTATAAGGGAACTAAGTATTCCCAAGTATATACACTTTTACATTTAAAATGAGAGGAAACCTTGATTTCTAAATGAGTTTATGAGGAGTTTTGAGCATTTTCTCTTTTAAGAGAATATTTTGAGTAGAAACTCAAGTTAAGGATGGGTTATGTTTCTAAATATTGAGCATGAATTATATATATTATTGGGATTAGTATTGAGCACCGATACGTGAATGAGTATAAATAACTCACATTCCTCATAAACTATGTAGCCAACATGGGTAAAGGATCATACTTTTTAGATGATGTCTTATTGCTTTTAAACATAGCTTTGTGGATCCATTTAGTTGAGGATGTTCTCTACCCCAGAAAGGTATAGGACAGTTCTGGCAGCGTTGTGAGAAATTGTATTATCTCGTAGCTGATAGTGATGGTTGTCAATTAGAGAATCTCCCAAGTAAGAGTAAAGAGTGTATTACTGTATTTTTATATACATTGAGTTATTATCTAATATTTTAAAAGCTTTATACATCTTGAATCTTTTATTGTTTCTTTCATGATGAGTTGAGTTGAGTTGAGTTGAGTTGAGTTGAGGTGAGTATGTTTTCCATTTCTATCAATTCAACTATTGGTGTATGTTTAGATAGAGGTATTCAGGATCATCAATAGGTGCTTCATTGATCCCATCACATTCTAGCTAGCTTTGGTGAGTCTTCTTCCTTTCCGGAGGAGTTCACATTATGGGTTTTTTTGTTAGGATGTTGTGGTCGTGTCCCGACATACATCATAGTATTTAGAGGCTTCATAGATAGTAGTAGTTGAAGAGTCTTTTTTCCCATTTCCCTTGTGATGTTTTAAAGACTTCAAGTTTAAAACTCATGCTCATTGGAGTATTTCAAATAGCTTTGAGATAAACTATTTTCATTAATGATACTTTATAAGTTAAATTTTGCATTTGAGGTTCTTTTATCACTTGAGTAAGTCTTCCGTTGAGGAATGAATCGGGCCAAGGGTTCGCTTGCGAACCAAAAATGATTCTCGAGTGTCGGACATGCCCAAGGTGTATACTCGGGGCGTGACAATGTTGATTAATATTTTTCTTGTTACCATTAAGAAATTAATAGAGATTAGTATGTCTTTTCAATTTTAATCCTATTATTAAACTAGTCCTAGTAACGTACATTGCACGTGTATCCTAAAATACTTTACAAGAATTTTGTATTGCAAATGACATATTTTTCCCCTTCAAATCTATTGGTATTTCCCAAAAAAAAAATATTAAAATCCTACATTTTTATGATAGAAAATACATATATCTTCCTATCACAACATCATTTTGCTTCTTCACTTACTTCAAATTATTAAAAGAACGAAGAGGAACATATATACGCGATTTTGAGACGGTATTGATTTACTTCTTCTTTCTATTCAATTTAATTTTCTCTTTTATTACCTTACAATAAAGGGCTCAAATTACGTGATGGTGAGTTCGATTCAATTCAAATCTTGTTTTGTTTCTCCACTATTTTGCCCCTGTGTTCATTTATCTATTTGTGGTTTATTTTAGCATTTGTCTTGATTATGAAGTTATAGTCCATTTCTAATAAATTCTTGAAGACTAGTAAAATTAAAAAAATGTTTGATTTTTCCATCTTGCAATCCTATTTCAATTTTTGTTTTGCGGAGTGTATATCAAAGAAAATATCTCTATCCCAAAAAGGTAGTATCAATGTTTGTGAACATCTTACGATTTTAAAACCCTAGTTTGTGTATATTGTCCCATTTTCAAACCCTTATCGTGGGATAACACTTGGTACGTTGCTTTTATTGTTGTGCAATGATATATGTGAACAATTTTATTTATATACAATGAGACGTCCATCAGTTTTTTTGAAGGCATTAACTCAAGTTCCCAATATGAGAACGAGAATTTCATCCCGACCGGAGAATGAGTGTCGCCGAAGTATGATGCTTTCTTCATCCCATATAATCATTCCTCTATTTTCTCCTGAATCTAAAAGCTATGTTTTTGCTCTCATGTCTATATGTAAATCTATCTCTAATTTTTTTTCAAATCATTTTCAATTTACAAAATACAATGTATATGTATAGGGATGATTAGGATATATTGTATGGATCTTAAACGACCTATGCGTATATAAATCTAACTATTTTCCTTTTGAGATTTCTGGAATATTATTTGTTTTTCAACTTTGTGCGTGCTTGAATTGTAAATTTAAATAATTAGTTGATCTTGTTTATTGTATTTAATTTCATATTATATGTTCAATAGGGTCGAAGAACAAAAGAAAAAGAAAGCAGATACCAAGAGGAAAACGAAAACTTCTCAAAAGAAGCGAATGAAAAAAACTATTCATGGTACGTGATACGCTCAAATTACACCTCCCTAAAGAAGCATAAGCGATCGTTATCAAGTAAAGAACCCAACTTGTAGGTTGGGGTCGATCCCACGAAGAAAAATGGTTTAAACTTTACTTTAACCAACACTTATATTCAATTAGTCAAATTACTTCCAGAAACAGGTAATTAAAAAGGGGGGGGAGGGGCTTTTGTAAAACAAATTGTAAGAATTCAGTAAACAAAAGTTAATTATGGTTGTTGTCAAGACAAAACTATATGGGATAAAAGATTAAATAAAAAATGGACACCTAAACCAATAATTGAACGACATGATTTTTTAGATTTAGACTGTGTAGCAGATATAAATAAAATAATCCAATTATGGATGGGATATATATCAAAACAATTAATAGATAACAAAATAATAATGACAGAAACACCATAATATATAGAAAGAACACTTATAGGAACAGTAAAATTATGGCTACAAAATTTATCAGACGAAAGTTTACAAACTCTAAGAAGTAAAAAAAATTTGATGGTGGAATAGCTACTACAACTATGGAAATACTATATAAATACGAAATAGCTATAAGAAATGAACTTAGTAGTATGACAACAGCGGTAGAAGAACAAAATAAAGAAAAAATCATAAATCGGAATCTAATGACAAAATTAGCAATATGCAATATGTGTTACATAGATGAATATACATGTGCATTTAGAGAATACTATTATAAAGGAACATATAACACGGAAGAAAGTAAAGAAATAAGAAAATTATATTTTACAAAATTACCAGAACCTTTTAGTTCAAAAATAATAAAAAGTTGGAATGAAACAGAATTAACAGACACTTTAGGAGCTAGAATGAAATTCTTGCAACAATGGTTTATGGAACTATATGAAAAACATAAAGAAGAAATAAAAATGGAAAAAATATTAGTAAAAAACTTAGCATGTTGCAAAAATAAAACAACACCTCAATTTGGTTGTACAGATAAGTATTATAAAAATAGAAAGAAATATAATAAAAAATACAAATCAAAATATAAATATAAAAAACCGAGAAGAAAATACTATGTAAAAAACTACAAAACCAAAAGACCATATAGACCAAAAAGAAAACTAACGGAATGTACTTGTTATAATTGTGGAAAATTAGGACATATTGCTAGAGATTGTAAATTACCCAAAAATCCAAAGAAAAAACAAATATCAGAAATAATAATAGACAATGAAAAATATACACAAATAGAATACGTAGATTATGAATTAGAAAGTGAAGATAGCATATATGAATTATCAGAAAACGAAATAGACGAAATGGAAAATAATTCATTAATAGAATCAGATAATGAACACTATATGAATGACTGACACAGATATACAAATAATAACTAAAGAAAAATATCAAGATGAAGAATCGGCAGAACAAAAAATAATATTTGACAATAATATATTTGAACAAATAAAAGGAAAAGAATTAGATCTAAGCGTAGCAAAAGTATTTGAAATACCAACAATAAGAAACTGGTTCAAACAAGAAAAAGAAGAATATTATGTAGTAAGTCAAAGAGAACATATCATAGATTGCAAATACACCAAAGGAAAAGCTAAAATACCAATAATAAACAAACGAATAATAAATAAAGAAATACAAGATATTAAGGCTAAAAATCCAATTAAATATGTACATTTAGGAGGAACAGAAATATTAATAAAAACATGTTTTAGAGAAGGAATAGATACACTCATAGAAATATATTTAGCAGATGATAGGATCATACGACCTATAGAAAAAAGTATAATAAGTGCAGTAAAAGGTAACCTCATATACCAAAAATTTAAATTTATAATAAGTGCTAACAACTCAGTAGCAATAAATGACAGAAATATAGATAAATCACTAGTATTATATTGGAGAATGTCAGGGATAGAAATCGCCCCGGGAAGTAAAATATTTACAGCTAGATGTAAAAACTTATATGTTTTAACAACAAAACATAAAATAACAGCAAAAAATAAAATAGATAAAATAAAAATAGAAGATCCCTTTGAAAGGATAGTTACAGTCATAGATAATAATGATTATAGCTATAATGAAATTAATATAGAAGAAGATTTAGAAATAGTAAAAGAAGGACTAAGTACATCGAAAAGAACAAACTATGATATACCACAAATATCATCAAAAATGAGTACATCAAGAAGAATAGATAAAACTCCACAAAAATCAATGGAAGAAGAAAGAAAACCACATCATTACTACATAACGGGAATAATGGAACAACGAAAATATTTAATATTAATAAATACAGGACTAGAAGAAAACTATATTATAAGAGAATTAGTGACGGAAGATGAAATAATAACTACTGAACAATCATGCCCCGAACTACCAAAAGTATTAACATATACCGAAGAAACTACGGAAAAGGAAATAATCATTGGAGGAATACCAATAATAATAAAGTTTAAATTATATCAAGGAGATAAAAATATCACTTTAGGAATAAAATGGTTAGAACAAGTAAAACCATATAATCTAGAAGACAAACAATTAATAATAAATTATGAAAATAAAAGAGTAATAATAAAAAGGACTTTAGTATGATAAAAATATGAAAATATATATACTTGCAAAGATAATAATAGAAGGATATTACAACAGATATTATACACCAATGATAGATAGAGGAGCAGAAGCTAATATATGTAAATACAATTGTTTACCAGAAGATAAGTGGGAAAAAATTAAAAACACCGATAGTAGTAATAGGATTTAATAATGAAGGAAGCATGATCACATATAAAGCAAAAAATATAAAAATACAAATATGGGATAAAATATTAACTATAGAGGAAATATATAACTTTGAATTGATTACAAAAGATATGCTATTAGGAATGCCATTTTTAGAAAAATTATACCCACATATAATAACAAAAACACACTGGTGGTTTACAACACCATGTAAACAAAAAATAGGAGCAAAAAGAGTAAATACCAAAAAACGAAAAATGACAGAATGGATAAAAGGAAGTGAAAAAATTACACAAAAATTAGAAAATATAAAAGAAGAAGACCCCAAGATAGAATTAATTATATTCTCTATAGATAAAGTAAAAATAATCCAAGATAAGTTAGAATTATTATATAGTGAAGATCCTTTACAAGGATGGGAAAAACATAAAACAAAAATAAAAATTGAGCAAATTGATAATAATAGTATAATAACCCAAAAACCATTAAAGTATAATTTTAATGATTTAACAAAATTTAAGACACATATAACTGAATTAATAGAAAAAGGTTACAAACAAGAAAGCAATAGCAAGCATACAAGCCCAGCATTCATAGTAAATAAACATAGTGAACAAAAAAGAGGAAAAAGTAGAATGGTTATTGATTATAGAAATTTAAATGTAAAAACTAAAACATATAATTACCCAATACCAAATAAAATATTAAAGATAAGACAAAAACAAGGATATAATTATTTTAGTAAATTTGATTGTAAATCAGGATTTTATCACTTAAAATTAGAAGAAGAATCTAAAAAACTAACAGCATTCACTGTACCACAAGGATTTTACGAATGGAATGTATTACCATTTGGATATAAAAATGCACCAGGTAGATACCAACACTTTATAGATAACTATTTTAAACAATTAGAAAATTGTGTAGTATATATTGATGATATATTACTATATTCTAAAACCCAAGATGAACACATAAGATTATTAGAAAAATTCATACATATTATAGAATATTCAGGCATAAGCCTAAGTAAAAAGAAAGCAGACATAATGAAAAGCCAAATAGAATTCCTAGGAATACAAATAGATAAAAATGGAATAAAAATGCAAACACATATAGTACAAAAAATAATTAACTCAAAAGAACTGCTAGATACGAAAAAGAAATTACAATCATTTCTAGGACTAGTAAACCAAGTAAGAGAATACATACCAAAATTAGCAGAGAATTTAAAACCATTACAACAAAAATTAAAGAAAGATGTAGAATACCAGTTTGATAAGAAAGACCAAACACAAATACAAAAAATAAAATTATTATTTAAGAACCTACCTAAACTATATTTTCCGAATGAAAATAAAAAATTTACTTATATAGTAGAATCAGACGCCAGTGAAAAAAGTTATGGAGGAGTATTAAAAATAGGTATGGAGAAGAAAAAATAGAACATCATTGTAGATATTATTCAGGAACATTTACTAATGCAGAAATAAGATGAGAAATAAATAGGAAAGAATTATATTCGGTATATAAATGTTTATTATCATTTGAACCATATATTGTATATAACGAATTTATTATAAGAACAGATAATACACAAGTAAAATGGTGGCTAACAAGAAAATACAAGACTCGGTAACAACAAAAGAAATAAGGAGATTAGCATTAAATATATTAAATTTTACATTTACAATTGAAGTAATAAAAACTGATAAGAATGTTATTGCAGATTACCTATCACGACAAAGCTACTCAGACTGAGACTGAGGAAGAAGATACAATTGAAAAGATACTCAAAGCTATTACTACACTTTGTACAAAAGTGGATAGTATGGACAACGAGCTACAAAAGTTAAAGACTAATGAAGATAATCTGAAGTCTAAAGCAAGTATAAGTCAGCAGCATGACTATAAAAATGCGGAGCTATGTCGATCGGAAGACAGAAAAATCCAGAGCTAAAAGGTGACGTTGGGAAACACCTAAAAACCCATAACATTTGTTTAAATACAGCTACAGGTACAAGCCAACGAGCTAGTGAAAAACATAAGAATTTAAACTTAAACCAGTTATTCGAAAAACCATTTACCCCAAGGCTAACACCAAAAAGCATATTGACTGTAGAACCACAAACTTCTACATATGCGGATAGCATATACCATGACAAAAGAACATATAACCATATTACTCGAACCTATATAGAAAATATATACAAAATCCAAACATTTTAAAATCTTAACCCCAAATCTACTACAACCCAAGAACCAAACCAAGATTATTTAACCCAAAGATTACAAGGTTATAATAAACTAATTGCACAACCAAAAACTAACGCCAACCTAGTAAGGACATGTTATAACTATGGACTATTAAATACAGTATATACATATGATGGAGAGGAACTAAGTGCAATACCAGAACTACATAAAGCATTTATTACATATAAGAGAGTTACTAAGGGAAATTTATTCTATGTAAAATTTTATACGGCAGCAGCAGAGATATTATACGAGGAAATAAAACCTCCAATACAGGTTATCAAGATAGGACTAACTAAAGATATGATTATACCCGAAGACATCGAACAACAAGAAGAGATATTCAAAATAGAGATACCAAGTTTTTATGCCAACAAAAGAATAATTGGTATATCAACTATCATACAGGAGCTAGCAAATAATTATTTAAACGGAAACGCTATATGGAGCTACTATGCAAGAGATCAGTTAATGATTTATTCCAATTCAAGGGAGCTAAGGAAAGCAGATATGGATGAAGTCCAGAGATGGATTTTGTCATTACTTAAGCCAGAAGAACGACCTACGATGAGAGCACTAAAAGAAGGATTCATTTCGACAGAGTTATTAACCAGATATTGCAAGGTAATTGGTCACAAATACCCTGACCACATATGTTCGAAATGCAACAGTGAAGATAATATAATTCCAGATGTCCAGCTGGAATGACCAAATAAGATAGAGACGGAATGACCAAACAAGACAAAGAGCAGAAGAGGACAAGGACGAAAAGATATGTAAGGATATAAAGCAATCAAAAACCAAATAGTACAAAGATAAGATGAAAAGTCGTAAAGCACCTTGCAAGGTGTAAAGTAGGAATAGTATTTTGCAAGGTGTAAAGTAGGAATAGTACTAGTTTGTAAAAAGTCATAAAGTAGGTATGGTGTGCATTAATAAGGATGACAAGTGTGTGCATGGGAGGGGGTGTATATTATTAAGAAGACATGTGTAAAAGTAGTGGGTAAGGAAAGTAAGTGTGTAGTACGTGCATTATTATGCACTAATTCCTTTCTATAAAAAGGAGGGAATATGTAACTTACAAAGGCAGGCAATGCCTAACATATAAAACTCTCTTTTCAAAAACTCTCTCAAGATATTTCATACTCAAAAGTTAATGGATAAATCTGAAATCCAATCAGATATTTCAGATAGCATGGCTAAGCAAGAAGCAAAGGTATATTGTTCAATAAATATGTAGAACTAATTTCATATATTCCTGAATATCATATATATGATTGAATAAATTTATGTTAGTTATTATGTATTAGAATTATTTGAATCATGATTTCTAGTTTATTAGCACACTGGAAACAGGGAGAAAACTTTTATACTATGCCATCCTAATGTTGAAACCGGTAGGCGAGGAAAGCCGTTTAGGGGAGTAAACAAAGTTGAGGCGCTGATAAGAAGGAAGTATCCGCTAAAGTATGATGCTAGTAGTGACAGGAGAACGTGATAAAGATAATCTAGTTCATAATGATCTAATATGAATTTAATCAATTCTGAATATGATAGGAAGGAATAATTTGAAAATAAAAACTGCATGATAAAGAACATGACTACATACTTGCATGATAAAATGATAAAAAAACTATGAAACTTTAATCTTATATATACTTAAAGATATAGAAATAATTGAATTAAGAAGAATAATATGGGGAAAAATATTTAATGATTACGAATCAGAAGATATATTAAATCAACAATGGTATGAAATAGACCTACATGATTTAGACTACGAAAGAATAGAATGGTATGATTTAGAAATAAATTCAGATTAAAATAAGCTACGAATATTTACAATATTGGATAGAATCTATAGCAGATATAAGACTATTAGAACAATTAATGGAAGAAAATTTATATATGTACCAAAGAACCCAAGATATGTTATATCTAGAATATATCATAAATAATATTAGTGAAATACTCAGATTAAAACAATTATCGAAAGAATATTACAATAAATATTATTACATTTTACCATGAATTACAATAAGCATTATAATAAAATCTTTAAAATAAATGACTCACTTACCACACTACCACCTACCACACTACCACTTCCATGAATTCCTCAACTACCAGTTCCGCACCGAAAAATGACCAGATTCCCAATTTTGAGAGGGAACATAAGGTCCAACCCGATCATTTCTGTTGCCATAGGTGTTCCTATTGTAGTTGTTGTCGCAATTGAAGTTCCCATCCCGGACATATTGACCCTCTCGGTTGTAATTGCCATAGTTCCGACCTTGGTTTCCTTGACCTTGTCGCCAATTTTCTGCATTGGATCCTTGGGCGTTTGGTCGAAAAACCCCCGTCTGATCATTCATTGCATACGCATCCTCTCCATAGTAACACTCTTCATCTGGTGGTTGCGTTCTAGTCAAGTAATTCACAGCATTTACCTTCTCTGCACCTCCACTCACATGCTTCAATACCAACCCCAACTCGGTCCTCATCTGAGCCATCTCATCCGCAGACTGGGTGTTTGTATTCTGAATGGTAAATGTGTTTCTCCCAGTAGCTGACCTCCTAGTGCTCCATGCTTTATTGTTGCGAGATATCTTCTCCAGTTTTTTAGAAATCTGTGCATATGTGCAGTCTCCATATGAACCTCCTGCAATGGTATCAAGCACTGCTTTATTATTGTCATCCTGACCTCGATAGAAATATTCCTTCAGCGACTCATCATCAATACGGTGATTTGGGACACCTCTTACGAAGGCAGTGAATCTGTCCCCAGAGCTACTCACAGACTCTCCAGGTAATGCTACAAAATTGTTGACCCTATCTTTGTGATTTAGCTTCTTGGACACTGGATAGTACCTTGCTCGGAACACATCCGTCAGTTGGTCCCATGTAAAGATTGAGTTATAAGGAAGCTCAGTAAACCATACTGCAGCATCGCCTGTCAGTGATAAAGGGAAAACTCGTAATCCGATGACATCCATATCCAAATCTGGTCTACCTACACAGCTTTTGCAAACCACCCTTAGCTTGGCTAAGTGTGTATGTGGGTCCTCCGATGGCAATCCTGAGAATAAGCCCCTTGCTGTAAGCATTTGCATCAAGCTGCTAGTCACCACAAATGTTTTCCCTGGAGGTAGAGGAGGTAGAACAATAGGTCCATCTGAGTCTGCTATATTGATGTTGCCCCGATAGTGGTCATGTTGTCGTGGGCTTGGTGGATCTTGCACTCTCAATGCATCTCCCAATTGATTGTCAACTTGAATCTGATTGTCCCTACCAACTACCCTCGATTGTTGTAACTCAACTGCATCACCTAGATTTCCTCCATTAGGATTAACTGGATCTCCTGGATTGTTCATTCTTCACAATGTACGATTCAACTCTGGATCGTAAGGAGTAAGTGGTTCACCCTGGCTTCGTGTACTTGGCATACAAAAGAGTCAAAACCTAAGAGAGACGAAAACAAAGAGAAAAAGTAAAATTAGGAAATATTTGACTAACGTTCAATCATGTAGTTAAAATAAATCTAAAAGCCAAATTCCCCCCACAGCGGTGCCAAAATTTGGTACGCTCAAATTACACCTCCCTGAAGAAGCATAAGCGATCATTATCAAGTAAAGAACCCAACTTGTAGGTTGGGGTCGATCCCACGAGGAAAAATGGTTTAAACTTTACCTTAACCAACATTTATATTCAATTAGTCAAATTACTTCCATAAAGAGGTAATTAAAGGGGGGGGGGGGCTTTTGTAAAACAAATTTTAAGAATTCAGTAAACAAAAGTTAATTATGGTTGTTGTCAAGATAAGAGAATTAACTAGGGTATATGTGTTCCCCACAAGCTCATAACGCAGTAATCCTAGTAATAACAATCATTTCCTAGTATATCACATGCAAAGTGGTAAGTTATGTATCTCTAAATCCTTAGTCCGACATCTAGAGAATATCACCCCGCACCTTGGTCCGGCTACGTGTGTATAATTTACTAACCCTTACCTATACCTCATATTAGCCATCATAATCGATGTTTGGCTTAGTTATTACTTCGCACCAATTGACACTAGACTATTAGATAGTATCACACTAAATCTATATTGATGATTCATTTCTTGTTAATTACCTCCTTGGTCCGGCAAGTAGTAACAAGGCGAGTTCTAACATTGGCCACCGTTAAAAAAGACTTCTAAACGAATGAATTATCAATGCATGCAAAATACTAGTCAAGAATTGCTTACTTACTATCATACTTTGTTAATCGTTCATGGTTCCCACAGCCCTAGTTGTGGATTTAGTTACCCATATTAGCAAGAAAACAATTCATAGTTTTACATGATGAAATCATGAACTTACGTAAAGGGAATAATAAACCCAAAAATTCAACTTGAATTGCAAAGCCAAAATCTTCAAAACGAACTTAGGAAATCAATAATTGCTAGGTTTGCAATTAATCTCCAAAGTGACAAAGTAAAACTAGAATAATAATGTCTAACCCCCAAAAACGAGGTTTACATGCCCTATTTATAGAAAACAAATCCTAAGGTAAAAGGGAAACAAATTAAGGAAAGTTTGTTCAGGCACGCGTCTTCATTCCACGAGACTGACTCACGGACCGTCAATGGATCCACGGTCCGTAAGTCCCTTCCGTCAGCCAGGACTTAGAAAATATTTCAGCTTCCAAAAATCAGCTTCTCGGAAGCAAACGAAGGAACTGCAGTACGGACTGTAAATCGATCTACGGTCCGTCAATCCCCTTATGTTGCTCCACACTTGGAATCTTCAAAAATCAGGTACTGGAACCCTCGCAGTATCAATCTACGGATCAACAGTACGATCCGTAGATCAATCTACGGACCGTCAATGGCCACCGTGGTTCCACACTTGGTCAGATTTTCGTGATTTGCCTTCCATGCCTTGCCTGTTGATCTACGGTCATCACCTACGGACCGTCAATGGACCTACGGTCCGTAGATCATCTTCGTGAATGCCCTTTTTCTGCATTTCTTTCAGCTGTCTCTATACTTCCACGCCTGAACATCTTTCCTGCAAAATATGATAAAAACACATAAATACCAATACAAAAAGGCCCTAGACAGATACAACTTGTAAGTAAAATGTATTAGAAATACCGTAAACTCACGGTATATCAATACGTAATTAATTCATTCAACATTTTACACTAGATTCTGTTGATTTTTATTTTTCTTCTTAACCTTAAGAAATTAATATAGAATTGATGTGTCTTTTCAATTTTGATCTTATTATTAAACTAGTTTTGGTAATGTGTGTTTCATGTTTATCCCATAATATTTTATATATATTTTGTATTGCAAATGAGATATTATCCTCCCCTTCATATCTATTATCATTTACTAAACAAAACAAAAAACATCATTTTTACGATAGAAAGTACAAATATCTTCCTATCACATATAATTTTGCTTCTTCACTTACTTTATTTTTTTAAGAGAATAAGTCAACAACCAAGAGGAACAAATAACAATGATTGAGACGGTACTGATTTACTTCTTCATTTCATTCAATTCCTTTTTACCTTTTATTTCCTTATAGTGAAGAACCTGCATTACACTATGGTGAGTTTGATTCAATTCAAATCTTGTTTTTTTTTCTCCATTTTCCCCTTGTGTTCATTTATATATTTATGGTTCATTTTAGCAAGTGTCTTGATCTTGAATTTATAGAATATTTGTAATAAATTTTAGAAGATTATAAGATTGACAAGTGTTTGATTTTTCCTTCTCGCGTTCATGTTTCAATTTTTTTTGGTCTAGGATAAATTTATATATATATATATATATATATATATATATATATATATATATATATAAATACCCAAAAAAGGTAGTGGCAAAGTTGTTATACATCTTACAATTTTTAAACCATAGTTTGTGTGCATCTTACCCTTTTTAAACCCTTCTCGTGAGATATCATTGAGTATGTTGCTTACTATGTTCTGTATCGATATCTGTGAATAGTCTCATTTAAATACAATGAGACTTCCATCGGTTTTTCGAAAGGCATCCTTTCAAGTTCCTAATCTCAGAATGAACCTTACATTCCGATCTGAGATTTAGCGTCACAGAAGGATGATGCTTTCTTCATTCCTTATAAATTTTCTTCTATTTTTCTTCCAAATCTAAAATCTATGTTTTTCTGTCTCAGATCTATATGTAATATCTATCTCTGATTCTTTTAAATAATAGTTGATCTTGTTTTTTATATTTAATTCCATGGTATATGTTCACTATGCTCAAAGCACAAAAGAAAAAATGCCAAGAGGAACAAGAGATCTTCTTGACAGGTCCAAGAGGACTCTTCCAACAAGAAGATGTTACATAACATGCAAAAGTAAAACACTATTCCTTGTACGTAATTAGTTCATTAAGCGTGTTACACTTGATTATGTAGATTAATATTTTTGTCGTTAACTGTAGGACATTAATATATCTTTCCAATTTTAATGTTATTATTATACTACTTCTTGGAACATACATTGCATATTTATCGCAAAATAATTTATAAATATTTTGTATTACACATGACATATTTTATCCCTTTCAAATCTATTGGCATTTACTAAAAAAAATCCATCATTTTTACCATAGAAAGTACATATATCTTCCTATTATGATATCATTTTGATTCTTCACTTACTTCAAATTTATAAGGGAATAGATCAACAATCAAGTGGATTATATAAACACGATTGAGACGGTACTGATTTAATTCTTCATTTTATTTAATTCTTTTTTTCCTTTATTCTCTTACAATAAAGGACTCGAAATACGTAATGTGACTTTGATTCAAATCAAATCTTGTTTTGTTTCTCCATTTTTTGCCCCTAGGTTCATTTATATGTTTGTGGTACATTTTAGCAAGTGTCTTAATTTTGAACGTATAAACCTTTTCTAATAAATTCTAGAAGAGTAACAAGATCAACAAATGTTTGATAATTCCTTCATCTAATCCCATTTCAAATTACTTTTTTGTCGAGGGAATATCAAAAAAAAATATCTACCCCATAAAGCGAGTGGGGTAAGGATACATCTTACAATTTTCAAACCCTACTTTTAGTTCATCTTACCATTTTCCAACCCTACTTTGTGTACATTTTACCCTTTTCAAACCCTACTCGTATGATAACTACTCGTATGTTACTTTCGTTATTGTGCAAGGATACATGTGAACAATCTCATTTAATTGGAATGAGACTTCCATAGGTTTTTTCAAAGGCATTTACTGGTGTTCCCAATTTGAGAACGAGACGTCCATCCCAAGTTTAGAATGAACATCGCCAAAGGATGATGCTTTCGTCATCCCTTATAATTATTCCTCTATTTTTCTCCCAAATCTAAAAGCTATATTTTTACTTTCATATATATATATATCTCCGATTTTTCAAATATTTTTAAATTTACGAAATACAGTGTATATGTACGTTGATGATTAGGATATATTGTATGTATCTTAAATGGCCTATGTGTATATTAACCTAACTATTTTCCTTTTGTGATCTTAGGAATTTCATTTTCTTTCGAACTTTGTTCATGCAAGAATTTTGAATTTAAACAATTACTTGATCAAGCTTTTTGTATTTAATTTCAAAGTATATCTTCAATATACTCTAAGCACAAAAGAAAAAAAGAAAGAGGATGTCAAGAAGAACAAGAAATCTTCTTAAAAGGACCAAGAGGACTCTTCCAAGAAGATATTACATAACAAGTGAAATCAAAATATTATTCATGGTACGTAATTAATTCTTTCATCATCTTATACTTGATTATGTTGATTATTATTTTCCTTGTACCAAGAAGACTCTTCCAAGATATTACATAACAAACAATCGGAAACACAAATGGCTCAAATCTCATCTCATTTGAACCCAAGGCCAAAAGGGGGTCTACCGAGGGATACCTTGGCAAACCTGAAAAATGAACCTTGAACAGTAGATAAACTTCGTGCCACAACATTAAATTAGGTGCTTCATGGGAGGCATCCCAAGCTTTAATTCTTTTATTACTATTGTTTGAATAACGGGTGTTGAATGTGCAGGTTGAAAAGTTTAACATTTGGGAAAATAGCAACTAGACGAGCCAAAAGTCCAATAGGCGACTCACCGAACAATTCGGCGAACCTGACTTTGATCGTTGTTGGAACAACCTAGCTTGCTAGAGTTCTATAAACTCGGTGGGCTAAAGTACCACTCAGTGAATCATTGAGTGGGTCGGTGACGTAAGTCGTGGTCGCTTACCTGTGCGCGAAATGATGAGTTTTTAAAGGCCAAACCGTTTTAAATTCAAAATCTCTTCATTTTCATAATTTTCAACTTCCGTACTCTCACAACCTCTTATATTTTTGTTCTTGTATTGTTGTTCTTACTTTTACTTGGGATCATTTCTTGGGGTGGACTTTTGGATGTCATTGCTAGTCTAGCTTTACATATTTTTGGCATCTAAGGTTGGTTTTCCGAACATTACTATAAAAATTAGTTGTACTCGAATACATGATCATTTTGGTGGTTATAATATATGCATAGTGTTGTTTGGTTTAGCGTGTAATGGCTTAATTGCACGTATTTAGTTGGAATCGTAATTAATTGGCCTTAGATAGTGAATTCACGTGCCTATGAGTGTTAAAATTGTTGGGTTGTCTTAAAAATGTTGTGGTTCTAGCGGAGTGAAGTATGAGTTACCCCAAATTGTGCTAATTGTCGAACTTTGACCAATGATAGAGTGGTTGACATCATTCTTAAGGGCAAAGGACGTCAACTGGCCAATTTTGGCCAAATCGGGGGAAGTCTGGGTATCCCGAGGGCATGGGTGTTATGGGTATTAGTTGAATTGCATAAACAATAGTTTAATTTTGATTTTTTGGGTTGCGTACTAGATTTTGAAGGTTGGGGTGAAAAATTGACAGGAAGGACTATTTGGAGAGCTCGCCCAGTGGTTCGGCGGTTCGCCTAAGTCCCCCTTGATCACCTTTAATTTCTCCTTTTTAATGGTTTAAGTTCTGTAAATTTTGCCAAGATGCCTGACCTCACCGAAAGTCCCTTCTAATCGCCCTTCTACGCCCATAATTCCTGATATTATTCTGTAACTTTTGGCGAGCTACTTCTAGTTCACCAAAAGTTGTCGGTGATCTATTGAATTGCCCTGGACATTGCCGAATTGTTCTATTTTTTGCAGATTTCATTCTGGAACCTTCGCACAAGCCCGACTTGGCTCGCCAAAGGTGTTCGGTGACTCCCCGATCGGTTGGGTGAGTTTTCTTTACAAATGTTACATAAAAAAAATTCATAACGACATCTAACGTTTTCCTCATTGTTTTTTAGGTATGTCTAGACCCAAAGTCACTGGTATAAATCAACCGCCCCAGAAGAGGGTTTGAGGGATAATCATAGATGAGGAAGTTGCTTTTTGGGCCCCATCTACAAAACTCCCCCCAAAATGAAGAAAAGCCATGGGCAAGGCCCCCATTGAGTTGATACATACTAAAGCAATCTTCGATATTGAGGGGATCTACGCCACGCACCTTACCATAGGCTAAGAGACAGTTTCCTAAGCATCATATCTAAACCGGAGGACGATCAGCTCCTACAGGCAAGGAGAGCGAAGCTACATTCCAATGCTACAGATAATCCATCTAGGATCCCAATGCCTCATATGCCCCCTCCGAATCTAGCTCTATAGCAGACGGTGCTACACGCACCACCAGTTCATGGTCATCTTCCCTAGTCAGTCAATAGACTAATGGTTGAGGTTTGTAGGACGATTCTAGAAAAGGTGTAATTGTCTACCGATGGTGTGGTAAAAAGGTATCATGAGGTGTGTATCACCCTGAGGTTCCACAGATTTGAAGTATTTACTAAACCCCGCCCTTACATTACTACTTGGGTGCGAGAGTTCTATGTAGAATATGGAGAGTTGGTCCCTAAATAGAAGAAGAAGGACAGCATGTTCAAGCCGGTGATAAGGTGATGGTTCGAGTCCAAAAGGTAAAGTGCAGCAGCTCAGACATAAGCGTAGTACTTTGGTATTCTTGTGATTTCATGCATAATTACCCTAACTTGGTAAAGAAGAAGACCTTAGAGGATCTTAAGGGTTGGCTGGCACCCCTCCCCTCTAATGCTACTCCGAGGTGGATTGAGCAAGGTGCACAGATCAAGAAAATTGACCTTAACATTTTGCCAGATATTGGTTCAGGTTAATTAGCAGCACTATTATGCCCTTCCAGAAAGAGTCCATCCTCCGCCATCCAAAGGGTGCTTGTGTAGGATCAATCATAGAGCAGCAAAGGTTGAACTTGGGGCTGCTGATTGAGCAAGAGATGGCCATGAGGGCCAAGCAGAGCCATACCTCACTTCCTTTCCCCGTGCTGATTAACGAGTAGTGTCGATGAGCCCGTGTTCCTAGAGTTGAGAAGATGGACGTGGAGGTGACACCCACATTTTCTACTAAAGCATCGAGGCCGAGTACTTGAGAGATGAGGCTGAAAGGAGGAGGGTTGCTCCGCTGGATACATCTTCGGAGGTTGATGTTGATATATTGCCGACTAAGGAAATCATGCCCCCTCAGGCCAGTGGGCTTATAGGTACATCTGGTCCCTATACTTCAGACACCCCTTATACTTTTACTCATCCCCTCCCTTTTCTTTTGTTGTTGCTGCCTCCGGACTCCCTATCACCCAATCCATATTGTATAAGATGGGCCATCTGGCCTAATCTACTGATATGCGTGCGTCGTTGTGATTGGGCTATTAGAGCGGGCTACTGCTGCTGCCCTAGCTCCTATTAGGGTTGAGATGAGGGAGCACCAGGACTTGATTAATAGCCACAAGATGGCTCTAGATAACCTTACGGTGCGGGTTGAGGCTTGTGAGCAGAGCCAGGGTGCTACTGATGTTGTGACGGCCTTGAAGGCCGAGGTTGTCAGGCTGCGCAGAGATGTGGACGAACTGATGTCCACTGACTTATTGATGTTTTTTGGTACAGTGAAGATTCTTGAGGTCTCGGGCACTGATATTTTGATATTCCAGATAGTTCTGAGGTTCCTCTGTCTACTACGATCGGAGATGTTGCTAGGGCTGATAAGGCAGATACTGAGTTAGTGACGATGATATATATGATGATCTGACAGACCTAGATGGTGCTATGATTGGGACTGTTGTGCCGGCATCCCATAAAGAGACGTCAATATTGGGTTCTAGTGGAGCCAAAGATGTTGATGAGTTGGGCACTGATGGCCAGATAAATAGAGCTACTGACATGCAGACTTCCCCCCAGGCTTAGCCTAGAAGGATGAGTTCCTTCACTCCATTTCTATTACTTTATGGACTGCTTTTATTATTTCTTTGCATTTGAGGACAACTGCTATTTTTGTTTGGCGGGGTGAGGCATTTCCATACCTACCTCTATTGGGTAGTTTTTGTGAATATTGTTGTGTTGGTTGTTTTGGTTTTGTGAATGTTGGATTTTATTATGTGTTTATATATACATCTTGGTTGTTGATCCATATTGGTCCATGGCATTTAATGAGAAAATGGTTTTGAACCGATTTTAAAAAAAAATCCACCTCTATTGTGTGTGATTATGGCGGTTCTCTTGCATTTTTGAGTGTCGGTTTTGGTCAATACCTATGACTTGAATAGTGCTCTTAATTGAATGATATGAATGTGCGGCTACGATGAGTAAAATTGAGTTACATAGGTCATATGTGAACTCCTAGCATCTTGTTGTGACTAGTCGGTTTTTGAGTCAATCTCTTGTGACGATCATTACACGCTAGCTAGAAAGTGTGGAGTCTTGTTTGATAATTATATCGAATTCCATGAGTGGTGAGATTGTTTTGAATATTGTGCTTGATTTCGCCTAGAACTTTCCCCGTTAGTCCACTTGATTGACTGAAGCAAGCAATTGAAATGATCTTAGGAAAAAATTGTGAAGAGTGAACCAAATTTGATAGTATACCTCTTTTTGGCTACCTTGTGAGAAGTGTGAATCTTGCTTTGCACCTTTTGAGCCTATCCTTTTTTTGGAAGAAACTTGAACAACTTTGACCTTTTTGTCGCAACACCTATAACCTTTATGAAGTATTGGTTCATTTGAATAATCAACTTAGGACAAAAGCCTAAGTTGGGGGTGTGGTGAAAAAGCAAGAAAGTCAAGAAGTATGAAAAATCCCCCCTTTGAAAAATATGGAACCCCTCCATGTAATAAAAGAGAGAAAAGAAAATATAAGGTGAAAATGGGAAAAGACTGAAAAAGAGAAAATTGTGAGAAATAAAGTTTGTGAAATGATCAAAAGAAATGGGGTATCCAATGACTATGCTTAAATTAATAATATGGTGGATAGTAAACATGTTAGAATGTGAAAGAGAAGAAGAAAAACTGAGTTTTAGACCATACTTCATAAAGAGTAGAAGCCACTAAGACAAAATGATCATACCTTTACACTCAACCCCGAATGTGAAAGAGAAGAAGAAAAACTGAGTTTTAGACCATACTTCATGAAGAGTAGAAGCCACTAAGACAAAATGATCATACCTTTACACTCAACCCCGTTACATTCCTTGAAAAGACCTTTGTGATCTTTTGAGTAAGATGGAAAGAATGTTGATTGGAAAATAAGGACAAGCCTATGGGTAGAATCATGCATGTGTTCATCTTTGTGAGCGTGAGAGTTGTATTTGATTCTGAGATTCAAAATTGTTGATGAATTTTGTGTGAGCATGGAATCATCTTTGTTGTGAGGGCATTTGAATGCTTTTGTTGAGCTTCAACTTGCATTTGAAGCAAGCCTTGTGAGTTTGAGTATATTTGATAATACTGAGTCACAATTTGAAACTTAGAGTGCATAATTGAACATTGTATGTGTAATTTGAACCTCGTGTGTGCATTTGTGTTGAGTCTTGAGTAGCAATGTTTGTAGGCATCCTTGTTGAACTGATTGATCTTGAGTTTTACTTACGGACAAGCAAGAGTTTTAGTTGGGGGTGTTGATGAGTCTGAGATTTCGACTCATTTAGTGCTTTGTTTTCATAGTTTTAGTGTCTTCAATGCCTAATTTATGCTCTAAACTGATGTTAAAGTGTTGATTTGCAGCAATAAAGGCTAAGGAGCAAGGCAAGGACATTACCGAAAAAGAAGAAGAGAAAAAAGCTGAAGAAGTTGAAGGAAGGCAATCCTGGTGATCGCCAAGACAACTCGGCGAGCCGCTGAGGGGATCTTTAGCTGGCCTAAAGTTCCAGCGTGCCATCCCTAGTGAAGAACCTACTTGGCGATGGAAATGGATATTCAGCGGACCGACGAACGGGTCGGCGACCATGATTCAACTCGCCTAAAGTTACAGGACCCTGAGAAGATAGATCTAATGCAAACAG
The DNA here is from genome assembly GCA_036553675.1 of Solanum okadae. NCBI lineage: Eukaryota > Viridiplantae > Streptophyta > Magnoliopsida > Solanales > Solanaceae > Solanum > Solanum okadae. The sequence goes on along the minus strand of CM071681.1, from coordinate 14,304,069 downwards.
GCGATGGAATGGAGCAAAGGGCGCGTCGTCGACTTGGTCGGTGATGCTCGACTTACTTCACCTAACGATCTTGATGGCTAAAATTTGTGAAACTGTAAATTAAAATATAAAAAATGGATTATTGTGGAATAGAGTTCCGAGAGTTGGGAGTTTTTCTTGAGTTTTTCATTGTACAACTTAGAGCTTTTGAGACTTGATCTTGAAGAATTTTCATTTGGGTGTTTGAATTAAGTTAATTTGTAGCATTGTAGATATTTGGGAACCATTACCCAGTTCATGGCTAACATAATTGGAAATCGTTTCTTCCTTTTTATGATGTGTAGCTAAAACCCCAAATTCTTGGGGTGTGATAATGTGATTATTGGCTTAATTAGCTTATGGGTATTGTTATTTACTGATTTAAATGCTTAATTGAAGTGGGTTTAATTGATAGTTGTGTATTAATCTATGAATTGTAGTTGCAAATGCATTTCTAACTTAGTGTTCTAGGCTTGCTTGAGAAAGAGGTTCTAGAACTAAAGTTATCGATTCATGATTGTAGTTATTGAGTTGATGTGGGTTCAGCTCGAGAGCGTGAATCCTAAACTCGATTCAACCTATCTAGCTCGAGAGACTAGATAAATTAAGGTTTTGGGCTGTTTCATATTCGTAAGCTTGTCGAGGTTTGAGAGAACTAGCTTGAATCATAATAGTTGTACAAGAGAAAACTATTGCACCTATAGTCTATCATACCTACTGAGATTTAGCAATTGTTAGTTATTTCCAATCACCCATATAGTGAAAGTAGCCTATAATCGATCACATCCCCGATAATTCCTCTCTACTTATTATTCCCCTATTTTCGAAATTGTTTTAGTTGCTAATTGACAAACCAATCCCCCCATCTGACATTTGTGTCAGCCGTTCAATTTATCTAAATGTTTTTGATAATTTTGACTCTTATAACCGATTAGATCGTGTTTATAACTTCATAACTGAATTCAAACTTATACCGCTCCCTGTGGATTGGACCCAAACTCATTTGTTGGGTTTCATACTAGATTACGATTGACTACACCTAGTATTGGATGAGGTGTAGTTGAGCGTTTATCAACACCCCATCGATATCTAAATTAGTTTAATTTTGAGTTTTTTATTTCTATATTAGGTTAAGATTATATTTTTTCACTAATCCTCATGATTTTGGAGTTTCAGACGTAATTCGAACAGGTTTGGAGGAATGAATCTTGAAGTAAATGAATTTTGGGGCTAAAACCCTATTGGAAAATGACTTGGGAGTCATTTTGGGTGCCAGGTTCGTCTAGTTAGACTGAGCGAATCGCCAATTGATCCCCGAGCTCACCCAATCAGACAGTGAGTAGCTTTGGAAGAAAGGCCTCAGGAGCTGAAAAAGCGAACAATAGTTAACTTAAGCGAATCTCATAAAAGCGAACAAAAGTTCGCTTAAGCAAAGTCTACAAAAATGACTCCCTCTTGCAAAGTTGTCATCACTTAAGCAAAGGGGCACTTACTTTAGCGAACCCCGATCTTTAAGCCGCAGTCGCAAAAGCAACCAAATGTCCCTTAACTGGAGGTAAGGCAATTCCATAGGTATTTTAAGGAAGCCATACAAAGAAAACTCACAAATAAAAGGTCCAACTTCTTGTTCTCCCTTTTCACTTGTTTCAAAACGATTCCAACCTCTTGGTCTTCATTGTACAAACACAATACAATATGTTGTTCTCACGTTTACTCTCTTGAAGTGGTAATAATAGTCTTTTACTTTTGATTGCTCTGTTGAAAGTTGGGGGTAGTTAGTGGTAGTAACTTCTCTAACTTCGGTGGCTAAAATTGTGATTTTGTTCGCCGAATTCGTTCTCTAAATTGTTAAATGCATGTGTTGGCTGATTAAAAGTACTTGGAGAAATCTTGAGTACTGATTTCATGATCTAATTGTTGAAGTTAGTTTGGGCACTATATATTTTATAAAATACCCAAATGAACTCTAAAATGATTTTCAAAACTTTTCGTGCTGAAATGATTGAGCTTATTAGTTGTTTGTTTGTTTGTTGTTGATTTTACACCGATGGCAATTGAAATCCTGTGCTAAAACTTGAAATCAAAATTGGGTTTTCATGTTGAAGGGAGCGACTGTTCACTTTTGCAGATTTGCCATCGATTAAGCGATGTTCGCTTTTGTGATTTGTGCTGAACCGGCCTCTACAATGTTCACTTAAGTGAACTAACTTTTCTTTTGCGATACCAGGGTAGTTTTCTGCCAGAGTAAAAATTTTTAGCTTCCTTGTTTTGGTTCCAAATTGAGTTCCAGCATATTTCTTTGACTTTTAATTATGAAATATCATTGTTTATCATACAATTCATACACTCATATGCTATTGTGGTTTACAGATTCTCACAAGTCAAGAATGGGCACACGTACTTAGTTTTGAGGAGGAAGTGGTGGTCGACTATGAACAATATCGATTTGTCTCTCTCCAAGCATAAGATATATATTATGCTAATTTGATGAAGAAAAAGCTACTTTCGGAGAGAGGCATGTCGCTTGACAAAGTTGAGGAAACACTTCCAACTTTCCACCAAAGGTTGTTGGCATCCGGTTGGATATGTTTTGCAGCTAAACCTTGCAAGGCAAATGAGGAATGAGTGCAGGAGTTTTATGCCAACCTCATGGAAACCGACATTGCATCAAATTTTATCACTATCTGGGGCAAGGTTTTTTGATTATGAGGCGTAAGGAATCAATCAAGTATATTGTTTACTCAACCATAATATCAAAGCCTTCATTGACAATGATTGTGAGTCGGGTGCTAGGCTGGCTTCAAAGCTATCTCTCGGCCAAAATGTTCCATGGGCCACCACAAAGGCAGGAATATTATGCTCAAGTCTGACTGCGTAGGCAAGGACATATATGTTGATATTGTGCAGTCGTATTTCCGTAAGTGGGAACATTAGCAACATTCTGGTATTGCGAGCTCAGATATTGGCTTTTGTCTATGATGATGTCCCGCTGATTATAAGTCATTTGATTGTGAATGAGTTCTAAGAGTTCAAAATGCATGATAGCATTTATTTTTCTATCCCATCTTTGATAATAGAGCTTTGGAAACGGGTTGAGGTAGACATACTTTCGGGTGACACTTGGATGGACCCAAAAATTTGATCCATCCACTTAAGATGTATGGTGAGGGATCAGTGGTGAAAAGCATAAATAGGAAGAATGACTCCGGTAAATATGTTCATGTGGATGATGATTCTCAAAGACCTCCAATCTTGGGCCCTTTTGAGTCATTAGCGAGTGAGTTGTAGATTGTGAAAGAGATATTGACTTGACTGCCCCAAGGGCCAGGTGAATCATCTTTGGGTCAAGATCTTATGTGCCCAATAGTGAGTTTGATAGCTACTTGAGTGATCAAGGAAGCAAAAAGCTCAACTTATAAATATATAAAAGTCATATGCTAGCTTGGCCAAGTCACATGGTGATTTAATAATTTCATACATTAAAATAAAGAAGTCATAGAAGATTCAAGATATGTTTTTCACTCAGATATAGAAAGGTGTAAAAGGCCTTTGGAAAGTGTTGAAGGCAAATGAGTCACTACCGACTTCTAGACAAGATAAGGATGGAGATAAGCCAGTCACATAGAGTGATGATGATGGAGATGAGGATAGCAAGGCCAGTGAGACTGATGGAGAGGATAGAGGCAACCTAGGGAGCCCTTCGTATTCTCTTTTGAGTATTATGGTTGTGTTTTGAGGACAGATCATCATTATTAGTTGGGGGTGCTCACCTTTTTGGGTTGTGTTATCTTGTTTTGATTAGCATGTTGGATTGTTGTTTGTTTGTTTTTTGTTTTTGGATTATTATGTGGATTAGTCATTTTTATTATTTTTTGTCTTAATTCTATTAATATATGTTGTTAGTTTATGTTTTGTAGTAATAAAGTGTGATGATTGTGTTTCACTCTTGAAGCCTTGAAGGTGGGGAAGTCTGAGTACTTGTAGCTTGTGAATTTGGAAACCATTGCAAAAGCTTGATAAAAAGGACTAAATTGTCTCAATGATATATCAGGTGCCATTATTCATAAGGGGAAATCATCATCTTGTTGAGTTTTGTTGGCTTGGTAGTGCTTTAATATGAGTTAGTGTCTTGTTTCGTACTAATAGATTTAGTCAAGCCTTATGAATCGTGAAATGAGCACCCCCTCCAAAACTTTTGTGAAAGCAAATGATTTTGTGACAATGGGTTTACTCTTTTTGTGACTCCAAATTAGTAGGTAGTCATTGTAAAATAACTCTTTTGTTCTTTACTAGGAAGTGAAATTAAACTGTCTTAAATAGCTTCATGCCATGTGTGGGGAGTCTTTGTGAATAATGCCTTGTGTTCACTTGTGATAACTAGAACTTGCCCAGTTGGTCCTAAAATGTTTGTCTTGATTGAGTTGGTTGGAGAAATGATCTTAGGCTTTCTTTGATTTTCCTTGAATTCCACTTATCCTGAAGATCCACCCTTTGCAATAAATATATCCTTAGTTGTCCCATTTGAGCCTTATCATTTTATTGGCAACCACATTACAAGCCTTGACCCTTTTTTAAAAGTAACCTTCTTTTGAACCCTTTTCCTTCTTGAACTCTAGAATTGTGAAAGTTGAGGCTAAAAGCCTAAGTTGGGGGTGCTATGGGAAGATTACAGATGGATGTTTTCCACATGAGAGCTTGATAAAAAAATATTTAAAAAAGAGAGTGTGAGAATGAAGGAGAAGTCTAAAACAAAGAAATGGTTGTGAAAAACAAAGAAAGAAACAAACCTTTTGAATAAATGTGAAACTTGAATCCTCCAAGAAGGATGGTGTAGTGACTTGTACCTAAATGATATGCTAACCTACCCTTAGCCTACATTACAAGCTTAACAAAGTCCTTTAGGGTCTCCAACTAAACGAAATTGAGCTAATGTTGTTTGAAAATATGGGCAAGCATATGGTGTGGCATTTATGTTCATGAGATGATTCATTTTGAGTGTGAGTGCTTGTATTGTTGTCCCTTGTATTTTGGATTACTTGTGTGTTTTTGTGGGACACTTTTTTTCTTGTGTGGGCATGAATACCAGGCTTGATTGTTGAAGTTAATAGATTCCAAAATTGAGTCAAGGGAAATTGTTAAAGTACTAGTAATTATGAGTCACTTCTTAAGAGTTCTTATTGTCACTTGATCATTTTTAGAGATAATTGAGTTTCGAAATAACGTTTGAGTTTGAGGGAGTTGCTTGAATTGAAAATCACGTGTGTGCTTGTTAATTATTAGTACCAACCTAATCCATGACCATGATTCTTTGCGAAAACGAAAAAGTGGTGTGCTTAAATTGAGTGCCTCTTGTGCTTTGATATTTTGTTTTGCTTGAAGACAAGCAAAGTTTTAAGTTGGGGTGTTGATAAGTGGTGAATTGGCATTAATTTAGAGGTATTTTCTTATGATTTTGTTGCACTCAAAGTAGAGAAAAAGGCTAATTATGCTTTGAATTGTGTTATTTCAGGTGTTTTGATGTTGGGAAAGAAAATGTTAATCAAAAGTGGAACCAAAGATGAAAAAGATCAAAACCTAGTAGAAAATTAAGTCCCAACTATCGCACCAACGTAGCACTATTCGCTTAAGTGAACCAGTTAATGAAGTCAACTATCCACTTAAGCAAGGAGGCGTGGTTCGCTTTGCGAAATGGGCCCAAAGGGTGGAGGTCGCGTAAGTGAACTTCAGTTCTCTTTTGCGAAGGTCAATTTTGTGAGACTCCTACCGCATTTGTGGAAGCCAGCCTTTTCAAATAGGGGAAGAATGGGAAGTTCTCAATCTTTGGACCCAAATTCAGAAAATAGGGTTAGAGTTGGGCAATGATGGATTATCCAAGAATTGTTAGAGAGAGAACATTCTAGAGAAAAAACACATTCAAAAAGTAGATCTCTTAGTGTTCTTGATATAGGGGTTGCGCCATTGAAGGCAAGTTACCTCTTATTTCAGTTGTGGATTTTAAGATTGTGCTCTATTTTAGTAATATATTTACCCTTTCTCCATTTCATTGTTCTTAATTTCTAGAAATGTCGGTGTGATGAGTTTTTTGAAATTAGGGCTTTTGTGCTTGAAATAGACAAAGTTATTTCGTTGTTTGTTAATTTCTCTATTGCTTTTGTAGTTCCTTGTTTCCATGCTTGATTTCCTGAAATAGGTTCACTCTAGTTTTCATGTTGTAATTTATACGTTGAGAGTGTACGCTCAATCTTAGCTTCCGATCTTCGATTGATGCTCGAAAGAGATTTATTGGAGTAGAGACTTTGAATCTTGAATTTGATATAGAAATATGAAAATTTAGGGTTTCATTTTTGGGTGCAAGTTTCCTTTAAAGAGAGTTCTAAGGTACGTTAGTCGATTATTTTGTATTTATGTGATTGAGACCGAAAGGAGATATCGCAATAAAATGCTTTGAGATTGAAAGACAATTAGTGCAATTGAAGATGACCTAGCCTACATATTAGTTAATAATATTGGATTGAATTACAATGAATCGTTGAGTGTTAATTGAATCTCAAGTTTTCCCAATTCCAAAACATTCCATCCTTGATATCATCTTGGCCTCGTTCGTAGTTTAATTAGAAACATGACCTCATATTTGATATTTTTGTATTTTGTATGTTTAGATTCAAGCTAGTATCTTGTTAGCCTTTATCTTTATCATTTCCGTTACATTGTTCCTTGTGGGATTCAACCCCGACTCTTAGTTAGGTATTTTTATTGATGGCGACCGCTCACTCTTTCGCTTGATTTTGGAAGGTGATTTGAGTGTTTTCATATGGCACGAATGTAACCATTCCATTCCTAGACTGACATCAAAATATACCATATCTAAATCTACTAGATAAACAATGGTGTCTTTATGAAAGAATAAGATAGTGCAATTCCTATAAATTTATTTAGCCAAAACTGACTCTCCCACGGGAGTAGAAACAGAATTAGGGTCCAGGAGTTGTTCAGGACTAAAACCAAACTTCATAGCAATATACGGAGTCACAAATGACAAGGTAGCACCGGAATCTAATAAAGAATAAACATTAATGGACAGAAGTTTTAATGTACCGGTAACAACATCAAGAGAGTTCTCCTGGTCCTGATGATAAGACAAAGCATAAAAGCGGTTCTGACTACCATTAGCACCAGAAGTGGTGTCTTTCTGAAAGTTTTGACATGCTGATGATATAGTAGTTTACGGTCTGTTACCTCCATTGCCTTTCCTTGCTCAGGAGAAATCCTAAAGTCTGTGATCTATTTGTCTATATCTATAACACCCACCCTTAGTTTAGACATTCTTTGGAATTATTCTTACGCACTTGTTGCAACCCGAAATAAATTGTGTGCCCCTTGGCAACACTGCCTTGCGATTGGAAAACATACTCTCTTCTTTTGTGATCATTTCTGGGTTTGGGTGCTGGTGCATTGTCTGAATAGGGGGTTGGTTCAGAGGACCTATGTTATTAGGATGATCAATTCACATTTCCAGTTCTCTACTGGCCAAACTCATGGTTTGATATCTTACCTCTTTTATTTCGAAACTCCTTTGTATCCTTAGATTTATATTATTCGACCTGTTGCACATAAATCATCAGTTGGCCAATGTCCATGTCCTCAATTAACATCGCCATTCTACCTTCTTTTTTTTTAGATATGGGAGAGTCCCGATACAAACAAACTCATTTGGTTTCTTATATTGGCCACCATCTCTAGAGCATAACGAGACAACTACGTAAACTTATTGTTGTACTACTGTATGCTCATAGAATCATGTTTCATATTGTGGAACTCCCTCATCTTAGCCTCCTTTAGCTCTCGAGGAAAGAAACGACCCATAAAAAAATTCTCAAAAATAATTCAGCCTGGAGGCGATGCATCTCCACCTCTAGTCTACTTCCACTGATCAAACCAAATTCATGCAACATCATTAAGTTGATAAGAGGAAAGCTCAACATTTATTGTATTGCCAACATGCATCACTTGGATATCTTCTGAACTTTATCTGTAAAAATTTCCAGATCCTCATTAAGCTTTCACCTAGTATACCTTGGTCGATTCAGCCTAAGAAACTAACGTAACCTGGAAGTGTATAAAACATCTTGACAATATGCCAGTCTTGCTCTTTACAGTCAACCTTAGCTATCATAGCCTAAGCCAATATCTGGATAGCATTACGAAACTCAACATTAGTGACATCAACATGAGGTGGTTGTATAAAAGGTGCATTGGGACTTCTTGGTCCAATTAGCACTGGTGGTTCGTGAGGATTTTCATTCCTTCTAAAGGAACGTCCTTCATTCTTAGTTTGCATCTGACGACCTATATATCTTCTTGTAGGCATTGCATAAGCACAAATTAGAGGAAATAAATAGAGTTTAACTTTATCACATGAACAAGATTAAGAAACAAGGAAATTATATCTCAAAAATCCTATAGCCTCCCCCTTATAAGGGTGGCACGTTTCACACCCATAAAAACGACTCCATTGGATGTGGCTTTCCAGACATCATAGAACGCTTGAACCTAGAACTCTGATATCAAGTTTGTCATAACCCAAGTCTACACCCGAACAGAGAAACGGTACTCAAAACCATGAGAGGACCCAATCTAACCCTTGACATAACATATCAAAGCATATCATATGATACTAATGCGGAAGCCAAAACATATACTTAATAAGTCTTAATATGGAAATCAAGAAATCCATGATGACTGAATAACTAATGTCTGAAATAAGCTTCTTACATTTACACAAAAGAAATAAGTTTGACGAGACATGGCCCCTAGTTTTCTTAAACCAAATAAAAAAATAAAGAACTAAACTTTGACTAACAACTAATCTAGGAAGTTCCTAAATAAGAAGGACTCACCAACTGCTAGCTTGAACTGGTGCAACCTCACTAGCCACAAGTCTGAGTACAGGCGCCGAAATCTACATTATAAAAGGATGCAACGCGGAGAAAAGTATGTGTCAGTACGTGGAATATAATAAGTAAGTAAGGGGAACTATCATAATAGTAAAATGGCATAACAAAGATAGTAAAATAAGGTTCCCAAAATCATATACATAGCGGAAGAGTTAAAGATAAAATAGTTGAAGTTCATGTCTAAAAACCATTCACAATCTTCCTTCCGAAGCATATATAGAGATGAGTATATTTCAATAGTCTTTCATAATCCTAGTTCTAAATAATATGCTTAAAGTGAATCAAATAGAGTTAAGAGCATATCGTAAGAAAAATGCATAAACAAGGGACTTTCTTGTAACCAACATACACCACGTGAGCTCATGATATCTAACCGCTAACCTAGTTGGGAGAGCTGCCATGTGTAAATCTCCACTAATGTGAGAACATTTGGAATGAGATCATGTAGGGCTTGTCATTGGCTTGTAATGTAGGCCTAGGGATAGGTAGGATATTTTTTTGGAAGAACAGTGACTTAATTCGTCCTTGAGCGGCACAACTAATTTGTGTTTTTGACGATTCATACACCTTTGGTGTTTGATCCTCTTAGATGTTCTTTCCTCTGTTTCGACTTCTTTTGAATTCTCATTTGTTGAAGCTTTTTTTTTTCACCGCATTCCTTCGTTAAGACTTCTTTTGAATCCTTATTTCTCATAGATGTTCCTTATTCAACCCTTTCTTTTGAAGTTTTATCCTTTTTGTTGGAGTATTTTCCTTCTGTCATTCACTAACCTTGTGGGGTGTTTTTTTCTTTCTTTATTTCTTTCAAATTTCCTTTTTCTTTGTTTTTCATTTATTTAGAAGTTGTTTTTGCTTCCTTGACTTTGAGAAACTTTATGTCTTTTGCCTTTGGAAACTTCAAACTTGGATCTTCTCTTATAATTTGCACATCTTTGGTGCGCTCAAGAATGTTAGGACAAGAGAGGGATAATGCATGTAAGCACTGAGAAGGAGAATGACTAAGATGTGTTATCCAAATAAAAGGTGTCAAGACCCGAGCTTAAATCCCGAACGTGGCTGGCACTCAAAACAATTGTTGGTCCCCAAGCGAACACTCATCCTGGTTGAGTACAAGCGAAAGACTAACTCAAGCATACATAGGCTTAAACCTGAATTAAATTCATGGATTTCAAATACTCAACCTTTTAAAAAGGTCAGTACAATACTCAAAAGAAAGTGATTATAGAAAACTCCTCAACTCTGTCTATCTATGAAGCCTCTATTACTCAAGATGGATGTAGGGACAAGACCCACGACATCTCAAGACAACTGACTAGAAAGTTAATGTGGAGACCTCTGGAGTACTAAGAGGTTCATCAAAGCTAACTGGAGTGTAGAGTGATATCAACGAAGCGCCTGTTGATAATCCTTAACACTTGTATCTACATCATAAAAGGATGCAGGTCGAATTACATCAGTACATGGAATGTACGAGTATGTAATATGGCTGAGTAAACAAATGACTGAACTAAATGACTGAAACAAACTCAACTGAATCAATACATAAAAATGAAGTGAAAACCATTTAATCTTTACAATAAAATATACAATGAAACCAACATGAAAATAATGTACTTTAATTGTGGGAAGTATCTCTAACCGACAACCATTACCATGAACCTAACAAAGACACAACGTTTCGCATCACGTTGCCAAGGTCATCATATACTTTTCGGGGTATAGGATGATATCATGACTAGGGATCCATCTAATTGGCCTTCTTAGAGGCAGTCAAGAGTCGCATGAAGAATCAATGCTATCATATCCTACTCTGGCTACGTAGTTCTATAGGATTCTGAATCACAAAAGACTCAAACCCAACTCGGTGCTCTATACTACTCCCAAAATAATTAATATAATTTTTTGCTCAATTCACCCATTACAAAGAATAGACTTCTTACATTACTTGAAATACTTTTCAAAATATGAGATGTGTTTACCTTCTTGAAATATGCAGTTATGAACTTATCTTTCAAGTCCAATAATTAGCATAGGTACATATGTATATGTATATATACAAATAAAATACTATTAGAAACTCTTAAGTCTTTATGAAATAGAACCTTTAAAAAAAATTCTCAAAACTCATCTTTACTTTCTCAAAAACTTAGTTTAAAACTCAAGTGTTGGCTTTGAAAAACTTCGCAAGGTTTATAACTCAAAATAGGGTCCTACTGAATTATAGACATGAACAAAAGAATAGAATTTCAAAAGAATGAAGAAATCAACTTAGCTCAAGAATACTCAAATCTAGGGGTAAAATCCTGGATTTCTCTTTCACTGATTTTAAAGTATATATAGGGTGTGAGGACGAAGTAGTCTAACACTGTGATAGTCTTACATACCTGGAAGAACAAGGTTCTTGAAGAAACTTGAAGAAGAACATGATTAGAAGCCTTGAAACCCTAGCTTGAAGGAGAAAAATCAAGAAAACATTTCTTGAGATTCTTGAATTAGTTTCTTGAAATCTCTATGGACAAGAATTATGATTTTTATTAGTGATTCATAATTGTATGGAGGAATGTGAGTTTAAAAGAATGAAATTCTTGGAGAAAGACTTAACCTAAAAAAGAATCTTGAAAAAGATTAAAAGAATCTTGAATGGAGTCTTCTAATTTGATTTTTCTCTAGGGTTTGAGAGAGAAGAGAATGATAGATTAAAAGATAAAAATTTGATTATTTTGAGACTTATATTAATCAAGAAATTTGTTTAGGGTTTTCTTGGAGGTTAAAAGTTGAAAACAACCTTTTTTTAATGTTTTCCCATCGGCTAATTCGTCACTGGACTGTATCAGCTATTAAAATGGTCATAAAGTTTTACTCAGAAATTGGATTGACGCGAAATTGGAGGCGTTGCAAAGTAGAGTCAAATACCTTTAATTTGATAGGTTATATATAACACCCGAAAAACTAGTTGGCTATACTAGGGTTATTCATAAGGGTTCTAGAGTTTGACATGAGGGTTCGAATCGTAAAATGACTTCTCGTACTTAGAATGAGGGACTTAGGGGTTAAACGTCAGGGTACGACTCCCCAAGGACGAACCAAGGGGTCCTTGAGGAGGACCCAAGGACTGCCCCAAAAATTTGTTCGAAAGCAGCTTCCTCTATTTTTGCGAGCCCCAGTACCTATCATGGACCCACTCACGGTTCGTGGGTCGGGATCTCGTGGGTTGGGCAGTGCACTCCTTCAGTTGTTTTAAGTTGAGGACTTAGGGGTCATTCCATAATTATTTAGGGTTAAGTGGTGTCATTTTATTAGTATTTAGACCACCTATAAAAAAAACTAATAGAACCCTAAATACATTGATCCTAGACATTATTTTCAATTCACCAAAGAACCCAATTCCCTCCCAAAAATCATCTCTCTAGAAACTCAAGGAAGAAGAAGAAGAAAGGTGAGGCTAGGGTTGAAGAATCAAGATTTTCTTCTCAAATTCGAGGTAATGCTTCATCAAGGTATGGTATCTCTTCCTCTATGGGTAGCCTTCACCCATAGAGCCCCTTCAAAACCCCCAATTTCAAAGCTAGAAAACCCAAAAGTTAGGGTTTGAATTCAATATCATGGATTCCTTTCAAATTATTTTTTAAAGGTTGAATTATATTTCTTATGGATATATTGATGGTTTTACATGATTTTAAGTTGAATTCCTCAACAATCCATTAATTACTCTATTTTCTCAAATTGGATCTTAATGTGTGGGTATTGATTGATGTTAGTAGAATGTTATAGAATTATGTATGTAATGAATTGATTACTTGAATTATGTTATTATCCATGTCTAATGTAGCAATTCTGGATGTGTGATGAATCATGATCTATGGTCCATGAAGGGAAATTTATGAGAATTATACATGATTATGAGATTTTTGTAAATGCTTCATGGACACTTTGAGAGTAAAGTGATAATGACTATAATGTAATTGTGGTGTTGTTGAAAGGCTATTCTCAATTATACACTTGTGAATGAATATGAAATATTGTGACAGCCTTTTCTCACCTAAATGAATCAGTAGGTTAAAACCACCCTTTCATGTGTAATTAAAGAACTATCTTGATTGATATACCTTGAATCGGTAGGCCAATGACATCCCTTTTATGAGTGACTAATCAAGAATTCTAAGGCTTGTCTGGAATCGGTAGGCCAATGGCATCCCTTTCATGAGGAGTCAATGAGCTATCTTAATAATGTACCTTGAATCAGTAAGCCAATGGCATCCCTTTCATGTAATGATGTACTTTGAATCGGTAGGCTAAGGGAACCTTTTCATGAGTAATTATATTAATATAAAAATTAACTACTTCTTGGGGATCTAATGCTTAGCACCGAGTGGATGATGTGAGGTGGAAGCTCTCCATATGTATGGCCGGGTTTCTAGTAACAACTTCCTTATCATATAACTATGTGCCCACATAGGTCTTTAGCTAGTGGATCCACCTAAAAGCTAATACATGTTAGTTCTACCTAAGGAAACTAGGACAACCCCTTTTCAATGTGAGGTAGACACCGGATTCCATGATTTACTCACATGGTCTATGTCGGTTAAGGCTAATTCCCACTATGAAAAAAGAATGATTATGAACTATGGCTTCTCAAGAATGCACTAGTTAGTGTGGGTGGGGGTATGGGACTTCATCCATGCTTTCCACAGTAGACTTTGAGAGTAGTTATGATGTGTTCCTTTTATGTTATGAATGTTTATGAAATGATGTATGCTTAATGTGGATTATTTCTATGAGTTGCTTTCCTTGATATGATTTACTAACTGTGAAGGTTTCCTTCTCTATAAATATGAACAAATGATGAGATCAAATGGTGGTAATTATGATTATGGTGGCCTAAAAGTGGTACTTAATATAGATGGGATTATGAGATCTTATCTATGCATTGCACAAGTATAACTTAGGGTTACTTATGAGATGGTTCTATTATGCTATGATGGTATATATGTTGAAAATGCTTACGACTTCTATTTTATGCTAATGTGCATGATGATTTTCAAACTTGGTAAAGTGTATGCTTTTTAACCAAAACTTTTCTTTTTAGCATATTTTAAAGGTTTTTATGCATTGTTAACATACTTTGTGCATTTTTGTACTAACCCATATTTTTCTACATTTTCCCCAAGTGTAGGGATTGCACTCAATTTGATTCCCCCTCGAGGCTAGAGCTTGGAATTGATCATTCTCCTTGCTAGTTGGTGAGTTCTCATGATTCGAGGATGGATATCTTCATTTAGTAGTTTTATTCTATTATTTCATTTTCAAACTATGATGTAAGGGTTGTGTCCCTATTTGATTCAAAGTTTGTATTAGATGGATAATTGAGACAAGTTAGACTTCCACTTGCTTTTATAAAAGACTTTGATTGTATGGATAACGTTTTAAATTCCGCATAATTTCTTTTACCTTATGTTATGATATGCTAAGGGGCTTGTATGAGACCTTTCGGGGTTTAGTACGCCCTGTCACATCAAAGAGGTACTCCTGGGTCGTGACAAACTTGGTAATCAGATCACAAGGTTTAGAATGATTTTACGATGATGTCTCATAAGCCACATCTAGTAGAGTCTTGTTCATAATGTGAAGCAAGCCGCATTTATGAATGAGATGCTATAAGATGTTTAGGACACCAAACTTCTTGCATTACTCTTAAGTCATGCGATAGAGTTTAAACTCTATAAAGTCCCTCTCCTAATCCGTATTTTTTGTCTTCAAGATATGAATACATGAAGGCTAAGGCAAGAAGAATGGAGGGTGGCAATGTTATTGAAGAAGCTCCTCAAGTGAATAAAGCTCTTCAAGCTAATCAAGCTTCGGTTAACCCTTCGGCTATGTCGGATATGGAGGTTAGGCTGGCTTTTCTAATGTTGACCCAGGCCATGACAACTCAAGCCCAAGCCATGACGGCCCAAGATAATAGAAATGTGAACGCTAATATGAATTTCGCGGATTCTAGATTATGGGATTTTGCTAGAATGAACCCTCATGTGTTTCTTGGTTCCAAAGTGGGAGAGGATCCTCAAGAATTTTCGGAAGAGGCTTATAAGATAATTGATTCCATGGGGGTGACTTCGGTAGAAAAATTAGAGCTAGCCGCTTACCAATTAAAGGATATTGCTCAAGTTTGGTATACTCAATGAAAGAGAAATAGGTCAGTTGGAGCGGATCCCATTTATTGGGAGGTGTTTAAGACAACATTTCTTGATAGGTTCTTTCCCCGAGAGTTGAGGGAAGCTAAGGTGCAAGAATTCATTACCCTTAGGCAAGGTAGCATGAGCGTTAAGGAGTATGCCTTGAAATTCACCCAACGATGCAAATATACTCCATCCATGGTGGCGGATCTGAGGGATGAGATGAGTAGGTTTTTGACCGGTGTGTCCGACTTGGTTGAAGAAGAATGTCGTAGCGAAATGCTCCATGATAATATGGATATCTCTAGGCTTTTGGTGTACGCTTGACAAATTGAGGAGTCAAAACTTAAGAGAAAGAATAGAGAGGTAAAGAGAGCTAGGTCCGATGAACAAGGTCAACCAAGGTTCAAAAAGAGGTCCTTTAATCAAGATTTTTCCAATCCTAGGTTTAACCAACAGAAAGGTAGTGAGTCTCCATTACCTAATCCTACTTGTACCAAATGTGGAAAGAAGCACCATGGTAGGTGCCTATCCAGTACGGACGGTTGCTTTGGTTGAGGCAAGAGTGATCATCAAGTGAAGATTTGTTCTACATTCACGGAAAAAGGGAGAGAGGCCAAGTAAGCTCCTCCTGGTGGTACGGAACCCAATGCTCCAAATTATGGTCACTTCTATGCATTCCGGTCTAGAAAGGACCAAGAATTTTCTCTGGATAAAGGTACCGGTATGTTGATAGTTCCCTATACATGCAAATGTTTTATTAGATCCCTATGCTACTTTTTAGACTTTGATGTTAGCCTTGGTTGTGATTGTTTGAAATAAATGGTACTTGAGATTTTAGTAGGGGGCTTACTCCCAAGGGGGAGATGGTATGCTTAGATAGCAAAATTGTTGATAGTCCCGATATCTTCATGTCTTTCTTCTATTCATATTCTAGCTTGAGGTAATGAGTTCCTTGTGACTTGTTTTATCTTTTGCAGTCATGTGTATTTTAGAAATTTCCATGATCTCCTTATGTTATCCATGTTCTTGATGGAATTCATGTTTAGTGAGAAAATGAGTTTTTATGATTTGTGTGTTACTCATGTTGTTGTGCATATAGTATGATTTGCCTATTTAACTATATGAGATGATTGATGAACATTCTTTAGTATGCTTTTGAGGGTAATTGCATCATTTGCTTCATGATATTGTGGTGAGCATGCTTTGAGTTGGAGAAGGTAGTCCCTCCTATGAATGTTGAAGTTTTCATGCATAATGGGTTGTTAGATGTAGTTCCTACTTCCTTGTGTTTCATTGATCATGTTGAGATGGAGTTGATGTTTCCTCTTTTGAATTGTGCATCATTTTGATGTTTCATACATGATGGGCTATTAGTCTAGAGTTGTTTCCTTTAAGAAGTGTGTAGAATCGTCATTCGAGGACGAATGTTCCCAAGAGGGAGATATTATAACACCCGGAAAACTAGTAGACTAAAGTAGGGATTTTCTTAAGGGTTTTAGAGATTGACGTGAGGGTTAGAATCATAAAATGACTTCCCGTACTTAGAATGAGGGGTTTAGGGGTTAAAAGTCAAGGTATGACTCACCAAGGACCAACCAAGAGGTCCTTGAGGAGGACCCTAGGACTGTTGATGCTTATCGTGACCAACGACACTATCCTACGGTATAGTGTCTAGGATTGTCGATAATATAGTAACCGAACCAAGGGTTGGGGTCATTTCCCAAGGGAGCGGTTTTGAGAATCAATAGCCAATTAGAATTTCGTTTGAATTAGTCGTAGCTAAAAACATTTGCGATAAAATACATTGTAAATTAAAGGGGGTGACACAGAAGTGTCAAATATCAAAAAGGGTTTTGTAACAAGTGATAAAACAACAAAATAAACAAGAAAATTAAGTATGGGGAAGGTTCTTGAGATGTGACCGCAATACAAGTTGAGATAAATCGGTGGGTACATGCTTTAAATAGGAAATTTGGAAGACTAAGCTTTAAATGGAAATAAGTTCCCTCTCGGGCAACCTACCCCGTTTCAAATGCATTTCTCTCGGACACCCATTTGACACATGAAGACCAGCCTACACCTTACCCCACTCACTCTCTCGAGCTGAGTGTTAGGATATGGGACTAGGGCTCACCTTCTCGGGCTGAACCTCATGTCGACCGACTCCTTAGGCCATCAGTCTAGTGGTTTTGGTTTCGCGACCTCCCTCTCAGGCAAGCCGAAAACACATAGGTGGCTTTGTATTTGCAACTACAAACCCTTTAGATTAACCCACAACCACTAGGTGAAATCACCATTAAAATACATCTAACCTATCAGCAAGCAAGACCCAACAAGAATATCACCCATATTTGTTATATCACACCCCAAAAATGGGGGTGTTTTAGCCACACATCAAGTAATAAGAAATTATACCTAACATGATAAAGAAATCAACTGGGTATAAGAAATTAAACCTTGAATTAAGCTACAGAAGAAGAATAAAGAAGACCCACTTTCAACTTGGGGAAGATGAACTCCTTTCTTCAAGTCTCCACAAAACCCTCACCAAACTTGAGAGAAAAATACTATAGACTAATAATAATTTTTAGTCTAAAATTGTTCTCTACTAAGACTACAACTCTAACTAGTATTTATAGTTTTCACAGATTGTGGTGCGGAGGATCGTTCGGTGACATTAGTCGAGATCGCCGATGAACTCGGCAATCCTCCCTTTAATCAGCTCATCGCCTTCAGTGTCTTGCCTTCAGCATCCTTATATTCTAGATCATTGGGCGGTACAGTATTGCTTCACAGAACTAATCGGTGACTCACTGACTGCTTCTTTCCTCTCCTTTAGATCCACTTCCTTCAGGGCTTCGCGTACTGGAACAAACGACGGTGCATGTCAATTCGGTGACTCACCAAGTTGGACTCAGCGATCCGCAGACTTTCATTTCTTGTTATTTTCAGCCCTTTTTGCTCCGTTTTGCGCCTAAGTGTCCATGCTTCAAGTAAAACTTCAAATACCTGAAACTTAAGCATTTTAATCAATTATTGAGATAAAACAAGCATTCGATGATACTATTTCTATTAAAATAAAGCCCTAAATGAGTCCAATTCGTGGCCTCATCAACACCCCCAACTTAAATTTTTGCTTGTCCTCAAGCAAACTCAAATTCAGTAGTTCAAATAGGGTGCCTCAAACAGTGCTACACAAGACTAAATCATGAATGCACACAACAAGACTCAATCTACTTATGCAAGGATCACTTGTGTACTCAAAGATTCAAATTGTGACACACCATTACCAAAGATTCTCATGCTCGCAATACTTGCTACTTGTGCAAGTTCAAGCTCAACAAAAGTATCTAAATGCCCTCACGTAAAGAATAATTCCATATTCACACATAGATATGAGTCAATTTAAGATTAAGAACCAGATACAACGCTCACACTCAGAAACAGGAACATAATGCATGTTTTAACCCATAGGTTTGCCCTTATTTTCCAATTGACTTTCGATCCAGCTTACTCAAGATCAAAAAGGTCTTTCTAAGACTTGTAATGGGGCTAAGTGCAAAGGTATGGTCATTTAGGCTCAGTGACTTTTTCCTCATGAGTTGTGGCATTCTCAAGGCATTCCCTTCTTTTCCTTTATCAATTATTTTTCTAGTGCTTCTAAGTCACCTTTTTTTTTTCTCCTCCATGAATTGCTTGAAATCTGATTCCCTTCGAAATTTATTCCACATTTCTTTTTTTCTTTTTTTTTCTTTTTTTGAATTGAATTGAATTGAAGGGATTCCATTTTTATGCAATACCATGGGTTATGGGGGACTTTTCTTGCACTTCTTGACTTCTATTTTTCTCTTTCACCACACCCCCAACTTAGGGTTTTAGCCTAAGTTGGCTATTCGCTAAACCACAACTCAAGAGGATTGTAGGTAGTGGTTCAAGTAAGGTCTAGGGTTCATCAAGGTTCTTCCAAAGAAAGGTAAGGCTCAAAGGGAGTTCAAAAGAGTTTCACACGCTCACAGGTAGGCCACAAAAAATGGTATATGTTAAATTGGTTTACACTCTTCAAAAGTTGCCTAAGATCATCTTAAGAGTACACCTTTCTAAATCTGTCATACTAACGGGGCAAAATTCTATGTTTATTCATGCATGGTTCAAAGTAAGCTAATCACACAAGGTATCGATACTACAGTCAAACAAGACTAGACACGTTCGCTAGCATGTAACGGTCCTCACAAGAAAATCAATTTGATAAATGGCTAGTCACAACGAGATGCAAAGAGTGCACATATTGTCTATGCAACTTATTTTGGCCTTGTCGTAGCCGTGCATTCATTTTAGTTCAATTGGGAGCACTATTCAAGTCATCGATATTGATCAAAATCGAACTCAATTTTTTTTGCAAAAGAACAGCCACTTTCAACACAAGAGGTGGAGAAATTTTTTTGGAAGGATCAAAATTATTTTTAATTAGAACAACAGGAGGCATGAACATCCATAAAAACTCATTATTTAAAACACAAATTAAAGCAAACAACCCAAATATATACAGAACAAAACATGAATGTCAACACAACAGGTGTGGGCCTCACCCCACCACAAATAAAAAGCGTTTGTCCTCAAATAAAAGTAATAAGTATCGAAAAGTATATGCTAGTAATTAAGAGAGAAGGGTAGAGAAAGGTCATGTCTACGCTGTTTCTCTATCTGTTGGGGCATCAGTGCCCGGTGCATCTTTCTGAACAGTGCCAGATCCACTAGGAGTAGCCACAGATATACTAGCAGTGCCGGATCTACTAGGAGCCGGTGTGGATGTCTCAACCTGCATTGACTGAGTTGTTGACTGCACAACTATCTCCTCGAGATTCGGCAAGTCTCTAAAAATGATGTCCTCTTGGCTTTCGGGTACTACCTCATCGTGCACTGCTATCTGCTTCTCATCAATCTCCATCTCCGACTCTGCATGCCTTGCATCATCCCTCTGCATATCTCCCATTTTAGCCGGAGGATTTCCAGAGATGTTAGGAGTATCCTTGTTATCTACTCTCCACATCACAGCTATGAAATTGGTGGCCTTTAAATAGGTTACGTCCATCTTCAGCTCAGCTATTTTGACTTTTAGTGCTGAGACCTCGAAAGTATCCCCTTGTCTGTTCTCACAAGTAGTGACTCTGGCATTTATATCATCAAAAGTGGTTCTGACGGGGCCTAGTGCGGTCAAGATGGCACTATCAATCATCTCTGGGACTGATCTTTCTAATCTGGTCGATCTTACGTCTGCTGAATAGGCCAGCTGCCCCATCTTTAGGATCATAGCCTGGGTAATCTTGGCAGGCTGGGAGGAGGATGAAGCACTTGGTACCTGTGAGGAAGAGTAAGGAGCAGATGTACCTGAGGGCTCAGAGGTTGAAGTGCAGGGAGGTGCTCCCGCTGGTAGTGATTCAACGTTGACCTCTAGTGAAGTGTCAGCTGGTGCGGCTCTCCTCCTGTCAGCCTCCTCTCGTGTGAATTCGGCCTCTATGCGCCGAATGTCGGTGGAGGAAGATGGGGTGACCTCAATATCACTAGCAGAATCACGGGGTACTCTGGCACCCCGGCATAACTTACTGATAAGAACTGGGAATGGCAATGATGTTTGCATATGTTTGGCCCTCACAACCATCTCTTATGAAATTAACAATCCCAGGTAGAGTCGCCTCTTAGACGTAATAGACCTAAGGTAAGCTACCTTTTGATGACGCAGAATAGACTCGTTCTGGGATGGCATGATAGTCCTGCTAATGAAGCAAAACCAATACTGGGAGGCGATGTTCATATCTCTCTTCTCAATGGGGGCTCCCGCGTCGATCCACCTCGGGGTGGTGTCAGAGATCATCGGAGCTAACCAGCCCTTCAAATCATCGAGAGATGTAGCAATAGGCAAACCCTGGTAGGGAAGTATCGAGTGCAGCGGTCGTCCCAATACAACATTTATGTGTTCGCTGTGACACTCTACTTCATTTCCTCTCACCATGATTGACTTCACTAGTTGGAAATCACTAGCCTTTTTCCTAATTTTCGGGACCAATTCCCCGTAGGATAAGTACAATTCGTGAACCCAGGAAGGTATGTAAGTGTCCCGTGGCCTCGTGAACTGCTCAAACTCATGATACCTGAGCGTATCAAGTACCTCAGCATGCTTACCTTCGAGGCCTTCCACAGATAGAATTTTTTCTTAGAGAATGGTGCGTAAGCCATCTCCTTTCAATCTGTTCAGCAATCTTGGTGGAGATAAAACTTCGAGAGGTGCAAGAGCCACGGGAGGTGGTGTTTGGGTTGGCACTGGTTCAATATTGGGCAAAGTGGCAGCTGAGGGGGTACTGGTGGCTGTGGACTGATACTTGGCACGGAGCGCTCTCCTTCGGTCAATCAGAGGTAGTTTAGCCTCTGAGTCAACAAAATCTGGATCAATAACTACTATTTTCTTTGCGCTTTTTCCTTTTCCTTTTATCTCCCGGTGGGAGATCTTGCTTCATTTTCTGTGAAGGACGTGATCCACCTTCATTTATTGTAATGCTCTTTATTGTTTTCTGAGGGGCCTCGTTTAGGTTGGTGCATACCATTTCTGCAAAAGATCCAAAAGAAACTCAAATGCAAGCACAGAAAAGTTATTGCAGACAAGCTCATCGATCAAATCGGCGAGTCATCGAATCTCTTGGGCGAACCAAAATGTGCTCGCCGAATAGATTGGTTTAACAATAAAAAGAAATCAACAATAGGTAGGATCATTCAGCGAATTGCCAACTACTTTTGGCGAGCAGAATGTGTCTGCCTAAAGTTACAGTTAAACGGGGTTCCAGGGATGCAGATAAAGGGAGATTATAAAACTTTCGGTGAGTCGCGAACGTTACAGACTCAAACATCAGTCAAGGCGCCAAATCATCGGTGGGGTGGGAACATTAGGCGAACCGCCGAGTCTTTCAGCGAGCTCGACTTAGGTTGCCAATCGTCCAAACGTGCCTATTTTCAACCCGACATCTCGATTTCAATCTCACAATCCCCTAAGATTAAATCAAAGCATGCACTCATGAAATTAAATCAAGACCCGCGCTACCCATTACCTCGAGGTACTTAGACTTTTCCCGAATTCTCCAAATTATGCCTTTTTACAAAATCCGCTCTTAAGAGCGGTGTTACCCGTTCTTTCATCGAGCGATTTTAGTCATTTAGCGCACATATTGGCTACTTAGATCTCCCTCATTCGCCCTAACAACTAATATGCAACAACCCTATCACGATCGATAAATTCAAAGTGCAAACACTAAAGCATTCAACCATTTAAGCATTTTAGGCAAAGGTTACACATTGAAATCAGCATCATATCACCCTATTTCTATTAGAGAGGCCCAGCACATATCATCATGATACTATTAATGCAAGATGAGTGTAAAATTTTCAAAATTAAAATTGGGGTTTTTAGAGACTAACCTTTTATGCTGATCAAATAGCTTTTTGTAATGCTAGGCGGCAAAGAAATCCGAGTTTTGAGTATCATATAAAATGCTACTATTGTGTGAACTTGTGAAGCATCAAAGCGAAGGAAAGTGAATAGCTTTAAAAATTTGGCAGTCTTTGGCCATATATTAACCGTCCAGTTCCTAGCCTTTCGGCAAAGTTAGTCATGTCGCCGACCTCATCGGTGATGCGCCAAACGCTTACTTACCTCGCTGAGTTTTATAGGGCATCCCTTATTTTGGAGTCCCAGCGGCAGATTAAGTCAGAGTCACAGATAGATTCGACGACTCGCCCACTGGGTACTTGGCTCGCCATCTTGTACTACTCAACACCTTTCGCATTTTACCCTACAAAATCAGCACACCATTATTTCGAACAGATTAATTAAAAAAACATTAAAACATTGGGTTGCCTCCCAAGAAGCGCCTTATTTTACGTCATCGCACGACGTAAGTTCGGTCTCACTCTCCGTTACTGGGGTTAGCCCTAGTGTCACTAGGTGACCCCAATATGTCATTTTGGTGGATATGAGGTACTGCAAACCTCACGAATGACCTGATCAACTGGATTGATCTAGAGTGAGATCCAATTATTTGATTCAACACTTCAACATTCTCCTTCATTTCCTCCAACACTCGATCCTGATCGATAACCTTTAGGAGAATGCGTTGAAGTGTATCCTCGACACGATTTTCTCTCCCATCTCCGGACTTCCTCCGCTCATGAGGGGGTATATACCTCTCCTTGTTGTTGCATTGGAATTCCACCTCTGAGAGTTTGGTGGCCAGTTCGTTTAGGTGAGATGCCAGTGCAGTCAGCGTGAGGTCTTTTTGGACTCCTTGGCTCGATTCCACCAACTTGCCACTACTTTGCTGAACCATGTTCATCTAAGTGGATAACTCAACGAAAAAAATTGAAAGTAAAGTTAGTGAACTACGACTAAGAAGAACAAAAATTCTACTAATCTAAAAAATTTCAAATAACACCACTCCTCGGCAGCGGTGCCATTTTGATGCTTATCATGACCAACGACACTATCCTACGGTTTGAGTGTCTACGATCATCGATAATATAGTAACCCAACTAAGGGTTGGGGTCATGTCCAAGGGGAGCGGTTTTGAGAATCAATAGCCAATTAGAATTTCGTTTGAATTAGTCGTAGCTCAAAACATTTGCGATAAAATACATTGTAAATTAAAGGAGGGGACACAGAAGTGTCAAATATCAAAAGGGGTTTTGTAATAAGTGATAAAACAACAAAATAAACAAGAAAATTAAGTATGGGGAAGGTTCTTGGGATGTGACCGCAATACATGTTGAGATAAATCCTTGAGTACATGCTTTTAATAGGAAATTTGCAAGACAATAGTGACTAGGCTAAGCTTTAAATGGAAACAAGTTCCCTCTCGGGCAACTTACCCCGTTTCAAATGTGTTCCTCTCGAACACCCATTTGCCACATGAAGACCAGCCTACGACTTACCCCACTAACTCTTTGGAGCTGAGTGTTAGGATATGGGACTAGGGCTCACCCTCTCGGGCGGAACTTCATGTCGATCGACTCCTTAGGCCATCAGTCTAGTGGTTTTGGTTTCGCGACCTCCCTCTCGAGCAAGCCGAAAACACATGAGTGGCTTTGTATTTGCAACAACAAACCCTTTAGATTAAACCACAACCACTAGGTGAAATCACCATTAAAATACATCTAACTTATCAGCAAGCAAGACCAAACAAGAATAACAACCCATACTTGCTAAATCACACCCCAAGAATGGGGTTTTTAGCCACACATCAAGAAATAAGAAATTATACCTAACATGATAGAGAAATAAATTGGGTATAAGAAATTAAACCTTGAATTAAGCTACGGAAGAAGAATAAAAAAGACCCACTTCCAACTTGGGGAAGATGAACTCCTTTCTTCAAGTCTCCACAAAACCCTCACCAAACTTGAGAGAAAAATACTATAGACTAATAATAATTTTTACTCTAAAATTGTTCTCTACTAAGACTACAACTCTATCTAGTATTTATAGTTTTCACTGAATGTGCTGCGGAGGATTGTTTGGCGACATTGGTCGAGATTGTCGATAAACTCGGCGATCCACCCTTTAATCAGCTCATCGCCTTCAGTGTCTTGCCTTTAGGATCCTCATATTCTGGATCATTGGGCGGTATAGTACTGCTTCGCGGAACTAATCGGCGACTCGCCGACTGCTCCTTTCCTCGCCTTTTGATCCACTTCCTTCAAGGCTTCGCGTACTGGAACAAAGGGTGGTGCATGTCAATTCAGCGACTCACCAAGTTGGACTCGGCGATCCGCAGACTTTCATT
The DNA here is from genome assembly GCA_036553675.1 of Solanum okadae. NCBI lineage: Eukaryota > Viridiplantae > Streptophyta > Magnoliopsida > Solanales > Solanaceae > Solanum > Solanum okadae. Next base: position 14,279,100 of record CM071681.1, on the reverse strand, counting down.
TCTTGTTCTTTTCAGCCTTCTTTACTCCGTTTTATGCCTAAGTGTCCATGATTCCAGTAAAACTTCAAATAGCTGAAACTTAAGCATTTTCATCAGGTATTAAGATAAAACAAGCATTCGAGGATACTATTTCTATTAAAATAAAGCCCTAAATGAGTCCATTTTGTGGACTTATCAACTACCCCAAAAATTTGTCCAAAAGCAACCTCCAACGAAAGGCATCCACGAACCGTGGATGGAGCAACGCCCCGTGGGAAGGGGTCGTGGGTCAATGCCTTTGCTTACCCTATTTTTCCACGCCCCATTACCCATTCACAAAGGACTGGCACGGCCCGTGGATCCACTCACGGTCCGTGGGTCGGGGTCTCATGGGTTGGGTAGTGAACTCCTTAAGTTGTTTAAAGTTGGGGACTTAGGGATCATTCCATAATTAGTAGGGGGTTAAGTGGTGTCGTTTTATTAGTAATTAGACCACTAATATAAAAGTAATAGACCCTTAAATATATTTATCCTAGAAATTATTATCAATTCACGAAAGAACCCAATTCCCTCCCAAAAATCCTCTCTCTAGAAACCCAAGGCAGAAGAAGAAGAAGAAGAAGAAGAAAGGTGAGGCTAGGGTTGAAGAATCAAGCTTTTCTCCTCAAATTTGTGGTAATTCTTCATCAAGGTATGGTATCTCTTCATCTATGGGTAGCCTTCACCTATAGAGCCCCTTCAAAACCCCCAATTTCAAAGCTAGAAAACCCAAAAGTTAGGGTTTGAATTCAATATCATGGATTCCTTTCAAATTCATTTTTAAAGGTTGAATTATATTTCTTATGGATATATTAATGGTTTTACATGATTTTAAGTTGAATTCCTCAAGAATCCATTAATTACTCTATTTTCTCAAATTGGATCTTAAACTGTGGGTATTGATTGATGTTAGTAGAATGTTATAGAATTATGTATGTAATGAATTGATTACTTGAATTATGTTATTATACATGTCTAATGTAGCAATTCTGGATGTGTGATGAATCATGATCTATGGTCCTTGAAGGGAAATTTATGAGAATTATACGTGATTATGAGATTTATGTATATGCTTTATGGACACTTTGAGAGTAAAGTGATTATGACTATAATGTAATTGTGGTGTTGTTGAAAGGCTATTCTCAATTATACACTTGTGAATGAATGTGAAATATTGTGATAGACTCTTCTCACTTAAATGAATCGGTAGGCTAAAAGCACCCTTTTCATGTGTAATTAAATAACTATCTTGATTGATATACCTTGAATCGGTAGGCCAATGGAATCCCTTTCATGAGTGACTAATGAAGTATAATAAGGCTTGTCTTGAATCGGTAGGCAAATGGCATCCCTTTCAGGAGGAGTCAATGAGCTATCCTAATAATGTACCTTTAATTGGTAGGCCAATGGCATCCCTTTTATGTAATCATGTACTTTGAATCGGTAGGCTAAGGGAACCTTTTCATGAGTAATGATGTTAATATATAAATTAACTACTTCTTGGGATCTAATGCTTAGCAACTAGTGGATGATGTAAGGTGAAAGCTCTACCTATGTATGGTCGGGTATCTAGTTACAACTTCTTTATCCCATAACTATGTGCCCACATAGGTCTTTATCTACTAGATCCACCTAAAAGATAATACATATTAGTTCTACCTTAGGCAAGTAGGACAACCCCTTTTCGGTGTGGGGTAGACACCAGATTTCATGATTTGCTCACATGGTCTATATCGGTTAAGGATAATTCCCACTACGAACAAAGAATGATTATGAACTATGGATTCTCAAGAATGCACTACTTAGTGTGGGTGGGGGTATGGGACTTCATCCATGCATTGCACAGTAGACTTTGAGAGTAATTATAATGTGTTCCTTTTATGTTATGAATGTTTATGAAATAAAGTATGCTTAATGTGGATTGTTGCTATGCGTTGATTTCCTTGATATGATTTACTAAATGTGAAGGTTTCCTTGTCTATAAATATGAACAAAGGATGAGATCAAAGGGTGTTAAGTATGATTATGGTGGCCTAAAAGTGGTACTTAGTATAGATGGGATTATGGGATCTTATCTATGCATTGCACAAGATTGGAATTGATTCCCCTCGTGGCTAGAGCTTGGAATTGATCATTCTCCTTGCTAGTAGGTGAGTACTCATGCGTCGAGGACGGATATCTTCATTTAGTAGTTTCATTCTAGTATTTCACTTTCGAACTATGATGTAAGGGCTGTGTCCCTATTTGATTCAAAGATTGTATTAGATGGCTAATTGAGACAAGTTACACTACCTCTTGCTTTTATAAAAGACTTCGATTGTATCGATAAAGTTTTGAATTCTGCATCATTTCTTTTATCCTATGTTACGATATGCTAAGGGGCATGTATGAGACCTTTCGGGGTTGACCCCTTGTCACATCTAGGGGGTATTCCTGGGTCGTGACATTGTAGGCCACGTAACTCTTTATATTCTAAGAGATATGGTCGTTTAAAGTTCACCCAAGTAGAACCTTACATCAAAACTTAATCGATAAGGAAACTTTCAACTCTACTTTGTTCTAGGAGTTTCTATTGACCTTAATTGATATCCACAATCATTCACACACTAAAGAATTTAATTTGACACAAATGGAAAATTTAAGAATCACCCGATATGACCCTACAAGTAAATGAAGAATAGTTTGGGTCTTAACGTATAATTTTTTGGGGTATTACAATATCTCCCCCTTGGGATCATTTGTCCTCGAATGACGGCTGGTCTGAGAATGGAAAGGGGTTACTCTTACTATTTTCAAGTCTAACTTAGAATCACTATGTGTTTCACATAGGGTGATTATTCTGATCTAAATCATAAGATTTGGTACCTATACCTCTGTAGGAAATCTCATCCCAAGAACACTACCCCTTACCGCTACATTTAGCTAACCTTGATCTCATATCACGAAAAACCTAATGTATCACGCATTCATCCACATGCTACCAACACCACATTCAAGCCTAGTATTATAACCACTCCAAGAACTCCTACTAACTAACCCTTATAATATTTCTTCATTCTCTCGTCACTTCTACTAACTTAACTTTCATGCAGTATTACCAGGAAAATGACTTATTACTCATCGTAAAACCTTATCTCCTTCTTCCTTCACATTTATAACCTTAGATGGAATAAACACACCATCACTATCACAATAATAAATAGCAATCCTCTTTTCTATCCTTCACACAATTATTATCAACAACACCACTCTCAAAAACTAAAAAGGATTACTGAAAGCAGTTTAGGGCGAAATATCATAAGCACGATTCATTCGAGAATTCTGATATAAAAATATGCATGCCATAACATTATGTTGCTGCCATTGAGAGTAATTCATGAATTCATGAGACTTGGCATACTATGAGACATGAGTGCTTATATGAATAGGTTTATATCATGAGACTGATATCCATAACTTTATAGAGTAAGATTGAGATCAGTGGGCTAAAGTCTTTGCCCCTCATTCTGTGAACTGAGCATAGATATAAATTTTTCTGAAGTGTATGAGCATAGTTCATAGACACAATTCTGATATTAGGAATATCCACAAGATTTTGTAATAACTGAACTTGACGAATACGCAAGATTATGATTTGATTGATACATCACTTTAATTCTTCCTGAACACATTACTATATGATTCTCAACACTTAACTTAATTTTTCATCTTATCATCTCCCCCTTAGGTCTAAAACTGCCACTTGAAAACAATGGACATATTCCCTCATCTGCAAACTGGTCTACATTCCCTTTAATACTTGGAAAGGCTTATCTCATGGCTACGAGACTCTCCATAAGTAGGTACTTAGACTCCTTATAGGACCTCTTTCTAAGATGCTTCGATTAACCTCTTCTCATTGGCTTATAAGGCCGTTTCATTTAACTCTTAAGGAGAAAAAAAATAATGCTTCTCTCAACCTATTCCATATTGACAGATCAAATATACTATCTAGGCACGCATGGAAAATCATTAACATAATTGGAACCTCGTCTAATTACATACAATCTCAGTACACCTCTTAATGATCTTGTTACTCTTACAACTTAGCCATACTTTACTACCATCATCTAAAAGTTAGGATCTCTCACTTGTACCACTCATATTCATTGCAGCTAACATCTGAATTCCTCACCTACTTTATGTCAAGTCTACTAGATCAGATCTCAAAACTAACATCACCACCCTCATGTTGCCATTCTTTTTAACCATGACTCTCATCTCAAATTTAATCTTAATGTTTATTACTAATCCTGGATATTAGCATGATTGCTCGCTTACTCTACTAAGTTACAACTACTAGATAAAAAAAAATAAGAAACACACGCCTACTCTGACCTCATGAAAAATATTCATTCCTTATCTCTCATACTACATATTTACAATTTACCACCATACTTCCTTTCACAACTTAAGTATTGTTTACCCATTCGCTATACATCATTGCCTATTAGTTCTATAACCCTCTGAATATTATGGGTTCTCCCTTAAAAATCATAAGCCTAGCTTAGATCTATCACCTCATCAATACTCTACTCTTTTATTCAACACCTATACTTGGCCTTCACTAACACAATGTTCCATTGAAATAAACTCCCTTCTGGTTATAGTATACTCTAACTAATCCATACTAGTAACTCTTACTCTACCTTCTATCATGAAATCTACACAAACTCATCACTTCTTAGTCTACCTATAAGGGAAAACTTCTCATTAATAACTTACTGGGTGCATGCCTAAAATAACATAATTTCCCTCATCACTATCTTCCTTTCTTAGATTACACAACTAAGGTTCTGAATTTCATGCAAGGATTAATCCACAATGTTATGAAACTATGATAATCTGATTAAGGATACTATAATAGTTGATTCGCAACAATTATCTAAAGTTCTAGAAACCGTAGGTCTAAACAAGAGATAGAGAATCAAGAATCTGAATGAATTCAAGGGCCCTAGTGGATCAAAGAAATCCACTAGTGAAATTCCACATACCTGGTGATGAATTTCTTGGAGAAATCTTTCTATTTCGGAGCTAAAACTGATTAAAACTTGTTGTGTTCTTGGAGGGGGCTTGGTCGACTCTTTTCTCCTCTTTTGCTCTAAGTTTGATCAACTTTGGTGAATGAATCTCTTAGGGTAAGTTCTGATTTAGTTACTAGGCTTAAATTGCCCAAAACTACGTAATTTAGGGGTTAAACAACGTAGTTTAGGTGTCCAACACATAGGGGAAAAGACCAAAATGACCCTAACTTAAAAGTTGTCTGGGCCACCGATGGATCGTAGGTCGACTGATGTCCGTTTTGTCATTCGTTGATTGGCTATCAGAAAGGGGTGCTGAGGGTCATGATCCACGGACCGTGGTCCCACCTACGATCCGTAGGTCCCGTCGTGGGTCATGCCTCTTCTGAAAATTTTCTAGAAGAGTTGAGGTGACCAACCACGGACCCCACCTACGGTCCGTACGCGGTCTACGTTGGTGGCACCTACAACTTCTAAAAATCTACAATTTATCCTTTTTTCAATCTGGGGTGTTACAATAGAGCTTCACAAAAACGAGCATAACTTTTTACTATGAGCTTGGATTTTATAATAACACGGTGGAGTTTGAAAAAGGATTCAATTATCTTTAATTTGATAGGTCATGGGCCACCTAATTTAGTTTTTTTAAAATATATGACCATTTGAAGTTGACCCAAAAGCCATTTTCCTCTAAACAACTACTGACCCTCACTTAAGACAAGACCTACGGTCCGTAGGTCAAACCACATACCGTACTGTTCGGCCGTGAGTGGGAACAGAGATCCATAAGTCTGCAACCCAATGACGAGACCCCACCTACGGTCCATGGTCTGACACACGGTTCGTTGGTGGCTTCGATTTGTTCTGACACCTGATCTTGGAAAGGTGCATTTTTTCATTTTCTCGAATCAGAGGTGTTAAAATTATTATTCCCTTTTCGATGTCTCTTAAAATTGCTTGAACAACGAGTGTAGATATGAGACGTATGATAATGGACAATTCATTACATCACAAGAGGTAAATCCTTACTCCACTTTTTCTAATCTATGTTGAGCTACTATATTTTAGAAATCAATTCTTTAGATCTTTATGTTGTTTATGATTTCATTTTTCATTTATTTTATGGATGTTGGGTATCATGATGTATAATATATATATTATTTTCTCTATAAAAAGAATGCAATCATAGAATTCATATATGCTCATGACTTCAGATTAATCTTTGTACTTATGGTGAGTTATTACATACACATCACATAAATGTTCTTATTATTGTTGATTTCCATGTTGTTTACTGGTAAGATATTAATTTTTCTTATTCATATTACCCTTTTGTTTTTACACAAAAACCGAAGTCGAAGAATTGAATTTTAAGATTTAATGTCAGTGCAAGAAATGAAATATGCATATACATATATATTTCTATCTTTGGCTCCTTGCATACTCACTCGAACATAAATGAACGGAGGGAGGAGCACCAAATATTGCATTCTATATCTTGCTAAAAACTTGTGTATCTCTTTTTTTAATCTACTTTTGGGTACTAATATATTATTTAATTGTGTTACTGTTTCATATGATATTTTACATTTGATTGTAATAGTTATAATTAATTCCCACAAGTATCTTATAGTTCATTAAGTCCATTACATGAAAGAGTCTTCACACAATATTTTGGTGCTTAAAACCTACCTCATAGTTTAAATCAGTAGTTTACATATAAGCTACATGGAGTCTCCATTACATAGAATCACTTTTGCATCCTTCAAGAGCAGTGTAACTAAATATTGAATCTGCGACAATAAGGCTGTTGAAGAATCCAATGTGAAATTAATAGGGCAGTGTGACCAGACCTTGAATCTTCGACTATATGACTTCTAAAGAATACCATATCAAATAAACATCACAACACAACCTTGGAACAGTGTCAACTCCAAGATAATCAATACAAAAACTCCAAGCCTGAACCGAATTAAATCCCAAACTGTCAAACCGCACCTGATAGCCTAATCGTGAATCACTAGGGTCGTTGAAAAGGGGAGGTATGGATAGAAGGTCATCTGAACTGAGCTACTGCCTAACTAAGACTCATCTGAATCAAGCACATGCTCCTAAATATGCAAGTCTAAGGCAAGCACTAGTCTACTCCTAAACTAAGACCGAAAATGCGTTAACCATAATAAAAAAAGTACAAAACATGCCACAATGAAGGGATAATCGCGAACAAGAAGAACAACATGCTAGTAGCCTGAAAACCTGACAAAAGCTTAAAACTTGATATTAACAAACTAGGCATGATCCACTAGCTACAAAAGCCAAATTCACACAAATCAACATTTATTTACATTCTTAAGCTCAAACTTACAGACAAGAAGCCATAACCTACGTCAAAGCAAATCGAATGTGCTTCTAATTCACAATTCTAATAATTCTCTCTTCCGAACGGCCTACGAATGATACCACACTATCTAAGATAGAATAAAAATATTAACACAGTCATTTAGATACCAATCATATTAATCAGAGACAAACCAATATTTAAGTCAGTATGGGAATGTGGGACCCACCATAAGAATCAAAGAATTGATTATATCAAAAGGTCCATTTAAACTCCTCGAACTTGTATCCCAAAATGAGACACAATTCAGGGCACGAAACACACCTAAACACTATCACAACCCAAGGTAGCCCCTAGGCGTAACATAGCCTACGAGACCCCAAAAGGCCCCATACAAGCCACTTATCATACATCATACCATATAATAGAGTTTAAAAGATTTAAAAGACAGTTCCAACATATAAGAGTTTTATTGAGAAAAGCGGAAATCTAAACATTGTCTTAAAGCCATGTAGTACATAAGAGTTTATCGAGGCGTAGCTCATACATCAAGTTCAAAACTAAAATGGAAAGACATAATGAAATAAAGGCTTGGTCCTCAAAACTTGAGGCCTCACCAATATCCAATCTTCAACTACTAAGAGATCCTAGCCACGGAGGTACGAATCTGAATCGTCGGACCCTACAGTTTAGAATAAGAAATGTAGGCAAGAGTATGTGTTAGTAAAAAATGCACAAAGTATGATATACATGCATAAAAGTATGAAATCATGCTAAAAAGGACATTTCATGTGTTGGAATGTGTTTAAGACTTTCGAACTACCTAAGGAGTCCTAATTGAAAGATGAAAGAGTGATTCTATGTAATGGAGACTCCATGTAGCTTATATGTAAACTACTGATTTAAACATGAGGTAGGTTTTAAGCACCAAAATATTGTGTTAAGACTCTTTCATGTAATGGACTTACTGAACTATAAGAGACTTGTGGGAATTAATTATAACTATTACAATGGAATGAAAAATATCATATGAAACATTAACGCAAGTAAATAATATATTAGTACCCAAAAGTAGATTAAAAAAGAGATACACAACTTGTTAGCAAGATATAGAATGCAATATTTGGTGCTCCTTTTCCATTAATTTATGTTCAAGTGAGTTGTAAGGAGCTAAAGATAGAAATACAGATGTTTATGCATATTTCATGTCTTGCACTGACATTAAATCTTAAATTTCAATTCTTCGACTCCGGGTTTTGTGTAATAAATAAAAGGGTAATATGAATAAGAAAAATAAAAATCTTATCAGTAAACAACATGGAAATCAACAATAATAGGAGCATTTATGTGATGTGTATGTAATAACTCACCATAAGTACAAAGATTAATATGAAGTCATGAGCATGTATGAATTCTATGATTGCATTCTTTTTATTGAGAAAATAACATATATATTATTCATCCACTAGGTCCCTTGAATTCATTTAGATTCTTGATTCTCTATCTCTTGTTTAGACCTAGGGTGTCTAGAACTTTAGATAATTGTTGCGATTTAGCTGTTATAGTATCCTTATCATAGTTTCATAACATTGTGGATTAATCCTTGCATGAAGTTCAGAACCTTAGTTGTGTAGATCTCTTTAGTTCATGAATTACACTTGCTAGGTCAGTTTAAACAGTTATGCATGCCTCATATTTCAAATGTTTTATTAACAGTACTTAAATGTTGCATTCTCAGTTAGCATGTGAGAATATTGAGCTATCTAGTATATTTCATTTATGTTGTATTGCACACTACCCTCATAGTCCCAGAACTATGTGCCCCGTAGGTTTATAACCATATGACATCAACCATAGAAAAGAGAATTGGGGGTAATGAAAAAAAAGAAAAAAATGGGGGTAACAAAAAGAAAGAGTATTGAGGGTAATAAAAATAGAAAGATTTTTATAATAAGGGTTTTCAATAGAAGAGTCAAATTCAACAAAGTTATACTTCTTGGATTGGAGGAATCTTTTCTTGGATACAACAATCAGTTACTTATGAATTGCTGATACACACTACAATCCTCTCTTTTTTCGCTACCCCCAATTCTCTCTTCTATGGTTGATGTTATCGCTAAACAAATATTTTTAGCTTTCTATTGAAGAAGGTAGCGATTTCTGTCTATGTTGGACCAGTAATGATGATTCTTTTCTTATTTTGATTTTTATGACATATTTCGGTTGATCAAAATGAAATTGATTTTTTTTAGGTCAATGGATGCTAGAATTGTTTGCAAATCTATAATTTTCTTATGATTCTTGGTATTTATTCAAAATTTTGTGTTAAGAGAACCTGCTTTTTAGTTCTGTTTTGTTAATGAGTATTTCATTCTCTGAGCTAATAATCATACTTTGATTTTCTTTGTCTGTTAATGTGTATATTTTTTCTGCTATTTTTTCTAAAAGGGAAAAATTATACTAACAATTACCATATCTGCATTATAGGTTTGATCATCTGAACTAAACATGATAATTTTCTTCATAATAGTGAAGTGGATCTCTAGTAATTCAATTTCAAGAAAATCATCTGCTACAAATTGCGACGAAGAGGGGCAAGAAGATTTTCAACAAAGAAGAACTTGTAGAAGATTGGTGCTTTGAATATAAAGATGGAGGAGAGCTCATGATGTGTGACTATGGGTAACTCCTTTTGCTAAAAAAATCAATTTTATTTTTGGTATATTTTATGAAATAAACTAGAAACATGGTCATCATAAAATGTTTCCAAATGATGACCACTTTTCTAGTTTATTTCATCAAATATACCAAAAATAAAATTGATTTTTTAGAAAAAGGACTTGTCTATAGTCACAAATCATTAGCTCTCCTCCATCTTTACATTCAAAGCACCAATCTTCTGCAAGTTCTTCTTTGTGGAAAATCTTCTTTCCCCTCTTCGTCGCAATTGGTAGTAAATGAGTTTCTTGAAATTGAATTACCAGATCAAGAAACTTCCCATGTTTAGTTCAGATGATCAAAACTCAAATGCAAATATGACAATTGTTAATGTAATTTTTTCCCTTTTAGAAAAAATAGTAGAAAACATGTATACATTAACAAATAAAGAAAAACAAAGACTGATGATTAGCCCGCATAATGAAATACCCATTAACAAAACACAACAGAAAAGTAGGTTCTCTTAACACAAAATTTTAAAGAACTCTCAAGAATCATAACAAAATTATTGATTTTGACACACTTCTAGCACTCACTGACCTAAAAAAATATTATTTGATGCTTTGGGGACATAGCATCTTCTTAAGTATGGGGTGGAAGAATGAATTCCTAGTTTTTACTGTTTTATTGAGTCTTTTCTTTTTAGGATGGGTTCCTTGGCTTTTGTTTTTGGTTCTTTTTCTTAGGATAGTCCCTTTGAATCGAGTGTCTTTTATTTTTTTAGGAATAAGTTTTCTTTTAATTTTTTTTTAGAGAAAAGAAAAGACCCTTTTGAGTGGTGTGATAATTGTTATTTAGGCCTAATTTTTTAGTAGTACTTCTTGTGCATGCTTGATTGTTGTGACTTTGTATATAGCTTATTTTATTTTGTAGTTTGTTATGATCTTGTCTCTCTTAGAAATGGAATTGATCCATCTTGATTGATAATTGTGCCATGTGTGCTGAGAATATGCTTATTCCATGTTTTGCATCTTCGTCTAAAACTTGTCATGCATGTTATTGAAGCGAAATAAAAAGTGTTGCTTTGTTTAGGAGATGATAATAGGATTTCTTTGATTCGTCTTGTAAATTTTAGTCTTTTCAGATATTGTATCACTAGTTAGCCCTTTTGAGCCTATAGCCTTTTGTTGGAGAGATAACAAGAGTGATTCCCAAAACTAGAAAACAGTATAATGACTCTAACAAGCAACTAGTTAGGAAAAATTACAAAGCCAAGAAGCTACTTATGTGTAGCATTGGAATGGACGAATACGATCTGATCTCTTCGTGCAAATCAGCCAAAGAAATTTGAGATCTGCTGAGAACTACCTATGAGGGCACAAAAGAAACAAGGAAATCTAAGCTAGATTTCTTTACTGCTAAGTTCAAAAGTTTCACCATGAAAGAAGGTGAAGCTGTTCATGAAATGCCCACAAGATTCTCCACCATTACAGATGACCTCATGCTCCTTGAAGAACCAGTCCCCTTGTGCAGACAAGTCTCCAAGATTCTAGAAATTTCTCCCAGATCTTGGACAAATGGTTTTGCGACTGGCAATAAGACAAAGGAATCTGAAGAAATGACTCTATGTGCACTGTTTGAGCATCTTTAAGCTCATTAGATGCATATAAAAGGGAAGGGTCTCATTTTCAAAGGTGAAGACATGAGGCTAAATCTGACTGGTGATGTTGATCAGAAGGGAGATGTAAAAAGGGATAAATCACTAGCTTCTAAGGTGTCACAAAGTGAAATTTCTAAAATAGATGAGATCATGAAGAAAGAAAATCACAACAGTGCTACAAGCTCTAGTAACGTGTGTTGCAAGTGCGATCTACCAGGTCACTCCATTGGAAACTTTCCTACGCACAAAGCTGACCACATCGAATTTGTCAAGACTGAAGAAGGTAAATACAAAGAGGGGGACTAGGTCCGTGACAAGCTAAGCAGAAGAGAATCCTTTTTCCAGGCAGTGACGAAGGATATGGCTGCATAGGAAAATTCCTCAAGTGATTCAGATGATTCTGAGCACTCTAATGATGCTTTCATGGCAAAATCAGATGAAAAAGATGCTGATGAAAAGGTAACTTTATCATACTTCAAGCAAAACTTGAATACCTTTTCTACCAGTAAATTGAGAAAGCTAGTTGTTTACTACTTGATTTGATAAGTGAGCTAACAACTGAGAATGATCTCGTGAACAATAGTCTAGATATCTCTCAAGATGGAAAAAATTTTAGTTTCCCAAATATCTGATATTGAAAATCAAATGGTTGTTCTAGAAGCAGAAAATCTAGAACTGAAGGAAAATATAAAATGGGTAACTAATACAGTTTTTAAAGGGAAGAACGAAGAAAGCAGCTTGCAGCTGGAGCTTGAAAGTATGTTGCACATTGCTGAAATGAAGATGAAATTGGCTTTAGAAAGAAATCTTGAGTTGGAGAGGGACCTGGTTCGTGTAAAAGAGGAACTTGAAAAATCACTCAAATGGACCAATTCCTCTAAGATACTTACAAATTTGATTGGTCAAGGAAACAACAGTAAAGGAGGGCTGGGCTGTGAAAAGATAGACCTCCCATACAATCCTCACATAAAATCTATTTCTGATGTTGATGATCTGTTGTGTGTGCATTGTGGTCGAGATGGACATCTTAAGAGAGATTGTCCTGTGTTGAAAAAGTATGGAGGAAGTTCATCAAACTATTCCAAATAGCGGACTATACTGAAGAAGGGACCTGGTCCTGCTCATGGTCCCAAGTTGAAGTAAGTCAGTCTGCCTTACTGGACAAAAGATTTTCTTATCATTCCGCTATCTACTTACTGGGAACCCCGTCTCAAATGGGTTCCCAAGGCTAACAAGTAATTTGCTATGCAAGTGAGAGGAAGTAGTAACAGTTAGTGGTGGTTCATGAATTGCAGATGCTTAAAGCACGTGACTGGGAAAACTGAAAACTTTCTCTCTCTCAGGGCACTTCAAGGTGGAGGTGTCTCATTTGGCGATGGCGAAAAAGGGTATATTTTTTTTGGGGGCAGACATATTTGGGAAATCTATGGAACATACTATTGAGGATGTGTACTATGTCAATGGTTGAAGTACAATCTTTCAAGTGTTTCATAGATATGTGATGAATGAAATAAAGTTAAGTTCTTATCAGAAAGAACGTGTGGTCACAAACTTTCTCTCTCAGGCGATGATTTTGATAGAAAAGAGAAGCAACAACATGTATATTGTTGATCTGATTACTGCTCGTTGAAACAGTCTCACTTGCCTTAGTGCTCAAAGTGAGAATGCTAAGGTATGACATGAGAGACGTGCTCTTGTGAATGTTTCTCTACTGCACAAACTTGTGTCAAGGGACCTGGTCCCCAGTCTGCACAAAATGAAATTTGCAGATGACAAAGGTTGTGACACTGGTATTAAATAGAAGCAGATAAGACCATCCTTCAGGTGAAATATTCAGGCTTTTAATCTCTCAAAAAAAAAAAACTTCGGGCTGAAGTGATGAATGTTACATGTTCTGTGACCAAAAGGATGATATTGAGAAGCTTAATCTCAATATTTACGAAAGAATAGTTGTGGTATACTCTTCCTCCAGCAAGGCTTATTGGTTGTACAAAAGGGTGCTCATGTGATTTTTGATGAGTGTGGAAGAGTTGAGAAATTGCAAAAGAAAGATGATTCTAAGATGGAAGGGTTGATTCAGTTTCATAGAGACGATCTAAATAGTGCGCTTGCTGAAGAACATCCTCATTGTGAATCAAACAATCTCAAGGAAGCTGATACAGATTATGAACCTGATGAGGGACCCACTCCTCTAGACAGTGCTGAACAAAGATGATGCAGTTCAAACTGATAATGTGAATTCTGAAGGTGAGAATGAAGAAGTTGATCAAGCTCAGTTTGAGAGAAGCAAAGTATGACACTCGGTTCCCAAAAAGTTGATATATTGTCCAAATTTCTCTTCAACAATGGCTTCAAAAGAGGTAAAATTGACAAAACCCTCATTTTTAAATCACAAGAAAGGGAGCTGCTGATTATTCAAGTATATCAATGATGTCATTTTTGGAGAAACCTTTTGATTTTTGTGTGAAGAGTTCCCCGCATTCATGGGTAGTGAGTTCTAAATGTGCACGATGGGAGATATCTTCTTATAGCCACAGATTCAGCACATCTCGAAAGGTACCCTCGATTATCCAGAAAAGCACATCAATGAGCTGCTCAAATGGCTTAACATACTTAAAGTCAAGACAATGATATAGAGAGGTAATGTCATCATGAAGCTTTGTAAGATGGCATATCAAGTGGCTGACATCTTCACTGAAGCTCTAAGCAAGGACCAGTTGTATACTCTCATAGGAGCTTAGCTACAGAGAAGAAGATAGCAAAGCGCTCAAGGTAATTGATGTCAAATCAAAGACAGGGACCTGGTACCAGTTTAGAGAAGCTGCTAAAAAAGTTTCAATGTTATGGATGCCTAAAATATTCATACTCTCATGGGCACTCACTTGAAGCTGGATCATGATGAACCAGGTTCTATTATATCCATCCGAAGACTTTTTGATTTGGAGGAACATGTGATGCTAATTATGCTGGGTATCGAGTTGATGGAAAGAGCACTTCAGGAGTGACTTATGTTAAAGGATGAACTCTCACTCATGGGGAACTAAAAGGCAAGATTCAGTTGCTCTTTCAACAACTGAGGTAGAGAATGTGGCAAGTGTAGCTTGATGGGCTCAACTCTTGTAGATCAAGCAGCAGCCTAAAGCTCTTAAAGATCTGGCTGAAATAATCAAACTGATGATGAAAATGTTGAAACCTTCTTGAATGGATCCTGCCTAAAGCAATCCTCCTGACTATGCAAAGGGAGCAGGTATCCTTGCTTTTTAGTTACGTATGTTTTAGCAAATTTAGTTTCATACCTTTTGTAGGTATACACACATGGCAGAAGGGCTGAAGGAAAGGAAAGGTCAGGATAGATATAGGGAAATCACATTCAAACTTCAGAGAGGGACCTGGTCCGTTCTCAAAGGTTAGCACTCTTAACATTGCAGTTCGAATTATGCATGTGAACCGTTACAATTGCCACATGTCTGTCATTCAAGTATCTGATTGTTGTCCCATCTTTTGAATGCCTAAATGACACCTTGTTTCACATAATGCACCCTTTCACTTTCTTTATACTCCATATTTCTTTTCAAATCCCCCTCTTAGATCAGAAACTTTTAAAATCCTCTTTTCTCCTCTCTCAAAAACATTTCAAATGGTCAACCTCTTTGTTCCTACTTGAGATTTTTATGATGAAGATGTTTTAAGTATGAAGACGGACCAGGTCCACCAGGCAAAAGGAAGATGTGGAAAAGATGTTGTTCAAAAGGGGGAAGTTGATATTCTGAGAACTAAAAGTATTCCGAATAGGAGGGTGTCTGATTTTAAAAATAAAAAAAATGAAATGAAATTTTCTTTTTGGTTACTCAATTATTGATCTATTCATCGCGGAGGCTTTGGATAACTTTGATTTTACCAATCTTTCTGTTATGAGAAACTCAGGCAAGTGTTGGAAGCTATGATAGTTGCTCTTGCTAAATGGGATACTGAAATGGGTTGTCTAACGGCCCAGCTTCTGAAACAGCACTATCAAAGGGACTAGGTTGATTGAAAAATAAAAAAACCAAAAAAAAAAACTGGCAGTGCTGAAGGTTCAACATGAAGGCTGGGCAGCAAAGAATGTGACCTTCAAATGAGGCTTCTGAAAATACCATGCTAAGGGATATGCTTTACTAATTCTATTCTTTCAATCCCTTGCCTCTAAGTCATCCCTTCTCTTACTAACTTCCTAAGTCAGTCCTCATTCCTCTTTTTCTATCGAACTTGAGTGGGCATTGTTCTGGTTTTCATTCGTAATCATATTTGTAATGCTTTGATGGCTGATCTTTTATTTATGGATGAAAATATGTCTAGCTTCTACTGGCTTGTCTCATTACTTTATGCATTTTTTTACTCATGCTCAGTGTTGCCCAAGTGGCCATGAATTTGCTTGAACTGCATTTTTGTCAACTTGGTTTACTACTTTAACCCTTTTTTATGATGTCAAAAGGGGGAAAATTGTTAAGGTATGAGATCAATGATGCTAGCTATTTGAAGAAGACATGGGTCATGCCGATAAATGATGTTAGCTATTTGAAGAAGACATGGGTCATGCCGATAAGGGGAATCAATGCTAGCTACTTGAAGAGGACATGGTCATGTCGATAGGGGGAATCAATGCTAGCTACTTGAAGAGGACCTGGTCCTGCCAATAGAGGGAAAAAGTTGTTTGTCATCATCAAAAAAGGGAAAAATGTTATTTTGATGTTTTGATGTTTTGATGATTTGACAAACTTCGGGGATGATGAAACTCCAATTACCTAAAGAGTTCTTGTTGATAGGGTGAACTGGTGAATAATTTTGTTATAATCAAAAAGGGGGGAAATGTTATTTTGGAGGTGATGTTAAGTTTTGATGATTTAACAAACTTAAAGATCTAACAAGGAATCAAATCCTTGTTATTGTGACTGCTAACAGTGAAATGAATGAATAAACTCAGTGTGAGGAATATTTGTGTGTAATCATCAAAAAGGGGGAAAATGTTATATTCTAAGTGTTTTGATGATCCTCACAAATGCAAGGACCTGGTCCCTGGCAGAGTGCTCTCGTCCAGATTCAAATGGGGTACAGATGTAAAGCTGTCATGACAGATGCTAGGTGAAAAGTGTAGTGTACTGCACCAATAGGAAGAGCGGACGAGACTGTCTATTTCAGTGGCTCACAAGTGCAGGGACCTGGTCCCATGCAGAGTTCTCTCCATCAGATGTATAATGAGATATAGTTGTAAAGTTGTCCTATCAATGGTTGGTGAGACGACAACGTACTTAACCAATCAGAATGGAAGAGGTCGTTTGTCCAACGGTTAATAACTCTTTATGGTTGGTTTTTCAACATGATAAACGACATATTAAATTCATTCATTCAAAAAGGAAGAGAGCCAGCAAGTCTTCTCAAGAACTCATTAAGAAAATTTTGCAAGGGACCTGGTCCTTGCAAGACCGTGTACATGAAAGGACGACAGTACAACTGTAAAGCTGTCACTCCTGATGTGACAGGTGCATCTCTTTATAGAGAAGGCGGGCTCTTAGCCAATGGGCTGTCCGAAGGATTTTGTGTTCATTTTCAGTGTAGTCACTTTCAACAACACGCAAACTAAAGACTTGGCAAAACAAAAACTTGGATTTTCTCTGAAAATTCATAAGCTTTAAAAGAAGGCCATTTTCAAGGAAGAACAATACGCATGCTCAACAAAGGGACTTGATAGAGTGTTGAAGCGTCTTTGTTGAGTTTGAGTTTTGTTAGTTTTTGCAACTTGAAATTTCTCAAGAACACTTGCAAAGACTCACTTTCAAGAAGTATTCTCCGGCACGCACAACAAGGACCTGATCAAGATGCAAGCATCAGAGTGTGTCTTAGGAATTATACTTTCGTGCATATATTGTTAATCTGTTCCTAGTTTATAAAGGATTCAGATATTTCTTTCGGTTTCCAAAAGCCTAAATCAATTGAGTTTAACTGGTTTAGTGGGCAGCATTGTTTTGCTGCTTAGTCAAATTCTAAGTCATCTAGGAGCTAGTTGATTTAGTGGGCGGTGTGGTATCTGCTTAGCAAAGTCTAAGTTATCTAGGGGTGATAGCTTAGTGGGCAGTGTTGTATCTTCTTTGTCTCATCTAAGTGCTAGGAGGTATTGCTTAGTGTGGAGATTAGCAAGCTAATCCCATTTTGTAAAATGGCTTTTACTTTTGCTTGGAGAAGATTAGTGGAAGCAGTTTGAAAAGACCTGTGTGATAGGTCGTGGTTTTACTCCCTTGAGAAAAGAGGTTTCCACATAAAATCATTGTGACTGATTTACTTTGTGTTATTCATTTTCTGCACTTTATTCTGTCGGGGACTTGGTCCCAAGAACACTGGTGGACACGTACATTCCATCAGTGTGAGAGTTGTTCTTGATATGAAGTCCTTAATTTATATTCAATCTTTTGAATTGAGTGTGTGGACTATTTCTTTTTGTGAGGGCACTTGTTTCATGATAGATACGTGATTTTATTAACTTTCTTTGATGAGAGTAGGCGAACAAGCTTAAATTTGATGAGTTCAGAGTCCTTCCTTGAGGTTAGGAGGTTAGAGGTTTCTTGTGTAATTTGGATGTCTAGCATAATAAGCGGAACTTGTACTTGATGGTTTAAAATTTCTATATTGCCTAATTGTTTGTATCAACCAAAGTGATGACATTCCCAATTTGATTTTTTGAGATGAGTTTTAATGTTTGCTTGAGGACGAGCAAAAGTTTAAGTGTGGGGTGTTGATGTGAGGCCAAAAATATTTTTTTTATCATTATGTGTCTCACATTTAGTATTTTTATTTGTCCTTTTTGAGCAAAAATTTTATGAATTGTGCTAAATAGTGTATTTTATTTGTACGAGTAAATTGGTGAACAAATGAAGAAATTTAGAGCTAAAACGAATTAAAGATGGAAGACTATAGATGTAACGCCCCGGAAAAAGATTATGAGCTAAGACTCAAACCATCCTTCATTGTGAATAGGATTTTGCCAAGGAATTTAAATTTTCTTAAGTGTTAAGGTCACTAGATATATCACCTTCAGTTCCAAAAAGAATTAAAGGGAATTCGTTCAAGTCATTCCTAAGTTCTTATAAAGTTTGGGTCAACTTCAAATGACCATAGCTCTCAGTAAAGGATGATTTAGATGTGACATAAGATGGAAAATGAAAGTTATTTGAGTTATCTTTCCAACGCCTCTGAGTTTGCTAAGTTTTGAGGTCGGATGAGTGAGATATGACCTTTTGAAGTCAGGTTGTCGAATTAAGGAAAGTTACCCGAAAATAGTGAGGGGTATTTTTGTCCTTTCCTTACCATATCAGATTTAATTCATTTTTTTGTAAGGTTTTAAGGGTATAATCCTATTAGGTTCAGTTTAATAGTCCTAATATATGCCTAGGGTTTTAGTGGAGAGTTCAAGAAGAAAAAAGAAGAGAAAACAGGAGAAAACAGGAGAGGATCAAGGCGTTCGTCAAGGTTCTTGAGTTTGGTTGTGGATTTTCGCCATGGGTTTTATCCCTAAGAGGTATGTAAGTTTCCATAGTGTTGAGTTCATTCAACCACACACCAAACATGATTTTCATATTTGAATTTGTCCATAAAGATTGTAAGATTTAAGTTCTCGATTAGTGTGTACTAAGAAATCAAATCCAAGTGATTGGAGAAGAAATCGTTCGTATCTAGGTGAAATAGGGTGAGAAAATAAGCAAAGAAAGTCGTCAGCATTTTCTGGGTTAGGGCCTGGCTCCCCACGCCAGCTAGAGCTCCCCAACCACGCCTCTGTAGGTAGAGGGATGGCGCCCCACGCCACTCAGTGCACCAGGGTCGCCTTCCCCCCACCCCTTCTCCATTGTGTCACCCGTTTGAGTTCTTTAAAAGGGTACCTTCAAGCCCTATCGATTCTAAACACTCTAAGCTACTTCTAAACACCTAGAAATCATTCCTAACATGATCATAACCTTTAATTCATAATTCAAATTCAAGGTAGAGTTAAGGGTAAGTTTTGAGAGTTCTTCCAAATATTTTGAGAAAGTCCCTTTGTGTCTTATTAATGAGTTTTTTACAATCTCCAATATCTTGTTTCAAGACTCAAGTAAGGGAGCATGAGAGTGAGGAGAATGTATTCATGAATCTACTTTACATCACAAGATCCTTCATATCATAAACCATAACTCTTGAATTCATAATTCACATTCAAGAGAGAGTTAAGTAGAGTTCAAGAAAACTTTTGAGTTTAATTGTGAATCCTTTGACATCAACTATCGATTTGAACTAAGTTTTGAGAAAGTAAGTATGAGCATGGGAAGAGTTGTATACATGAGTTCCAAGTTGTTATGTAGACCCTCGTGTCAAGTCATTCATGCCCATAAATTCTGCATGAACTCCATAAGTTGAGTATCTTTGAGAGAAGTATTACCTTCAAGTTCTATGTCATGAGTATTGAGTTCTAACCTATTTGAGATATATTCCTAATCATGGGACTATTACATGTTACCCATGAAGTCCTTGATTTGATTAGTTCATGCCCATAACTCCGCATGAACTCTGTAAGTCAAAAAGTCTTGAGATGAGAAGTATATTTGAGTCCTTGAGTTGAGTAGTTCATGCTCATTATTCCGCATAAACCTTCTGAGTTGATCATTTTTTTAATTGAGTAGTATCATTGAGGTTCTTGAGTTCCAAGTTTTGAGTTCTATCTATGGTTAATCAGAACGTTGAATTGAGTCGTTCACGTCCATAATTCGGCAAGAACCCTTTTTAAGAAGTCTTTTACAAATGCTTTAAACTGGTTTTATGACTTGAGTTTGGAGTTGAGTAAACAGTAACGGATGAAGTTCATTTTCTTCAAAATAGTATATGGGAACTATGTATTCCCAAAGAGTAAATGCTTTCACATTAAAGCAAGAGAGGAAACTCTGATTTCCAAAAGAGCCTTTGAGCTAGTTTTTCAGTAAGGAGTAAATGCTTTCAGATTTAAGCTAGAGTGGAAACACTTATTTTCAAGAAAGCCTTTAGGCTAGTTTTTGAGTAATTATCTCAAACTATAGAAAGAGTTATGTTTTTAAACATATGAGCTAGTTACATTTTGGGAGTAGGATTGAGCACCGATATGGGGGAGAGTTCAGACAACTCACATCCCTCATAAACCATGTAGCCAACATGGGTTGAAAAGGGCCATACTTTTAAGAGGATTCCTTAGTGATTTTTAGCATAGACTATTAGATCCACTTAGTAGATAGGTTCTATACACCTGGCAAGTTATAGGAAGGCCCTCACATCCCTCATAAACCATGTAGCCAAAATGGGTTGAAAAGGGTCATACTTTTAAGATGATTCCTTAGTGCTTTTTAGCATAGACTAGTGGATCGACTTAGTAGATAGGTTCTATACACCTGGCAAGTTATAGGAAGGCCCTGACAGCGTGAGGCAAAATGATGTATCATCACATAGCTCATAAGTGATGGTTGTCGGTTAGAGTAATCCCATAAAGATATTTTGTATTCCTATATACACAGAGTTTATTTTGTATTTTCATATACAAACAGAGTTTATATTGTATCCTTGCATACAAACTAAGTATATTGTATTCTTAAATACATTGAGTTGCTTTCTACTGTTTTAAAAGTTTTCCATATATTGCATCTCTTATTGTTGCTTTATTCTGATTTGAGTATTCATAGTTCAGTATCCAGAGTTTGAGTATCAAGAGTCGAGTGTCTTATTATTGAGTTGAGCCTTATTTTACTTATTTGAATATCTTATCTTTGAGTTAAGTATCTCATTTTTTAGTTGAGTTTAATTGAGTGAGTTGAGAAGAGGTAAGTATGTTTCTTTTTTATCAAGTTCAAGCTTATGTTATGCTTTAGAGTTCCCCTTACGTGCTTGTACATTCCTTGTACTTAGCCATTTGGCCTGCATCGTTTCATGATGCAGATACAGGTATTCAGGATCATCAAAAGATGCTTTGTTGATACCACATGAAGTTCGAGTTAGCTATGATAAGCATCCTTGCTTCCAGAGGGTAGCACTTGTACTTTCAGTTATACCAGTTGTTAGGATAGCGTGGGTCTTGTCCCTACTTCCATTTTTTTAGTTAGAAGCTTCATAGATAGAAAGTAAACTTTGACTAGTCTGTTTCATTTATCATATTAAATGTTTTAAAGACTTGAGTTGCCTATTGTTGGCAAGTTGAATATTCTATTTATATTTTGATTAAATCATTTGAGTAAAAGATTTTTAGTAAGTTTCATGAATTTAATTAAGTTTTTAAACTTTTGTACTCTTGAATTAGTCTTCCGCTTGTAGTCAGCCATGATGAGGCTTCGCTTGGGACCAACAATGGTCCTTGAGAGCCGGCCACGTTTAGGGTGTAGACTCATGTCGTGACAAACTTGGTGTCAAAGCACAGATTTCAAGATTCCTAAGGTGTCTATGAAGTCATGTCAAGTAGGATCTTATTTGTGGTTTTGAGGTCCCCACTTCTATAAATAAGTGACTACAAACATTTAGGAAAAGTTTCCTTTCTTACATACTATAAATCGTGCAATAGAGCTATATCATAGAAACTTATTCTAACTCGTGTGTTCTCATATCCATTCGATTAACCCTATACTAGAGGTGGTTGAAAATCAAAGTCAGTTCTTTATCAATGAGTTACTCTTAGCAAAATCTTGAGGAAGTCATGAAACTTCAAATGGGCTTGAGAGAAGCCCATGAGTGAGTTAAGTGTTGAGTTTAGGAGGAATACACCCATATTCATGTGAATCATGCGTTTGAGCTAAAATCTAGTTGTACTCTCTTCTCAATGCCTTGTTTCAGTTGAGATCCTTATGAGAAAGTATGTTTAGACCTTGGGTAGTATTTTCACCCGAAAAGGTAGCATGAGCTACAAGATTATGAGCAGTATTAGTAATGATTTCCCCATAAGTTAAGAGAATAGTATGCAAAGATTTAGTAATCTAAGTAAGGTTGATGATGTTTTCTTGAGATTTGAACTAGAAGACCTAACATAGAGTAGGTGAGGAATTGAGGTGATTATCTGCAATAAATATATGTGGTACAAGTGAGATACCCTAAACCTCTTGATAAGGGCAATGAAGTGTGGCTAAGTCACAAGAGTAAAAAGAGAATTACGAGGTGAATCGAGAGGATATGTAATCAGAAGAGGTTAACGAAACACCTTAGAAAGAAGTCTTAGTACATGCTCATGGAGAGTTCGGTAGTCATGAGATAAGCTTCTCCCGAGTGTTAGAATAAAAGAGGATGTAGACCAGTTAATAATAATGGGATAGGTCCATAACTTTAAAGTGTCAGCTTTAGACCTAGGGAAAAGATGATAAGATGAGAAATCAAGTCAAGTGTTTAAGAATAAGTTAGTAATGAGTCCTAAAAATTATGTGAGATATCTTTTCAGAGGACTTTTAGCAGTGAAGTGATGTTAAAAGGAGAAGGTTAATGATCTTATCGTGATGATGATGGTGTGATAATTCCATCAAATGTTATAAAAGAGGAGGGTTAGGTTTTACTATGAGAAATAGTTAAATGAGAGCCTTTAGTTGGATCCGAAGGAGATAATTAGTAGGAGTCCATGGAGTTGTTAGAGTACTAAGCTTGAATGTGGTGGTAAGGAGTAATAGTCTTGGGATGAGATTCCCTATAGAGAGGTATAGAACCCAAACCTAAGGATTTTGGTTAAACTTGAATATAGTGAAAGTGTACCATTATAATCAGACCTTGGTAAGAGTAACCCCATTCCATACCAAGTCCAGTCGTCATTCGAGAACGAATGGTTCCAAAGGGGAGATATTGTAACACCCCAAATTTTTTTTTGAGCTAAGACTCAAACCATCCTTCGTTGAGAGTAGGATTTTACTGAGGAATTCAATTTTTCTTAATTTTTAAGGTCACTAGATATAGCACCTTGAGTTCCAAAATGAATTAAAGGGATTTCATTCAAGTCATTCCTAAGTTCTTCTAAGATTTGGGTCAACTTCAAACAACCATAATTATCAGTATATGATGATTTAGGTGTTCCATAAGATGAAAAATGAAATTTCTTTGAATTATCTTTCCAACGCCACCGAGTTTGCTAAGTTTCGAGGTCGGATGAGTGAGATATATCTTTTTGAAGTCAGGCTATCTAGTTAAGGAAAGTTACCCGAAAATAGTGAGGGGTATTTTGGTCTTTTCCTTATCAAATCAGATTTAATTCATTTTTAGTAAGGTTTTGAGGGTCTAATCCTATTAGGTTCAGTTTTATAATCCTAATATACGCCTAGCATTATAGTTTAGAGTTCAAGAAGAAAAAAGAAGATTATAGAGGAGAAAAAAGGAGAGGATCAAGGTGTTCATCGAGGTTCTTGAGTTTTGTTGCAAATTTTTGCCATGAGTTTGATTATTAATAGGTATGTAAGTTTTCATAGTGTTGGGTTCATTCACCAAAAAGCCAAACATGATTTTCATATTCGAATTCGTCCATAAAGATCGAAAGATTTAAGTTCTTGGTAAGTGTTCTTGAGGTTTCATTCTAAAACTTGTTTTGTTCAGGTTTTGATGATTTATTGAGATAAAAGTGATTGTTTTGATGGTTTTATTGATTATATTAGTGTGTGATAATGTTAAGAAATCGAATCCAAGTGATTTCGGACGAAACCGTTCGAATCTAGGCAAAATAGGGTGAGAAAATGACCAAAGAAATTTGTCGGCGTTTTCTAGGTTGGGGCCTGGTTCCCCACGCCATCTAGAGCTCCCCCAACCACTCCTATGTAGGTAGAGGTCTGGCGCCCCGTGCCACTCGGTGTGCCATGGTCACCTGCCCCCACCCCTTCTCCGTCGTTTCACCCGTTTGAGTCTGTTAAAAGGGTACCTTCAAGCCCAATCGATTCTAAACACTCTAAGATACTTCTAAACACCTATAAACCATTCCTAAAATGATCATAACCTTGACTTCATAATTCAAATTCAAGTAAAGTTAAGCGTTAAGTTTTGAGAGTTCTTCCGAACATTTTGACAAAGTCTCTTTGAGTCTTTTTGAGGAGTCTTCTACAATTTCCAATTACTTATTTCAAGACTCAAGTAAGTGATCATGAAAGTGAGGAGAATGTATTCATGAGTCTACTTTATCATCACAAGATCCTTCATATCATGAACCATAACTCTTGAATTCATAATTCACATTCAAGAGAGAGTTAAGACTAGAGTTCAAGAAATCTTTTGAGTTTAATTGTGAATCCTTTGATATCAACTATCGATTTGAACTAAAATTTGAGAAAGTAAGTATAAGAATGGGAAGAATTGTATACATGAGTTCTATGTTTTAATGTATACCCTAGAGTCGAGTCGTGCATGCCTATAAATTCCGCATGAACTCCATAAGTTGAGTATCTTTGAGAAGAGTAGTACCTTCAAGTTCTAAGTCATAAGTATTGAGTTCCTAACCTATTTGAGATTATATTCCTAATCATGGGACTATTACATGTTACCCATGAAGTCCTTGATTTGAGTAGTTCATGCCCATAACTCCGCTCATAATTCGATCAGTCTTGAGATGAGAAGTATCTTTGAGTCCTTGAGTTGAGTAGTTCATGCTCAAAATTCTGCATGAACCCTCTGAGTTTAGCATTCTTGAAATGAGTAGATCATTGAAGTTCTTGAGTTCCAAGTATTGAGTTCTATCTATGGTTATTGAAAACCTTCAATTGAGTCGTTCACGTCCATAATTCAGCATAAACCCTATTTAAAGAAGTATTTTACAAATATTTTAAACTTGTTTTAAGACTTGAGTTTGGAGTTGAGTAAAGAGTAACAAATGAAGTTCATTTTCTTCAAAAGAGTATATGGGAACTATGTATTCCCAAAGAGTACATGTTTCCACATTTAAGCAAGAGAGGAAACTTCGATTTCAAAAATATACTTTGAGCTAGTTTTTTCAGTAAAGAGTAAATGCTTTCTCATTTAAGCAAGAGAGGCAACATTGATTTCCAAGAGAGCTTTTGGGCTAGTTTTTGAGTAATTATGTCGAACTACAGAAAGAGTTATGTTTTTAAACATATGGGCTAGTTATATTTTGGGAGTAGTATTGAGAACTGATATGAGGGAGAATTTTGACAACTCACAATCCCCATAAACCATGTAGCCAACGTGGGTAGAAAATGGGCATACGTTTTAGATGATTCCTTAGTGCTTTTTAGTATATACTAGTGGATCCACTTACTAGTTAGGTTCTATACCCCTGGGAAGGTATAAGGCGACCCTGGCAGCGTGAGGCAAAATGTTGTATCATCACATAGCTCATAATTGATGGTTGTCGGTTAAAGAAAATTCCACAGAGATATTTTGTATTCTTATATACATAGAGTTTATTATGTATTTTCATATACAAATAGAGTTTATTTTTTTATCCTTTGCATATAAACTGAGTATATTGTATTCTTAAATACATTGAGTTGTTTTCTACTGTTTTAAAAGCTTTCCATATATTGCATCTCTTATTGTTGCTTTGTATTGAGTTGAGTATCCAGAGTTTGAGTACCAAGAGTCAAGTGTCTTATTATTGAGTTGAGCCTTATTTTACTTATTTGAATATCTTATCTTTGAGTTGAGTATCTTATTTCTGAGTTGAGTTTAGTTGAGTGAGTTGAGAAAAGGTAAGTATGTTTCCTTTTTAATATGTTCAAGCTTATGTTATGCTTTAGAATTTTCCTTACATGCTCGTAAATTCCATGTACTGATCCATTTGGCCTGCATCGTTTCATGATGTAGATACAAGTATTCAGGATCATCAACGGACTTTTCGTTGATTCCACATGGAGTTCGAGTTAGCTATGGTGAGCCAACTTTCTTCCGGAGGGTACCACTTGTACTTTTAGTTATACCAGTTGTTAGGATGTCGTAGGTCTTATCCCGACTTCTATCTTTGTCAGTTAGAGGCATTATAGATAGACAATAGAGTTTGAGCAGTCTATTTCATTTATCTCATTAAATGCTTTAAAGACTTGAGTTGCCTATTGTTGGTTAGTTCAATATTCTATTTATATTCATAGTAAATCATTTGAGTAAAAGCTTTGTAATTAAGATTCATGAATTTTATTCAGTTTTTGAGCTTTTATACGTTTGAGTTAGTCTTCTGCTTGTAGTCAGCCAGGATGAGGCTTCGCTTGGGACAAGCAATGGTTCTCGAGTGCCGGCCACGTCCAGGGTGTAGACTCAGGTCTTGACAAACTTGGTATCAGAGCATAGAGTTCAAGATTCCTAGGGTGTCTATGAAGTCGTGTCAAGTAGGATCTTATTTGTGGTTTTGAGGGCCCCACTTCTATAAATAAGTGACTACAAACATTTAGGAAAAGTTTACCTTCTTTCATACTCTAAATCGTGCAATAGAGCTATGTTATAGAAACTTATTCTAACTTGTGCGTTCTCATATCCATTCGGCTACCCCCATACTAGAAGTGGTTGAAACGCAAAGTCAGTTCTTTATTAATGAGTTACTCTTAACAACATCTTGAGGAAGTCATTAGACTCCAAAGGGGCTTGAGAGAAGCCCATGAGTTAGTTAAGTGTTGAGTTTAAGAGGAATGCACCCATATTCATGTGAATCGTGCATTTGGGCTAAAGTCGATCAGTCTTGAGAAGAGAAGTATCTTTGAGTCCTTGAGTTGAGTAGTTCATGGTCATATTTCCGCATGAACTCTCTGAGTTGAGTATTCTTGAAATGAGTAGTATAATTGAAGTTCTTGAGTTCCAAGTATTAAGTTCTATCTATGGTTATTGGAAACCTTGAATTGAGTCCTTCACGTCCATAATTCGGCATAAACCTTATTTTAAGAAGTATTTGACAAATATTTTAAACTTGTTTTAAGACTTGAGTTTGGAGTTGAGTAAAGAGTAACGAATGAAGTTCATTTTCTTCAAAAGAGTATATGGAAACTATGTATTCCCAAAGAGTAAATGTTTTCACATTTAAGCAAGAGAGGAAACTCCGATTTCCAAAAGAGTCTTTGAGCTAGTTTTTCAGTAAAGAGTAAATGCTTTCACATTTAAGCAAGAGAGGAAACACTGATTTCCAAGAGAGGCTACGGGCTAGTTTTTGAGTAATTAGCTCAAATTACAGAAAGAGTTATGTTTTTAAACATATGAGCTAGTTATATTGTGGGAGTAGTATTGAGCACTGATATGGAGGAGAGTTCAAACAACTCACAACCCCTATAAACCATGTAGCCAACGTGGGTAGAAAAGGGTCACACTTTTTAGATGATTCCTTACTGTTTTCTAGTATAGACTAGTGGGTCCATTTAGTAGATAGGTTCTATACCCCCGGCAATGTATAGGACTTCCTTGGCAGAGTGAGGTAACACATTATGTCATCACATAGCTCATAAGTGATGGTTGTCGGTTAGAGAAACTCAACAGAGATATTTTTTATTCTTATATACACAGATTTTATTTTTTATTTTCATATACAAAGAGTTTATATTTTATCCTAGCATACAAAGTGAGTATATTGTATTCTTAAATACATTGAGGTTCTTTCTACTCTTTTAAAATCTTTCCATATATTGCATCTCTTGTTGTTGCTTTATATTGAGTTGAGTATTCAGAGTTGAGTATCCAGAGTTTAAGTACCAAGAGTTGAGTGTCTTATTATTGAGTTGAGCCTTATTTCACTGATTTGAATATTTTATCTTTATGTTGAGTATCTTATTTCTGAGTTGAGTTTAGTTGAGTGAGTTGAGAAGAGGTAAGTATGCTTCCTTTTTATCAAGTTCAAGCTTAAGTTATGCTTTAGAGTTCCCCTTACATGCTCGTACATTCCATGTACTGAGCCATTTGGCCTGCATCGTTTCATGATGCAGATACAGGTATTCAGGATCATCAACAGACGCTTCGTTGATACCACATAGAGTTCGAGTTAGCTATGGTGAGCCTCTTTGCTTTTGGAGGGTACCACTTGTACTTTCAGTTATACCAATTGTTAGGATGTCATGGGTCTTGTCCCGACTTCAATCTTTGTCGTTAGAGGCTTCACAAATAGACAGTAGAATTTGAGAAGTCTGTTTCATTTATTTTATTAAATGGTTTAAGGAATTGAATTGCCTATTGTTAGCTAGTTGACTATTCTATTTATATTCAGAGTAAATCATTTGAATAAAATCTTTGTAATTAAGTTTCATAAATTTTATTCAGTTTTTAAGCTTTTATACGCTTGAGTTAGTCTTCCACTTGTAGTCAGCCAGGATGAGGCTTCGCTTGGGACCAACAATGGTTCTCAATGCCGGCCACGTCCATGGTGTAGATTCGGTTCATGACAAACTTGGTATCAGAGCACAGAGTTCAAGAGTCCTAGGGTATCTATTATGCCGTGTCAAGTAGGATCTTATTTATTGTTGTGAGGGCCCCACTTCTATAAATAAGTGACTAGAAACATTTAGGAAAAGTTTCCTTTCTTACATACTATAAATCGTGCAATAGAGCTATATCATAGAAACTTATTCTAACTCGTGTGTTCTCATATCCATTCGATTAACCCTATACTAGAGGTGGTTGAAAATCAAAGTCAGTTCTTTATCAATGAGTTACTCTTAGCAAAATCTTGAGGAAGTCATGAGATTCCAGAGGGGCATAATAAAATACCATGAGTGACTTAAGTGTTGAGTTTAAGAGGAATGCACCCATATTCACGTGAATCGTACGTTTGAGCTAAAATCGAGTTGTACTCTCTTCTCTAAGCCTTGTTTTAGCAGAGATCCATATGAGAAAGTATATTTAGAGCTTTAGTAGTATTTTCTCCTGAAAAGGTAGCATGAGCTATGAGATTATGAACAATAGTAGTAAAGATTTCCCCTTAAGTTAAGAGAATAGTATGTAGAGATTTAGTAATCTATGTGATGGTGATGCTGATGTCTTGAGATTTGAACTAGAAGACCTGACATAGAGTAGGTAAGGAATTGAGGTGATTAGCTGCAATAAATATGATTGGTACAAGTAAGATACCCTAAACCTCTTGATAAGGGCAGTGAAGTGTGGCTAAGTCACAAGAGTAAAAAGAGCATTACGAGGTGTATCGAGAGGGTATGTAATTAGAAGAGGTTAACAAAAACACCTTAGAAAGAAGTCTTAGTACCTTCTTATGGCGAGTTCGGTAGTCATGATATAAGATTTTCCCGAGTGTTAGAGTAAAAGAGGATGTAGACCAGTTAATGATAATGGGATAGGTCCATAGCTTTCAAGTGTCAGCTTTAGACCTAAGAGGGAGATGACGAGATGGGAAATCAAGTCAATTGTTTGAGAATAAGATAGTAATGAGTCCCAAAGAGTGTGGGAGATATCTTTTGAGAGGACTTTTAGAAGTGAAGTGATGTTAAAATGAGAAGGCGAATGATCTTATCGTGATGATGATGGTGTGATAATTCCATCAAAGGTTATAAAAGAGGTGGATGGGGTTTTACTATGAGAAATAGTTAAATGAGAGCCCTTAGTTGGATCCGAAGAAGTTGGTTAGTAGGAGTCCTTGGAGTTGTTAGAGTACTAAGCTTGAATGTGGTGGTAAGGAGTAATAGTTTTGGGATAAGATTCCCTATATAGAGGTATAGAACCCGAACCTAAGGATTTAGGTTAAGCTTGAATATAGTGAAAGCGTATCATTAGAATCAAACCTTGGTAAGAGTAACCCCATTCCATACCAAGTCCAGTCGTCATTCGAGAATGAATGATCCCAAGGGGGAGATATTGTAACACCTCGGAATTTTTTTTTAGCTAAGACTCGAACCATCCTTTGTTGTGAGTAGGATTTTACCGAGAAATTTAAATTTATTTAAGTGTTAAGGTCATTAGATATAGCACCTTGAGTTCCTAAAAGAATTAAAGGGAATTCATTCAATTCATTCCTAAGTTCTTCTAAGATTTGGGTCAATTTCAAACAACCATAATTCTTAGTACAGGATGAGTTAGGTGTGCCATAAGATGGAAAATGAAATTTATATGAATTATCTTTCCAACTCTACCGAGTTTGATAAGTGTCGAGGTCGGATGAGTGAGATATGCCCTTTTGAAGTCAAGCTGTCTAGTTAAGGAAAGTTACCCTCAAATAGTGAGGAATATTTTGGTCTTTTCCTTACCAAATCAGATTTAATTCATTTTTAGTAAGGTTTAAGGGTCTAATCCTATTAGGTTCAGTTTTATAATCGTAATATATGCCTAGGGTTTTAGTTGAGAGTTTAAGAAGAGAAAAGAAGAGAAAAAAGGAGAAAAGAGGAAAGGATCAAGGCGTTCATCGAGGTTCTTGAGTTTTGGTGCGGATTTTCACCATGGGTTTGATCCCTAAGAGGTATTTAGTTTCCATAGTGTTGGGTTCATTTACCCACATGACAAACATGATTTTGATATTGATATACCGTGAGTTTACGGTATTTTTGATGCATTTCACTTAGAAGTTGTGTGTGTCTAGGGCTATAATGTATTAGAATTAATGTTTTGTGTCTAATGTTTGTAGGAAATAGGCTTAGATGTGGTTGATGAAGATGCAAGCTGAAATTTGCTAAAGTAGCCACCAACGGTGCCATCCACGGACCTTAGGTCCGTCGACGAACCGTGGATGGGCAGTCATAGATCTTGGTTTGGGAAATGAGTTTCAGTAACTCAAACCACGGATTTCCAGGACGGACCGTAGCCCAGTCCACGAACCGTAGGTGTTGTATCATAGGTGGACCATTAGGGAAGTCTGACAAGTGTGGAACCATGGAGCAAGACGACGTACCGTAGGTCGACCCACGATCCATCCTGCACGACTGTCGATGAAGATCATAAAGTTGAAGGTTCTAGTACCTGATGAAATTGTCTAAGCGTTGAGCCACAGAGGGGACCTATGGACCGTAGGTTGACCCAGGTCCATAGGTCGAAGCGTCAACTGAAACCGCGTCCCAGCCTATTATTTCCTTATTTTGTTTCCTTTTTTATTTAGGACATGTTTTCTATAAATAGGAGTTATAAACCTCGTTTTTGGGGGTTAGACAACATTGTATACTTTTAGTTTTTGTGTTTTTTTGGGAATTAACTTTCAAACTTTTAGCAATTTGATTTCTGGATTTCGATTTATAAGATTTTCACTTCGCAATTCAATTGGAGATTTCGGGTTTCTTCTACTCTAATCATAAGTTCATGAATTCTTTTTATCAAAGCATGAATTGTGTTCTTTCAAGCATGAGTAGCTAAATCCACAACTAGGGTTGTGGGAACCATGAGCAATTAACAATGTATGAATAATAATTAAGTAATTCTTGAATAGTGTTTATGCATGTATTGGTAATTCTTTCGCTTAGAAGTCTTTTTAACGGTTGCAAACATTAGAACTCGCCTCGTTCCATCTTGCCGGACCAAGGAGGTAATGAATGAGAAAAGAATTAACAACGGAGATTTAGTGGATGCTATCTAATAGTCTAATGTCAATTGGTACGAGGGTGAAAACTAAGACATATATTGATGTGATGTCTATTCTGAGGTAAAGGTAAGGGTTAGTAAAGTATACACTCGTAGCCGGAGCAAGGTGCATAGTGAAATTCCCTATTAGGAGGACGCGTCACTTAGGGATACCTAACTTACCAACTTTGCATGTAAAACACTAGGAAATGATTACTATTATTAGGATTACCGCGTTAAGAGCCTGTGGAGAACACATACACCCTAGTTTCTCTCTAGTTTCTCTCTTTCTCTCTCATATTGATAACTTAAAGTTTGAATCTTGCTCACTTGTTACTTGATCGACAATCGGTTATTTGCTTACAACACCCCCCCCCCTTTTATTTACTTGTCTCGAAAATAGTTTAACTAAACGGATATTATAGCGAGTTAAGTTTAAGTCTGAACCATATTCCTCGTGGGATCTACCCCAACCTACAAGTTGGTTTCTTTATTTGACAATGACCGCTTATACTTTTTTAATAGAGGTGTAATTTGAGCGTATCAAATTTTGGCGCCGCTGCCTGGGACTCTAAGGGAGACCATTCCTTGCTACCGGGCGTGCCTTAGTCGATATGGAGAGAGGGCAGATGAAGTTCCGACTGAATAAGGAGGAGGTCACCTTTAACATCTATAGGTCTATGAAGACAGAAAGTGATCTTAAATTGGTATATGTGGTGAGTCACTTTGTGGGACAAGGTGTTGAATTGTCTAGTGAGGGGAAATTAGGTGCAGCCCTGCTCAAAGAGAAAAAACACCATGATAAAAAGACAGAAAAGCGCAAACTATGGTGATATGAGTTCCTAAACTATTTGAGATTATATTCCTAATCATGGGACTATTACATGTTACCCATGAAGTCCTTGAGTTTAGTAGTTCATGCCCATAACTCCGCATGAACCCTGTAAGTCGATCAGTCTTGAGATGAGAAGTATCTTTGAGTCCTTGAGTTAAGTAGTTCATGTTCATAATTCTGCATGAACCCTCTGAGTTGAGCATTCTTAAAATGAGTAGTATCATTGAAGTTCTTGAGTTCCAATTACTGAGTTCTATCTATGGTTATTGAAAACCATGAAATTAGTCATTCACGTCCATAATTCGGCATGAACCCTATTTGAAGAAGTCTATTACAAATGCTTTAAACTTGTTTTAAGATTTGAGTTTGGAGTTGAGTAAAGAGTAACGAATGAAGTTTATTTTCTTCAAAAGAGTATATTGGAACTATGTATTTCCAAAGAGTAAATGTTTTCACATTTAAGCAAGAGAGGAAACTCCGATTCCAAAAGAGCCTTTGAGCTAGTATTTCGGTAAAGAGTAAATGCTTTCACATTTAAGCAAGAGAGGAAACACTGATTTCCAAGAGATACTTTGGGCTAGTTTTTGAGTAATTATCTCAAACTACAGAAAGAGTTATGTTTTTAAACATATGAGCTACTTATATTTTGGGAGTAGTATTGAGCACCGATATGGGGAGAGTTCAGACAACTCACAACCCCCATAAACCATGTAGCCAACGTAGGTAGAAAAGGGTCATACTTTTTAGATGATTCCTTAGTTCTTTTTAGCATAGACTAGTGGATCCACTTAGTAGTTAGGTTCTATACCCCCGACAAGGTATAGGATGGTCCTGGCAGCGTGAGGCAAAATGTTGTATCATCACATAGCTCATAAGTGATGGTTGTCAGTTAGAGAAACTCCACAGAGATATTTTGTATTCTTATATACATAGAGTTTATTATGTATTTTCATATACAAACAGAGTTTATATTGTATTCTTGCATACAAACTGAGTATATTGTATTCTTAAATACATTGAGTTGCTTTCTACTATTTTAAAAGCTTTCAATATATTACATCTCTTATTGTTGCTTTATATTGAGTTGAGTATCCAGAGTTTGAGTACCAAGAGTCGAGTGTCTTATTATTGAGTTGAGCCTTATTTCACTAATTTGAATATCTTATCTTTGAGTTGCGTATCTTATTTCTGAGTTGAGTTTAGTTGAGTGAGTTGAGAAGAGGTGAGTATGTTTCCTTTTTATCAAGTTAATCTTATGTTATGCTTTAGAATTCCCCTTTCTTAAAAGCATATCCACTTTCTCTTATAACAAAAAGAGTAAAAAAGGATCACCCATTTCTTAAAAGCAATACTAAATGCTTTCCTCTTTCTGTCATTAGCCAAACAAAACATAACTTCAACAACACTGCAACAAAGATTCCCTTTAACTCAAATACTCTCATCAACTTCTTCATTAGCACTCAAAGATTCAAACTTTATAATAATCACAAAAAGAGTACTAACCAGAGGTAAATTCTAAAGAGCTGGAATTGGAAGCAATAGACAGTTGTTGTTGCTTTTCAAGCTATTGTTGTTCTTGTTGAGGTACATATAAAGATGGGTTTTTCCCAAAAAGTGTTCCACTATAAAAAGATCCCACCATTACCAACAGGACAATCAATATTGTTTGCCCTGTATTCCAATCAAATGCCCTCATATTGATCCAAGATCCACCACCCATTTTTCCCTCTTCTACTCTCTCAACCCCCCCCCCTCCCCACACCCGCCTCTATGAATTATGTGCAAAAAATATACTAATTGTTAACTCTTTCCCAAGGGGTTCAACAAAATTCACTGTTTTTGATAAGTACCATGTAAGAAACTTATAAAATGGTGAACAAGATTTATTATTTAAAGAGGGGTAATCAAGAAAAGAGCTTTAAGGGAAGACGATGTACACTATGAGATCGAGAAAATTGAGTTTTGGGAGTGCTTGGAGCTAAGCACAATTGAAGAATGAATTCTTTTTCTATGTTGTCGGCCTCTTAGTTTATGTGATGATATTTTATTTGATACAAATTTTATAACTAAAAAAAGACTTTATAAATGTAATCTAAAGTACGTTATAAACATTTTTATAGCTATTTAATTATATATTAAGACTATTATTAGAAATTTAAAATTATATTTTTTTTTGTAAATATAAAAAAAGTCATTCTTTTTTTAACTATATAAGAATGAAACTGTATCACGAGGCAATAAATATTACAATCATATACATTCCTACAGAATCTAGAAATTTAGTTTGGCCAAGTGCATATCGAATACTAGATGGTTATACAATTTTTTTCTCTAAGTATTTTGTCACTACGATAGGTAGAATGTACTATAATAAGTAAAATGACATCACCAACAAGAATTGTGGTGGAGTGATAACTACTTCTCTATCATTAATCAAAGTTCTTGTGTTCGAGCCCTAAGTATGAAGTTACATTTGTTAGGGATCATTTTACCTCGAATATTGGACTTCTCAAGCTCAAGTACAAATAATGAACATCGAGTGAAATCATAAATGCAAAAAAGACAATTTGAAAGGGGGAAAAGAATCAGAAACAATAGACTCCACTTATGAAATTACATTAAGTATGTATGTTGTTATTCTATCATTCATGAAGGGAATGATAAAATGGACTACCATAATAAGTCTGAACAATAGTCAAGAAAGTAAGAAAAACAGTAACAATCAAAGCAGTTAATGACCATGGACTATTAAAATATGTATCAATTAATTCAGCAATCCAAGTCTTCCCTTTGTTGTTATAATGTTCTTGAATATTCCTCTTCACATTCTTGAAAAGTAATGGATCATCTGCCCCATAAGTTTTTAATCCTTTGTAAACTTGTACAACTTCTTCATCACTTCCCAATGTGTTGAATATTATCTTCTCTTCTCTCAATTCTTTCACATCATTTGGTGAAATCACTAGTGATTTCATGAAATTTATGTATGACACAACAGCTCTATCAATTGGACCATTTGGACATAATTCATATGCTATCATGTTCATAAAAAATACTTTAGTGTATGTTGAAACAAACCAACATGGGAGTTTTAGTTTTCCATAGTAATAGTGAGATGTAAATCTCACACCTTTTAATGAATCAATTTCACTAGGCCTAAAATGAATCCCCTTTGATTTCAAATCCATGACGGAACGAAACACATTTGTGAGCAATCCTGATTTGTGTGGTACATGATTTTTCCTCCAACAATTGGGAAAATAATCAAAGATGAAATCATAACTACGTGATTGTGTGGCATTAGCTTCATCGTCACTACCTTTGACAAGTACTCTACGGAAAACTTCAAGAAGGTGAGGGGGGTCTGTCTCAATTATCGTGTTTTCTTTCATTTTGATGTCCTCTTGCTTATCGAAAAACATTTGAGAACAATAGCTTTTTACCTTCTCTTCAAATGAATGATATCCACCACCTTGATCATCGTCATATCTCAACTTAACCAAGAGCTTGAGAACGCGAAAAGGTACCTGCATGTATTTAACAAAAAGTCAAGATTTAATATATATGTATAGAAAGTAATATTCACTACTATTAACATGCATATTTCCAACAAAAAAAAGAACTTGGTTTTTAATTTTCCTATGCCATTGATACCTGATTTTCAAGCAAATAAAGGTCACGTCTAGTGACCAAATAAACCGCAATGCCAAGGTGTTTGATAGTGTTGCTCTGTTTAGAGGCAAAATTTGGTGTGGACCTTGTTGATATCTCGATATCATTTAGTATGAAACATGCATCAACGAGCATCATTCGTGCAAATTCATAGTCGCTATACTTATTCGCGAATTCTTCAAGGTAACAACTTCTAAAATCATCAATCTCCCTTAGAATTTCTTCAAGGAAGAAATCTTGTTTTTTGTTACTTCCATGAATGAACATTTCTAGAGCCTTTGGCTTGAAATCTTCAACAAAATTGAGTTCTAACTTTCCATGGTGATAAGGTCCCAATGAAACAACTTTAGGATCATAGTCATCACTTTTTTTATTGTCAATTCTCATAAATAATGGAACTTTTGGTATTTGACGTTTTCTTGATATAGTTTGTTGTCTTGGGATTGTGATGTCCAACATTTCAAATTCTAAGGACATTTTTGGTATGCTTCCTGATTGAACAAGCAACGTTAGTCAATTGAGTTTAAGTTTTATGCACTTACGTTATAAAATAATATGTGCACAATCGAGTAACTTATAGGATAATTATTGAAAAATCTATATAAATGAATTTAAGTTTTACGCACCTAAACTATGTAAACGAAATACACAATCAGGTCACTTAAAAGGCAATGACACGTATTATTTATGATTTCTTTACTACTATCTCGGAGTATGGAACTTGATCAATTTACAGATAAAGAAAGTATGAAATTTGATCAATTTATAACTAGAGAAAAATACTCAAACTCATATGAGGTTTTAAATTGTATTTATTGACCAAATATAGATTCAAAGATAATTTACTTGATATAACATGTTAAATATCAATAATAGTATGCTATGACTATTTCGTGTTTAACTTGAGTAATATATAAAAAATTATTTACACTATCAATTTATATAATATAAATTTTAATATACGCGTAACAAAAATTTCTAAAATCGAAACAAACCCTTCTTATAGTGCTACGTGGACTTTACCACAATAAATGACTAAAATAATAGTTTGCACGACAAAACTTAGAAGATAAAAATTAACTGACTTAATGCTGGTAACTACTAGTCTACTAATACTACATACTTAGGGTAACAAGTAAAATATGACAGGGCAGGATCTATGCAGATCTTATTCCTATTTTGTGGATAGAGAAACTATTTCTGATAGACCCTCGTGTTGATAAGAGTCTTACAGTATTTAAACATATTGAAGAGTATAAGAAAAATACATTTCATACCTGTATTAGGATTTGGACTTAGGACTTAAGTTTCATGAAGCATGCAACACTCTTATAGGATTTATTATGAAGGAATAATACAAGCCTTGCTTCCATAGTAAAGAATAAATGTTAAAGTGTCATATATTTGGGTGCTTTAAATAAACAAATAAACACATATATTACTTTAATTGAGAATCAACTTTCTTTTTTGTTTTTATGGAATAAGATGTTGTGTTAAGCAAGCAAACCATTTTATTTAACTCTTTTTTCTTCTAGTGTTTTGCAAAAAATAAGAATAAATGTGAATAGAGTCTACCTTGATTTTGTGTCTAAAACAAAAAAAAGGGTTACATAATTACATATTTAATATGAAGAGATGATATGATATTTTGTCTTTAGATATACTAGGTAATCTATTCGCGCTCCGTGCAATTATAAATGATATCGTCAAGCTTAATCTTCTATCTATATATAATAGGGAGGATAAACCGCTTATGTGTCAGCGTCATAATTATTCTTCAATTTTAATTAAAAATCATTTGATTAAATCTTTTAGATGGATGAAAATTTTAAAGCGGTTAGAAAACTTTTAACGTGAACTTAAACAAAGGATAAATCAGTTAATATCCCTTTTTTTTTGTTTAGTTAAATTAATTATTTTTCAAAATTAAATATTATAAAATTGTAAAAAAAAAAAACCCATGATCAATTTTAAGTTCTGCTAAAACAAAATAATCATTACTTATTAATGCAAAAATCTTCATCTTCTCCAAAGCTTCAGATTCGTGGCATTATTTATATAAAATTAAATATTGAATATAGAATCAAATATATTAGCATAACAAAAATTCTTAAATTTTCAGATTTAAAAAATATTAAATATTACATCTCCTCATCTTTTAAATTATTGTTCAATGTTATATATATCTTATTAAATGCCCCAATCTATTATTTTATATAATTTATATATATAATAAAAGTTTAAAACAAGTAATTTTAGAAACGTGTGATGAGTTGTATAAAGAGAATAACAAGGGAGTTGTTATTTTTATTTCTGCTAATTATATAATACATTATCAAAATTACCTAAATAATTAGTTTGAAATTTAAATTTTAAAAAATAAGTAACTAATCTTATCCTTGAAAGCACCTCATTTTTAGATATTAAAACGTAATTTTTTTCTCTTTTTTTTTTTTAGTTTCTATTTATATTTAATATTCTATTCCGTTAGCATTTTGAATTTAAAAACAATAATAACTGTTTGTTACAGTTTAAAATTTATCCTTATCAATATATCTATATAATCAGTTATGGGACATTCGACGAATCTTCTCCTCTTTTCCTCTTATATATTTTGTATCCATTATTTATAATTTTTAATTTTTTATCAACTTTTAATAATTGTACTTTACCCTCATATGTTTGTTCGATGTTTTGAGATAAAGAGAAAATAAGAGTAAATGGCCTATGAGAGTGAAAAACATTCAAATTTATGTACTATTTGGTGAAAGTTATTGGAGAATTAGAAAGATAAATGTAAGTTTTCAGTTTCTCGGTATTTGGTATATTTGAAAATTTTAAGTTGAAAAAAATATAATTGATATAATAATTTATCTACATTATATGCTTTAGTAATTTTCATGGCCATACATGAATGAAATAGATATAACTATATTTTAAAAAATTATATATGTGAAAAAAATTGCACGATGTTAATGATATATTAAATATATGTTCTTTTTCACACTTATTTTTTTTCCTATTTGAACTCTAAAATTATTAGTATGGAATGCTAATAATTTTCATTTGTTTAATACGGGTAAATAAATATGTTCTGTTCATAATAAATAAATGGCGATGATAAACTCTTTTATTTTAATCCATGTTGAAATATGCAAAACAATGTTTAGGATTGTTGAAGAAAATGTTGGAAAGGAAAATTTTGCAACGAAACACAAAAGTTAAAGCCTAGAAATATCATAATTATTAGAAAATGATTCTTCCTTCATAATATTTATTCTTATAAAGAGTTTCTACTACTTATTGTTGTAAAACTGTTGCATGGTTTTAATTATATAATTTTAAGTACTTTTTATTTATGTTAATCATTTCACTATTTTAGTTATGAATAATTACATTAAAATTGTATATATTCACAATTGTATTTTAATTTAGAAAAGATACAAAATAACTTCGTAAAGTCTTTCTGGAAATCTTTTTAAAACATAGTATTTAAAAAAAAAAACTACAATTGCAAATTTTAAAGCACAAATGACTTAATTGTAAGTATATATTTTTATTTTACTAAATTAAAATTAAAATCTGTTCGAAAAATTCAATTTG
This sequence comes from Solanum okadae, assembly GCA_036553675.1. Taxonomy (NCBI): domain Eukaryota; kingdom Viridiplantae; phylum Streptophyta; class Magnoliopsida; order Solanales; family Solanaceae; genus Solanum; species Solanum okadae. The sequence continues at coordinate 14,238,826 of CM071681.1, read as the reverse complement.
TTAGGACCTACAAGTTGAGAATCCACACAACAATAGTAGTTTATATCATTTACATTTTCGGTATGCTAAGATGTTGGTTATGGTAGATTAGAATTGAAGCAAATTAGGACTCTTTTTTCTTATATATGCTATGCTGTTAAAAAGATAAAGACATTAAAACTAATTATTTTAAAAATATTTAAATTTGTATTTTAACTTTACCTCAAAAAGAAAAAACTCAACATCCAACTAATTAATCCTATTTTTCTTTTTTTCCCTTAAATATAGTACTTGATTTTTATTGACAAACAGATATCTATAGTTAGATTTAAAACTTTTCATTACCCTCTAACTTCTAAACTAATTGTAAAAACTTTTAAAACAATATTTATATTGAAACATGAAAAAGAAAGTTGATTATTCAACTAAATAATTTCATTTTTTCAATTCTATTCTCAATATGAATTAATTATATTGATAATTACTGTTGAAACAACCAGTTCTAAAACCTTCACTACCTTGTCATTTCTGAACAATCTTTTTAATCAATTCTAAAAAAGTGTAAATCTTTTCATAAAAAATATATTATAAATCTATATTTCACAAATATCATGCAAAAAGATAATTGAGTATCGAATTATATAATTCCCTTTATCATTTTAACAATACATTTATTGTTATTCCTTCTTTTTTTTTAAAAGAGAGAATTAAAACTTTCGACTATTATTTTAAATAAATTGTAAAGTTTTTCATTTATTGATTATTTTTTAAAGAAGAAAAACAATAAATTAGAGGCATTTTATATTTATATTAGAAAAAACGCTATACATCTCTTTTATCAATTTTTTCATAAGAAATAAATAAAATAAACAATCCGTTTTAAAACTACCTATTACTCATTTACTTCTGCACAATTCTATAAAGTAATTATATCTTCACATATTGTCAATAAATCATATTTTTAAATGTGATTTTTTTTCAAATATTCGTTTTATTTTTATCTGTTTGAAATAAAATTGAAATTATCAAGTAGAAGAAGAGCAAACATTCAATATAAAATTAGAATTTAATTTAAAAAATATAGTGATATATGAGTTATTAAAGAACCATAAAAATATAAAATGTTCGTGTTGCAAATTAATGGTCGTATTCATTAAGATTATTTATATCTTTAAATCAATGTTCTATTATATTTTATATACAAATTTAATACGGTATAGAATATTTTGAATCTTTGGTTTTGAATAAAACATATATAAAATGGATCAACATGTCATTTAATCATATGATATTAAATATATATTTCATATGAAATGTTAGAATTAATAAATTATTAACCTATTTTTTTGTATTCAAACAACATAAAAAGAATAAAGTACCAATATGATAATATATTTTAAGTATTTGATGTTCGATCAAAGATAAAATAGGCATACAATTAATAGTGTCCTTACCATTTTTTTAAATATAATATATTATTAAAAAACCTGTAACTTAGCTTATATAGCTATATATATATATTTATTTTAAAAAAAAAAAAAAACTAAAAGCTTAGATGTATGATATAGCTATAGGTATGGTATTTTAATACAACAAATTAAATTGTATACTAATAATCTTAATTTAATATGCTCAAATAAATAAGTTAATGATTTGTATTATTATTATTATTATTATTATTATTATTATTATTATTATTATTATTATTATTATTATTATTATAAATTAAATATATTATTAAGTTCATAATATATTTTATTAGTTAGTTTTAATTATAAAATTATTACATTTTAAATTATCCACGCAATGCGCCGGCACGTATACTAGTTAGAATATATAATCAAAATAACTTAAAGTTCTTTACTTGTAAAACTGAAGATGACGTTGGGCCATGCGATACCATATCCCTATATGAAATCGTAAAATGGAATCAACATTTGGACATGCGATTGCACACTGATTCCTTCTCATGATTTCATATCATGAGATGGAATCTCATATTCTCCAAAAATCATAATATGAGAATTCCATATCATGATTTAAGATTTTTTAAATACAAACATTGACCCACAAGTTTATATTTTGTTAAAACAACCCCACATTTATATATACTAGCCATTTATTTCATACGTAAATAAAATTTATAATCATATCATTACTTTTAATTTTTTAAAAACTCAAACATATGTCTTATTATTAAATAAAAACAAAGAGATAATAACTGGTCTAAGACCCAAAAGTGGCCCACATGAAAGAACAACGAAAAACTAAAATAAAAAAAATTAAAGAAGCAGTAAGTAACCAATTTGGAACATGGTTCCCAAAATTTCCAAAATTGGTTTGTCCGACATTCCTCAAAATCACACCAGATGAGGCTTTATCTTCTCCGATGGAATGTCGGCCTAATGTCTGCCTTCACTAGCATCGACTCCAATAGACCAGCTAAAATCATCAATGCACCCAAGTTCGGAGTGTGATAACTTATACGTTAAAAGGCTCTCACTGACGCCGTGATTCAGCACCCAAGAAGACTTCTTCAACTTGATGAGTGAACATCTTAGCTGGGATCAAGCTGCATGATGGATGCGACCACACACAAATCACTCTTCGTAAGGAATCAATTGGACTTCCATTTCAGTTCATTCCAATATTAGAGAATTCTCCGTAAATCATCGATCTTACATGTGATGAGATCCGTCGAAGCTAATACCACCGTGTATGATTTCAGATCTAGAGAGGTAAGCATCATAATATTGATCTCATAGCAGAATTTAAAATACACAATACTTTACTAAGCTTTGATGGTGACTTTATTTCTTTCTTGTTGCAGTGCAGTATCATTGTCTTAATAATATTCCCTTGTAATTATTCCTATCGTAGCCCTGCATATCAACTTGTAATCTGTGCATCTATGGTAAATCCCCTATTTTGAATCTTTTTTATTCTCAAATTAGAGATTTGATTCTTTTCCAATTGAATAATGGCTTATGCTTGTTGTGGTAACTCTTGTATGTGGAAATATCTCTGTGTATCTATACCTGCAAAATGAATGATATTACTAGTTAAAAAATCGGCTAGTTTATTCCCTTCTCTAAATGTGTAAACCACCTCCACATTCCTAGTGTGCATTGAAAACTTTATGTCTCTCACATCCATAGAAACAATCCAGGGAACCTCCCAAACCCCATCCAGGATTTTCTTTGTAATCAATGAATCAGTTTCTATAGTTAATGGTAGACAACTCTTTTGAACACAGTAATCCAGACCTTGTTTAACTGCTCTTATTTCAGCTTCAATTGCTGAAACTTCTCCAATTTTATGTGATTCAGCATATACCAAATCACCTTCATCATTCCTAATACAAAATGCCAATGCACTAAGACCAGGATTTTCTTGGCTACACCCATCAGCATTACATTTGAGACTCCCCAAGCAATGGAGTTTCCAAGTCACTACCTTGCAACAGTTTAAATGGGCATATTCTTCCAAATGTTTAACAATTAGTGGCCAAGTATTAGGTATTTCATTCAACCATGGATATCTAACTTTAGCCAACAAGAAAATCATTCTATTCACACCTATGATCAAAGTATGTTTAGACATAGAACCACCATTTCTAATAACATTTCTTCTCTTACAAATTAACCAAATAATGAAATCAAGGACTGCCTTAAACAAAGGTTTTAACTTTGAGCAATAATCAGCTTTCCACCATAATCAATGACTTGACTTAGCTGCATTAGGGGTCCTACAATAACCAATGAAACTCCTAATATCAAGTAATGCATAACTACTAGCTTAAGTATCATAACTTACCAATCATTGCATCCGAACATGATCTTGTCGAGCCCGAAGTGCACAGGGCCTATTTTGTTTCTAACCACCATTGAACCTGAGGAAGGGTAAGGTTGAGCCCATCGACGATTATCTCCCTCATTCTTAGCGATCGAAGGAAAATCCCTTATCGTATGATTCATTTTTCCACAACCTAAACATGCATTTGTATCGGCTAGACACTCACTTCTATAACTTTTTCCACACCTTTGAAGCTTGGGTACCATTTGCTCACTAGAACCATTACCTTGGGAACGATTACCTCCACCGGACCTTGAATGTGAGAAATTACGATTATCCTTTCTTGCCCTCTTTGACTCCCTAGTTTTCTCCTTGAGCTTCTAATCTTCTATTTTTTGTCCATGCACTATCAAACGTGATACATCCATCTCCTTAACAAGTATGACGGTTAGGCATTCTTTGACCACCAAGTTAGAAGCACCCGACACAAACTTACTCATCCTTGCCCTTGAATCGACAACCATAGTTTAAGCATATTTGGACAATTGTATGAATTTCAAAGCATACTCTTTCACACTCATATTTCCTTGACGAAGGTTAATGAACTCAAGTACCTTGCCTCCCTCATCTCAAGGGGAAAGAACATGTCACGCCCTGAGGTTACCCCTTAAACGTAACGCGACACCTAGGATCACGAGTGACACCAAGCTAACCCTGAGTCTGGCATATATCAAGCATGCTGAAAATGACTAAGTAAGACATGTACTATGCGGAAGCTAAAAACAATGGATATCTGAACTTGGGAAAAACCCAACTAGTCTAAATATATATGATATAATAATAAGAGTTTAGTGATGACTGAAACAACACTTAACAACTCGAGTTGAATCTACTACTATGTCTAAAAGTCTCTACTGAATTGAGTTGTTGGGACATGCCCCCAGCTACCCTAACGAAATTAAAAACTAGAAATAAAGACTAAGATAGAAAGCTTGTCCATTAACCTAAAAGTATGAGGACTCACAACTAAAGCTGCTGAAGTCAAATCGAGAATCTATCTAACCGTAATTTGGATGTTGAGTGCCTGAACCTACATCATGAAATGATGTAGTGCAAAGTATGCATCAGTACTTGGAATGTACTGAGCATGCATTATATAGATATGTTAAGCTAAACAAAGTATATAAGTTGAACAATGTATAACTGGGCAATGATATAATCTAAACAAGTATAAAAATATGTACTGAAGTATAACTGAAAACTAAACAATGCAATGACCAAATACTAATCAAGAAGGTAACATGTTGAACTGTATACTGATGTAAATGCTGAAAACCTAGTCAATGCACTAAGAGTCTTACTGTGGGAGCTACTATTAACCAACATAAACCACGTGATTTAAACATGGAGTCCGATGTATACGCCCCATCCATAGGACAAAATATGCCTTGCTAGGGGTATAGAGGCATTACTGTGGCGTGATCACTAAAATTGATGCCCAACATAAGGGACTTATAAACCTACGCGGGCACGTAGTTCTAGGACTTTGAGGGTACGCTGAACTTTAGTCCAACTCGGTGTTAAGTCTACTCCCAACTGAATATTCATGAAGCTAAAATGCACTAAATACTGAATAGCTCAAAACTCACATGCTAACTGAGAATGCAACATTTATATACTGTGAATTTAACATTTGAAATCTGCAGCATGAATTTCTGTCTGACTGGCCTAGCAAGTATAAATCATGAACTAGGATAAATTTACACAAGCTAGAGTTCTGAGTTCTATGCAAGAAATTATACTAAATTATCAATAAACAAGTTATTTAGATCAAAGGAACCGTAATCACAATACATCTTGAAAATCTAAAAACCCTAGGTTTGAACAATTTATGAGTATATGAATAACGAACTGAATTTTGGGACCTAATGGGTGAAAGGAACCCACTAGTGAAATCCCACATACTTGGTGACTAAATCTACGGAGAAATTCTTTAGATTTTGGGGCTGAACTTCAAAGAACACATCCGCTTGTTCTTGGAAGAAACTGGCGACTTTTCCTTTTCTTTTTTCTCTAAGTTGGGTAATTTTTTGGAGAATGAGGGTTCTGGATATGTCTGACTAGGTTATTACTTATTAGGCTTAGATTGAGTAAAACGATATATTTTAGGCATCAAACGATGTAGTTTAAGTGTCCATCGCATATGGGGGATGATAAAAACAACTCTTACTTAAGGCTAACGAAGTGCCACTCACGAGGGGACTGGCGGGCCGTCATTTGAACCACTGCCCGTCAACTGGGTCGTGGTTTTGGCCCTGCCCAACATAGGTCTACTGAAACAAGGATAACTTTTTACTCCGAGCTTGGATTTTAGCAAACTCGGTGGTGTTTGAAAGTGGATTCAATTATCTTTAATTTGATCGGTCATGGGCCACCTAATTCATTTTGTGCCAAAAGATATAACCGTTTGAAGTTGATCCAACTTCCTTTATTTCCAACTAACTACCGACCCTCACCAACGGCCAGACCTACAGTCCCTAGGTCCAACCATGAACCGTACTGGTTGGCCGTGGGTGGGATCAGAGACCCCTAAATCTTGGACCCCAAAGACGGTACCCCCACCTACGGACCGTGGGTCCATCAACGGATAGTGGACCACGATCGTAGGTCTCATCTTCTTGGATCCGAGGTGTTACAGAACATATTAAGAAAAGCAACCTTAAATTTATCCCAATCAAGAGGACCCACATCAACCACCATCTCTTCCTTACATTGTTCAAACTCAATTTGAGCAACACCCTTAAGTTAATAAACGGCAAACTCTGCCTTCTCAACCGAAGTCACACCCATAATTCCCGATTATCTTGTAAACCTCATCAATGAACTCTTGAGGATCTTCCTCAACTTTAGACTTAAGAAATTCTGGATGATTCATACTTGTAAAGGCCCTCACTCTAGTTGTCGTCGTACCCACATTTGGGTTCATGGGAGACATAACCTCCCTATTTTCTGAGTCGTCATAGCTTAGGCTAATGCGTGAAATGCGGCTCGAAACTCATCATTAGACACTTGCACGGCAGAAGGACCGATCGGCACTTGGGGAACCTCTTGTCTCACATTTTCATGAACATTCCTTCTCACAGAATTCCTTCGTGGAGTCATATTCTATAAAGCATAAACAACAGTTACGAGAGGAGGACTTTTATAAAGATAAAATCTATGGCACGACTTTACAGTAATGAAAGAAGTGGAATTTCTTAAACATCTTATAACTACCTATTCATAAATATGGGGCACTTCAAACTCATGAACACGACTCTACTCGATGTGGCTTATGACTTTTCTTAACCTTATGCTCTGAATACCAAGTTTGTCACAACCCAAAGGATAGCCTAGACGTGACGTGACGTATAAGACCCCGAGAGGCCCTACACAAGCCACTTAGCATACATCATACAAGGCAATAGAAATAAAGATTAGAAAATATAATATTTAAACATCAAAGGAGTTTAGCAAATTGGAAGTCTAAATAAGTTTCAAAAGTGATCTAACACATCATAAGAAAGGTAATTGGGACTTAACCCATACATCACATACAAGCCTAAAACAGAAATGACATAAAGCAATAAAAAAGTCTCAATCCTCGGAAAATGAAGACTCACCAATCTTCCGAAACTCAAAAGGATCAACTAGCCATGAGCGAAGGGAGAAGAATCGTCAACCCCTACATTAGTGAAACAATATAGGCACAAGTATGTATTATTATATGGAATGTTCTAAGTATGAGGGGAATGCAATAAAATATGAGACGTGATCATAAGGGGACATAATCGAAAACATAATATGAATGACCTATTTTAAACATAGTAAAATCATTTAAAAACATTCATAAAGCATTGACACAGCCAATGTATTTTAAATTATAAAGGAAGCTTCATAAAATATTAGTAATTAGCTTAGTTCATTTTTTGGGAAGTTTACCATTAACCAACATAGACCATGTGAGCTATAACATGGAATCCAGAGTCTGCCCCACACCAAAAAGGGATGTCCTCACTTGCCAAGGTAAGACTATGAAGTCTGAGCTAAAGTGAATCCACTGGCTAATGTCTACCTAAGACCATCATCCTATGGTGGCACATAGTTTATAGGACATGGGTAATCACCGCCAGTCCACTCCATGCTAAGTATAAATCCACGGAATAGTCATTAATCATATTTATATTATCATCCATGGAAAATTACAATTAATATACTAATACAAACTAGAAACATCACAGAGTAGCTCCTTAGACCATGTGTGAGAAAACCTTTCGTCATCCATGATCTTTTCATAATAGCTTTGTAAGGCCCATAGTCATTAAATTCATACTAAAGTTACCCAACTATTAGTGGAAATAATTTTAAAAGGGTGATCTATAATCATTGATGACATATCCAGATACCATACTAATCAAGACCTAATTTAGGAAAATAGCCCAAAAGCATATTAAGGGTAAATCTAGACGTCATTCATGTCATGTGGCCAAACTTCATAGAACATATAGATACCTTCATATATAAGCTTACATAAGTCATACGCATTGATTTCATGAAAATATGCATGATTTCCTAAAATTATATTCATAGGTTCAAGCTTTTTCATAAATTCATGTAAGTTAGGGTTTATAGTTAGAATTCATAGACCAATGCATGAGTTCAGATGGAATTAGTTGAAAAGCATGTAATTAAGTCCAAATCATCAAAATAATGTCATAATCAAGTAATTGAATCCATACAAATAGAACCCATGAGAAATTGAGAGAAAACCTAATTAATTTTGGAAAATTGAATTGGAGAATTGAAGAAACTTTGGGGGTACTCAATGGGTGATTGGAACCCGGTTAATGAACTCCCTACATACCTTGATTGAATCCCTAAGCAATGATGAATAAAGGAGACTTGAACTTGAAGAACCCTAGCTTCTTCTTCTTCTTTGTTCTAGAGAGAAGATTTTTGGAGAGAACCTTGGAGAGAATTTAGGAATTTGGTCAAGTTTACAGAATTTAGGAGAATGAATTGAAATGGGTAGTTTTTAAGACTTAATTTACTATTATAAATCTTTAAATAGGGTTTAAAAGACGTAGTTTAGGTACCAAACACTTTGAGGAAATACTAAAATGACCTTAACTTAAAAACTAACGTGGTGCCTCACGAGATAGGCTTCACGGATCGTCTAAGGCTTCACGGTCCATGAAACACTTCACGAGCCGTATAGCCGGGGAAATTTCACCTGCACAACAGGGCTTCACTAAAACGGACATAACTTCTTACTCCAAATTCAAAATGAGGCAAACTTGGTGGCGTTGGAAAGAGAACTCAAAGACATTTAGTTTGAAAGGCAACTGACCACCTACGTCATTATGTGTTGTGAGATATGATTGTTTAAAGTTGACCCAAAACTTAAAACTCACAAAGTTCCTTTCACGGACAACTTCACGGTCCGTGAAAAGCTTCATGACCTGGTCCACGACTCGTGCAACTCTAGACGTCCCGTGAAACCCTTCGTAACAAAACCTTCAAGTTTAACTTTCACCATTGTTGGTTGTATGACCTGTGATACCCTCTACGGGCTGTACAACCTTCTGTACTCATGCAGTTGTACTGAACTGAAGCCTTTTATCTTTTTCATTTCCAAGTTCCATGATTTCTGATGTGTTACATCTATCTAGTTTTTTATAGGTAATTGTGTATTAGCGATTCATAAGGAATTGAGTGTTGTAATACAAGAGTAGATTACTCCAATCCAAGTAGTATAACTTTCTTGAAGTATACTTTTTCTTAAGCAATTGTAACTGGACATTATTTTGATCGTCATAGTTCCAAACTGACATGTGTATCCATTCTTCTATCTAGTTGTTGACTATGTGTCAACAATTCAAAATTAATAGGTTGTTCAAAACCAAGAAGTATAATTTTCTTGAAGTATAACATTTTTTAATTAAATACTACTAAACATTAGTTTGATCGTTGTAGTTTCAAATTGACAAATATTTTCATTCTTCTTTCTAGTTGTTTAGTGTGTGTCAACAATTCATAGGTAACTGATTGTAGTATCCAAGAATAGATTCCTCCAATCCAAGAAGTATAACTTTTTTGAATTAGACTCTTCTATTAAAAAACCTTCTTAGAAAATCTTTCTATTTTCGTTACCCTCAATCCTCTCTTTTTTTGTTACCCCCAATTCTTTTTTTTTTCGTTACTCCCAATTCTCTCTTCTATGGTTGATGTAATTGCTGAACAAAATTTTTCAGTTTTCTATTGAAGAAGGTAGCGATTTCCGTCTATGTTGGACTAGTAATGCTGATTTTTTCTTGTTTTGATTTTTATGACATCTTTCGGTTGATCAAAATGACATTCATGTTTTTAGGTCAACGGGTGCTAGAAGGGTTTGAAAATATATAATTTTATTATGATTCTTGGTATTTCTTCAGAATTTTGAGTAAAGAGAACTTGTTTTTCATTTGTGTTTTGTTAATGGGTATTTCATTCTCCAGGCTAATCATCAAACTTTGATTTTCTTTGTTTGTTAATGTACATATTTTTTCTAAAAGGGAAAAATTTACACTAACAATTGCCATATCTGCATTTTAGTTTTGATCATTTGAACTAAATATGAGAATTTTCTTAATTATAGTGAAGGGAGTCTTTGGTAATTCAATTTCAAGAAACTCATCTGCTACAAATTGCAACGAAGTCGGGGCCAGAAGATTTTCAACAAAGAAGAACTTGCAGAATATTGGTGCTTTGAATATAAAGATGGAGGAGAGCTAATGATTTGTGACTATGGGCAAGTCCTTTTTCTTAAAAAATCAATTTTATGTTTGGTATATTTGATGAAATTAACTAGAAACATGGTCATCATAAAAATGTTTCTAAATGATGACTATGTTTCGAGTTTATTTTATCAAATATACCAAAAACAAAATTGATTTAGCAAAAGGACTTGCCCATAGTCACAAATCATGAGCTCTCCTACATCTTTACATTCAAAGCACCAATCTTGTACAAGTTCTTCTTTATTGAAAATCTTTTTGCCCCTCTTCGTCGCAATTTGTAGCAGATGCATTTCTTGAAATTGAATTACCAGAGACCCACTTCACTATAATCAAGAAACTTCCCATGTTTAGTTCAGATGATCAAAAATAAAGTGCAGATATGACAATTGTTAGTGTAATTTTTTCCCTTTTAAAAAGAATAGTAGAAAAAATATATACATTAACAAACAAAGAAAATCAAAGCTAGATGATTAGCCTGGAGAATCAAATACCCATTAACAAAACACAATAGAAAAGCAGGTTCTCTTAACACAAAATTCTGAAGAACTCCCAAGTATCATAACAAAATTATAAATTTTCAAACACTTCCAGCACCCATTGAACTAAAAAATATGAATGTCGTTTTGATCAACTGAAAGATATCATAAAAATCAAAACAAGAAAAAGAATCAACATTACTGGTCCAACATAGACGCAAATCATTACATTCTTCAATAGAAAGCTAAAAAGTTTTGTTCAGCGATAATATCAACCATAGAAAAGAGAATTGGGGGTGATTAAAATAAAAAGAGAATTGTGGTAACAAAAAAATAGAAGATTGAGGGTAACAAAAATAGAAAGATTTTTCTAATTAGGTTTTTTAATAGAGAAGTCCAATTCAATAAAGTTATACTTCTTGGATTGGAGGAATCTTTTCTGGGAAACAACAATTAGTTACTTATGAATTGGTGACACACACTCAACAACAAGACAGAAAAATAGAAACATTTGTCAATTTGGAACTATGACGATCTGTCACGACCCAAGGTAGCCCCTAGGCGTAATATGGTGTATAAGACCCCGGCCCGTCAAGGGGGTCGTGATCCTTGGCCAGTGACTACTGGTTTCCGGGGTCCTTTTTACGAGTGCTCCCACGGACCGTGTGGAGGACCACAGATCATGAAGGACACCATGGTTCTTCACTTGGGCTGGGGTATGCTGGCTCAAGGACTACGGATGCCACCACGACCCGCCAACAAGACCACATCTTGTGGATGGCCTCGTATTCTAATACCAGAGCCTAGATAGCTCATCCTCACCTCTACGAGCCTTCCCATAGCTCGTGAGGTGGTCCACGGCTCGTGAAGGTCTCCGTGGTTCACCACTGCTGGAAGGGTGTGAGCCACGAGCAGGTCGACGGACCGTGGTTCCTTTCACGATCCATGAACCCTATCGTGGTTCACCAATTTTTCTGTTGTTCTGGTCTGATAAGTTCAAGTATGATTTCTGAGGTGTTACAATGATAGCCATGCACATAACATATAAAAACATGCTTAAAAGAGATACTTTCATGAAATGTAATTACCAAGCTAAAACATGAGATAAGGTGATTATAAAACATGAGTCATAAAAACATGGTCAATGCACATAGTCATCATCTTAAACATGTATGAGATATTTCCTTGAAGTAACTTTAGTTCATCATAGGTTGCTTGGGGGAATTAGCCTTAACCGACATATAAGACCATGAGAGCTATCATTATGGAATATGGTTTCTCTCACACCGAAAAGAGTTGTCCTACTTTCTAAGGTAAGGACCATGAAGTTCAAGCCTATGTGAAACCACTAGCTAATGTCTATCTAGACAATCCTATGTTGGAACATAGTTTATGGGACATGGGTAATCGCTACTTGTCCACTCGATACTAAGAATAGCTTCCACGAAATAGTTCTTATTCATATTCATCCCACCTCTTAAAGTATGACATGGGTCATCGCCTCTTGTCTTTTAATTAGAGAGCATAGGTAATCACCTTTTGCCTCATCATTAGAATAGTTCCTTATCATTGGTTCATTTTAGGTGAGAAAGCCTTTCAACCCTAAGAACTCTTATTATGTGAGAAAATCTTTCACAAATCATGCTTTCATGTGTATATGAGAAATCCTTTCAACAACACAACAATAACAACATCATTGATTCTTCACTCTCAAAGCATCCTTAAAACATTTGCATCAGTTTCAAAAGAACATACATAATTCCAGAATTCACCTTTCATGGTTCAAAACCCACTTTCAATCATCAATATCTAGAAAACATGGGTTCATGGGAATTTATGATTAAATCATGTAATTATATCAATTCATTCTTTATAGATCATAAAACAATCAAATACATCAATAATTAAAGGAACCCATGACATGGAAGAAAACCGTAACTCAATTGGGGAAATCTATCTTTATAAATTGGAGAATGGATGAAAAGGCTCCATGGATGAAAACTATCATACCTCACTGCCAATTACTTAACTTTAATGAAGGAGTTGGAAACTTGACTTGGAACCCTATGTTGAACCCTTCTCCACCAAGCTTTTAGAGAGAGAAATATTTGAGAGGAAGACTTATTCTTCTTTTGTAAATTTCAGAGAATGACTTGAATGGGTTGATTTTGGTGTCAAAATCACTTATATAAGGGTTCTAGGTAAGGGTAAAATGACATAGTATCAAGATAAAATAATTAGGAAAAGACCTAACTGCTACTGATTTACAACTAACGTGAAACCCTAGATTGAGGCCCTCACGAGCCGTCTTGGCAGTCGTGACCCTGGACCAGTGGCTTGGGAAGGCCCCTTGAACCCCTTGTCCCACCTCACGACTAACTTCACAAGTCGTTTTCCCCTTCACGACCCATCTAGAGGTCAGTGAGAAGGGTCTAGCCTTGGGATGGGTTCTGCCTCCCTTGAATGGCTACCACCACTGGGCATGAGGCTCACCACGAGCCGTCAAATGGCTCGTGGGATGGGAGACCCTCTTGTCCAAGCATTGGAAGTCTCCACGAGCACCAACACGAGCTATGGTGCCATTCACGACCCGTCAAGGGCTCCATGAAGGGTGCCATGGCTCAGTTATGGGCTGGTGACCTCCCACTTGGCCCTTTTTATAGACTTCTTGATTACGAGGTGTTACATTATCTCCCACATGGGATTCGTTCTCGGAGGGGTTTTTAGACATCACATGAAAGAGAAAAACTCAAATCTAGCAGCCCAACATGCATGCATTTACATAAATTCACATATCCGAGGAGGAAACATAAACTCCAAGCAAAAGCATGTTTAAAACATCATATCATGAAGTCTATATGCCACTCATACTCAAATTCACGTAAACATGTAGAAATCAATCAAGTTGACTCATTTTTTCCCCAAAACTTAAGCTTTTTCATGATCATGCATAAATGAGGAAATCATGGGAATATCTAAGACACATGACACCAAAGAGTAAACCATGAGGAACTCAATAACTCAAGCTAGAGTAGGAGTAGAATGAAAGAGGTGAGGATAATGGTACATCATATCGGCCTCGGCCTCTAAAGTAGCACCTTCAACTAATTGATTCCTCCACAAAACTTTCACGAAATCAACTTCTTTATTTCTCAACTTCTTGACTTGCCAGTCTAAAGTCTCAACAAAGACTTCCTTGTAAGAAAGATTCTCCTTAACTCCCAAATCTTCTAAGGGGACTATAGTTGTGGGATCACCAACACATTTCTGCAACAAGGAGACATGGAAAACTGGATGCAGCGATGCTAATTCATTAGACAATTCTAGTTCATAAGCAACCCTACCAATACGTCTCAAAATCTGATATCGGCCTACATAACGGGGACTAAGCTTCCCTTTCTTACCAAACCTCATTACATCCTTCATGGGTGAAATTTTCAAGTAAACCAAATCATTCACATCAAACTCAAGATCTCTTCTTCTAACATTGGCATAGGACTTCTGTCGACTTTGAGCCGTTCTCAACCTTTCTCTAATAAGTCTAACTTTTTCCATAGCATCATGTACCAACTCGGGGCCTATCAAAGCGCCTTCACCCACTTCAAACTAACCTATAGGAGATATACACCTCCTACCATACAATCCCTCAAAAGGAGCCATACAAATACTTGAGTGATAACTATTTTTATATGCAAACTTAGTCAAAGGAAAGTGACCATCCCAATTACCTTTAAAATCAATCGCACAAGCTCTCAACATATCTTTCAAAGTTTGGATAATATGCTCCGCTTTCCCATCAGTTTGTTGATAAAAGGTTGTACTGTGCTTAACACAAGTACCAAGACCCTTTGGAAGGATTTCCAAAACTGGAAAGTGAATTGAGTACCATGATCAGAGATAATGGATAAAGGCACTCCATGCAATTTTACCATTTCTCTCAAGTACAACTTAGCATAATACTCCGACAAATAAGAAACCTTGACGGGAATGAAATGAGCCGATTTCATCATCCGATCTACAATTACCCAAATAGAGTCATGTTATCGCCTGGTGCGAGGCAAACCAACAACAAAGTCCATATTCAAATCTTCCCACTTCCAAGTAGGAATGCTAATATCTTGGGATAAAACTCTCAGTTTTTGATGCTCAACTTTCACTTGTTGTCAATTAGGACACTTAGCCACAATCCACAATATCCTTGTTCATCCCATTCCACTAATAGACCTCCCGCAAATCACGATACATCTTGGTGGCTCCCGGGTTAATGGAATATCGAGAACTATGGGTTTCTGACAAGATCTGCTCCCACAAGTCATTAACATTAGGAACACACAAACAACCTTGATATTTAAGCACCCCATATTCCCCTTTAATTCAACCAACGATGTATCACGACCTTGCTTGGCTTTAACATCCGCCACAATAAGCGATTCAGGCCTATTATGAACCATAACCCCACCTTTAGTAGAGTCTACTAACTGAACACTCAATCGGGCCAATCTATGAACATCTCGAACCAGCTCCTCCTTATCATCCTCAATATAGGAAACACTACCCATATATAATCGACTAAGAGCATCCGCCACCATATTCACCTTTTTGGGGAGATAGAGAACGCTCATATCATAATCCTTCAATAACTCAAACCATCTCCTTTGGCGAAAATGTAGATCCTTCTGATTAAACACATATTGCAAACTCTTGTGGTCGGTAAAAATATCTACGTGAATGCCATACAAATAGTGCCTCCAAATTTTTAAGGCAAAAACAATTGTCGCTAGTTTAAGGTAATGGGTAGGATAATTCTTCGCATGAGTCTTAAGTTGCCTTTAAGCATAGGCAATCACCTTCCCATTTTGCATAAGCACACAACCTAGCCCAATCTTGAGGCATCACAATAAACCACAAAACCATTAGTCCCTTCCGGTAAAGTCTACACTGGAGCGGAAGTAAGTCTATCCTTCAATTCCTGAAAGCTCTTTTCACATGTTTTGGACCATATGAACTCAACCTTCTTTTGGGTCAATGCTGTCAATGGAGAAACAATATAAGAGAACCCCTCAACAAACCTTCTGTAATAACCAACCAAACCCAAGAAGCTTCTAATAGTCGAAGGGGATAGAGGCCTAGGCCAATTCTTAACCGCATCCATCTTCTTTGGATCTACCTCAATACCTTTGCTTGAAACAATATGACCAATAAAGGCTACGGGCCTTTGCCAAATTCACATTTACTAAACTTTGCAAAGAGTTGTTGGTCCTTGAGAATTTGCAGCACAATCCTCAAATGGTTGATGTGATCGTCCTCACTTCTTTAATAGATCAATATATCATCAATGAATACAATCACAAACATGTCAAGGTATTGTCGAAACACCATATTTATCAAATCCATATAAGCCAACGGAGCGTTAGTCAAACCAAAATACATAACTAAAAACTCATAATGACCATACCAAGTTCGAAAGGCCATCTTCGAAATGTCATCTTCCTTCACCCTTAATTGGTGATAACCTGATCGAAGGTCAATCTTGGAAAACTAAGTTTCCCCTTGAAATTTGTCAAACAAGTCATCTATCATCGAGAGAGGATATTATTCTTAAAGGTAACCTTATTCAATTGCCAGTAGTCGATACACATACGAAGCGAACCATCTTTCTTTTTAACAAACAAAATTGGGGCACCCAATAGAGAGATACTCGATCGGATGAATCCCTTATCCAACAAATCTTTTAATTGCTCTTTCAACTTCTTTAGTTCTGTCGGAACCATTTAGTAAGGAGGAATAAAGATAGGTTGTGTATGTGGGAGAAGGTCAATACCGAAGTCTATTTCTCTTTTGGGAGGAATACCAGGTAAATCATATAGGAACACTTCCAAAAAATAATTCACAACGGGGACTGACTCAAGAATAGGGGTTTCAGAATTTACATCCCTCACCCTAACTAGATAGTATACACAACCCTTAGCAATTATCTTTCTAGTTCTAAGACAAGAGACAAGCTCACCCTTAGGCATAGATTTTCTCCCTTTCCACTCTAAGACAAGCTCATTAGGAAACTGAAACTTGACTACACGAGTCCTACAATCAATAGAAGAATAACATGAGTACATCTAGTCCATACCAAGGATAACATCAAAATCCAGCATATCAAGCTTTACTAAATCAACAAGAGTAACTCTATGGAACAAGGAGACGGGACACTTTCTATAGACCCTCTTATCCACAATAGAATAACCAACATGAATAGAGACAAAAAGGTTCTAACAACACATCCAGAAGAACATCAAACCTTATAGCCACATATGGCTCCACAAAAGATAAGTTAGCACCGGGATCAAGTAAAGCATAAACATCAAGTTGAAATACTTTCAATACACCAATAACCACGTATGGAGAACCCTCTTGATCATGACGAGTCTGAAATGCATAAAATTTATTTTTCTTGGGAGCATTGGAACCCAAACCCTAGGACCAGATGAAGGATTAGGTTGAGCTCGTCTATGACTATCTCTTTCATTCTTGGAAACTGAAGGACAATCCATTATCTTGTGGTCCATCTTACCACAACCAAAGCAAGTTTTTGAACCGGCTAGACATTTACCCTCATTCTTCCTTCCACACTTAGCACAAGTAGACAATAAACACCCACTACCATTTCCCCCTTGAGGCTTAGGTTAGACACCCTATCTTTGTTGAACTTAGAAGGAGAATTGGAGGAACCTTGACTGGGAAACCTTTGTCGAAACTTAGAATGACCATGCCCACCAGACCCTGAATGTGAGAAATTACCATCATCGTTTTATCCCTCTTTGTCTCCCTAGACTTTTCCTTAAGTTTCTCCCCTTCGATTTGTTGATCATAAGCCATGAGATGAGAGATATCCATATCATTAACAAGCATGGCGATACGACATTCCTTAACCACCATTTCAGACACACCTGAAATGAACTTGGTCATCCTTGCCCTAGGGTTGACAATCATTGTAGGAGTATATCGAGACAATGTTGTGAACTTTAAAGCGTATTCTTTCACACTTATGCTCCCTTGACGAAGATTAATGAATTCAAGCACCTTTTCCTCCCTCATCTCAAGGGGAAAGAACCTATCAAGGAAAGGAACCGTAAAATTTTCCCAATCGAGAGGACCCGCATCTTCCAATCTCTCATTTTTCAATTGGTTGAACCAAATTTAAGCAACACCCTTAAGTTGATAAGTGGCCAATTCCACCTTTTCCACCGGCGTCACCCCCATGATCATCAACACCTTACAAACCTCATCAATGAACTCTTGAGGATCTTCCTCAACCTTAGAACCATGAAACACCAGAGGATTCATTCTGGTGAAGTCCCTTACTCTAGATGCCACCGTACCCATATTTCGGTTCACAGGAATCGCAACCTACCTATTGGCTTGGGCCGTCATGTCTTGGGCCAACACTTGAAAAGCAGCCCTAAACTCCGCATTAGTCACTTGCTCGGCCAAAGGATCGACTGGAACTTGAGGATCTTGAGGAAGAGTTTTTTATTCCGCATTCTCCCTCACATTCCTTCTAGCATAAGTTCTTCGAGTAGCCATCTCCTGTAGAGTATCAGTTAAGGATTATGAGAGAGACTTTATAGAGTTGAACTCTATCGCACGACTTTAGAGTAATGAAAGAAGTACAGTTTCCTAAACATCTCGTAGCCTCTCATTCATAAATGTGGTGCGCTTCACACTCATGAACAAGACTCTACTCGGCGTGGCTTATGAGACTTCATATGACCTTTCTAAACCTTGTGCTCTGATTACCAAGTTTGTCATGACCCAAGGTATCCCCTAGGCGTAAAATGGTGTATAACACCCCGAAAGGCCCCATACAAGCAACTTAGCTTTCATCATACAAGATAATAGAATGAAAGAGATTAAAAACAGTTCAATATATCAAAGTTTTTATAAAGCATAGCAGAAATCTAAACATTGTCTCAAGCCATCTAGTACATAAGAATGAATCTAGGTGAAGCCCATACATCATGTTCCAAAACTGAAAATAACGAAAGACTGAAAATGATAAATGTCCATTCCTCAAAGCATGAGGACTCACCAAAGCTTGAAATCTCCTCTAAAAACTCTAGCCATGAAATTGGGAACACTGATTGTCGGACCCTACATTTAAAGAAATATAGGCAAGAGTATGCGTTAGTGCAAAATATGTACCAAGTATGATTGCCATGCATAAAACATATAACGACATGCTTTAAATAGATACTTTCATGAAATGTAATGACCAAGCTAAAACATGAGATAAGGTGATAGAAAATATAAGTCATAAAAATATGGTCAATGCACACAGTCATCATTTTAATCATGAATGAGATGCTTCCTTGAAGTAACTTTAGTTCATCATAGCTTACTTGTGGGAAGTAGTCTTAACCGACATATAACACCATGAGAGCTATCATCATGGAATGCGGTGTCTCCCACACCGAAAAAGTTTTCCTACTTGCCAAGGTAAGGACCATGAACTTCTAGCTTATGTAAATCCACTAGCTAATGTCTATCTAGAAAATCCTATAATGGCACATAGTTTATGGGACATGGGTAATCACCACTTGTCCACTCGGTACTAAGCTTAGCTCCCACAGAATAGTTCTTATTCATATTCATCCTCTTAAAGAAACAAGGGTAATTGCCTCTTGTCCTTACATCATATGACATGGGTAATCACCTCTTGTCTTTTAATTAGAAAGCATGGGAAATCGCCTTTTGCCTCATCATTGGAATAACTCCTTATCATTGGTTCATATTAGGTGAGAAAGCCTTTCAACCCTAAGAACCCTTATTATGTGAGAAAACCTTTCACAAATCATGCTTTTATGTGTACATGAAATCCTTTCAACAACACAACAATAAAAACATCATTGATACTTCACTCTCAAAGCATCCTTAAAATATTTACATCAATTTCATAAGAACATGCATAATTCCATAATTCACCTTTCATGGTTCAAAACCTACTTTCAATCATCAATATCTAGGAAACATGGGTTGGACATGGTTTTATGGGAATTCATCATTAAATCATGTAATTATATCAATTTATTCTTGATAGATCATAAAACAATCAAATACATCAATAATTAAAGGAACCCATGACATGGAAGAAAACTACAACTCAATTGGGGAAATCTATCTTTATAAATTGGAGAATTTGGGAACTCAATGAATGAAAAGGCTCCATGGATGAAAACTATCATACCTTAATGCCAATTGCTTAACTTCAATGGAGGAACTAGAGACTTGAGTTGGAACCCTAGGTTGAACCCTTCTTCTCCAAGCATTCTAGAAAGAGAAATATTTGAGAGGAAGACTTATTCTTCTTTTGTAAATTTGAGAGAATAAATTGTGTGGGTTAACTTTGGGGTTAAAATCACTTATATAGGGATTCTAGGTAAGGGAAAAATGACATAGTATCAAGATAAAGTAATTATGAAAAGACCCAACAACCTCTGACTTACAACTGACACGAACCTTAGATGGAGGCCCTCACGAGCTGTTTGAGGGTCCACGAGCCGTCTGGCAGTCGTGACCCTGGACCAGTGGCTTGGAAAGGCCCCTTAAACCCTTTTACCACCTCACGACCAGCTTCATGAGTGTTTGACCCTTCACGGCCAGTCTGGAGGTCAGTGAGAAGGGACTGATCTTGGGGTGGGCTCTGCCTCCCCTCAACAGCCACCACTACGGGGTGTAAAGCTCACCACGAGCCGTCTAATGGCTCGTGGGAGGGGATCTCCTCTTGGCCAAGCACTAAAAGGCTCCATGAGCACCACCACGTGCCATGGTGCCTTTCACAATCCGTAAAGGGCTCCATGAACGATGCCATGGCTCAGTTATTGGCTACTGACCTCCTATTTGGCCCCTTTTCTAGACTTCTTGATTTCGAGGTGTTACACAATCAAAACAATGTCTAGTAGTAATTACATAAAAAATGTTATACTTTAAGAAAATTATACTTCTTGGATTGGAACAAACTATTACTGATGGATTGCTGACACACAGTTAACAACTAGATAGATAAATGGAAACACTTCTTAGTTTAGAACTATGACGATCAAAACAATGTTCAGTAGCAATTGCTTAAAAAACTATACTTCAAGAAAGTTATACTACTTGGATTGGAGAAATCTACTTTTGTATTACAACACTCAATTACTTATGAATTGCTGACACACAATTACCTATCAACAACTAGACAAATGTAACACCTCGAAAATCATGGAACTTAGAATGGAAAAGAGAAAAGGCTTTAGTTGAGTACTAGTACATGTGTACATAAGGTTGTACAGTCTGTATATGGTGTCACGGTTCGTACAACCAACAATTGTGAAATTTAAACTTGAAGGTTTTGTTACGAAGGGTTTCACGGGCTGTGGACTAGGCCGTGAAGCTTTGCACGAACCATGAAGCTGTCCGTGAAAGGGACTTCATTAGTTTTAAGTTTTGGGTCAATTTTAAACAATCATATCTCTCAGCACATAATGAATTAGGTGGACCATAACCTATCGAATTAAAGGTCTTTTGAGTCCTCTTTCCAACCCCACAAAGTTTGCCCAATTTAAAGTTTGGAGTAAGAAGTTATTCCCGTTTTAGTCACTACAAGAAAGTGGAGATACAACGACATTTTCTAAATGTCGTATTATGATGTTTAAATGTCACAAATTTGTTTACTGACATTTATTTTACATTTGGACCAAATGTCGTAAATTTTAGTGTCGAGAATTTTTCCGACATTTAGGTAATTGTCAGGAAGAATTTGTGACATTTAGGTAAATGTTGAAAAGAATTTGCGTCATTTCCTTTGCAACATATATGTAAATGTTGGTAAGATTATTACGACATTTATTTTTTGACATTTATGTGAATGTCGATAAGAAATATATGACATTTAGGTGAATGTCAGTATGAGATATATGACATTTATTTTCGACATTTAGGTAAATGTCAGTATGAGATATATGACATTTATTTTTTGACATTTATGTGAATGTCGATAAGAAATATATGACATTTATTTTTGACATTTAGGTAAATGTCAGTATGATACATATGACATTTATTTTTGACATTTAGGTAAATGTCAGTATGAGATATATGACATTTATTTTCGACATTTAGGTAAATATCGGTATGAGATATATGACATTTATTTTTGATAATTAGGTAAATGTTGGTATGAGATATATGACATTTATTTTTGACATTTACGAAAATGTCGGTATGAAATATATGACATTTATTTTCGACATTTAAGGAAATGTCGATATGAGATATATGACATTTATTTTTTCGACATTTATGAAATGTCACTTACACTTTCTGACATTTAGATTAAATGTTGGTAAAACAAATTTCAAGACACTTACTTGTGACATTTATAAAATGTCACATTGAAATTTCTGACACTTTAGTTAATGTCAACAAATGCTATTATTGAATGTCATAAAAATTGGTGACATTATTTTATATTTTGCTAAATGTCATATTAATATTCTAATGTCGCTACCAAGTTTCTTCAACATCCAAGAAAAATCTATATATAGTTTTTCTCAAGACACAAATACATACAAACAATCTGTGCATTCAAAACTATCTTCTTCATGATAAGCAAGAAATATTATATAAAGTAAATATTTTCTAATATTATAATCAAAGAACAAAATAGCAATATAATAAGTTTTCTGTAAAAGAAAACAATGTCAAAACAAATTATCTTTTCTATCTCAAGTAAAATTGAAATCTAACTAAATGTAATAATCTCAACATAAAACCAACTAATTAACTCCTAATTCAAATGAAATTAAAATCTCCAATAAATTTGCAATAAATCTTTATAAAATCATCAACCCGAAAGTCGAGCATGTTGAAGTCGATACTTGACCTCAATTTCCTTGAAAATTCTGCACAAGAAATGCACATAAGAAAATTTATAACTATATAATAATAGAAATAAGATCCTAGTTAACTAGAAAAAATTGAGATATCAAAAATGACTAATTGAATTTTTCTAAAAACAAACATATTAAGGAATTGATGCGAAAGTAGTAATTATATACATGAAATTTTCCTCCTTTTGAAAGAAAAGAAAGATCTTGTAGTTTTTTCAAACATACTCACTTCTTTTTATTTGTGCCAATTACGGTAGTTCCAGTCTTCTTGATCATGTTAGCCTGAGAAAAAACATGAAATTGATTGTTTTGATACTTTACAAAATACAAAACTTAACATTTCATTGAATACATAAGTGTGCCAATTTTTTCAGAAGGAAAATAAAAAAAAGGAAGATATATGATTGCTTCAACAAAACAAACATCTGGTGTTGGGACAAAGATACAAACAGACAAAGATACCTTCCTGGGTTGTGAGGAAGGTACTGAGGAAGGTACTGGAATCTAGAGATCAGTTAATAAACAGACTAGGAAGTCATGGGACAATTCAACAACTTGTTAAATCCCAACTTAGGGATAGATTTTCAATCCGGAAGATGTATGTAAATTTAATGCCTGTTCATCCCAAAGTAGCCTGGAAACATCTTGCTTTACATACAAAGATACATCCTAGATATAAATTCATTCTATGGTTGGCTATACAGAAACGACTAGCAACAATTGAGAGATTGCAGAAATTTGGAATCACTGTCCTCCCTGATTGTGTCTTTTGTTGCCAACACTTAGAAACATTTTCACATTTATTCTTTGAATGTAGTGTGACCAAGAAGATATGGAATTGTATGCTACAATGGTTGGGGCACAGAAGACAAATACAAGACTGGGAAACTGAAGTTAATTGGATGAGCCAGATTGCAAGACGAAGAGGTGGTGTTGCTGAAATCACAAGTTGTGTGTTTGCGATGGTTGTGGAGGTGATGTTGATGCCAATGCCAAATATGGGGAGATATTTGGTGGTCCAACAAGTACAGAGGAAACTCAATTCGATACCTTATTATCTATAGAAATACAACAAGACATAGAGCAAGAGGATCAGACTTGTAATACTGAGGAGGTATTAGTCTTCAGAGAAAATCTAAAAGTGTAGCTAATGGTTATATGTCAGAGAATGGAGTTCCTGCAAATCATCTATCAACACAGGACACCAGAGACTATGGTTCAGATAGATGGTTTGAGAAATTAGTGAGAAGGCGTCAAAAGTCAGAGATTGATTTCACGCGTACTCCAGAAATGCTGTTGAAGGAAGATGACTCAATGCCACCCAAATAATACTACATAAACTTGTACAAACAGTAAAACTCCATATATACACAGAAACAACATTAAACATACTAGAAATGAACAATTATCTTATCAGAAGTCGCAATGATAAAATAATTGGTATTATGTGTTGGCAGTTCTTGATGTCTAGTAAAGCTGGTCATAATGCACCTGTATTTGAGAAGTACCAGCAGAAAGCAAAGAACTTTATGTGTTCATGTCTTGCAAAGGGTGACAGAAATACCCAGAAAACTCCTGGAGGTCTCATCTATAGGCAAAGATGGAACAATATGTATTTTGTTACTAGTGCTGCATTCCTTGGCACTACTTATTCTGACTATTTGGCCTCTGCTGGTAATTACCTCAAGTGTTCTTCTAGTTCTGTTTCTCTGAATGAGCTTCTCTCATTCTCTAAGTCTCAGGTAAAGATTTTAACTTTGATAGAGTGCTACAAGCCTTTATTATGACGATTCATCATAAATTAAAGCATGGAACTATGTGTTCTTGGTGAACTAATCATCATGTTTGATGTTGTTCCAGGTGGACTACATTCTTGGTGACAACCCGAGAGCAACAAGTTACATGGTGGGATATGGAAACAATAACCCAAGGCAAGTACACCACAGAGCCTCCTCCATTGTCTCGTTTAAGGTTAATCTTAGTTTTGTTAGCTGTCGGGCAGGCTATCCTACCTGGTATAGTAGAAAGGCGAGTGATCCTAATCTCCTTACTGGTGCTCTTATTGGTGGACGTGATGCCTATGACAACTTCACTGATCAAAGAGATAACTATGAGCAAACTGAGCCTGCCACTTACAACAATGCTCCGTTGATCTGTGTGTTTGCAAGACTTCATGCTGGTCACAGCAGTTACAATCATTTCCTCCCAGGTACATTTTAGTGAATTAACATCTTTATATGAGTATTTCGAGGATTCATCATAAAATGACTAGGTTTAGCTAGCCATCCACCTACTACAACTTGCTTGGGATTGAGATGTAGTAGTTGTTGTAGTACTAAAATCTTCGTATAACTCATTTAGTCTCAAGTTCTAACCTGTAAAGGAGAAAATCCACTCAATGACACATCCAGTGAGCTAAATTTTACCAGACAATGTATTCTTACTCTTCTAAATGGTTCTGGCAGAGTAATTTAGTCCTCTGATTCCACTAGACATGGGCAAAATCAACTAGCACAACTCCTTGATTCAGACAATCTTGTTGTTCGAGATGCAGCCAAGGATAAGCCTCAGAACTACCTGTGGCAAAGTTTTGACAATCCAGGTGACACAACTTTACCTGGAATGAAGGTTGGGATTAATCTGAAAACTAGTTTTCATCATTCCCTTTCGTCATGGAAGAGCACAAATGATCCTTCCATAGGTGAGTTTACTTGGACATTCGATACTGGTGGATTCCTGCAAACATTCATTATGAATGGTTTCATTAAACTCTACAGAGCTGGACCATGGAATGTCCGAGTCTTTCCTAATGCACCATCTCGTGACACATCTTGGAATGGTTATAACTATACATACTTATCTGATCCTAATGAAATATTATTCATGTATGAACTTACATGTAGCTCTATCATTGCAAGGGTAGTGATGCAACTAAATAGATAACTAATATACGGATCAAGACTACAATGATCATTAGACCAGTTGACAATAATATGATATATTAACACAGTTTATAATTTCACTATACCAACTGAAAAACAACAAAAACAACCAGAACCAAAAGAAAAAAATGATCACTTAGACTGGTTATGTGTACATGACGCGCAATTAACAGCTTGTCGATTAATCCATATTAAACAAGAAAGAAGAATTAGTTGATTTAGTGATCATATAAATGTTAGGATTTACGCAATTAAAATAAAATTCAAAATTTTAATGAAATTTTCTCTAACCTTTCTTGTGTGAACACCTGGAACAAGTGATGATGGTTGTTGACAATCTTTAAGTGGGTTATCAGGAACCTATTGCAAAAGAGGAAGACTATTATAATTAAGAGAAACTAAGTTTTCATCTAAAAAAAGTATTTTTTTGTGAGCAACACAATTATTTCACCTGCTCTAATTTTAAATTTGCATCAATATTAATTCCCAAAGACTCTACATATGCTTGTATTCCTTCCTTCACTTTATCCGCTATAATTTCTTCCATATCCATTTTTGCTTCCGATAATTTTCTCTCCATCACTTCGTTATTCTCTTTTGCTTCCTCTTTCGCTTCTAACAACTTTTTATCCATCGCTTCCATCTCTTTTTTTGCTTCATACATCTTCTCTGTCATCTCAATTTTCATAGCTGAGGTAGCTTTTTGAACTTCCATCTCAACCCTTGTATCAAAATCTCTTTTTTCAGTCTGAGATCGTTTATATACGGGGCCATCTACTAAGCTAGGAGATAGCTCCTATCTGCATCCTCTACAGATCCAATCCAAATTTTTTGCAAACCCATAAATCGTATAAGCAACAATGAGTTAGTTTTCCAATTCAAAGGTCTACATTTAGATGGTGGTATTTAACTCTTTGTGGGATTCAACCCATCAAAGATTAGACTAGAGAAAAGGAGTTCTAGTTCATATATAATGCTTTTCAAGTCTTACCTGGAGCATTTTATAGCAGCACCCAAGAGCAATATTTTCTCAGATTGGGTGGTCTCCATAGATTCCGATCTCCGGAGTCAAGTTTGAGTGTGGAAACAGCTGAAATGGTGGAGATACGACATTGAAAAGTTGATATCCGGCGAGCGACTGGTGCTTGGAGATCATCAATGGCGGTGGCATAGAGATGGAAGAAGATGACTTTCCATTTCCTTCTTTAGTTGCCTAATTTGGTTTTGCCTTTCTCTTTCAACTTTTTGTTTTGTTTTATTTTGTTTTGATGATATATTCTCTTTTTTATTTAAATAAATGAGGTTTAAAGGGCCTCACTTTTAATTATAAAAAGAAGGGAAGAAGTGTGATTTTTTTATTTTTAAATGGGGTAGCTTCTTTTTTATTTTTTTCTAAATTTATTTTAAATTAGTAATATAAAAAAAAACTGATTATCAAAAAATTTATAAAATAATTTAAAAATTGTGGATCTTCATACGTTAAATGGGGTTGTTTTTTTTTTCATTTTTTAAAATATATTAAATTATATCCATATAGCAAACGTTACTTAATAATATAAAGAAAAAACTTCCAATCCAAAATAAATAAATTAAAAGAACCCACAACCATTAAATAATTAATTTAAAATTTGAATTTCAAATATTAACTAATCTTATCCCTAAAAAACGTCTAAACTTACATTTTAAAATACCAATAATATTTTATTTGAATTAGTTTTGATTTTTTTTTAAAAAAACAAAAATTACGAAACGGAATCGACAAATTATAAACATATTTTTTATAAATATATAACATAATATATAATCATAAGGAATAATTCTAAATATCTTACATATGATTTTATGACAAAATTTATTTATTTTAAATTATTTTATAAAAAACAAAGAAATATCAAAAAAAAATATTTCAAACATGTATGTATTCCTTGTTTCTTTCACTAATCTTCTTTGTTTGTGCAGTGCAATCATCAATCAGATTCCATCATCACGTAGAATACATGATTAATTAAATAAAAGTATGATAAGAAATAAATAGAGTTGTGAAAGCAAGAAACTAAATATTTATCTATATTAAAAGATGAATAATAGAAGGACATAAGTGAACAAATATTTTTTTTAAAAACACATGACAAAATGTTAACACAATAACACTACATATGAACAAGAAAATGAAAAAGTAGTAAATAAAAATTTCAATGTAAACCGATAAATATTTAAATTTGATATAAGAAATTGTTTAGAAATATGAAAAATATCATGCTTATACTAATAAGATCATGTAATTGATATCAAACTATATATAATGGAAAAAATAATAAAAATAATAATCAATGAGAAGCTCTCAAGCAATATTTTAAAATAAAAATAAAATACAAAATTTTCATGTGGATATTTTAGTTTTAAAGGTAATACTCAAATTATTATATCTAAGAGAATAAATTCAGAATCACAATTTAGTAATGATATTATTTGAGTTACAAATGAAATACAAAATGAAAAAAGTTTTACCAAATACCTAACTGAAATTTAAAATTTTGATATTTGATATCTACTTTTAACTACCAATTTCGAGTTCCTGAATTCGAAATTTAGAAATTTCGAACCTCCACCCCAGCACTGATTATACAATATAGCTTGCCAAAAGTTAGGATTGGCAAAACTAAGCCCATTCGCCCAACCCGTTTAAGTTTGGATGGGTTATTGATCCGCTTATTTATTAGGTTAACTCATTTCAATCCATTAAAATTTAGGTGATATGTAACAAATATTGAATCAACAGAAATCTTGTCAAAATATTCTTAAAGAACTTTTTTTAAAAATTGATATGTTATATATAGCCATTATAAAGAAAAATAACAATTTTATTAGGTACTAAAATATTGTAAAAAGAACAATAAAATAAGTAAATCATAGTAAAATTTGGGTTGGATTGAGTTTTGACCCGTTCTATAACTCATTACCGGACTTGACTCAAGCAAATTTGATTTGGGTTGGGTCTTGACCCGTTTGTTATCTTTACCCATTAAAAGATTCTATAATTGGGACTCGCCTGTACAACCTTAATTATTTGTTGTTTTTATGATAAATATATTTTTCTATTAAAAATTTACATTTTATAAATACAATTTTTTTATTTATGATTATATTATAAGCTGAATTTATTTGCGTAATTATTTTGTTTATTTATATTTTGATTTCTCTTAAAATGTTCACTTCACTACTAAATTACATATTTTTCATTAAATTTTTTATTACTCACTTAATAATTATATTTTATCTATAATTAAAATGTGGATAACTTTAATAATAAATTTTCTTTTACTTTAATAAACATAAAATGAAAGTTTTATTTTTAAGCTAAATAAGATGAAAATCTTATTTTTAAGCTAAATAAGATGAAAGTTTTATTTTAAAGCATAAATAAGATGAAAATCTTATTTTTAAGCTAAATAAGATGAACATTTTATTTTAAGCTAAATAAGATGAAAGTTTAATTTTTAAGTTATATAAGATTAAAGTTTAATTTTTAAAACATACGGCACAATGATGGAAATGCACACACAAAAATATTTAAGCTAAATAAAATGAAAATTTGGGATATTTACCAAAAATATTTACCAACTAATGACAAATGTATGGACAAACGCTATTAATTGCCAAATTTTTTCCCAAATATTACTTGGGAAATCTATGGCAAAAATTTCCCCCAAATATTTATAAGTGTGCCCTATAAATACTCATTCAAAAATAAGCTAAAATAACGAGTTCCTTCCAATTAACTTTTTGCCCGAATTTCAGAAAATAAGAGTACTACCATATTTTTGCTAAAATAATAAGCTCCCCCCATATTTTCTATTTCCCCCCAATTTCTAAAAAAACAATAGCCCTAAATTTCATTCAAAGGTTTCTGCTCAATCAGTTTAGCTAAGTCGCTTATTTTCAATTCTCCATTCTTATGCGTTTATCTGATTTATGACTTGGAATTTTCACCCATGGTAACCTTAAGTCTCCTTGTTTGGTGGGAAAAAGTGTTGGGACTTTTGATGTTTTTGGGAAATGGAGATCAAAAAAGGTTTTTTCTCGGCCTTTGAGGAAGAGGTGGTGCGGGTTATCGTCAGGTAGGTCAGGAGCGATGAGTCCGCCGAGAAGTGGGTCACCCTCACCTCTTTGCTTCGGACACTACTACATTTTAGGCCTAAGGTCACACTAAATCTGGACAACACTTGTAAAGTGTTGCCTAAAATATTTTTTGGTACGCTTTTAAAGCGTTGCCTTAATTTTTAGTTTTTGGCCACGATAACAATAGCAACACTTTTAAAGCATGCTCTTTAGTGGTATTGGCTACATTTATCAGTGTTGTCATATCATGATATAATTGGTGATACTTATTTACACATATGACTACACTTTTAAAGTGTGCTATTTTTATAATTCTAAAAACAACCCTTTACAAGTGTAGCATTATAGTTTTTTCTAAAATTATCACTAAAGTATTGTATTCCCTCCAATATATTTAACACTCCCTCCAATTTCTAATTGGCCAAAAAAAGAATTCATAAAGTAATAAAAAAGCTCACCACTATACGTTCTTGCCCCAGATCAAAATAGGAGCTGCTAAACCCTATTTCCCTCTCCTTCACATTTCCACCCATAAATTGTAACTTTGTCGAGAAAAAAGTTACAATTGTAAAAAAAATCCATACAGAAAAAAGAAATCTTCAGCTTCTTCAAGAAGAAGACATGGATTGAAATGGCTAACAGAGACGCAGTTCCAAAAATTTTACCCAAAGGTGAGGAAAAAGATCCTCTTTTTCGACACCCCAAATTTTCAATTACTAGTTGTTTGTTGTTGGTTTTTCATTTTCTTGGATTAGTATTGAAAGAATTTATTTGGGGTTTATGCTAATGCAGTGAATCTTGATTGATCATGATGAGTACCAATCTTTCTTGGGTGTTTTTCATCAGTTTAATACATGTTCATATGAGCTGATTGTTTCGATTCTTGATCACTGCTAATGAATTTCTGGAGAGTTGTTAAAGCTGTAGTTCCCCCTTCTTTCTACAGATCTTGTTGTTACTGTACGTTTCTCTCTTCTTTGATGACGGATGGTAATTTCCCTACTTTTTCTAGGCCTTCATTTGGGAAACTGAAGAAACAGTTCGAAGAACTCCGACATCGTTTGGAGGAGTTGGGGAGTCTATGGTAGCGGATATGGGTTGTGGTGAAATATTTATCTGAAAGCTTGTAAATATCTCCAAAATTGTCTATTTTCACACCGATTGAGTGATGTTGCTGGTGAGGTGAGCACATGAGAAACTTCACATTTCAAAGATTGTAAATATCACACAACTTTAACAATTTTGAACTCAAACCATTTGAAAGGGCTAAGATAAAATTTCATGAAAAATGGGGTGTCTAAGCTTCAAAGGGATGTTTCCTTTGCAATCTCATGAAATAGCACTAGAAAGTTTGAGTTAAAGTTTCATTAGATTCTAATTTCATTTACTTCGAAAGTCCTCGTGAGAATCCTTGGTGGTGGAATTATCTCCAGCAACTCGAGTTCAAGTTCGCTGCCCAAAAGGAGGTAGAATACTTTTAACTTTAGTTCGTTTAATTTCTGTTAGTTTTGAGTTTGCATTGTTCATCACCTTATTGGTTACTATGTGTTAAGATTGAGTGGTTTGGTAACAAAGTTTGCATTTATCACGTGGGAAGTTTAGTCTACATGAAAGAGCTCTTGATTCTTTCGCTTGAGTGCTAGCTGATCATCTTTCCTCTATTCTGCTTCCAATGCCTACATTCATCTGTTCGCATCTCGTATTTAAGTTATATGACTATTCATCTCATTGAATGTCACTGTTCGACCCTTGAGATAAGCTTATGTTTTAGAGTCGTTTGATGGATATTTTATACTGCCTTGCTTCAAGCAGTTGGTTGGAAAGTTATGCTGATCGAGTGTTATAGTTCTTGAAGAACTACTCGCTGAAGAACACGATTTCACGATTTCTTGTTGAAGACGCTTCACAGATGAACACGCCTCACTAAAATGCTTCATCACATTGAAATGATTTTGATGGAATAGGGTTTATCAGGTAAGAAATTCTATAGTCGAAATTTTAGCTTTAGAGTTTTGATATTCTTATGTATGGGTGTTTGTGGGATGTTGATAAATACGTGTCTGCATTTGTTGAAAGCATATGGTTTGATTCTTTTCAACTCTTTCTTCCTAAAAGCAATTTTTCTTGGACTTATTTAGTTGGTTATTGAATTATTGTCTTAACATGTGTACTGTCATTAACTTGAAGCAAGCAACGTATACCATTTCATATGCAAAACAACAATAATCGAGTCTCTATGTCCTCTGTTTCAGATCCATCTTTCCCACTCTTCCTCCATGCAAAGAATCATCAATTGCTTCAAACTCTTGCAACCATGGTATTAGATTCTTCAAAAATTGGGATAAAATTTACATGAATAACATAGAAAAGTAAGAACGACAAGCATAAGAAAAGATATAAGTTTGAGTTCACACATGTAGTCTATTTATATTCTTCAACATCTGGTACATCTATTTATTCATCAGAGATTTCTAAAGAAGGAACTTTCTTTTCTACAATCTTGACTTCTCTAATTTCAAAATTCCTGGAAAAGTTGAGGCATTTAATATCAGATGGTAATAGACTTTAATGAAGAAGTGATTATTCAAGTTACTAACTTAAATCAAACTAAATTTAGAGAGTGAAATTTTAGTATGGGCTAGTAGACATGATATGTTCCCTATGTTTCATCTCAAATCTATATTAAGTGAGCTTATTATTTGATATACTGATGATATATAATGTCTTGTGTCCTATTCAGATTTGGAATGAAACGTGGCTGGCTGGATTCTTTTTCCAACCATGCAACCACGAGTTATTTGTCAAGCACACTCTTAACATGGAAATGGCCATCGTCATGGCAAGGGTATGATTGCAATAACTTCTTCTGTTTCCAGTTATGGTTACCTTTTGATCCACTTCATTGCCTTGTAAATTTACAGGAAGCTGGCGTGGACTGGATCATTCATCTTGATACTGATGAGCTAATGCATCCAGCTGGAACTAGTGAGTATTCTTTACAAAGACTTCTGGCAGATATACCTGAAGATGTTGACATGGTCATATTTCCTAACTATGTAAGTCATTGAGATTGCTCTAGGTTGTCTTCTAACTCTGTCTAAGCATGTAATTACATGCACGAATAGTCAAAAAGCATGCATTTGCTTCGTTTTCATATTCTGCTGTCTTTTTTCTTGTTAATATATTCTCTAATGATGACAAATATTTCAGGAGAGCAGTGTTGAGAGAGATGATGTGAAGGAACCTTTTAGTGAAGTAAGATATCTTTTCACTAGATCCTTTTTTCTTATCTTTCAAGATCTAGAGTTAAATTCAGTCATTTGTCTAGGAATAGGTTTAGATTTTCTTGAAATAAATTTGGATAATTCTATTACCCAATACTTGAGAATGGAGCAACAACTAGTAGTCAAAGAGTCATCTCTTTCCAGATGAATGAAAATGAAGGTTGCATTGGAGTTAGACACTGTGGAGGCAAGAAAGTAAAATTGTATCTTGCAAATATAAGTAGCTTGAGTGTTAGACCTTACTCTTTGTTTGTAGCAGCCAGAATTTCTTCGAGAAAGTTTGTGTAGTCTGTAATTTATTTTAATTATGCAACTAAAGTTCTTTTAGACTGTTTA
The DNA here is from genome assembly GCA_036553675.1 of Solanum okadae. Lineage (NCBI taxonomy): Eukaryota > Viridiplantae > Streptophyta > Magnoliopsida > Solanales > Solanaceae > Solanum > Solanum okadae. The sequence continues at coordinate 14,205,153 of CM071681.1, read as the reverse complement.
CCAGTAATACATATGTATCATGTGGTAGGTCTCGATGTTCAAGAAGAATTATGACCATCTCACAAAAGAAATGTACTTTGGAAACTACAAGGAAGCAACTCGTGGTAATCCTAACTACTTTTTGACTTACAGAAATGGTAAATCAGCTGCTCGAGTTCAAGGTCATCTGCGTTCTAATGGTGCTCATAGATGGCACAACTACATGAAAATCCCAAAGTATGCTTGTTCTGCATGTTACTTGTTTTCCTTTTATCTCTATTTCGTTTCTTATTTATTCCCAGTCCTTCAAAAGGTATTTTGCGTGGTTCCTTCGATTTTATGCTTGTCTTGGTGTCTTCAGTAGAGTGTCTTGGTTTTGTTGGAGTTGAGTTTCCTCTTTTTCCATGCATTGTTTGGTGCGACTGCTATCCTGATTTACTGGACCCCTCTTTGGAGTAGAGTGTATTGATCTTGTGTGATTGCGACTGCTACCTGTCTTGGTGTCTGCAGTAGAGTGTATTGATCTTGTGTGATTGTGACTCTGTTTTGCTAGAATTTGCTGTGTCATCTTCCCCTTTTTCCACCTTGATTTCAGCTTGATTGTTGGTACCCTGCCCCATAGGGGAAGTAAAAGCAAAAAAGATATCTACTTTGACGTTTATGAGAATTCCACCAATTCCAGTTCTGCCTGGGTTCCCAAGAGAATATATTGGGATGTTTCTCTATCTAAATCTGTAGGAATTCTAGGAGCTCTAAGATAGATTAAAGCTTCATCTGAAAGTTCCATGCTACACCAAAAGTAAAACAAAGTTGAATTGTTGCAGCTGAATTGTTGAGCTCTAAGATAGATTAAATTAGAATTCTAGGAGCTCTAAGTTGCTTTTGTAACTCTGTTGCAGCTGAATTGATTTTCTTGTTCAATTGTTGGGCGTCTTATGAACCGCAATGGTATCTACTGCTACGTCGATTTATTGGGGGATGTAGAATTTAACACTCCTTAGCTGTAAAGTGGGGCACTCTTTTAGGACTCGAGTACTTGCACTGAATTATCTCAGGATCAAGCTCTGAGATTAGTCCTAGTAGAAGTGTTTGCTGAAATAAAATGTGAAATAGCTCTGCATTTTCCTATGTAGTAAGATAAAGATTTCTAGTTATGAGTATTTAATCATTTGGAGGTCAATCATCAGTAATTTCAGCTCATCTGGAAAGAAAATAACATAACAATTACATTTAATCTTAGACTTGGCAGCAACTCATATACACTATACCCATGAAGATACCCTTCTCACTTGTTTTAGAGAAGACTGCAATATTGCTTCCCTTTCATATTACCACTCTCTCAACTTCCACTTGCCAGTACTAGATAACCAAATAATTTTATTATAGTGATTTTTTTGTGATCGAAGTGACTTGATTGTATAAATATCTTTTACGATGTTAAGTAACTGTGCTGGTAAACTGAGTCTAAGGTGTGTGTGGTACTCCACACTTTTTCCTTTAGGAAGATGGAGGAAAAAAAGTAGTCAGAGACATGACGTTCAGGTCTCTTTTTTGGGATATAGTAACTTTATACTTTTATTATACAAGACCCTTCACTCCAATAGAACTTCTAACTTTTATAACTGCTGCAATTTGATTTGTTGTACATGGTTTGTTTTGATTGTTAATTTCTTTTTAAATGTATAGGGAAATGGAGGTGATCAAATTTGAAGGTTCGCCACAAGTCAATTTGATCTCATTGAAGTGGAAGTGGAAGTGGATAGTGAAGAGTTTTTGAACTATTGTAAAAAATTTGAATACATTATATTTGATTTTGTGTAATATATTCATTGCTAGAATATATTGAACTATTGTAAGAGTACTTTTTGAACTATTTTGTACACATATTTAGAATATTGCTTTATAAGTATGTATGTACACAAGACATACTATCCTTTGAAGTTTATTGCAAATCTATATATTTGAATTACTTATTAGCTAATTTAATGTTTGAGATTATTTATTGCAAAATAATATTGGTGTTTTTTAATTAGAAATATATTGTGGCATATAAATATTTTATAGCCAAAATAATATTACCACACTTAAAAGTGTAGCCAAAGGACTGTAAATTGTGGTATGCACATGGGCAAGGACTACACTTCAAAGTGTTGTCATACATAAGATAGAAAAGGTAACACTTTAAAATCATGGGCAATAAGGAAGCAAAGGCCACACTTGGCCTATGGATTATAAATTTTAGCATGTACATAAGAAAACTTACACTTAATAAGTGTTGTTGTAGATAAGATATAAAAGGCGACACTTTTAAATTGTGACCAATAACAGCAGTTCAGGTACTTTAATGGTCGGGTTTTAATTTATATATAGTGACTATGGTAGTCGGCGAATGCCGACTGCTGCAGTCGGTAAGTATTTTTCGGCGCTCAGTCTGCCGACTACTCAAAAGTAGTCAAAAAGTCTTTGGAAAACTCCATTTTCCGACTACATTTCAACCAATTTTGAAGTCGGCAAACAACGAAATTCTAGTAGTGTAATATATTCGACATTTGTATTAAATGTCGCTACTTTAGCAACACTTTTGCTAAAAGTCGCTAAATCAATGACATTTTACAACAAATGTCACTATTTTAGTGACATTTTTTCTAAATGTCACTAAAATTAATGACATTTTGCAGTAAATGTCACAACATATTCGACAATTATATTAAATGTCACTATTTAAGCGATATTTTTACTAAATGTCACTAAAACCAATGACATTTTGTAATAAATGTCATATTATATTCGACATTTGTAGCAAATGTCAACATTTAAATGACATTTTCGCTAAATGTCACTAAAAACAACGACATTTTGCAATAAATGTCATTATTTTAGTGACATTTTTTCTAAATGTCCCTATTTTAGTGACATTTTTTCTAAATGTCACTAAAATCAATGACATTTTGCAGTAAATGTCATAATATATTCGACATTTATATTAAATGTCACTATTTAAGTGATGTTTTTTCTAATTGTCACTAAAACCAATGACATTTTGTAATAAATGTCATATTATATTCGACATTTGTAGCAAAATGTGATAATTTATATGACATTTTCGCTAAATGTCGCTAAAAACAACGACATTTTGCAATAAATGTCATTATCAGAGTGACATTTTGGACCAAATGTCATTATATTTACGATATTTGATACCAAATGTCATCATTTTTACGACATTTGACATCAAATGTCATTGTTTTATGACGTTTTGTTCTTAAATGTCGTGAAATTCTTTATTTTCCGACATTCGTTTCAAATGTCACCAAATTAATGTCGTCGTATGTACATTTTCTTGTAGTGAGTGAAGCCCTTTCAGGCAGGTAAAATTTCACCAGCTATACAGCCCATGAAGTGTTTCACGGACCGTGTAGCCTCTTTTGTGAGGTCCCACATCAGTTTTTAAGTTAGGGTCATTTTAGTCTTTCCTGAAAGTGTTTGGTACCTAAACTACGTCATATTAAACCATATTTCAAGATTTGTAAAAGTGAATTAAGTCCTAAAAACTACTCATTTCAATTCATCCTCCTAAATTCTCTAAACTTGACCAAATTCCTAAATTCTCAAAACTTGACCAAATTCCTAAATTCTCTACAAGTTTTTCTCCAAAAATCTTCTCTCTAGATCAAGGAAGAAGAAAAACCTAGGGTTCTTTAAGTTCAAGTCTTCTTTCTTCATCATTGCTTGGGGCTTCAATCAAGGTATGTAGGGAGTTCATCAATGGGTTCCAATCACCCATTGAGTTCCCAAAGTTTTTTCAATTCTCCAATTCAATCTTCCCCTGAGTGTGGCATATATCAAGCATACTGAAAGTGACTAAGACATGTACTATGCGGATGCTAAAAATAGTGGATATCTGAACTGGGGAAAAACCCAACTAGTCTGAATATATATGATATAATAATAAGAGTTTAGTGATGAATGAAACAACACTTAACAACTCAAGCTGAATCTACTACTATCTTTGAAAAGCCTCTACTGAATTGAGTTGTTGGGACATGCCTCCAGCTAACCCTAACAAAACTGAAAAATGGAAATAAAGACTAAAATAGAAAGCATGTCTATTAACCTCGAAATATGAGGACTCACAACTGAAGCTGCAGAAGTTGAATCGAGAATCAATCTAATCGTGATCCGGATGTTGAGTGCCTGAACCTACATCATGAAACGATGTAGCACAAAGTAGGTGTCAGTACTTGGAATGTACTGAGCATGCATGATATAGATATGCTAAGCTGAACAAAGTATATAAGCTGAACAATGTATAAATGAGCAATGATATAATTTGAACAATGATATAGATATGTACTGAAGTATAACTGAAAACTAAACTGAATGCAATGACCAAGTACTAATCATGAAGGTAACATGTTAAACAGTATACTAATGTAAATGTTGAAAACTTGGTCAATGCATTAAGAGTCTCATTGTAGGAGCTACTATTAACTAACATAAACCACGTGAGCTAAACATGGAGTCTGATGTATACGCCCCATCCAAAGGACCCAATATACCTTGCCAGGGGTATAGAAGCATGATTGTGGTGTGATCACTAATACTGATGCCCAATATAGGGGACTAATAAATCTACGCGAGCAAATAGCTCTGGGACTTTGACGGTACGTTGAGCCCTAGTCCAACTTGGTACTAAATCTACTCCCAACTGAATATTCATAAAACTAAAATGCTCTAAATACTGAATAGCTCAAAACTGACATAATAACTGAGAATGCAACATTTATATACTGTGAATATAGCATTTGAAATCTGAAGCACGAATTTCTGTCTAACTGGTCTAGCAAGTATAATTCATGAACTAGGATAAATTTACACAAGCTAGAGAGCTGACTTCTATGCAAGGAATTATACTAAATTGTCAAGAAACAAGTTATTTAGATCAAAGGAACCATAATCACAATAAATCTTGAAAATATAGAAACCCTAGGTTTGAATAGTTTATGAGTATCTAAAGAACTAACTGAATTCTAGGGACCTAATGGGTGAAAGGAACCCACTAATGAAATCCCACATACCTGGTGATGAAATTTACAGAGAAATCCTTTGGATTTTGGGGCTGAACTTCGAAGAATAAAGTTGCTTGTTCTTGGAAGAAACTGGCGACTTTTCCTATTCTTTTTGCTCTAAGTTGGGTGATTTTTTGGAGAATGAGGGTTCTGGGTATGTCTGACTAGGTTATTAGGCTTAGAGTGACTTAAACGACGTAGATTAGGCATGAAACAACGTAGTTTAAGTGCCCAACGCATAGGGCAAAAGATAAAAATAACCCTGACATAAAGCCGACGAAGTGCCACTCACGAGGGGGCTGAACGACCGTCGTTTGAACCACTGCCCGTCAACTGGGTCATGGTTGTGGCCCTGCCCAGCATGGCTCTACTGAAACAAGCATAACATTTTACTCCGAGCTTGAATTTTAGCAAACTCGGTGGCGTTGGAAAGATGATTCAATTAATCTGATAGGTCATGGGCCACCTAATTCATTTTGTGCTAAAAGATATGACCATTTGAAGTTGACCAAACATCCTTTATTTCCAAATAACTGCCAACCCTAACCAACCGCCAAACCTACGGTCCACCAGGTTTTTTTCTTGTTTTGATTTTTATGACATATTTTGGTTGATCAAAATGACATTCAAATTTTTAGGTCAATGGGTGCTAGAAGTGTTTCAAAATCTATAATTTTTTATGATTCTTGGTATTTCTTCAGAATTTTATGTTAAGAGAACCTGCTTTTATGTTGTGTTTTGTAAATGGGTATTTCATTCTCTGGGCAAATCATCAAGCTTTGATTTTCTTTTTTGTTAATGTATATTTTTTTTTCTGCAATTCTTTCTAAAAGGGAAAAAAAATTACACTAACAATTGCCATATCTGCATCTTTGTTTTAATCATCTAAACTAAATATGAGAATTTTCTTGCTTATAGTGAAGTGGGTCTCTGGTAATTCAATTTCAAGAAACTCATCGCTACAAACTTCGACGAAGAGGGGCAAGAAGATCTTCAACAAAGAAGAAATTGTAGAAGATTGGTGCTTTGAATGTAAAAATGGAGGAGAGCTCATGATTTGTAACTATGGGCTAGTCTTTTTGCTAAACAAACAATTTTATTTTTGGTATATTTGATGAAATAAACTAGAAATATGATCATCATAAAAATGTTTCCAAATGATGACCATGTTTCTAGCTTATTTCATCAATTATATCAAAAATAAAATCGATTTTTCAGCAAAAGGACTTGCTCATAGTCACAAATCATGAGATCTCCTTCATCTTTACATTCAAAGCACCAATCTTCTACAAGTTCTTCTTTGTTGAAAATCTTCTTGCCCCTCTTTGTAGCAATTTGTAGTAGATGAGTTTCTTGAAATTGAATTAGTAGAGACTCACTTCACTATAATCAAGAAGCAACCCATGTTTAGTTCAGATGATCAAAACTAAAATGTAGATATGGCAATTGTTAGTGTAATTTTTTCCCTTTTAGAAAAAATAGCAGAAACATATATACTTTAACAAACAAAGAAATGAAAGCTTGATGATTATCCCGGAGAATGAAATACCCATTAATAAAATACAACATAAAAACAGGTTCTCTTAACACAAAATTCTAAAGAACTCCCAAGAATCATAACAAAATTATAGATTTTCAAACACTTCCAGCACCCATTGACCTAAAATACTTGAATGTTGTTTTGATCAACGGAAAGATATCATAAAAATCAAAACAAGAAAAAAAATCTGCATTACTGGTCCAACATAGACGCAAATCACTATATTCTTCAATAAAAAACTGAAAAGTTTTGTTCAGCGATAACATCAACCATAGAAAGGAGAATCGGGGGTAGTGAAAAAAAAAGAGAATTGGGGGTAACGAACAAAAGAGAGTATTGCGGGTAACTAAAATAGAAAGATTTTTCTAATAAGGTTTTTTAATAGAAGAGTCCAATTCAACAAAGTTATACTTCTTGGATTGGAGGAATATTTTCTTGGATACAAAAATAAGTTACATATGAATTCCTGGAACACACTCAGGAATCCTCTCAATTTTCGTTACCCCCAATTCTCTCTTCTATCGTTGATGTTCTCGCTGAGAAAATTTTTTCAGCTTTCTATTGAGAAAGGTAGTCATTTCCATCTATGTTGGACCAGTAATGCTGACTTTTTTGTTGTTTTGATTTTTATGACATATTTCGATTAATCAAAATGAAATTCATGCTTTTACGTCAATTGGTGCTAGAAGTGTTTGCAAAGCTATAATTTTCTTATGATTCTTGGTATTTCTTCAGAATTTTGTGTTAAAAGAACTTGCTTTTCTATTGTGTTTTGTTAATGGGTATTTCATTCTCCGAGCTAATCATCAAGCTTCGATTTTGTTTGTTTGTTAATGTGTATATTTTTTATGCTATTATTTCTAAAAGGGAAAAAATACACTAACAATTGTCATATCTACATTTTAATTTTGATCATCTGAACTAAATATGAGAATTTTCTTGATTATAGTGAAGCGGGTCTCTATTAATTCAATTTCAAGAAACTCATCTGCTACAAATTGCGAAAAAGAGGGGCAAGATAATTTTTAACAAAGAAGAACTTGTTGAAGATTGGTGCTTTGATTGTAAATATGGAGGAGAGCTCATGATTTGTGACTATGGGCATGTCCTTCAGCTAAAAAAAAACAATTTTATTTTTAGTATATTTTATGAAATAAACTAGAAACAGTGTCATCAAAAAAACGTTTCCAAATGATGACCATGTTTCTAGTTTATTTCATAAAATATACCAAAAATAAAATTTGTTTTTTTTAGCAAAAGAACTTGCCCATAGTCACAAATTATGAGCTCTCCTCCATCTTTACATTCAAAGTACCAAACTTCTACAAGTTCTTCTTTGTTAAAAATCTTCTTGCCCCTCTTCGTTGCAATTTGTAGTAGATGAGTTTCTTGAAATTGAATTACTAGAGATCCTCTTCACTATAATCAAGAAAATTCTCATGTTTAGTTCAGATGATCATTACTAAAATGTAGATATGACAATTGTTAGTGTAATTTTTTCCCTTTTAGAAATAATAGTATGAAAAATATACACATTAACAAACAAAGAAAATCAAAGCTTGATGAGTAGCCCGGAGAATGAAATACCCATTAATAAAACACAACAGAAAAGCAGGTTCTCTTAACACAAAATTCTGAAGAAATACCAAGAATCATAAGAAAATTATAGATTTGCAAAGAGTTCTAGCACCCATTGACCTAAAAACATGATTGTCATTTTGATCAATCGAAAGATGTCATAAAAATCAAAACAATAAAAAAAAATCAGCATTAGTGGTCCAACATAGACAGAAATCACTACCTTCTTCAATAGAAAGCTGAAAAAGTTGCTCAGCAAGAACATCAACCATAGAAGAGAGAACTGGGGGTAGTATAAAAAAGAGAGAATTGGGGGTAACGAGAAAAGAGAGGATTGTTGAGTGTGTCAGCAATTCATAAGTGATTGTTGTATTCAAGAAAAGATTCATCTAATTCAAGTAGTATAATTTTGTTGAATTGGACTCTTCTATTAAAAACCTTATTAGAAAAATCTTTCTATTTTAGTTACCCGCAATACTCTCTTTTGTTCGTTACCCCCAATTCTCTTTTTTTTTCACTACCCCCGATTCTCCTTTCTATGGTTGATGTTATCGCTGAACAAAACTTTTCAGCTTTCTATTGAAAAATGTAGTGATTTACGTTTACGTTGGGCCAGATATACATGTTTTTTTATTGTTTTGATTTTTATGATATATTTCCGTTGATCAAAACGACATTCAAGTATTTTAGGTCAATGGGTGCTGGAAGTGTTTGAAAATCTATAATTTTGTTATGATTCTTGGGAGTTCTTTAGAATTTTGTGTTAAGAGAACCTATTTTTCTGTTGTGTTTTATTAATGGGTATTTCATTCTCCGGGATAATCATCAAGCTTTCATTTCTTTGTTTGGTAATATATATATTTTTCTGCTATTTTTTCTAAAAGGGAAAAAATTACACTAATAATTGCCATATTTGCATTTTAGTTTTGATCATCTGAACTAAACATGGGTTGCTTCTTGATTATAGTGAAGTGAGTCTCTGCTAATTCAATTTCAAGAAACTCATCTACTACAAATTGCAACAAAGAGGGGCAAGAAAATTTTCAACAAAGAAGAACTTGCAGAAGATTGGTGCTTTGAATGAAAAGATGGAGGAGAGCTCGTGATTTATGACTATGGGCATGTCCTTTTGCTAAAAAATTAAATTATTTTTTGTATATTTGATGAAATAAACTAGAAACATGGTCATCATTTGGAAACGTTTTTTTGATGACACTGTTTCTAGTTTATTTCATAAAATATACTAAAAATAAAATTGTTTTTTTTTAGCTGAAGGACATGCCCATAGTCACAAATCATGAGCTCTCCTCCATATTTACAATCAAAGCACCAATCTTCAACAAGTTCTTCTTTGTTAAAAATTATCTTTCCCCTCTTTTTCGCAATTTGTAGCAGATGAGTTTCTTGAAATTGAATTAATAGAGACCCGCTTCACTATAATCAAGAAAATTCTCATATTTAGTTCAGATGATCAAAATTAAAATGTAGATATGACAATTGTTAGTGTATTTTTTTCCCTTTTAGAAAAAATAGCAGAAAAATATACGCAATAACAAACAAACAAAATCAAAGCTTGACGATTAGTCCGGAGAATGAAATACCCATTAACAAAACACAACAGAAAAGAAGGTTCTCTTAACACAAAATTTTGAAGAAATGCCAAGAATCATAAGAAAACTATAGATTTGCAAACACTTCTAGTACCCATTTACCTAAAAACATGAATGTCATTTTGATCAATCGAAAGATGTAATAAAAATCAAAACAAGAAAAAAATCAGCATTACTGGTCCGACATAGACGGAAATCACTACCTTCTTCAATAGAAAGCTGGAAAATTTTGCTCAACAAGAACATCAACCATAGAAGAGAGAATTGGGGTTAGTAAAAATATCAAAGAATCATGGTTACAAAATCACTAATACAAATCTTTTCATATTTTGCCGTTAACTATTTTGTTGAATCCCTAGTTTTTACACCTTGCTTCCTTGAGCATTATAGCATAGACTTATTCTAATTGTTAGTTCTGAAAAAAGGGACCGTTGAGTGAAAAAGGTAATCAATGATAGCTACAAAGTGATTAAAAATCTCTCTTTGAAAGAATGTGATGAAGAAAGAGAAGAACAAAAGAATGTGCATGAAAAAAATCCTATGAAAAAAAAAATTCTTTGAAAAAAATATATGATTGAAGCATTCTTGAGATGATAAGAATTACTTGTCACATAATTGTTGAAGAGAGGGCAAAAAATAAAGAGAACAAAATAATGGGTGAATAAGTCTTAAAGTGCAAAGTGCTTAAGGAAGTGTAAGTCACTATTATATAGTATTCCTACCCGTCCCCTAGCCTACATTGCAACCCATTAAAGTCCTATTTGATTTTATTCGAGCATGCTTAATTAGTGAAGATGTACATATTGGGCAAGCATAAGGTTCGTTATGCATACATGTGAATTTTCTTTGTGAGTGTGAGAGTTGTTTTTGATATGAAGTTCTTAATTTATATTCAATCTTTTGAGTTGAGTTTGTGGACTATTTCTTTTTGTGAGGGCACTTGTTTCATGATAGATAAGTGATTTTATTAACTTTCTTTGATGAGAGTAGGCAAGCAAGATTAAATTCGATGAGTTCAAAGTCCTTCATTGAGGTCAGGAGGTTAGAGGTTTTATTGTGTATTTGGATGTCTTGCATAATGAGCGGAAATTGTACTTGACGGTTTGAAATTTCTTTATGGCCTAATTGTTTGTAACAACCAAAGCAATGACATTTCCAATTTGATTTTTTTAGATGAGATTTAATGTTTGCTCGAGGACGAGCAAAAGTTTAAGTGTGAGCCAAACAGAATCCACCAGGCCCAGATGCCGGACAACGGGACCTTTCATGGGCCGTGGTCCTGACGACGGTCCATGGTGGCGCCCGTGGAAGCTCGCCTCAAAACCAGTAGTTGCTGGACCAAGGACCACAACTAGCTTTACGGTCTGTGGTCCCTTAGACGGTCCGTCAGAAGGGTCGTGGTCAGTTGCGTCAGACTTTTAAGTCAGGGGTCGTTTGGTATTTTTCCTATGCGTTGGACCCCTAAACTACGTAGTTTTAGGCAGTTTAAGCCTAGTAACTTAATCAGAACCTACCATAATCGATTATTCACCAAAATCAAGTGAAACTTAGAGCAAAATAGAGAGAAAAGTCGAGTAGTCCCTCAAGAACACACCTCAAGGTTTTCTTCTGTTCCAGCCCCGAAATCGAAAGATTTCTTCGTGAATTTCGTCACCAGGTATGTGGGATTTCAGTAGTAGGTTCCTTTAACCCATTAGGTCCCTAGAATTTAGTCAAATTCTTGATTCCCTTAATTATGTTTAGAACTAGGGTTTCTAGAACTTTGAATTATTGGAATGATTTAGTTGTTAGATTAATCCTAATCAGAATATTACGTTTTCGTAACTATGTTGCTCAATCCTTGCATGAAACTCAGAACCCTAGTTGTGTAGATTCGTTTAGTTCACGAATTACACTTGCTAGGTCAGTTTACACAAATATACATGCTCCAATGAAGAATGTTTCATTATCAGTACATTAATGTTGCATTTTTAGTTAGCATTTTAGAATATCGAGCTATCCAGTTTATTTCAGTTATATTGTATTTTATACATTCTATTGGGAGTAGGCTTAATACCGAGTTAGACTAGGGTCAGTCATCCTCATAGTCCCAGAACTACGTGCCCCCATAGGTAAGTCCCCTCTGTGGGCATTATACTTAGTGATCACGCCAGTCATGCCTCTATACCCTTGGCAAGGTATATTGGATCCTCTCGATCGGGCGTACACATCGGACTCCATATTTAGCTCATGTGGTTTTATGTCGGTTATTAGTAGCTCCCATAAACAGATTCTAGTGTATTGACCAGGTTATCATTTAGAGTTCAGTATTCAGTTTCAGTATATTATAAACTTGGTCACTACATTCAGTTAGTTCATATTAAGCATGTTTAGCATATTTATCATGTTCAGATTATATCATTGCTATATCGCTTTGTTCAATTATATGTTTTACTCAGCTTTATTCTATCATGGATGCTCAATACCTTTCAAGTACTGACGCATACTCTGCGCTACATCTTCTTGTGATGTAGGTTCAGGTCCTCCGCATTCAGATCACGCATAATCAATTCCCGATCTTCAGTTCAGCAGCTTCTGTGGTGAGTACTCATATTTCGAGAACAATAGACATGTTTCTATATTAAGTCTTTTCATTTTCGTTTTCAGTATTTGCCAGAGTTAGCTGGGGCATGTCCCAGCATCTCTAGTCGGTTAGAGGCTTTATTTCAGCCATAGACCAATTCAGCTTTGGTATTTGAGTTTTATTTCAGTATCTTGAACTCTTCTCAGTTATATATATATATTCAGATAGTATTAGGTATTCTCCATCATTTTAGTTGATCTCATGTTTTAACCTTTCGCACAATATTTCCTGTTTCAGTTTATTTAGTATGCTTATGATATGCCAGTAGGGTTAGCTTGAGATCACTCGTGATCTTAGGTCTCGTGTTTACGCCTTGGGAATAGCTTCAAGGCGTGAAAAACTTGGTATCAGAGCATTAGGTTTTAGTGTCCTAGGATATCTGAAAAGCCGCACTAAGTTGAGTCTTTTTCATGGGTGTGAAGTACACCACATCTAATGAGAGGGAGGCTACGAAGTGTTAGGAAAACTTCACTTTCTTGATATTCTGATCGTGTATTGGTATAATATCTCTTTCTAATCCATTGTTGTGCATTTTAAGATCATGCCTCATCGTAGAGCTTATGCCAAGAATGTGAATGCCCGCACTGCTAACGCAGCTCCTGCAGTCCCAGATCAGGAAGTTTCAAATGTAGAGTTTCGGAACGCCATTCAGCTTCTGCCTTAGAGTGTGAGCAACCAGAACAATCAGCAAGCCCTAGTTCCCACTAACACTAATGTTGGGTCATTTGCAGCTAGAGTTTGGGATTTTGTTAGGATGAATCCACCTGAGTTTATAGGGTCGCAGGTTGGTAAGGATCCCCAAAACTTCATTGATGAGGTCAAGAAAATCTTTAGAGTGATGAAAGTGATTGGTTATGATAGGTTAGAGTTGGCATCCTACCAGCTTAAGGATGTAGCTCACATCTGGTTTACTCAATGGAAAGAACACAGGGGTACAGATGTAGTTCCTATCACTTGGGAGTGTTTTAGTAAGACTTTTCTGTTTCTTCCCAAGAGAGTTGAGGGAGGCAAAAGCTCAGGAGTTCATGAATTTGAGGCAAGGTAGCATGTTAGTCCAAGAGTACGGACTCAAGTCTCCTCACATGGTTGCTGATCCATGGGCACAAATGAATAAGTTTCTGTATGAGGTATCCGACTTAGTGAAAACAGAGTGCCAAAATGTTATGTTGTTGGAAGATATGAATATCTCTAGGCTTATGACTCATGCTCAGCAGGGTGAGGGAGACAAGCTTAGGGAACAGGCTAAGGACAATAAAAAGACTAGGACATGCAACTATTCATATTCTCAGCAGAAATCGGGTGGTGGAAGTTGCTCTCAGCTCTAGTAGAAATCTTCAGCTCCAATACCTTCATCAGCTAGTGCTCCATCATCCAGGTTTTGAAAGGATCAAAAAAGTAGGGCATTAGGCTCTAAGTCTCAGAGGAGTGTTTCAGGTAATAGGACCTACCCAACTTGTCCAAAATGTGGTAAGACCCATCCGGGCGAGTGTCTTGCAGGAAAAAAAGGGTGTTTTGGATGTGGTCAGTCTGGCCATAGGTTGACGGATTGTCATTCTTGTAAACAGGGACGGGGAGGTAATAACAGTAGGGCTCAATCTACAGCTCTAGCAGCACCAGCAGGTCGCCCAACTCAGCAGAGTGCTTCATCTGGTACAAGTGGCGGTCAGCTCCAGAATAGGTTGTATGCTCTTCAAGCTCACCAGGACCAGGAAGATTCTCCTGATGTAGTCACTGGTACTTTACGAGTCTTTCATTTACATGTTTATGCTTTGTTAGATCCAAGGGCTACTCTTTCCTTTGTAACTCCCTATATAGCAGTAAACTTTAGTGTTAGTACAGAAACCCTTTTAGAACCCTTCTCAGTCTCTACTCCAGTCGGTGACCCAGTTATAGACATGTATATACAAAAATTTCCCTGTCACAGTCTTTCAGAAAATCACCTCAGCAGATCTTGTAGAGTTATAAATGGTAGACTTTGATATCATTCTAGGCATTGATTGGTGACATTCTTGTTATGCCTCAGTTGATTGTAGAACTAGGATTGTTCGTTTTCAGTTTCCATATGAGCGAATCTTAGAATGGAAGGGTAGTAGCTCAGTGCCTATGGTTCTATTCATTTCTTACCTTAAGGCCAGAAAGATAATTCTAAGGGTTGTCTTTATCATCTAGTTCGGGTTAAGGATTCAAGCTCCAAAACCCCAACTCTTGAGTCAGTTCCAGTAGTGAATGAGTTCCCAGAAGTGTTTCCAGAAGATCTTTTCAGAGTTTCTCCCTAAAGGGAGCTCGACTTTGGAATTGATCTCTTTACAAATACTCGGCCTATTTCTATTCATCCTTACAGAATGGACCCAGCTGAACTTAAAAAAATTAAAAGAGCAGTTAAAGGACCTTCTAGATAAGGGCTTCATCAGACCCAGTATTTCCCCATGGGGTGCACTTGTGTTGTTCGTGAAAAAAAAGATGGTTCTCTCAGGATGTGCATTGACTATCGACAGTTGAACAAAGTCACAATCAAGAATAAGTACCTTATTCCAAGGATTCCTGACTGGTTTGACTAACTTCAGGGTGCTAGTCATTTCTCGAAGATAGATCTCAAATCTGGTTATCATCAGCTCAGAGTCAGAGATAGTGACATTCCAAAAACAGCCTTCAAAACTCGGCATGGTCATTATGAATTTGTAGTTATGTCATGTGGACTAACCAATGGTCCTGCAGCTTTCATGGATTTGATGAACATGGTGTTCAAGCAGTATTTGGACTTGTTCGTTATCATCTTTATTGATGATATCTTCATTTACTCTAGGAATGAGGAAGAACATACGACTCATTTGAGGGTTGTCCTGCACACTCTCAAAGATCGCTGCTAAGTTTAGCAAATGTGAGTTTTGGTTGCAATCTGTTGCTTTCCTTGGGCATATTGTGTCTAGCGAAGGGATTCTTAGAAAATAGAAGCAGTGAAACAATGGCTCAGACCTACCTCTCCTACGGATATCAGAAGTTTCTTAGGTTTGGCAGGTTACTATAGAAGGTTTGTGGAAGGATTTTCATCCATAGCTTCTCCTTTGACTAAGTTAAATAAGAAAAATCTTAAGTTTCAGTGGTAAGATGAGTGTGAGAAGAGCTTCACAGAACTGAAAACTAGGTTGACTACAACTCTTACTTTGACTCTGCCAGAGGGTTCAGATGGTTATGTTATCTATTGTGATGCATCCAGAGTCGGCCTAGGTTGTGTGTTGATGCAGCAAGGTAAGGTTATAGCTTATACTTCTAGACAACTTAAGGTGCATGAGAAAAACTATCCAACTCATAACCCCGAGCTTGCAGCAATGGTTTTTGACCTTAAGATCTGGAGAAATTACTTGCATGGTGTTCACATAGATGTGTTCACAGATCATAAGAGCCTTCAGTATGTGTTTACCCAGAAAGATTTGAATTTTTGCCAGAGGAGATGGCTTGAGTTCCTCAAAGACTATGATATGAATGTACTTTACCATCCTGGTAAGGCCAATGTAGTAGTAGACGCTCTTAGCAGACTATGCATGGGTAGTGTAGCACATGTTGAGGAAGAAAGGAAGGAATTAGCGAAGGATGTTCACCGGCTTGCTCGCTTAGGAGTTTGCCTCATGAGCATATCATATGATGGTGTAACAGTTCAAAATGGGTCAGAGTCGTCATTGGTAGTGAGGTTAAGGAAAAACAAGATAGTGATACTATATTTCTTCAACTGAAGGGTGCACTCCATCAGCAGAGGGATGAGGTTTTCTCCCAAGGGGGAGATGGTGTGCTTTACTATTAGGGTCATTTATGTGTTCCTAAGGTGGGTGAGTTGAGACAGTAGATTCTTGCAGAAGCCCATTATTCCAAGTATTCTATTCATCCAGGTGCCACTAAGATGTACCGTGATCTGCGGGAAGTCTTTTGGTGGAATGGCATGAAAAGAGATATAGCAGATTTTGTGGCTAAGTGCCCTAATTGTCAACAAGTGAAGGTAGAACATCAAAAATCAGGAGGTATGACTCAAAAGATCAACATTCCTACTTGGAAGTGGGAAGTGATCAACATGGACTTCATTGCAGGTTTACCGCGTAATCGCAGACAGCAGACTCCATTTGGGTAATAGTTGACAGAGTTACTAAGTATGCACACTTTTTGGCTGTCAAGACTATATATTCGGTGGAGGACTACGCCAAGCTTTACATTAATGAGATAGTCAGGTTGCATGGAGTTCATTTGTCTATCATCTCAGATAGAGTCCATTAGTTTACCTCTCATTTCTGGATGTCATTTCAGAAAGGTCTTGGTACTCAGGTTAATCTTAGCACAACATTTCATCCACAGACGGATGGTCAGGCAAAGCGTACCATTCAGACCTTAAAGGACATGTTGAGAGCTTGTGTGATTGACCTTAAGGGTAGTTGGGATGATCACCTTTCTCTTATAGAGTTCTCCTACAATAATAGTTATCATTCCAACATTCAGATGGCCCCTTAGGAGACATTTTATGGGCGTAGATGTAGATCTCCAGTTGGTTGGTTTGAAGTAGGCGAAGCACCCTTGATAGGTCCAGATTTGGTTTATGATGTTGTGGAAAAAGTTCAGCTCATTAGGGATAGACTTAAGACAACCCAGAGTCATCAAAAGTCCTATGCAGATGTAAGGAGAAGGGAGTTGGACTTAAGGGTCTTGAAAAGGGTTGGTAAAGTGGCTTATGAGTTAGAGTTGCCGACAGAACTAGCAGCGGTGCATCTGATCTTTCACATTTCCTTGTTGAAGAAATGTGTAGGTGATCCAGCATCTATTGTACCATTAGAAAGTGTGGCTATGAAGGATAGTCTCACTTATGAAGAGGTGCCGGTTGAAATTATTGATCGTCAGATTCGAACGTTCAGAAACAATGAAGTCACTTTAGTTAAGGTTTTGTGGAGGAGTCAATCCATAGAGGGAGCTACTTGGGAAGTAGAAGCAGCTATGAAGTCTAAGTATCCTCATCTTTTTCCTTCCGAATTCATTCCAGCTTAAGGTAAGAGTTCCTCTCCAAATTTTCAGTTACTCTTGCGTATATTCAGTCTTAGTATCATGCTTCTTCAGTTCGTACTTGCATTTTCAGCGTATTTGCATGTTCTTGGAACTTAGTTCAGTCACAAACCAGTTTCGAGTAATTAGTGGTAGGGTTTGTAGCTCTTTCTCTCCCTATCCAGCTAGTTTAGATTTCCTTCGAGGACGAATGTTTCCAAGGGAGAGATATTGTACCACCTCAGGAATCAAACTTAGAAAATGCAGCAAAAAACACCAGAACCAATGAACCACGAAACGGTTCACGGACCGTGAGAGGGACCACGGTCGATTGACCTGCCCGTGAACTCAACACCCTTCTAGTAGGGGTGGACCACAGAGCCCTTCAAGGGCTGTGGACCACGTCACGAGCCGTACTATCACTCGTGCGAGCCAGGTAGAGTCCACCAGGTCCAGACGTCAAAACACGAGACCCTTCACGGGTCATAGTCCTGACGATGATCTGTGGTGGCACCTGTGGAAGCTTGCCTCAGAACCAATAGCTACTAGACCAAGGACCACGACCAGCTTGATGGTTCATGGTCCCTTTGACGGTCCGTCAGAGGAGCCGTGGTCAGTGCGTCAGACTTTTAAGTCAGGGGTCGTTTGGTTTTTTCCCTATGCGTTGGACCCCTACACTACGTCGTTTAAGCCCTAAACAACGTAGTTTTGGGATGTTTAAGCCTAGTAACTTAATCAGAACCTACCTTAATCGATCAGTCACCAAAATCAAGTGAAATTTAGAGCAAAACAGAGAGAAAAGTCGAGCAGTCCCTCAAGAACACGCAGCAAGGTTTTCTTCTGTTGCAGCCCCAAAATCGAAAGATCTCTCTGTGAATTTCGTCACCAGGAATGTGGGATTTCACTAGTGGGTTCCTTTCACCCATTAGATCCCTAGAATTCAGTCAAATTCTTGATTCCCTTAATTATGTAAACCTAGGGTTTTAAGAACGTCAGATTATTGTTATGATTTAGCTGTTAGATTAATTGTAATTAGAATATTACGTTTTCGTAACTATGTTGCTCAATCCTTTCATGAAACTCAGAACCCTAGTTGTGTAGATTCATTTAGTTCACTAATTACACTTGCTAGGTCGTTTACACAGATATTCATGCTCCAATTAAGAATATTTCATTATCAGTACATAAATGTGGCATTTTTAGTTAGCATTTCAGAATATTAGGTTATACAGTTTATTTCAGTTATATTGTATTTTATACATTCTATTGGGAGTAGGCTTAATATCGAGTTTGATTAGGGTTAGTCACTGATACCAACCCACCTCTCAAGACGTATTTTAGAAGAAAATATCGACAAAAGAATAAAGAGTTGAATTTTGGACAAACAACTGCTACAGCAGTTGTCTAGCAGTTATTATTCCTAGTTTATAGTTTATAGTGTCAGTCTTATCCTTTTATGTTCTCTATATATATGTAATCAGGATTAGTTATTGGTATTGTGTAATTAAGAATCAAAACTACTATTTTATGGAGTCTTGTCCTCTCCATACAGACAACTTTATCTATATAGTTGTGTTTAAGATACTTGCACAAACTATTTACAGTAAATCTACTTGCTTTGTTCTATTTTATCGGATCTCTACTTCTGGTTACTATCAGTTTTGGTGTCAGAGCATATCAATCCAACATGGTCAATACCAGATTGTCTAATTCCCAAGAAGGCGTTCCCAATGTTGAATCGCTTGCCCAACAATTATCTGCCATAGCGTCAAAGTTAAATACAATTGACTCCCTGGCAGCATATGTTGCAACATTGAAGGCCCAGACTAGTTGCACTCAACAAGAAGAATCCAGTCACAGAAACCATAATAAAGGAAAGTCTGTTTGGCTAGATAAGGAAGAAGAAATTGATAGTCCATCTTGGTCAAAAAATCCTCCCCGAAAGCCATACACAAAGATGGAATTCCCCAGATTTGAAGGAGGCGATCCTAGAGGATGGATTTTGAAAGTAGAAAAATATTTCGGCTACTATAAAACTCAAGAGGAACATAAAGTTGACATCGCGGCATTGTATTTGGAAAGTGATGCTCTGGATCTCTTCTCTTGGATAAATCGTGAGCGAACTTTGCTTTATTGGGAAGAACTTGTTAAAGCATTGCAGGAAAATTACAGTCTACAGAGTTTCAAAATCCCAACGAGCACCTTTGTAACTTTAAGCAAACAAGTTCTGTACAGGAGTATCGTCAAAAAATTGCAAAGCGTTCATCTAGGCTTACAAATTGGCCAGATCACTATCTCTTAAGGGTGTTCATGAATGGGTTGAAAGAGGAACTTAAATCTAGTGTTAGGATTCACAAACCTAGAACAGTTTACAGGGCTATGAGTTTGGCACTTGAATTTGAAAATAAATTAGGCACAACTTGCAGCAATAGAGTGCCTAATTTGACCACAAACAATAGACCCACGGTACAAAATCCATTGAATTCCCTTAGAAACACCAAAAACAATTCTTCATCTGCAAATCACAATTTACGCAGAAGTGTTTCATCCAACCCAGATGCTTCACAACCTCTTCAAACGCGAACATGGGATACCGAGAGGAGAAATCTTATGGCACAAGGACTTTGCTTTCGTTGCCATGAGAAATTCGCACCCAGTCATAGATGTAAATCTGCAAAAATTATCTCTCATGGAGATTACTGGAGAAGATAAATTGGAAGAGGTTGACAAGGTCAATGCAGTAATTGGTGATAACCCTCAAGAAAATGACCTTTCTGAAATTTCCTTCCATGCCATTTTGGGACAATCAGTGGGTGCTACAATGAAGCTTCAGGGTGAGATCAATGATAAAAAGGCTTTAATACTTGTGGATAGTGGTTCCACACATAATTTTGTGGTTGATTCCATTGTGAAGAAGCATAATATACCAGTAGAAATAGTTCCAACATTTGGTGTGCAAATAGGGTATGGGGATATCATACACTGCAATAAAGTTTGTCGAAATCTTCAAATTCAATTGTCAGGCTTTACTATCACTCAGGATTACTACCCTTTTGCAGTTGGAGGGGCTGATGTGGTTTTTGGTATCAAATGGTTAGCTTCTCTCAATACGATTCAAGCTAACTGGAAGGATATGTTCATAACTTTCAATTGGCAAGGGAAGCGTTACAAATTGCAAGGCGTGAGATCGACAGATTCATCCATAGCTTCTCTCCAATCTTTTAATATGGTATCAGAAGTTCTAGGTAATGAAATCCAAACCCTTTTACATGAATTCCAGTTTGTGTTTTCTGAGCCAACATCTCTTCCACCATTTAGAGCACATTCTCATGTTATTCCTCTGTTACAAAATTCTAAACCTCCAAACATCAGACCTTATTGTTACCCACATGGTCAAAAAACTGAAATTGAGAACCAAGTTGCAACTTTATTAGAATCTGGTTTCATTCGCCCTAGTTCAAGTCCCTTTGCTAGTCCGGTTCTGCTAGTTAAAAAGAAAGATAACTCTTGGCAGTTTTGTGTGGATTATCGTAGCCTAAACAAAATCACTATCCCGGACAAATATCCAATTCCAAATATCGATGAGTTGTTAGATGAATTACATGGGGCCACAATTTTTTCTAAAATTGATCTTCGTTCCGGATACCATCAAATTCGTGTCCAGCCTGCTGATGTCTATAAATTTGTCTTTCGCACTCATTCAGGCCATTATGAGTTTCTCGTTATGTCTGTTGGACTCACCAATGCATCATCCACATTTCAAGGTGCCATGAATGATCTTTTCAGGCCATACCTTCAAAAATTTGTCCTAGTGTTCTTTGATGATATTCTAATCTATAGTCCTGACCCTCAAACACACCAACAACACCTTCAAACAGTCCTCCATCTTCTTTCTGTCAATTCCTTTTTTGCTAATCCAAAGAAATGTTTATTTGGTCAACACCAAGTTGGTTTTTTGGGTCATGTGATTTCTCAAGATGGAGTAGTCGTGGATTCAGAAAAAATATATGCGGTGTTGGAATGGCCTATTCCAAAGAATGTCAAGGAACTTCGTGGTTTCTTAGGTCTCACAGGTTATTATAGGAGGTTTGTTAAGAACTATGCGATCATAGCTCGTCTTTTAACAGAATTGACCAAAAAAGATTCTTTTACCTGGCATGCAAACGTAGAGGAGGTTTTCCAAAATCTTAAGAGGATCTTGACATCAGTACCAGTGCTTCGTCTTCTAGATTTCACTCAACAGTTTACAGTTGAGTGTGATGCTTCATCTGATGGAGTTGGGGCTATTTTACTGCAACACTGTCATCCAGTAGCCTATTTCAGTAAGGGATTTTCCTTTTCTAGTCGCATTAAATCTACTTATGATCGTGAATTGTTAGCTTTGGTCCTTGCATTGCAAAAATGGAAGCATTATCTATTGGGTTGGCATTTTATTGTCACTACTGACCATTGTAGCCTAAAGTAGCTCTTGCATCAGCGGGTGACTACTGCTGAACAACAACGTTTGTTGTTTAAATTATTGCCTTTTGATTTCACTATTGTCTTTAAGTCAGGAAGTGAAAACAAAGGAGCTGATGCCTTATCTCGTCGCCCTCAACATGCTGATTTTGTATCTTTGGTGATGCCTATTCCATTAGATTTCAGTGATTTGGCAGAAGCAATTGAAGTTGATCCGTATACTAAGCAGATTCGAGATCAACTCTCTTCTGATCCGTCGATTCATCCTGATTTCTCGTTGTCTGCTAACCACCTTTATTACAAATCTCGACTGGTTATTCCTGATTATCCTGAACTCAAAGTCAAGATTTTAGCAGAGTCACGTGATTCTCCAAAAAGAGGGCACGGAGATTACTTGAAAACTCTCAAAAGGGTATATGCAAAATTTTTCTGGCCTTGTTTGAAGTATGATGTTAAGTCCTTTGTCCAGAATTGTTTGATATGCCAGCAACATAAATATGAAACATTAGCTCCAGCTGGTCTCTTACAACCTTTACCCATTCCTAACAGAGTTTGGGAGGATATCTCCCTTGATTTCATTGTTGAGCTTCCTCTTTCTAATGGCTTTGTTACTATTCTTGTGGTGGTTGACAGGTTTAGCAAATACAACCATTTTCTTGCTTTATCTCATCCATTTACTGCTAAAACAGTGGCTGGGGTTTTCTGTAAAGAAATTGTCAGGTTGCATGGTTTACCGCGCTCCATTCTTTCAGATCGTGATGTTGTCTTCACAAGTGCTTTTGGCAGGAACTTTTTCGCCTTAGTCGCACTCGTCTCCGTATGGGTACTTCTTATCATCCCCAATTTGACGGTCAAACGGAGGTGGTCAATCGCTGCCTTGAAACTTACTTACGTTGTTTTGCTCATGAAAAGCCCAAATCATGGCTTCAATATCTATCTTGGGCTGAATATTCTTTCAACGGTGGATACCATTCTTCAACCAATATGACTCATTTCCAGATTGTGTATGAGAGAGAACCACCACTCTTGCATCCCTTTGTTCATGGAGAAACTAAAATTGCTGAATTTGAACTGCAACTCATGGAACGAGACCAAATGTTAGAGGTACTACATTCCAATCTCATGAAGGCTCAATCTAGAATAAAGTCTCAACTTGATTCCAAGCGACGTGACTTGTTTTTTAATGTGGGTGATGTTGTTTTCCTTCGTTTGCGACCTTATCGATAGAAGAGTTAGCCAAACGTCTTAATGAGAAACTTTCACCTCGCTATTTTGGACCATACAAAATTGTTCGTCGAGTTGGTCCTGTTTCATATGAATTGCAGCTTCCTGAACATCTAAGGTACATCCTATTTTTCATGTCTCGCTGCTTCGTCCTGCTCACGGTTGTTCTGATATTACTTCCCATCTACTCTTACCACTATTGGGTGAATTGGAATTTATGGTGGAACCTGAAAATGTTTTATCGCATCTTTGGGTGAAAGAGTCAGGAGTGCCAACTCTGGAATTACTTATTCAATGGCGTCGCCGTCCTGTTGAAGAGGCTAGTTGGGAAGACTATGACTTGCTTGCTGTTCAATTTCCTCTATTCTGCCTTGAGGACATGCCATCTTTTCAGGGGGGATGCACTGATACCAACCCACCTCTCAAGACGTATTTTAGAAGAAAATATCGACAAAAGAATAAAGAGTTGAATTCTGGACAAACAACTGCTACAACTGTTGTCTAGCAGTTATTATTCCTAGTTTATAGTTTATAGTGTCAGTCTTATTTTTTTATGTTCTCTATATAGATGTAATCAGGATTAGTTATTGGTATTATGTAATTAAGAATCAAAACTACTATTTTCTGGAGTCTTGTCCTCTCCATACGGACAACTTTATCTGTATAGTTGTGTTTAAGATACTTGCACAAACTATTTACAGTAAATCTACTTGCTTTGTTCTATTTTGTCGGATCTCTACTTCTGGTTACTATCAGTCACCCTCATAATCCCAGAACTACGTGCCCCCGTAGGTAAGTCCCCTCTGTGGACATTATACTTAGTGATCACGCCAGTCATGTCTCTATACCTTTGGGAAGGTATATTGGGTCCTCTAGATCTATGCATCGAACTCCACATTTAGGTCATGTGGTTTTATGTCGGTTATTAGTAGCTCCCACAGACAGATTCTAGCGTATTGACCATGTTATCAGTTAGAGGTTAGTATTCAGTTTTAGTATATTATAAACTTGGTCACTACATTCAATTAGTTCATATTAAGCATGTTTAGCATATTTATCATGTTTAGATTATATCATTGTTTTATCGCTTTGTTCAATTATATGTTTTATTCAGTTTTATTCTATCATGTATGCTCAGTACCTTTCAAGTACTGACGCATACTCTGCGCTACATCTTCTCGTGATGTAGGTTCAGGTCATCATCATTCAGATCATGCATAGATCGGTTCCCAATCTTCAGTTCAACAGCTACAGTGGTGAGTCCTCATATTTCGAGGACAATAGACATGTTTCTATATTTAGTCTTTTAATTTCAATTTTCAGTATTTGCTAGAGTTAGCTGGACCATGTCCCAGCATCTCTAGTTAGTTAGAGGCTTTATTTCAGCCATTGACAGATTCAGCTTTAGTATTTGAGTTTTATTTCAGTATCTTGAACTCTTCTCAGTTATATATATATATTCATATGGTATTGGGTATTCCCCATCATTTCAGTTGATCTCGTGTTTTAAGCTTCTACACAGTATTTCTTGTTTCAGTTTATTTTAGCGTGCTTATGATTTGCTAGTAGAGTTAGCTTGGGGTCACTCGTGATCCTAGGTCCCATGTTTATGCCTTGGGGGTAGCTTCGGGGTATGACACTAAAGGCCTTTGTTCTTGGGCTGTAGCTATGGGTAATTGTTGAACATCGATTGTTTTGAATTAATGATTGGTTATCGCTTAAATTACCTTTGTATTCTTGTTTTAGTATTTCTTGACTGGCCTTCATCGAGATAAATCTCGTGTTTACTCTTAAACTCGAGAGACACTAAGGTAGACAGACCAAAGAATACAAAAAGCTTGATCTTCCATTAAATTGTGTTGATTTGTTTTTAATCGTGACTCCCGGACAAACACCTAGCGTTGTTAGGAAGCAGGATGAAATATAAATTCTCGCCAATTAGAACTGCTATCCCCGCTGAACGATGTAGTTAGAGACAACTAATTCGAGTAGGCGATTAGAGGTCGGGAGACCATGATCATAAATTCAACCCTGCAAATTAGTAATTTGATAACCGCAGTTTATTTATGCATGAGATGCGATACATGAAATCCTATGCATGTCGTGTCCCTAGAATTTTCCAACCATTGTAAGTAATCTTATTATTTAATTCCTACAGTCTTCTCTTTACAAATAAAAATCAAACACTTTTGGTACTCTTAAATAAATAATTAGACTAATATAAATAGGTAATTAAAAAGTCCTTTGGGTTCGATAATCTGATTCTTTTAAGATTCACTATATTACTTGCGCGACCACGTACACTTGTGTGTGCAATTGGGAGCAACACTTCTACTTGTGGAGGAAATGAAAGCAACAGTTGTTGTATTTGAATCTTCAAGCACAGGGCTGAAAATTGAACTATTCATACCATAAAAAACTACAAAATGTGAGTCTTCTTAACTACCTACAGTTAAGATTCAATTCTTTCCCCTGACTTTTGAATCAATATTGATTGAAATATAATGTGACTTAGATTTGCTTCTTTCCTCGCATTCTTGAATATGTTTATGTTGTCCAATAGCGGAAGATATCTTCCTCATTTTGAGATTTTGGTACTAAATAAGGCAATATTTTTGGTTTCTCAGATGAATGGTAAAGTCTCACTTGGTAGTGACATCCATCAATAGGAACTAAATAGAATGAACAAGCAAAGATGATATGTTGGTTATTCAAGTTTTGTTGTTGCCTCAACGTTCCAGATATGCTAGTAAGTTTATATGCACTTTCTGTTAGATTACCTGAAAAAATTTTAGCTTTAACCTCATGATATTAGTTGATTATATTCGAAATCTCTTTCATGGTTTATTTTTCTAAAGATTTGTGAACTAATATTACAACTCTGTTCTCATTGAAGGAGTACTGCATTAGACATATATATGGTTCCCCGATAAAATCAGACACCGAATGAAAAGAGTGATTCAATGTCTTGAAGCAGCAATTGAAAGAAGGGTATCTGAGGTTAGCACTAATGATTTACTTTCTAAATCTTGTTAGATCCATTCTTCGACATATATTCATCTCTAGCTACCTTTTTAGTGTATAAGAAAGGAGAATCTAATAGTTGTAATTGGTGCTTGAATTATGGTGTCGACTTATATGTTTTACCTTGTCTGTGTTAGCTAATGAAATTGCCTTAGCTACAATGGTGGTGTACATATGTACTACAAGAATTCACCATCGTGTAATATGTAGTTTTGACTTTAAATTTTGTAGTCTTGTGTAAAAGCTGCAAGTTCGTTGTGTGATGTTGTTTTAGATCCTGATGTGTGATTCTGTAAGATCTCTCTTTTTGTGTGTTTTGCTTCGTATTAAATCCTTTTCTTATATGCAATTGTTTCTATTATTGAAAGAATATTTTTCTACCAAGTATTCGAGAGTTTTACTCTCTGCTTAAGAATATTGTTCCATGGTGTAGAGATTATCATTCTGAATTGGTAATGGAGATTGTCTTCCTGCCAAGAAGTGTGTGATCTTTGATTGGTAATGGAGTTTTACTCTCTGCAAGTGTCTTCCTCCACTTATAAAATTACATTGAGTATGTCTATTTTTTATTCTATCATTCATGAAAAGAATGATAAAATGGACTTCCATAGTAAGTTTGAACAATAGTCAAGAAAATGAGAAAAACAGTAACAATCAAAGTAGTTAGTGACCACGGACTATTAACATATGTATCAATTAATTCAGCAATCCAAGTCTTCCCTTTGCTAATATAATGTTGTTGAATATTCCTCTTCACATTCTTGAAAAGTAATGGATCATCTGCCCCATAAGTTTTTAATCCTTTGTAAACTCGTACACCTTCTTCATCACTTCCCAATGTGTTGAATATTATCTTCTCCTCTCTCAATTCATTCACATCATTTTATGAAATTTATGTATGACATAACAACTCTGTCAATTGGACCATTTGGACATAATTCATATGCTATCATGTTCATGAAAAATACTTTAGTGTATGTTGAAACATACCAACATGGGAGTTTTAATGAATCAATTCCACTAGGTCTAAAATGAATTCCCTTTGATTTCAACTCCATGACAGAACGAAACACATTTGTGAGCAATCCTGATTTGTGTGGTACATAGTTTTTCCTTCAACAATCGTGAAAATAATCAAAGATGAAATCATAACTACGTGATTGTGTGACATTAGTTTCATCATCACTACCATTAACAAGTACTCTACGAAAAACTTCAAGAAGGTGTGAGGGGTCTGTCTCAATTATCGCGCTTTGTTTCATTTTAATGTCCTCTTGCTTATCGAAAAACATTTGAGAACAATAGCTTTTTACCTTCTCTTCAAATAAATGGCATCCACCACCTTGATCATCGACATATCTCAACTTAACCAAGAGCTTGAGAACGTGAAAAGGTACCTGCATGTATTTAACAAAAGGTCAAGATTTAATATATATGTATAGAAAGTAATATTCACTACTAATAACACGCATATTTCCAACAAAAAAAACTAGGTTTTAAATTTTCCAAATTTCCATACTTGAGCCGATGTGGCTATGCCATTGATACCTGATTTTCGAGCAAATAAAGGTCACGTCTAGTGACCAAATAAACCGGAATGCCAAGGTGTTTGATAGTGTTGCTTTGTTTAAAGGAGGAATTTGGTGTGGACCTTGTTGATATCTCGATATCATTTAGTATGAAACACGCGTCAAGGAGCATCATTCGTGCTAATTCATAGTCGTTATACTTATTCATGAATTCTTCAAGGTAACAACTTCTAAAATCATCAATCCCCCTTAGAATTTCTTCAAGGTTTTTTGTTACTTCCATGAATGAACATTTCTAGAGCCTTTGGCTTCAAATCTTCAACAAAATTGAGTTCTAACTTTTCATGGTGATAAGGTCCCAATGAAACAACTTTAGGATCATAGTCATCACTTTTTTTATTGTCAATTCTCATGAATAATAGAACTTTTGGTATTTGACCCTTTCTTGATATAGTTTGTTGTCTTGAGATTGTAATGTCCAACATTTCAAATTCTAAGGACATTTTTGGTATGCCTTCCTGATTGAACAAGCAATGTTAGTCAATCGAGTTTAAGTTTTACGCACTTACATTATAAAATAATATGTGCACAATCGAGTAACTAATAGGATAATTATTGAAAATATAAATGAATTGAAGTTTTACACGCCTAATCTATATAAAAGAAATACACAATCAGGTCACTTAAAAGGCAATGACACATTATTTAGGATTTCTTTACTACTATCTCGGAGTATGGAACTTGATCAATTTATAGATATAGGAAGTATGGAATTTGATCAATTTATAACTGGAGAAAAGTACTCAAACTCATATGGTTTTAAATTGTATTTATTGACTAAATATAGATTCAATCAAGATAATTTACTTGATATATCATGTTAAATACTCATAATAGTATGCTATGACTATTTCATGTTAAACTTGAGTAACATATAAAAAATTATTTACACTATCAATTTATATAATATAAATCTTAATATACGCGTAACAAAAATTTCTAAAATTGAAACAAACCCTTCTTATAGAACTACGTGGACTTTACCACAATAAACGATCAATATAATAGTCTGCACGACAAAACTTAGAATATAAAATTTAACATACTTAATGCTAGTAACTACTAGTCTACTACTATTACATACTTAGGGTAACAAGTAAAGTATGGCAGGGCAGGATCTATGCAGATCTTATTCCTATCTTGTGGATAGAGAAACTATTTATGATAGACCCTCATGTTGATAAGAGGCTTACAATATTTAAACATATTGAAGAGTATAAGAAAAATACAATTCATACTTGTATTAGGATTTGGACATAGGACTAAGGATTCATGAAGCATGCAGCACTCTTATAGGATTTATTATGAAGGAATAATACAAGCCTTGCTTCCATAGTTAAGAATAAATGTTAAAGTGTAATATATTTGGGTGCTTTAAATAAACAAAATAAAGACATATATTTACTTTAATTGAGAATCAATTTTCTTTTTTTTTTGTTTTTATGGAATAAGATGTTGTGTTAATCAAGCAAATCATTTTATTTAACTCTTTTTTCTTCTGGTGTTTTGCAAAAAATAAGAATATAGTGTGAATAGAGTCTACCTTGATTTTGTGTCTAAAACAAAAAAAGGGTTACATAATTACATATTTAATATGAAGAGATGATATGGGTTTTTGTCTTTATATATACTAGGTAATCTATCCGCACTTCGTGCGATTATAAATGATATTGTCAAGCTTAATTAGAACATATAATAAAAATAACTTAACGTTCTTTTCTTGTAAAAGTGAAGATGACGTTTGTGTTGGGATATATACTATTAACCTTGTGTTAAGAAATAATATTTATTATAGAATAATATTTGCTCAATTTTAATAGATCATATATTCGTTTATGGTGTCTGTTTACTTATATAGTAGATGATTTAGTGTGTAGAGTTTTAGCTTATACACAAAGGATTAAATCACCGGTTATTATAAGTATAAAGTTTTTTGTTCACAATCTAGGATGGAAATTGGACATGTCATCGGTATAATTGTTGCACAAGATTATATGTAATTTATCTTGATTATAGGAACGGTATAGTTCCAACTTCTTGTGCTAGTTCATTTTGTATGTATTGAACGGGACCGAGTAGAGATAGTTGTTTTAGACTGACTGACAAAACATATTCTCTAAACTATTAAATGTACTTATATTCTTAATCCTGATATAACTATTATGATCTGTATATATTAATTATCGCTTTGATTTATTAAAAGGTGAGATTCTGAGATGGGTCAATATGTCTGGTAAGTTGGATGATAATAATATATATTGATGAAATAATAAGTTAGTTGATGGAATCCATGTCTCGTTATAGAGATTGATTGATATGCTTTTTTGAGAAACTTATAAGCTTTCATCGTGTCAAACCTTGCAAGTGGATTTATGAATCCGACACATGAAATAAGTTAAGTAGTGTTCTAAAGGAAATTAATCATTAAGTTAAATTCGTCAGTAGTTTAATTTATTGATTAGTATCTGAAATCTTAACATGGGGAATTACATAAGTGTTTAATGGGGAATTACGAAATATAAATAGAGGAGTGCAATTACGAATTTCTAGTGGAATGATTTATAATTTATCATGGTAAGAATAATTCAAATTAATTATTTGGAATTATTTCCATAATAGGAAGCCTCAATAATTAATTTTATGGTCCCTCCAGTGCCCATATTTAACTAGAACTCAGAATCCTATTTCTTAGGGGAGAAAGGAGTAGGCGTGTGTTTTCTTGTTTTTCAAGAAAACTGGGTTTTCTTCTCCTTTTTGGATTGGGGAAGAAATCTCTATAAATAGAGATTCTCCTAACGTAGAAAAAGATGGATTAGTTTTATGTTCATACTTGCCCACCCAAGTATTGAGAGAGTTCGGATGTGAATTTGGGATCACTGTAGAAGACCATAGCCATAGCTATCTAGCTTGTAGATTCACTTGAAGGGCTGTCTATCTCGGGGATTCGCTTGAATGTACCTGATCACGCTTCAAGAGGTAATTCTTGAATTAAAGTTCAGTAAATTTGTGTGTTTTAGCATATTATATGTGTTCTAGCATAAACGATTTGGTTATCTATTATTCATGTAAACAGAAAGATTTTGATATGCTTCCGCTGTGCATATATATTTTTCTAACAATTGGCATCAAGAGCTACGCTTACATCTACAATAAGTAACCTAGATTATATATAAGTTGTACACTTATGAACATAAAATCTGTTAATGTATTTTGTGTCGGTCAAGAGAAAAGAAGAGAAGGACAATACTATTGTTTCTGCTAGTTCTGCCAATCAGAAGAATCAAAGATACGCCTGGACCAACTTCGTAATTTTAAATAGAATAAAATAAATTGAAAGTTGGTGGTTGATTAGGTTCTTGCGGCAGTTTGATCGGTCTTCTTGGTACTTTGACTAAAAATAATACAAGCATATTTTGGCCAGTATTTGATCGTGATTGGCTAAAAGAAACACACACAATCATTAGCCCATTATGATTTGGATTAGAAGTCTGGCAGTAAGGCCAATTTTTTTGGCGAGGCTGTTTCTTAGTGTAACAATTTGTGGACTAATGGTCTAAATATTTTTTGATGTGTTGTTTAGGCTTAAGTCTATAATCTTTGACCTCATTGAATTAATTATATGACCATTTGTTTTCCCTCACAGTTTTCATAATGTATAAATTATGAATTTTATGGTTAATAAATAATTACTATTAAAGTGATTTGTTTATTTGAAATCATTAATAATTCTTAAGGCTTTATACATGTGAGATAATATATATTACAATATGTGAATTGAGATTTATGATAAATAAATAGGATCTACAAAAATGGTCTATTTATTTGAGTCGTTAGAATATCCTCAATGTATCATGTATGGATTGTTCTTCATAAATGTATACTAGTAAAGACTTGTTTACTCAAAAGGAGTTTTATCTTTAGATAGTAGAAACACTTAAATTAATTCATGAGAAGAGATATTAAAGATTTTCACCGGTTTAAAGGGAGAAATATAATATCTTGAATTCTCTCAAGTGTATTAATTGAGAGAACAATATGTTGTAAAGAGGTTAGTTGTGTGTCTTAGCCGAAAGACAGGACACAAGTATGTTTTGTGCTCATGAGATAATTATTAAAAGAGAATGAAAATTGAATCAAGTTATTTTAATCTTTAACTATGCCTAAAATGATTATTTTTTCAAATTTGGTCATAGTTTAGGTGGTCATGAATTTTATGATATCTGATTGACTTGAAATTTGATGGTTCCAACGAAAATGGTTTAGATGGGTTAAGGTAGTTTGTCGGATTAAAATTTGATATGAATATGATAAGATCATTCTTTATGTTATTTATGTTTATGTTAAATTTGGAACATGATTGCACATGGTTATTTAACATGAATTGATATGTGATAAGAATGTATGTCATATTGTTTTAATTTCTAAAGATGCTTAAATTACTTATATTTGAATTTGGTCGTGGCTTTGGAAATGTTTTTTTTTTTCAATTGACCTGAAATTTAATAAGTCCATTGGTAACGACCTAGTAAGAAAAGTACTCATTGCTATATGGTTATATTTTCTGAGGTCATTAAAATGATTTTAAAGTTCTTTGGAATTAAATGTGATTTAGTATGAATGACATCCTTTATATTGGTTTTAATTATGTTATATGTGGTACATGATTACACGTGATGAGTTAACATAAATTGAATATGATAAGGATGTAGATCTATTCATTTTTCCTCAAATTGTTTGAATCTGAATTTGATCATAGCTTTGGAGATAAATATTATTTTTGAACTCCCATTGATCTGAAATTCGGTAGGTTCATCAGAAACGATCAAATTTAAAATACTCATTGTTATGCAGTGATTTGGTAATTTGAGGTCGTTCAGCTAATGTTTGTTTTTTTGGTAATTTTTGTATCTTGAAAAAATAATTTTACTGAAAAATTACTCAACTATGATATATAGTGGTGATAGAGTTTGTTCTCTATGATCTTCATGACTAAATTTTAGTGAAGTATTAAGTTCATGTGTTGGCTTAGACCTTCCTCCATAACGGATGAAATTAATACAAGTCATTAAAGTTTAATCTCTAGTTTGATTAGCTGTATAAACTCTCCTAAACTGAGTAATATTTGATTGGATCAATGGATCTTGGGATAATAATATTCACTTGACTTAAAATAACATATACTCTCCATCAGAGTTAGCTTTTGTTCCAAATTTGTTGAAATGAATATCTGACACCACATATGTATGTTGCATGAGTAGTCATTTTTTCATCAAAATTTATTGTTCAAGATGCATTGATATCTATAAGGTGTGTTTTTGAATTTTAATATTCAATGTATACATAAACATGCTTTTCTTTTGGAATTTCAGAATTTCGTTCTTTATTCTTAATTTGTGTATCTATTTCACAAAATGATGATATATGATAAGAATTACTGAGCTGGAAAATCTTAAATTCTATTTTGGCCAAACAATGTTTTCAACCAAATTGATCATAGTTTTGGAATTCCAAAAAAAAAAAACTCTGATTGATCTGGAATTTGGTAGATTCATAAGAACGACCTAGTAAGAAGCTATTTTTTTGGATCGTTATATGAGTTTTTGGTCATATTTGATTAAATAGTAGTGAAGTATTAATTTTATGTGCTGGCTTAGACCTTCCTCCCTATCGGATGAAATTGATACAAGTCACTATTATTTAATCGTCTAGTTTTGATAATCTGTATTAACTCTCCTAAACTGAGTAATATAGGAATGGATCAATGTAACTAGAGGATTTTCACTTGACTTAAACTAACAGTAGACTCTCCATCTGAGTTCGGTCTGTATAAGTTTATGGAGTGCATAATCGGTTATTGTACATGTGTATTGCATGAGTAGTTCTCCAATCCCATCGATTGGCTATTCGAGATGCATGGATATATATGTATAATTGAGCCCTGAATTTTGTTATTTAGGATTATTCAAAATATTATGATCTATTTAAAGTATTATATCTCATATATTTAATAGACTTTACACACCCACTTAGTACTACTTAAGCTTTTCTTTTGGTAGAGTTAAAGATATTAATTCAAAGAATGCATTGTACATGTACCTTATGTTAGAAGGAATTATTTTCAGTTTCTAACTAGATAAGAGATGAGTATTTAATATTTTTGGTTGTAACTCTCCTATCATTGAGTTTGATGAATATTTTATTGCTTGTGGTATATTGATGCGTGATTCTTTTATCAGTATTATTTCTCATGAATTGAATTATATTAATCTGTCTCATAAGGGAAAATATCTTTTAAATTGAATGAAACTTATATGTACATTAGTGTCTAAGTCATTTATTCTGAATAAAATTTTGAGGTTGGTTAATGAATGAACATAACGGTTCATTGAAAGTGAAGTCACTACCAACATGTGAGTCTTGTTTAGAAGGAAAAATGACTAAGAGACCTTTCCTCTTAGAAAAGGAACAGGAGGTAGTGATAAGTTATAATTAATCTATTATGATTTGTGTAATAAATGAGCATTTGGGAAAGAGGTGAATTTGAGCATTTTGAGTTTTCAAGAAGGTTACTCATGATATGGATATATTTTTGATGTTTTGTAAGTCTAAATGTCTTGATAAACTCAAAATATTTAAGACACATGAAAATAGCATCATGAAAAATATATAAAGTCACTGCAATCTGATTGTAGTGATGTAAACCTCTCTACAGAGCTCATAAGTCACTTATCTTATAGAATAATTGCATTTCAACTGTCTACACCAGACACTCTATAATAGATTGGTGTAGAAAAGAAAAGAAGTAGACTCTTATGAAAATGATAAGATTAATTTATTCACTTATTATTAGTTATTTTGTTTCTTTTGGGATAGGTTCTAATAACTACATATCACATTCTGAATTCAATTTCTTTCAAATCAGTACCTTGAACAACTATAGAACTAGTTGGATTTGACGTAAGTCTAATCTGTGACATGTTCAGATATAGGATTGTTCAGCACATGTGTTGAGTGGCAGAATAAGAAAATTGGAATTAAGAATGGAATGTGTGTGTTAATTAGATCTCCTCAAGTAGTGATGTTGAGCAAATTGAAGAACACTACATGAAAAGTTGTTAATATTTTAATATCGAAAGATTTTGAGGAAAATATTAAGACTCAAGATCATGAAAGTGTGATTATGTAGTGCATAGTCGTAGTGGGAGAATCATAGCGAAGATTGATTTGTTTTGTATGCTTGAGAGAATTTTTATGATCTGAAAAGAAGTACACTCTTGGGAGGTTTCATGAGATGCTCTCTCAAGATCTAGTACAAAATCAATTTGTTACGACGAAGCACTACTAGACAAAATTGCATGAGAAAATAGAAATAAATGAATGCTTGTGAAAGTTGTAAATGCATAGTTAAGAGTCTAAGTGGGAGATTGTTACAGTATATACTATTAATCATGTGTTTAGACATAGTATTCTAACAATTTTCAAGATTAAATATCTAAGTGGGAGATTGTTAGGGTATATACTATCAACCATGCATTTAGATATAGTACATTATAACAATTGTGATGGTTAGAAGTCTAAGTGGGAGATTGTTGGGATATATACTATTAACCATGTGTTAAGAAATAATATTTATTATAGAATAAATATTTGCTCAATTTTAATAGATTATATATTCGTTTATGGTGTATGTTTACTTATATAGTAGATGATTTAGTGTGTAGAGTTTTAGCTTATACACAGATGATTAAATCATCGGTTCTTATAAGTATAAAGTTTTTTGTTCACAATCTAGGATGGAAATTGTACATGCCATCGGTTCGATTGTAGCACAAGATTATATGTAATTTATCTTGATTATGGGAACGGTATAGTTCCAACTTTTTATGCTAGTGCATTTTGTATGTATTGAACAGGACCGAGTAGAGAGTGTTGTTTTAGACTGACTGACAAAACATATTCTCTAAACTATTAAATGTACTTATATTCTTAATCCTGATATAACTATTATGATCTGTATATATTAATTATCGTTTTGATTTATTAAAATCTGAGATTCTGAGATAGGTCAATATGCTTGGTAAGTTGGATGATAATAATATATATTGGTGAAATAATAAGTTAGTTGATGGAATCCATGTCTCGTTAGAGAGATTGAGTGGATTTATGAATCTGACACATGAAATAAGTTCAGTAGTGCTCTAAAGGAAATTAATCATTAAGTTAAATTCGTCAGTAATTTAATTTATTGATTAGTATCTGAAATCTTAACATGGGGAATTACATAAGTGTTTAATGGGGAATTACGAAATATAAATAGAGGAGTGCAATTATGAATTTCTAGTGGAATGATTTGTAATTTATCAAGATAAGAATAATTCAAATTAATTATTTGGAATTATTTCCATAATAGGAAGCCTCAGTAATTAATTATGTGGTCCCTCCAGTGCTCATATTTAACTAGAACACAGAATCCTATTTCTTAGGGGGGAAAGGAGTAGGCGTGTGTTTTCTTGTTTTTCAAGAAAACTGGGTTTCTTCTCTTTTTTGGATTGGGAAAGAAATCTCTATAAATAGAGATTCTCCTAACGTAGAAAAAGATGGATTAGTTTTATGTTCATACTTGCCCACCCAAGTATTGAGAGAGTTCGGATGTGAATTTGGGATCACTGTAGAAGACCATAGCCATAGCTATTGTCTATCTTGTAGATTCGCTTGAAGGTCTGTCTATCTTGGGGATTCGCTTGAATGTACCTGATCACGCTTCAAGGGGTAATTCTTGATTTAAATTTCAGTAAATTTGTGTGTTCTAGCATATTATATGTGTTCTAGCATAAACGATTTGGTTATCTATTATTCATGTAAGCAGAAAGATTTTGGTATGCTTCCGCTGTACATATATATTTTTCTAACAGTTTGGCCATGCAATACCATATCACTATATGAAATCGTGAAATAGAATCAACGTTTGGACATGCGATTTAACGTTGATTCCATCACATTATTTTATATCATGAGATGGAATCTCATTTTCTCCAAATATCAAAATATGAGAATTTCATATCATGATTTGAGATTTTTTAAATACAAATATTGACCCACAAGTTTATATTTTGTTAAAACAACCCCACATTTATATCTACTAGCCATTTATTTCATACGTAAATAAAAATTTATAATCATATCATTACTTTTCAATTTTTTATTTGAATCAAACAAATGTCTTATTATACTTATATATAAGAGTGAGTTTATGATGGGACATTTGAATGTCCCATCATAAACTCCCTATATAATACATAATATAATAATATAATATAATATAATAAATCATTTTTTCTACTATATAATATATATAATATATATTTATTTTCTAAGGGAGTTTATATAATATATAATATAATATAATCATTTACAAATATATATAAATATATATATATAATATAATATAATATATAATAATATAATATAATAAATCATTTACAAATGACTTAAAATATTTAATATTTAAAATTCTACCATAAAATAGGTTGACTCTCAAAATTCTATCCGGGTCACATATATTGAGACAGAAAAAATAACATATATCATTTTCAAATTACCAAAAAAGTATTAAAAATAATAATAATTAACAACTTAAAATATCTGGAAGACATTTTAAAAGGGTTAATTTTGTAATTTTATCCATATCACATAAATTAGGAAGTTATTTGAAAGTTACATAAAAATATTATAAATCACAATAATTAATAACTTAAAAAAAATAATTTAAAAAGGTGCAAATTTGGATGACTCTTCAAATTTCATTTGTGTCACATAAATTGAGACAACAAAAATAGCATATATTGCGTCCATTTTAATTTATTTGTCTTGATTTTTTTTTATATTTACAAATTGCGTAAAAATACTATAAATCATAATAATTGACAACATAAAATATGTTTTGAAAAAGATACAAAAAATTGCACTGATTCTTGAAGTTAATCTATCGTAAAAATACTATAAATCATGATAATTGACAACATTAAATATTTCAAAAAAATATACATATAAAAAATTTCGATTGATTCTTGAAATTAATCTATCGTTAAAATTTATGTATAAAATACAATAAATCGTGATAATTGACAACTTAAAATATTTATTAAAAATGCACAAAAAAAGAAATTGACTGATTCTTAAAATTAATCTATCAATGTCACATAAAATGAGACAAAAGTAGTAATATGTATTATTTAATGTCAAATTACTGAAAACTACGTAAAATGTATTGTAAATGTTAACAATTAACAACATTTGATTAACTCTTGAAATTTTATCTATGCTACATACATTGAGACAAGTGGAGTAATATATATTAAGTATTTACAAATTACGTAAAAATATTATAAATTACATTATTAACAACTTAAAATATTTAAAAATCATATTAAATTTAAATAACTCACTATATTTTATCTGTGTCACATACATTAGGACAAAAAAATTTTGTTATTGGGCCCGTGCGTAAGAGAGTTTATGTCCAAGTATAATATATAATATTCAATGACTCTCTAAATTTCATTTGTGTCACATAAATTGAGACAACAAAAATAACATATATTGGGTCCATTTTAATTTATTTGTCTTATTTTTTTCAATTTTTTATATTTAAAAATTGCGTAAAAATACTATAAATCATGATAATTGACAACATAAAATATGTTTTGAAAAAGATACAAAAAATTCCATTGATTCTTGAAGTTAATCTATCGTAAAAATACTATAAATCATGATAATTGACAACATAAAATATTTCAAAAATAAATACATTTAAAAAAATTCGATTGATTCTTGAAATTAATCTATCGTTAAAAATTATGTATAAAATACAATAAATCGTGATAATTGACAACTTAAAATATTTATTAAAAAAACAGAAAAAAAATTTGACTGATTCTTAAAATTAAATCGTGATAATTGACAACATAAAATTGTTCAAAAATATTGTATGTGGGTAGTCTTATTGTGCCTTGAATAGCATCAAAGAAAGTACAGGTTTGTGATAAAAAAAACTTATTCCTTTATCCACGCAAACAATCGCTTCAAAAACTTCGTTATTAGCCCCAAAACATACCATTTATGTTATTGGGCCCGTGCATAGCACGGGCAACAAAATCTAGTTATTAAATAAAAACAAAGAGATAATAAATGGTCTAAGACCCAAAAGTGGCCCACAGGAAAGAAACAACAAAAAAATAAAAATAAAAAATTAAAGAAGGAGTAAGTAACCAATTTGGAAAATGGTTCCCAAAATTGATATGTCCGACATTCCTGAAAATCACACCAGATGAGGCTTCATCTTCTTCGCTGAAATGTCGGCCTAATGTATGCCTTCACTAGCATCGACTCCAATAGACCAGCTAAAATCATCAATGCACCCAAGTTCGGAGTGTAGTCACTTATACGTCAAAAGGCACATACTAACGCCATGATTTAGCACCCAAAAAGACTTCTTCAACTTGATGAGTGAACATCTTAGCTGGGATCAAGCCGCATGATGGATGCGACCACACACAAATCACTCTTTGTAAGGAATCGATTGAACTTCCTTTTCAGTTCATACCAATATTAGAGCATTATTCCCCGTAAATCATCGATCTTACATGGGAAGATATCCATCGAAGCTAATACCACCGTGTATGATTTCAGATCTAGAGAGGTAAGCATCCTAATATCGATCTCATAGCAGAACTGAAAATACACAATACTTTACTAATATTTGATGGTGAATTTATTTCTTTCTTATTGAAGTGTAGTATCATTTTCCTGATATTATTCCCTTGTAATTGTTCGTGTCGTAGCCCTATATCAACTTGTAATCTGTGCATCAGTGGTAAATCCCCTATTTTACATCTTTTTTATTCTCAAATTAGGGATTTGATTCTTTTCAATTTGAATGATGGCTTGTGATTGTTGTGGTAACTCAATTTGAATGATGGCTGCAAAATGAATAACATTATTAATTAAAAAATCGGCTAGTTTATTCCCTTCTTTGAATATGTGAACCACATCCACATTCTTATTGTGTATTGAAAACTTTATGTTTCTCACATCCATAGGAACAATCCAAGGAACCTCCCAAACCCCATCCAAGATTTTCTTTGTAATCATTGAATCAATTTCAATAGTAGACAACCCTTTTGAACACAGTAATCCACACCTTCTTTAACCACTCTTCTTTCAGCTTCAATTGCTGAAACTTCTCCTATTTTCTATGATTCATCATATACCAAATCACCTTCATCATTCCTAATACAAAATGGCAATGCTTCAAGACCAGGATTTTCTTGACTACACCCATCAGTATTACATTTGAGACTCCCCAAGGAATGAAGTTTCCAAGTCACCACCATGCAGTAGTTTAAATGAGCATATTCTTCCAAATGTTTAACAATTAGTGGCCATGTATTAGGTATTTCGTTCAACCATGGATATCTAACTTTAGCCAACAAGAAAATAATACTATTCACAGCTAGGATCAAAGTGTGTTTAGACATAGAACCACCATTTCTAATAACATTTCTTCTTTTACAAGTGAACCAAATAATGAAAGCACAGACTTCCTTATACAAAGGTTTTAACTTTGAGCAACAATCAACTTTCTACCACGAATCAATGATTTGTCTTAATTGCATTAGGAGTCCTACAATAGCCAATAAAACACCTAATATCAAGTAATGCATAACTACTAGCTAAAATATCACAACTTACCAATTATTGGATTTGGGGAACCCTCATGATCTTGTCGAGCCCGAAGTGCATAAGACCTATTATGTTTCTAGGACCATTGAACCTGAGGAAGGGTAAGGTTGAGCCTATTGGCGATTATCTCCCTCATTCTTAGCGTTCAAAGGACAATCCCTTACCTTATGATCCGTTTTCCCATAACCAAAACATGCATTTGTATCAGTTAGGCCCTCACTTCTATGGCTTTTTCCACACCTTTGAAACTCGGGTACCATTTTTTCACTAGAACCATTACCTTGGGAACAATTACCTCCACCGGACTTTGAATGTAAGAAATTACGATTATTCTTTCTTGCCCTCTTTGACTCCCTAGTTTTCTCCTTAAGCTTCTCTTCTTCTATTTTTTGTAGATGAACTATCAAACGGGACACATCCATCTACTTAACAAGCATGACGGTTAGGCATTCTTTCACCACCAAGTCGGAAGCACCCGACACAAACTTACTCATCATTGCCCTTGAATCGACAACCATAGTTTGAGCATATTTGGACAATTGTATGAATTTCAAAGCATACTCATTCACACTCATATTTCCTTGACGAAGGTTAATGAACTCAAGTACCTTTGCCTCCCTCATCTCAAGGGGGATGAAAATGTCACACCCTGAGGCTAACCCCTAGACGTAACACGGGACCTAGGATCCTGAGTAACCCCAAGCTAACCCTGATTCTAGCATATATCAAGCATACTAAAATGACTAAGTAAGATATGTACTATGCGGAAGCTAAAAGTAGTGGTTATCTGAACTGGGAAAAACCCTACTAGTCTGAATATATATGTGATATAATAATAAGAGTTTAGTGATGATTGAAACAACACTTAACAACTCGAGTTGAATCTAATACTATCTCTGAAAAGTCTCGACTTAATTGAGTTGTTGGGACATGCCCTCAGCTAACCCTAACAAAATTGAGAACTAGAAATAAAGACTAAGATAGAAAACATGTCTATTTACCTCGAAGTATGAGGACTCACAACTGAAGCTGCTAAAGTCGAATCAAGAATCTATCTAAGCGTGATTTGGATGTTGAGTGTCTGGACCTACATCATGAAACGATGTAGCGCAAAGCATGCGTCAGTACTTGAAATGTACTGATCATGCAGGATGTAAATATGCTAAGTTGAACAAAGTATATAAGCTGAACAATACATAACTAAGCAACGATATAATCTAAATAAGGATATAAATATGTAATGAAGTATAACTGAAAACTAAACAATGTAATGACCAAATACTAATCATAAAGCTAACATGTTGAACTGTATACTAATGTAAATATTGAAAACCTGGTCAATGCACTAAGAGTCTCACTGTAGGAGCTACTATTAACCGACATAAACCACGTGAGATAAACGTGGAGTCTGATGTATACACCCTATCCAGAGGACCCAATATGCCTTGTTAGGGGTATAGAGGCATGACTGTGGTGTGATCACTAAAATTGATGCCCAACAGAGGGGACTTATAAACCTATGCGGGCACGTAGTTCTAGGACTTTGAGGGTATGCTGAGCCTTAGTACAAATATTGATCCATGATGAGTCCACGATTTGAACTCATTCAGGGCTTTATTTCTATAGATTGAGTGTCCTCAAATGCATATTTTGTGCCAATAACTGATGTAAATCCTTGATTTTCATGTATTTGGATTGAGGAACTAAGCATGGACAGTAATGAGCAAAAAGGAATAAGGCAGTTGAAAGAACGAAGAAAAGAGGGCATGATGATCGCCTAACCCATTGGGCGAGTCGCCGAATGGCCATGATCTCGCCTAAAGTTTCAGTGTGCCAAGCCCTGAAGAAGAAAATCAAGTCGGCGATAAAAAGGAGCAGTCGGCGAGTCGCCGAACGGTTCCGCGATGCAGTGCTAGATCGCCCAAAGTTACAGAACTTGGAGATGTTGAAGGCCAAAGCAAAAAGGGGATGGAATTGACCAAAGGGAGGATCGCTGAGTGGATCCGCGATCCCGACTTATTGCGCCAAATGGTCCTTCGCAGCATATGTTTGGCGACTATAAATATATTTTTAAATTCTTTGTTTATTATCCAAGTTTTATTATTATTCAGTTTTCAAGCTTGGAACTTAGAACTAAGAGTATTGAGATAATATTTTCCTTAGCTTTGAAGATTTGAACATTTCCATTTTTGAGAAATTGGAAATGGGTCTTTGAGATTCTTCAACCTTGACCTTTGTAAAGACAAAATTAATCATACCCAATTGATGGAAACATAATTTGGTAACGATTTCTATCTTTTTATGATGTAGCTAAAACCCCAATTCTTGGGGTGTTATTATGTGATTATGGGTTGATTTAGCTTCTGGGTATTGTTTATTGATAGTTTAAATGTTGTTTAAAAGTGATTTAGATCAGTAATTGTGGTTTAATTTAAAGGGTTGTAGTTGCAAATGCAATTCTAACTTCGTGTTTTTGGCTTGCTCGAGACAGAGGTTTTAAAACCAAGATTACTGATTTGATGGTCTGTGGATATTGGGTTGTCATAGGTTCAGCTTGAGAGAATGAATTCCTAAACCCTTTTCCGCACATTCAGCTCAAGAGAGTCATTGGACTAAACTGTAGGTGGTT
Source organism: Solanum okadae (assembly GCA_036553675.1). NCBI lineage: Eukaryota > Viridiplantae > Streptophyta > Magnoliopsida > Solanales > Solanaceae > Solanum > Solanum okadae. The sequence goes on along the minus strand of CM071681.1, from coordinate 14,162,076 downwards.
CTTAACGCTGCTTATTGGTGTTTGAGAGAAACCAATTTGATTCGGGGTAAATTATTCGAGAGAAAGTTTACCCCCACTAAAGTCTAGCTTAGTCACTGATTTACAGCTATTTACTATCAGTTGCAATCACCCATTTGTCTACCTTAGCCCATAATACAATCACATCCCAATAATCCGTCTCTTTACTTATTTATTCGTGTTATTTGTTGTTGTTGTAATTGATAATTACAATCAAAAACCCCCATATTTGACACTTGTGTCACCCTTAATTTGAAATATGCTTTTATTCGTAAATGTCTTTACTTATGATTGACTTGAACATATTTACATTTGGCTCTTGAATCTTAAGCATGTACCACTCCATGTGGGATTCGACCCCAACTCACTTAGTTGGGTTATATTACTGACTAAAGATCGTTGGAACTTAGAATTGGAAGAAGTGTCCTGATACGTGAAATCAACCCACAAGTTTATATTTTGTTAAAACAACCCCACATTTATATCTACTAGCCATTTATTTCATACGTAAATAAAATTTCTAATCATATCATTACTTTTTATTTTTGTTTTAATTCAAACATATGTCTTATTATTAAATAAAAACAAAAGATAATAAATGGCCTAAGACCCAAAAGTGGCCCACAGGAAAGAAACAACAAAAAAAACATTTAAAAAATTAAAGAAGCAGTAACTAACCAATTTGGAAAATGGTTCCCAAAATTTCCAAAATTGGTATGTCCAACGTTCCTCAAAATCACACCAGATAAGGTTTCATCTTCTTCGATGGAATGTCGGCCTAATGTCTGCCTTCGCTAGAATCGACTCTAATACACCAGCTAAAATCATCAATGCACCCAATTTCGGAGAGTAATCACTTATACGTTAAAAGGCTCTCACCAACGCCATGATTCAGCACCCAAGAAGACTTCTTCAACTTGATAAGTGAACATCTTAGCTAGGATCAAGCTACATGATGGATGCGACCACACACAAATCACTCTTTGTAAGGAATCGATTGGACTTCCATTTCAGTTCATACCAACATTAGAGCATTATTCTCCGTAAATCATCAATCTTACACTGGATGAGATCTGTCGAAGCTAATACCACCATGTATGATTTCAGATCTAGAGAATTAAGCATCATAATATCGATCGCATATCAGAATTGAAAATACACAATACTTTTGATAGTGACTTTATTTCTTTCTTGTTGCAGTGTAGTATCATTTTCTTGATATTATTCCCTTGTAATTGTTCCTGTAGTATCCTAGTGTATTAATTTGTAATTTGTGCATCTGTGGAAAATCCCCTATTTTGCATCTTTTTTATTCTCAAATTAGGGATTTGATTCTTTTCCAATTGAATGATGATTTGTGCTTGTTGTGGTAACTCCTGTATGTGGAAATATCTCTGTGTATCTATACCTGCAAAATGAATATTTAAAATCAGCTAGTTTATTCCCTTCTCTGAATATGTGAACCACCTCCACATTCCTATTGTGCATTGAAAACTTTATGTTTCTCACATCCATAGCAACAATCCAAGGAACATCACGAACCCAATCCAGGATCTTTGTAATCAATGAATCAGTTTCTATAGTTAATGGTAGACAACACTTTTGAACACAGTAATCGAAACCTTCCTTAACTGCTCTTATTTCAGCTTCAATTGCTGAAACTTCTCCTATTTTCTGTGGTTCAACATATACCAAATCACCTTCATCATTCCTACTACAAAATTCCAATGCACTAAGACCAGGATTTTCTTGGCTACACCCATCATTATTACATTTGGCACTCCCCAAGGAATGGAGTTTCAAGTCACCACCTTACAGCAGTTTAAATAAGTATATTCTTCCAAATGTTTAACAATTAGTGGCCAAGTATTAGGTATTTCATTCAACCATGGAAATCTAACTTTAGCCAACAAGAAAATCATTCTATTCACACCTAGGATCAAAGTATGTTTAGACATAAAACCACCATTTCTAATAGCATTTCTTCTCTTACAAATGAACCAAATAATGAAAGAAGGGACTGCCATAAACAAAGGTTTTAGCTCTGAGCAACAATCACCTTTCCACCATGAATCAATGACTCGTCTTAGTTAAATAAGGGGTCCTACAATAACCAATGAAATGCCTAATATCAAGTAATGCATAACTACTAGCTAAAATATCATAACTTATCAATCTTTGGATCTGGGGAACCTTCATGCTCTTGTCGAGCCTGAAGTGCATAAGACCTATTTTGTTTCTAACCACCATTGAACCTGAGGAAGGGTAAGGTTGAGCATATCGATGATTCTCCCACATTCTTAGCGATCGGGGGACAATTCCTTATCTTATGATCCATTTTTCCACAACCAAAACATGCATTTTGTATCGGCTAAACACTCACTTCTACGGCTTTTTCACAGCTTTGAAACTCGGGTTCCATTTTCTCACTAGAACCATTACCTTGGGAACGATTACCTCCACCGGACCTTGAATGTGAGAAATTATGATTATCCTTTCTTTCCCTCTTTGACTCCCTAGTTTTCTCCTTAAGATTCTCTTCTCCTATTTTTTGTGCATGAACTATCAAAAGGGATACATCAATCTCCTTAACAAGCATGACGGTTAGGCATTCTTTGACCACCAAGTCGGAAGCACCCGACACAAACTTACTCATCCTTGCCCTTGAATCGGCAACCATAGTTTGAGCCTATTTGGACAATTGTATGAATTTCAAGGCATACTCCTTCACACTCATATTTCCTTGAAGAAGTTTAATGAACTCAAGTACCTTTGCCTCCCTCATCTCAAGGGGATAGAACATGTCACTCCCTGAGGCTACCCCCTAGACGTAAGAGGGACCTAGGATCACGAGTGACCCCAAGCTAACTTTGAGTCTGGCATATATCAAACATACTGAAAATGATTAAGTAAGACATGTACTATGCGGAAGCTAAAAATAGTGGATATCTGAACTGGGGAAAAATCCAACTAGTCTGAATATATATGATATAATAATAAGAGTTTAGTGATGACTGAAACAACACTTACCAACTCGAGCTGAATCTACTACTACGTCTGAAAAAGTCTCTACTGAATTGAGTTGTTGGGACATGCCCCCAGCTAACCCTAACAAAACTGAAAACTGAAAATAAAGACTAAGATAGAAAGCATGTCTATTAACCTCGAAGTATGAGAACTCACAAATGAAGTTGTTGAAGTCGAATCAAGAATCTATCTAAGCGTGATCTCAATGCTGAGTAACTGAGCCTACATCATGAAATGATGTAGCGCAAAGTATGCATCAATACTTGGAATGTATTTAGCATGCAGGATATAGATATGCTAAGTTGAACAAAGTATATAAGGTGAACAATGAATAACTGAGCAATGATATAATCTAAACAAGGATATAAATATGTACTGAAGTATAATTGAAAACTAAACAACGCAATGACCAAATACTAATCATGAAGGTAACATGTTGAACTGTATACTAATGTAAATGTTGAAAGCCTTGTCAATGCACTAAGAGTCTCACTATAGGAGCTACTATTAATCGACATAAACCTCGTGAGCTAAACGTGGAGTCCGATGTATACGCCCCATCCAGAGGACCTAATATGCCTTGTCAGGGGTATAGAGGCATGACTGTGGTGTGATCAGTAAAACTGGTGCCCAACAGAGGGGACTTGTAAACCTACGCAAGCACGTAATTATCGGACTTTGAGGGTACGCTGAACCTTAGTACAAATATTGACCCACAAGTTTATGTTTTTTTAAAAAAAAAACCACATTTATATCTACTAGCCATTTATTTCATACGTAAATAAAATTTATAATCATATCATTACTTTTTTAAAATTCAAATATATGTCTTATTATTAAATAAAAACAAAGAGATAATAAATGGTCTAAGACCCAAAAGTGGCCCACAGGAAAGAAACAACAAAAAAATAAAAAAATAAAAAATTAAAGAAGCAGTAAGTAACCAATTTGGAAAATGGTTCCCAAAATTCCCAAAATTGGTCTGTCCAACATTCCTCAAAACCACACCATATAAAGCTTCATCTTCTCCGATGGAATGTTGTCCTAATGTTTGCCTTCACTAGCATCGATTCCAATAGACCAACTAAAATCATCAATGCACCCAATTTCATTTTGTAATTAGTTATACGTCAAAAGGCTCTCACCAACTCCATGATTCAGCACCCAAGAAGACTTCTTCAACTTGATGAGTGAACATCTTTGTTGGGATCAAGTTGCATGATGGATGCGACCACACACAAATCACTCTTTGTAAGGAAGCAGTTGGACTTCCATTTCATTTCATACCAATATTAGAGCATTATTCTCCGTAAATCATCGATCTTACACGGGATGAGATCAGTCGAAGCTAATACCACCATGTATGATTTCGAACCTAGAGAGGTAAGTATCCTAATATCGATCTCATATCAGAATTGAAAATACACAATACTTTTGATGGTGACTTTATTTCTTTCTTGTTGCAATGTAGTATCATTGTCTTGATATTATTCCCTTGTAATTGTTCATGTCGTAGCCCTGCGTATCAACTTGTAATTTGTGCATCTGTGGTAAATCCCCAATTTCGCATCTTTTTCATTCTCAAATTAGGGATTTGATTCTTTTCCAATTGAATGATGGCTTATGTTTGTTGTCGTAACTCCTGTATGTGGAAATATCTCTATGTATCTATACCTACAAAATGAATAACATTATTAGTTAAAAAAATCAGCTAGTTTATTTCCTTCTCTAAATGTATGAACCACCTCCACATTCCTATTGTGCATTGAAAACTTTATGTTTCTCACATCCATAGCAACGATCCAAGAAACCTCCCAAACCCCATCCAGGATTTTCTTTGTAATCAATGAATCAGTTTCTATTGTTAATGGTAGACAACCCTTTTAAACACAGTAATCGTGCTCTTATTTCAGCTTCAATTGCTGAAATTTCTCCTATTTTCTGTGATTCAGCATATACCAAATCACCTTCATCATTCCTAATATAAAATACCAATGCACTAAGACCAGGATTTTCTTGGCTACACCCATCAATATTACATTTGAGACTCCCCAAAGAATGGAATTTCCAAGTCACCACCTTGCAGCAGATTAAATGAGCATATTCTTCCAAATGTTTAACAATTAGTGGCCAAGTATTAAGTATTTCATTCAAACATGGATATCTAAATTTAACCAACAAGAAAATCATTTTATTCACACTTAGAATCAAAGTATGTTTAGACATAGAACCACCAGTTCTAATAACATTTCTTCTCTTACAAATGAACCAAATAATGAAAGCAGGGACTACCTTAAACAAAGGTTTTAACCTTGAGTAACAATCATCATTCCACCATGAATCAATGACTTGTTTTAGTTGCATTAGGGTCCTACAATAGCCAATGAAACACTTAATATCAAGTAATGCATAACTACTAGCTAAACTATCATAACTTACCAATCATTGGATCCGGGGAACCCTCATGATCTTGTCGAGCCCGAAGTGCATAAGACCTATTATGTATCTAACCTCCATTGAACCTGAGGAAAGGTAAGATTGATCCCATCGACTATTATCTCACTCATTCTTAGCGACCGAAGGATAATCCCTTATCTTATGATCCATTTTTCCACAACCAAAACATGCATTTTTATCGGCTAGACACTCACTTCTATGGCCTTTTCCACACCTTTGAAACTCGGGTACCATTTTCTTACTAGAACCATTACCTTTGGAATGATTACCTCCACCCGACCTTGAATGTGAGAAATTATGATTATCCTTTCTTTCCCTCTTTGACTCCTTAGTTTCTCCTTTGGCTTCTCTTCTTCTAATTTTTGTGCATGAACTATCAAACGGGAGACATCCATCTTCTTAACAAGCATGCCGGTTAGGCATTCTTTCACCACCAAGTCGGAAGCACCCGACACAATCTTACTCATCCTTACCCTTGAATCGGCAACCATAGTTTGAGCATATTTGGACAATTGTATGAATTTCAAAGCATACCCCTTGACACTCATATTTCCTTGACGAAGGTTAATGAACTCAAGTACCTTTACCTCCCTCATCTTAAGGGGAAAGAATATGTCACACCCTGAGGCTACCCCTTAGACGTAACACGGGACCTAGGATCATGAGTGAACCCAAGTTAACCCTGAGTCTGGCATATATCAAGCATACTGAAAATGACTAAGTAAGACATGTACTATACGGAAGCTAAAAAAAATGGATATCTGAACTGGGGAAAAACCCAACTAGTTTGAATATGTATATGATATAATAATAAGATTTTAGCGATGACTGAAACAACACTTAACAACTTGAGTTAAATCTACTACTATGTCTGAAAAGTTTCTATTGAATTGAGTTGTTGGGACATGCCCCCAGCTAACCCTAACAAAATAGAAAACTAGAAATAAAGACTAAGATAGAAAGCATGTCTATTAACCTCAAAGTATGAGGACTCACAACTAAAATTTCTGAAGTCAAATAGTGAATCTATCTAAGTGTCATCTAGATGTTGAGTGCCTGAACCTACATCATGAAACGATGTAGCGCAAAGTATGTGTCAGTACTTGGAATGTACTGAGCATGCAGGATATAGATATGCTAAGTTGAACAAAGAATATATGTTGAACAATGCATAACTGAGCAATGATATAATTTGAACAAGGATATAGATATGTACTGTAGTATAAATGAAAACTAAACTGAGTGCAATGACCAAGTACTAATCATGAAGGTAACATATTGAACTGTATACTAATGTAAATCTTGAAAACCTGGTCAATACACTAAGAGTCTCATTGTGGGAGCTACTATAACCGACATAAACCACATGAGCTAAACATGGAGTCTGATGTATACGCCACATCTAGAGGACCCAATATACCTTGCAGGGGTATAAAGGCATGACTGTGGTGTGATCACTAAAACTGATGCCCAACAGAGGGGACCTAAAAACCTACGCGGGCCCATAGTTCTGGGACTTTGAGGGTACGCTGAACCCTAGTCCAACTCGGTACTAAGTCTACTCCCAACTGAAAATTCATGAAGCTAAAATGCACTAAATATTGAATAGCTCAAAACTGACATGCTAACTGAGAATGCAACATTTATATACTTTGAATACAGCATACAAAATCTGAAGCATTAATTTATGTCTGACTGTCCTAGCAAGTATAATTCATGAACTAGGATAAATTTACACAAGCTAGAGTTCTGATTTCTAAGCAAGGAATAATACTAAATTATCAAGAAACAAGTTATTTAGATCAAAGTAACCATAATCACAAAAAATCTTGAAAATCTAAAAACCCTAGGTTTGAACAGTTTATGAGTATATGAAGAACTAATTGAATTCTAGGACCTAATGGGTAAAAGGAACCCACCCACTAGTGAAATCCCACATACCTGATGATGAAATCTACGGAGAAATCCTTTGGATTTTGGGGTTGAACTTCGAAGAACACCTCTGCTTGTTCTTGGAAGAAACTGATGACTTTTCCTTCTTTTTTTGCTCTAAGTTGGGTGATTTTTTTAAGAATGAGGGTTTTGGGTATGTCTGACTAAGTTATTAGGCTTAGACTGAGTTAACCGGCATAGTTTAGGCATCAGACGACGTAGTTTAAGTGCCCAACGCATAGGGGAAAAGACAAAAGCAACCCTGACTTAAGGATGACGAAGTGCCACTCACGAGGGGACTGACGGGCCGTCGTTTGAACCACTGCCTGTCAACTGGGTCGTGGTTGTGGCCCTGCCCAACATGGCTCTACTGAAACAAGCATAACCTTTTACTCCGAGCTTGGATTTTAGCAAACTCGGTGACGTCAGAAAGAAAATTCAATTATCTTTAATCTGATAGGTCATAGTTCACCTAATTCATTTTGTACTAAAAGATATGACTGTTTGAAGTTGACCCAACATCCTTTATTTCCAAAGAACTATCGACCCTCACCAACCGTCAGACCTACAGTCCGTAGGTCCAACCATGGATCGTATTGGTCGGTCGTGGGTGGGATCAGAGACCCCTAAATGTTGGACCCCAATGACGGGACCCCACCTACGCACTGTGAGTCCATCGACGGACAGTGGACCACGGCCGTAGGTCTCATATCCTTGGATCTAAGGTGTTACAAAACATATTAAGAAAAACAACCTTAAATTTCTCCCAATCAAAATGACCCGCATCAACTTCCCACTCTTCTTTCCATTGTTCAAACCAAATTTGAGAAACACCCTTAAGTTGATAAGCGGCCAACTCTGCCTGCTCAACCGAAGTCACACCCGTAATTCCCGATTATCTTATAAACCTCATCAATGAACTCTTGAGGATCTTCCTAAACTTTAGACTTAAGAAATTCCGAAGGATTCATCCTAGTAAATCCCCTTACTCTAGTTGCTATCGCACCCACATTTGGTTTCATGGGAGACACAACCTCCCTATTTTCTTGAGCCATCATAGCTCAGGCTAATGCGTGAACTGCGGCTCGAAACTTATCATTAGACACTTGCACGGCCAAAGGGTCGGTCGGCACTTGGGGAATCTTCTATCTCACATTTTCACAAACATTCTTTCTCACAGGATTCCTTCGTGGAGGCATATTTTGTAAACCATAAATAGGGGTTAGGAGAGGAGGAGTTTTATAGAGATAAAATCTATGGCACGACTTTAGAGTAATGAAAGAAGTAGAATTTTTTAAAAACATCTTATAGCTACATATTCATAAATATGGCGCGCTTCAAACTAAGGAAGACGACTCTAATCGATGTGGCTTATGAGACATCCTAAGACTTTTCCAAACCTTGTGCTCTGAATACCAAGTTTGTCAGACCCAAAGTACACCTTAGACGTGACATGGCGTATAAGACCCCAAGAGGCCCTACACAAGCCACTTAGCATACATCATAAAAGACAATAGAAATAACGATTAGAAAAGATAACATTTTAAACATAAAAGTAGTTAAGCAAAGTGGAAGTCTTAATAAGATTCAAAAGTGATCTAACACATCATAAGAAAGGGAATTGGGACGTAACCCATACATCACATACAATTCTGAAACAGAAATGACATAAAGTAATAAAAAAGTCTCGGTCCTCGGAACATGAGAACTCACCAATCTTCCAAAACTCAAAAGGATCAACTAGCCACGAATGGAGGGAGAAGAATCTTCAAGCCTTACATTAGTGAAACAATACAGGCACAAGTCTGTATTATTATATGTAATGTACTAAGTATGAGGGGACTGCAATAAAACATGAGACGTGATCATAAGGGGACATAATCCAAAACATGATATGCATGACCAATTTTAAAAATAGTAAAATCATTTAAAAAGATTCATAAATCATTGACATGGTCAATGTATCTTTAAACATAAAAGAAGCTTCATAAAATATTAGTAATTAACTTAGTTCATTTTTTTGGGAAGTTTACCATTAATTGGCATAGACCATGTGAGCTATAACATGGAATTAAGTGTCTACCCCACATCGAAAATGGGTATCCTCACTTACCAAGGTAAGGATCTGAAGTCTGAGCTAAAGTGGATCCACTGGCTAATGTCCATCTAAGACCATCATCCTGTGGTGGCACATAGTTTATGGGACATGGGTAATCACCGCTAGTCCACTCGGTGCTAAGCATAAATCCACGGAATAGTCATCAATCATATTCATATTATCATCCATGGAAAAGTACAATTAAGATACTAATCCAAACTAAAAGCATCATAGAGTAGTTCCTTAGACCATGCATGAGAAAACCTTTCTCTATCCATGATCTTTTCATAATAGCCTTGTAAGGCCCATAATCATTAAATTCATACTAAAAATACCCTACTACTATTGGAAATAGTTTTAAAGTGTGATCTATAATCATTGATGACATATCCAGATACAACACTAATCAAGACTTAATTTAGGAAACTAGCCCAAAAGCATTAAGGAAAAATCTAGATGTCATTCATGTCATGTGGCCAAGCTTCATAGAAAATATATATACCTTCATCTATAAGCTTACATAGGTCATACAAATTGATTTCATGAAAATATGCATGATTTCCTAAAATTATATTCATAGGTTCAAGCTTCTTCATAAATTCATGTAAGTTAGGGTTTGTAGTCAAAATTCATAGACCAATGCATGAGTTCACACAAAATTAGTTGAAAAGCATGTGATTAAGTCTAAATCATCAAAATAATTTCATAATCAAGTAATTCAATCCATACAAATAGAACCTATGAGAAATTAAGATAAAACTTAATTAATTTTGAGAAATTGAATTGGAGCATTGAAGAAACTTTGGGCACTCAATGGGTGATTGGAACCCGCAGATTAACTCCCTACATACCTGGATTGAAGCCCTAAGCAATGATGAAGAAAGGAAACTTGAACTTGAAGAACCCTAGCATCTTCTTCTTCCATGATCTAGAGAGAAGTTTTTGGAGAGAACCTTGGAGAGAATTTAGGAATTTGGTCAAGTTTAGAGAATTTAGGAGAATGAATTGAAATGGGTAGTTTTTAAGACTTGATTCACTTTTATAGATCTTGAAATAGGGTTTAAAACGACATAATTAGGTACCAAACACTTTGAGGAAATACTAAAATGAACTTAACTTAAAAACTGAGGCTTCACGGACCGTCTAAGGCTTCATGATCCGTGAAGTACTTCACAGGCCGTATAGCCATTGAAATTTCACCTGCCCGACAGGGCTTCACTAAAACGGACATAACTTCTTACTCCAAATTCAAAATGAGACAAACTTGGTGGCGTTGGAAAGATGAGTCAAAAACCTTTAATTTGATAGGCAACAGACCACCTACATCATTATGTGATGTGAGATATGATTGTTTGAAGTTGACCCAAAACTTAAAACTGACGAAGTCCCTTTCACGGACAGCTTCATGGTATGTGCAAAGCTTCACGACCTGGTCCACGGCTTGTGCAACTCTAAATGGACTGTGAAACCCTTCGTAACAAAACCTTCAAGTTTAACTTTCACCACTGTTGGTTGTACGACCCGCGACACCCTCTACGGACTGTACAACCTTTTGTACGCATGCACTTGTACTAAATTGAAGCCTTTTATCTTTTTCCATTCCAAGTTCCATGATTTCCGAGGTGTTACATCCGTCTAGTTGTTTATAGGTAATTGTGTGTCAGTAATTCATAAGTAATTGAGTGTTGTAATACAAGCGTAGATTATTCCAATCCAAGTAGGATAGCTTTCCTGAAGTATAATTTTTCTTAAGCAATTCCTTCTGGACATTGTTTTGATCATCATAGTTCCAAGCTGACAAGTGCTTCATTCTTCTATATACTTGTTGACTATGTTTCAACAATTCATAAGTAATAGGTTGTTCCAAACCAAGAAGTATAATTTTCTTGAAGTATAACATTTTTTAAGTAATTACTACTAAACATTATTTTGATCATCGTAGTTCCAAATTGACAAATATTTTCATTTTTCTATCTAGTTGTAGAGTGTGTGTCAGCAATTCATACGTAACTGATTGTTGTATCCAAGAAAAAATTCCTCCAATCCAAGAAGTATAACTTTGTTGAATTAGACTCTTCTATTAAAAAAACTTTGTTAGAAAAATTTTTTTGTTTTCGTTACCCTCAATCCTCTGTTTTTTCGTTACCCCCAATTCTCCCTTTTTTTCACTACCCCCAATTCTCTCTTCTATGGCTGATGTTATCGCTGAGCAAAATTTTTTAGCTTTCTATTGAATAAGGTAGCAATTTCCGTCTATGTTGGACCAGTAATGCTGATTTTTTTCCTACTTTTAATTTTTATGACATCTTTCGGTTGATCAAAATAACATTCATGTTTTTAGGTCAATGAGTGCTAGAAGTGTTTGAAAATCTATAATTTTGTTATGATTCTTGGTATTTCTTCAGAATTTTGTATTAAGAGAACCTGCTTTTCTATTGTATTTTGTTAATGGGTATTTCATTCTCCGGGCTAATCATCAAGTTGTGATTTTCTTTGTTTGTGAATGTATATATTTCTGCTGCTGTTTTTTCTAAAAGGGAAAAAATTACACTAACAATTGTCATATCTGCATTTTAGTTTTGATCATCTAAACTAAACATGAGAAATTTCTTGATTATAGGGAAGTGGGTCTCTCGTAATTCAATTTGAAGAAACTCGTCCGCTACAAATTGCGATGAAGAGGGGCAAGAAGATTTTCGACAAAGAAGGACTTGCAGAAGATTGATGCTTTGAACATAAAGATGGAGGAGAAAACTCATGATTTGTGACTATGGGCAAGTCCTTTTGCTAAAAGAATCAATTTTATTTTAGGTATATTTGATGAAATTAACTAGAAACATGGTCATCATAAAAATATTTCCAAATGATGAGCATGTTTCTAGTTTATTTCATCAATTATACCAAAAATAAAATTGATTTTTTAGCAAAAGGACTAGCCACATAGTCACAAATAATGAGCTCTCCTCCATATTTACATTTAAAGCACCAATCTTCTGCAAGTTCTTCTTTGTTGAATATTTGTTTGCCCCTCTTCGTCGCAATTTGTAGCAGATAAGTTTCTTAAAATTGAATTACTAGAGACCAACTTCACTATAATCAAGAAACTTCCCATGTTTAGTTAGGATGATTTGAACTAAAATGCAGATATGACAATTGTTAGTGTAATTTTTTCCCTTTTAGAAAAATAGCAGAACAATTATATACATTAACAAACAAAGAAAATCAAAGCTTGATGGTTAGCCTGGAGAATGAAATACCTATTAACAAAACACAATAGAAAAGTAGGTTCTCTTAACACAAAATTCTAAAGAACTCCCAAGAATCATAACAAAATTATAGATTCTCAAACACTTCTAGCACCCATTGACCTAAAAAATATGAATGTCGTTTCGATCAACTGAAAGATATCATAAAAAGGAAAACAAGAAAAAAAAATCAACATTACTGGTCCAACATAGATGCAAATCACTACATTCTTCAATAGAAAGCTGAAAATTTTGTTCAGCGATAACATAAACCATAAAAAAGAGAATTGGGGGTAATGAAAAAAAAGAAAGAATTGGGGGTAACGAAAAAAGAGAGTATTGAGGGTAACTAAAATAGAAAGATTTTTCTATGAATTGCTGGCACACAATCAACAATCCTCTCCTTTTTCGATACTCGGCCGTCAATTCTCTCTTTTTTTCATTACCCCCAATTCTCTCTTCTATGGTTGATGTTATCGCTAAACAAAAAAATTCAGCTTTCACTTATAGAAGGTAGCGATTTCCGTCTAAGTTGGACTAATGATGCTGATTTTTTTTCTTGTTTTCATTTTTATGACATATTTCGGTTGATCAAAATGACATTCATGTTTTTAGGTCGATGGGTGGTAGAAGTGTTTGAAAATCTATAGTTTGTTATGATTCTTGGTATTTCTTCAGAATTTTGTGTTAAGAGAACCTGCTTTTCTGTTATGTTTTGTTTATGGGTATTTTATTCTTCGGGCTAATCATCAAGCATTGATTTTCTTTGTTTGTTAATGTACATAGTTTTCTGCTATATTTTCTAAAAGGAAAAAATTACACTAACAATTGTCATATCTGCATTTTAGTTTTGATCATCTAAACTAAACATGAGAATTTTCTTGATTATAGTGAAGTGGGACTCTAGTAATTCAATTTCAAGAAACTCATCTACTACAAATTGCAACGAAGAAGGGCAAGAAGATTTTCAACAAAAAATAACTTGCAGAAGATTGGTGCTTTGAATGTAAAGATGGAGGAGAGCTCATGATTTGTGACTATGGCCAAGTCCTTTTGCTAAAAAGTTAATTGATGAAATAAACTAGAAACATGGTCATTTTAGAAACATTTTTATGATGACCATGTTTCTAGTTTATTTCATCAAATATATCAAAAATTAAATTAAATTTTATAGCAAAAGGACTTGCCCATAGTCACAAATCATGAACTCTCCTCCATCTTTACATTCATAGCACCAATCTTGCAAGTTCTTCTTTGTTGAAAATCTACTTGCCCCTCTTCGTCGTAGTTTGTAGCAATGAGTTTCTTGAAATTGAATTACCAAAGACCTACCTCACTATAATCAAGAAAATTCTCATGTTTAGTTCAGATAATCAAAAATAAAATGTAGATATGGCAATTATTAGTGTAATTTTTTCCCTTTTAGAAAAAATAGCAGAAAAAATATATACATTAACAAACAAACAAAATCAAAGCTTGATGATTTGCCCAGAAATTGAAATACCTATTAACAAAACACAATAGAAAAGTAGGTTCTCTTAACACAAATTTCTAAATAACTCCCAAGAATCATAACAATATTATAGATTTTGAAACACTTCTAGCACCCATTGACCGAAAAAACATGAATGTCGTTTTGATCAACAAAAAGATATCATAAAAATCAAAACAAGAAAAAAAATCTGCATTACTGGTCCAACGTAAACGTAAATCACTACATTCTTCAATAGAAAATTGAAAAGTTTTGTTCAGCGATAACATCAACCATAGAAAAGAGAATTGGGGGTAATGAGAAAAAAAAAGAGAATTGGGGGTATCGAAAAAAGAGAGTATTCAGGGTAACGAAAATAGAAAGATTTTTCTAATAAGGTTTTTTAAGAGTCAAATTCAACAGATTTATACTTCTTTGATTGGAGGAATCTTTTCTTGGATACAACAATCAGTTACTTATTAATTGTTGGCACACTCAACAATCCTCTCTTTTTTCGTTACCCCCAGTTCTCTCTTTTTTTACTACCCCCAATTCTTTCTTCTATGGTTCATGTTCTCGCTGAGCAAAATTTTTCAGCTTTCTGTTGAAGAAAGTAGTGATTTCCTTCAATGTTGGACCAGTACTGTTGATTTTTTTCTTGTTTTAATTTTAATGACATCTTTCAATTGATCAAAATGGCATTCATGTTTTTAGGTCAATGAGTGTTAGATGTGTTTGCAAATCTAAAATTTTCCTATGATTCTTGGTATTTCTTCAGAATTTTGTATTAAGAGAACCTGCTTTTCTGTTGTGTTTTGTTAATGGGTATTTCATTTTCTAGGCTAATCATCAAGCTTTGATTTTCTTTGTTTGTTAATGTGTATATTTTTTCTGCTATTTTTTCTAAAAGGGAAAAAATTACACTAACAAATATCATATCTGCATTTTAGTTTCGATCATCTGAACTAAACATGAGAATTTTCTTGATTATAGTGAAGTGGGTCTCTAGTAATTCAATTTCAAGAAACTCATCAGCTACAAATTGCGACGAAGAGGGACAAGAAGATTTTCAACAAAGAAGAACTTGTAGAAGATTGGTGCTTTGAATGTAAAGATGGAGGAGAGCTCATGATTTGAGACTATGGGCAAGTCCTTTTGCTAAAAAATTCAATTTTAGTGTTGTTATATTTGATGAAATAAACTAGAAACATGGTCATCAAAAAAATGTTTCCAAATGATGACCATGTTTCTAGTTTATTTCATCAAATATACCAAAAATAAATTATTTTTTTAGAAAAAGGACATGCCCATAGTCACTAATCATGAGCTTTCCTCCATCTTTACATTCAAAGCACCAATCTTCTGCAAGTTCTTCTTTGTTGAAAATTTTCTTGCCCCTCTTCGTTGCAATTTGTAGCTGATGAGTTTCTTGAAATTGAATTACCAGAGACTCACTTCACTATAATCAAGAAACTTCCCATGTTTAGCTCAGAGGATCAAAACTAAAATGCAGATATGGCAATTGTTAGTGTAATTTTTTTCCCTTTTAGTAAAAATAGCAACAAAAAAGAATATCCATTAACAAATAAAGAAATCAAAGCTTGATGGTTAACTCGGAGAATGAAATACCCATTAACAAAACACAACAGAAAAGTAGGTTCTCTTAGCACAAAATTCTAAAGAACTCCCAAGAATCATAACAAAATTATAGATTTCCAAACACTTCTAGTACCCGTTGACCTAAAAAACACATGAATGTCGTTTTGATTAACTGAAAGATATCATAAAAGTCAAAACAAGAAAAAAAAATCAGCATTACTGCTCTAACATAGACGCAAATCACTATATTCTTCAATAGAAGGCTAAAAGGTTGTGTCCAGCGATAACATCAACCGTAGAAAAGAGAATTGGGGATAAAGGGAAAAAAAGAGAGTTTGGGGTAACGAAAAAAGAGAGTATTGTGGGTAACGAAAAAAGAAAGAGTTTTCTAATAAGGTTTTTTAATAGAAGAGTCCAATTCAACTAAGTTATACTTCTTGGATTGGAGGAATCTTTTCTTGAATACAACAATCAGTTACTTATGAATTGCTAATACACAATCAACAATCCTCTCTTTTTTTCGTTACCCCCAATTCTCTCTTTTTTTATTACCCCCAATTCTCTCTTCTATGGTTGATGTTATCGCTAAGAAAAAAAAATTAGCTTTCTATTGAAGAAGGTAGTGATTTCTGTTTATGTTGGATCAGTAATGTTGATTTTTTTTATTCTTTTGATTTTTATGACATCTTTCGGTTGATCAAAATGACATTCATGGTTTTAGGTCAATGGGTGCTAAAAGTATTTGCACATCTATAATTTTGTTATGATTCTTGGTATTTCTTCAGAATTTTATATTAAGGGTGTGTTTGGTATGAAGGAAAATGTTTTCCATGAAAATGTTTTCCTGGTAAACAAGTATATTTTTGACTTATTTTCTCATGTTTGGTTGGTGAGTAGAAAATATTTTCCGGAAAAGATTTTTAGTGTTCGGTTTATGAATGAAAATATTTTTGAGAAATATCTTTTATTTTTACTAGAATAGAAAATAATTTTTGAAATTGAAAATATTTTTTAAAAACAAACTTAAATTATTTTTTCGGAGTGGGGGGGCTGGTAGGGGGGGGGTCGAGCGTAGGAATAAAAAAATGAATTTTTGAAGTTGAAAATATTTTTTAAAACCAAACTTAAAATTTGTTTTGGTGGGTGGGGGCTGGTAGGGGGGATCGAGGGTAGTGGTGAAAAAATGAAATTTTAAATTTTAAATTATTTTTTAAAAACAAACTTAAAATTTTTTTTGGGGGGTGGGTAGGGAGGGGGGTCGAGGGTATGAGTGAAAAAATGAAATTTTGAAATTGAAAATATTTTTTAAAAACAAACTTAAATTTTTTTGGGGGGGATGGGGGATTGGTAGTGGGGGGGGGTCGAGGGTAGGGGTGAAAAAATGAAATTTAAAATTTAAAATTATTTGTTAAAAATAAACTTTAAATTTTTTTGGGGGGTGGGTGGGGACGGGGGTCAAGGGTAGGAGTGAAAAAATGAAATTTTGAATTTGAAAATATTTTTTAAAAACAAACTTAAAATTTTTTTTGGGGGGTGGGGAGGCTGGTAGGGTAGGGGTGACGGTGGGGTAAAAAAATTGAAGTTAAACACATTTTTAAAAAACAAGCTTTAAGTTTTTTTGTATGGGGTGGTTGGGGGGTGGGGTAGTTTGAGGGTAGGGACAAAATAAATTGTTTTCTCAAAATAAATAAATTATAATTTGAAGTTGGAAGAGAGTTTTGGAAAATGTTTTTCTTAAGTTTTGAAGGGAAGTCATTTTCCTTAAATTTGAGGAGAATGAGTTGATTTGGAAAACATTTAACCCAACCAAACATGAGAAAATTGGAAAACATTTACCAAACACACCCTAAGAAAACCTGCTTTTCTGTTGTATTTTGTTAATGGGTATTTCATGTTTCGGGCTAATCATCAAACTTTGATTTTCTTTGTTTGTTCATGTATATATTTTTTCATCTATTTTTTCTAAAAGAGAAAAATTACACTAACACTTTTCATATCTGCATTTTAGTTTTGATCATCTGAACTAAACATGAGAATTTTCTTGATTATAGTGAAGTGGGTCTCTGGTAATTCAATTTCAAGAAACACATCTTCTATAAATTGCGACGAAGAGGGGCAAGAAGATTTTCAACAAAGAAGATTTTGCAGAAGATTGGTGCTTTGAATGTAAAGATAGAGGAGAACTCATAATTTGTGACTATGGTCAAGTCCTTTTGCTAAAAAAATCAATTTTATTTTTGTATATTTGATGAAATAAACTAGAAACATGGTCATCATAAAAATGTTTCCAAATGATGACCATGTTTCTAGTTTATTTTATCAAATATACCAAAAATAAAAATTGTTTTTTTAGCAAAAGGACTTGTCCATAGTCACAAATCATGAGCTCTCCTACATCTTTACATTCAATGCACCAATCTTTTGCAAGTTCTTATTTGTTGAAAATCTTCTTGCCCCTCTTTGCAATTTGTAGCAGATGAGTTTCTTGAAATTGAAATACTAGAGACCCACTTCACTATAATCAAGAAACTTCTCATGTTTAGTTCATATGATCAAAACTAAAATGCTGATATGACAATTGTTAGTGTAATTTTTTCCCATTTTGAAAAAATAGCAAAAAAATATATACATTAACAAACAAAGAAAATCAAAGCTTGATGATTAGCCCGGAGAATGAAATACCCATTAACAAAACACAACAGAAAAGCAGGTTCTCTTAACACAAAATTCTAAAGAACTCCCAAGAATCATAACAAAATTATACATTTTCAAACACTTCTATCACTCATTGACCTAAAAAACTTTATTTGATGCTTTGGGGACATAGCATATTTTTAAGTGTGGGGTGGAAGAATGAATTCCTTGTTTGTTTTTGGTTCTTTTTCTTAGGATAGTCCCTTTGAACCGAGTGTCTTTTATTGTTTTGGGAATAAGTTTTCTTTTAATTTATTTTTGAGAAAAAAGAAAAGACCCTTTTGAGTGATGTGATAATTTCTATTTAGGCCTAATTTTTGAGTAGTACTTTCTTGTGAATGCTTGATTGATTAGGAAATTGCAGACTCTTTGGCACATAAGATCATGGTTGTGACTTTGAATATAGCTTATTTTATTTTGTAGTTTTCTATGATCTTGTCTCTCTTAGAAGTGGAATTGATTCCATCTTGATTGATACTTGTGTCATGTGTGCTGAGAATTTGCTTATTCCATGATTTGCATCTTAGTCTAGAACTTGTCATGCATGTTATTGAAGCGAAATAAAAAGTGTTGCTTTGTTTAGGAGATGATAATAGACTTTTTTTTATTTGTCTTGTAAATTTTAGTCTTTTCAGATATTATATCACTAGTTAGCCATTTTGAGTCTGTAGCCTTTTATTGGTAGCCATATTTTGCCGTTAACTATTTTGTTAAATCCTTAATTTTTACACCTTGCTTCCTTGAGCATTATAGCATAGACTTATTCTAATTGTTAATTCTGAAGAAAAAAGGACTGTTGAGTGAAAAAGGTAATCAATGATAGCCACAAAGTGATTCAAAAGCTCTCTTCGAAAAGATGTGAGGAAAAAAAAGAGAAGAACAAAAGAATGTGACATGAAAAAAATCCTATGAAAAAAAATGTGATTGAAGCATTCTTGAGATGATGAGAATTACTTGTCAAACAATTGTTGAAGAGAGGGCTGAAAATAAAGAGAAGAAAATAATGGGTGAATAAGTCTTAAATTGCAAAGTGCTTAAGGAAGTGTAAGTCATGATTATATAGTTTTCCTACCCGTCCCCTAGCCTACATTATGACCCGTTAAAATCCTATTTGATTATACTCGAGCATGCTTAATTAGTGGAGATGTACATAATGGGCAAGCATATGGTTCTTTATGCATACATGTGAATTTCTTTGAGTGTGGGAGTTGTTTTTGATATGAAGTCCTTAATTTATATTCAATCTTTTGAATTGAGTGTGTGGACTATTTCTTTTTGTGAGGGCACTTGTTTTATGATAGATAGGTGATTTTATTAACTTTCTTTGATGAGAGGAGGCGAGCAAGCTTAAATTTGATGAGTTCAAAGTCCTTCCTTGAGGTTAGGAGGTTAGAGGTTTGTTGTGTATATGGATGTCTTGCATAATGAGCGGAAATTGTACTTGACGGTTTGAAATTTCTATATGGCCTAATTGTTTGTATCAACCAAAGTGATGACATTCCCAATTTGATTTTTTTGAGATGAGCTTTAATGTTTACTCGAGGACGAGCAAAAGTTTAAGTGTGGGTGTTGATGTGAGGCTAAAAATATATTTTCTTATCATTATTTTTCTCACATTTAGTATTTTTATTTGTCCTTTATGAGTATAAATTTTATGGATTGTGCTAAATAGTGTATTTTATTTGTAGGAGTAAATTGGTGAAAAGATGAAGAAATTTGAAGCTAAAATGAATAAAAGATGGAAGATTATAGAAGAAAATCAAACGGACAAATTAATGGATTAAATTTAATATTATAATAAATAAATATATAAAGTGCAGTTTGTACAACAAACAGCAAAATCCAAAAGAAATATAAATTCTCGCCAATTAGGACTGCCTACCCCCGCTCAACGACGTAGTTAGAGACAACTAATTGGAGTAGGCGATCAGAGGTCGGGAGACCATGATC
Source organism: Solanum okadae (assembly GCA_036553675.1). Classification (NCBI taxonomy): domain Eukaryota; kingdom Viridiplantae; phylum Streptophyta; class Magnoliopsida; order Solanales; family Solanaceae; genus Solanum; species Solanum okadae. Next base: position 14,141,585 of record CM071681.1, on the reverse strand, counting down.
ATAAATTCAACCCTGTAAATCAGTAATTTGATAACCATAGATAATTCATGCATGAGATGTGATACATGAAACCCTATGCATGTCGTGGCCCTGGAATTTTCAAACTATTGTAAGTAATCTTATTATTTAATTCCTGCATTCTTCTCTTTACAAATAAAAATCAAACACTTCTGGTACTCTTAAATAAATAATTAGACTAGTATAATCTAGTAATAGTTAATTGAAAAGTCATTTGGGTTCGATAATACGATTCTTTTAAGAGCCACTATATTACTTGCGCGACCACGTACACTTGCGTGTGCAATTGGGAGCAACACTGCTAGTCGTGGAGGAAATGAAAGCAACAGTTGTTGTATTTGAATCTTCAAGCGCAGAGCTGAAACTCGAACTATTCATACCATCAAAAACTACAAAATGTGAGTCTTCTTAACTACCTACACTTAAGATTCGGTCCTTTCCCCTGACTTTTGAATTAATATTGATTGAAATATAATGTGACGTAGATTTGCTTATTTCCTCACAGTCTTGAATGTGCTTATGTTGTCCAATAGCAGAAGATATCTTCCTCATTTTGAAATTTTGGTACTAAAAAAGACAATATTTTTGGTTTCTCAGATGAAACTCGAACTATTCATACCAATATCCATTTGCATGAGATCTCAGCTAGTGCTTCTCTCTCACTTTCACACACAATTTTTTTGTGTTAAGTAATTGGGGCTGTGATGAGATCTCAAAAAATGTCATATGCATCTCTCTGATATTAGTGATGTGAAATTTCTCATACCCATATACCTTTCTGAGCTTTTTAAGAAAAATCATCTGCATATGAGAACTAAAACAAGTGAGCATATTTATTGTTACTACAAAACACATGTTATTATGTTTTACTAGGCTACTGCTAAAACTAACAATTGTTAGTTTCTTTAACATGAAGCCCCTATAGTTTCATTTTATGTGGAAAAAAATAGAGTAAAGGAGGAGCTAGCAAGTTGTAAATAAAATTAAAAAAAGTAAATGGAAAAAGGCATAGTTATCATGATCTTCTGTTCCCTGGAAGTGCATTTTGCATATTTAGAAATGTTCACAAATATGATATAATGTACAGTGGGCATTCCTATAATCGAAGCACTAAGAAGTTGAAATATTTAGACGTAAAGCAGGGGTGTAATTATGTCAACTTAAAGAAATCATAAGAGTGAACAAGTTGAAGGTAAAAATCAACATGTTCTCAGCATCACTAGAAACCTTGTGTCTGTTTCAGCTAATAATGAAAATGAATCACATTATCTCTTTGATGAATTTTGTCTTTGATATTAGCTAATTAGTGCATATAACCAAATCATCCTATTGAAAATTTAAGGTAGCAAAACTGACGTGCAAAATTAACTTTCTTGAGTATACACTCAAGGTGTTTGATGATGTGTCCAAGTTAGTTTCCCGAGTGATAAACCGGGGCTATTGTCTGAGGTGATCAGTGAGCACTGTCCTCACAAATCTCAAATGCAATGTGGTTAATGCTAAGGTGTGAACTCATAACGCCCAGCAGCAGCTATAATGCAAGTTATTGGTGAGGAAACGGGAGGCACAATTAATGATTCGGAAAGGTTGTCTATGATGAAGCAACTATTGTGCAATGTACTTAGATGTAGCAATAAATTTAGGAATTCCAAGACAATAGTATATGATGGGGTCTCTTATACCGAGAGAAGGCCTTCACCAGCTAATGTTTGTAGACCAAGATTATGAACATGCTGCTGGTGAAGGATTGAATGAAAAAGAGAGGCCTAATGTGAGTGTCCTTAATTGGTAAGATAAGGACTACTCCGTTGTGACAATCCGGTGCAAGGATAGACCAAAGCTTCTCTTTGATACAATTTTTACATCAACCGATTTGCAATATGTGGTTTTCCATGGCAATGTTGATGCTGAAGGACCAGTAGTGCACCAGGTACCACAATTTTCTAATAGTTTCAGAATCTCTTTCATGATTTATTTTTCTGAAAATTTGTTAACTAATATTACAAACTTTGTGCTCATTGAAGGAGTACTACATTAGACATATAGATGGTTCCCCAGTAAAATCAAACGCAGAACGAAAAAGAGTGATTCAATGTCTTGAAGCAGCAATTGAAAGAAGGGTATCTGAGGTTAGCACTAATGATTTACTTTCTAAATCTATTTAGATCCATTCTTCGATATATATTCAGCTCTAGCTACCTTTTTACTGTATAAGAAGGCGAAACTGATAGTTGTAATTGGTGCTTGAATTTTGGTGGCAACTTATATGTTTTACCTTGTCTATGTCAGCTAATGAAATTGAATTTTGGTGGCAACTTATATGTCAACTTATAAGGAGTATAAAACGTTACTGTGAGTAACGTATATCAACCTAACGCCGTCAGCTTTTAAAAAATAAAATATACCCTAAAACGTTATTGTGAAATACGTTTATACTAATTTTGTTAAATTTTAGAAAAACGTATTATTTTGGTGAATTGTTTTATATAATGGCTTAGTTTGGTCAAAAATTCCTACAATATGTTGGTTTTTGTTTTACTTTTGTCCCTCTTGTTTTAATTATCAGAACTGGTGTCACAATCTAAATTGAAGAAGAATCATCACATAATTAGAGGTAAAGACGAACATAGAAGATGAGGTATCTCAATGACTTATCTACGTCTTCACACTCCATCAAATATGATTTTATAGAAATTCAATGGTCATTAGGAGCAAATTGAATCTTAAAATAGGGGTATTAGATGGTAATAGTGGAATTAATATGTCTTTAGCTTGTTCATAATACTATCTTGTTAAGTGACACATGTAGTAATTTTGTGAGTTCAATTTCATTCTCCCACTGTTTTGATGAATTTTCATGTATATACGTCAAAGTCGAGAGAGAGGTGTAGGAAATAGTGAATATTGATAATGCATATAGTTGACTCTAATTAATTTTGAATTGAAGTAGTGATGATTGATCGATCAGTAACCACTTTGTGGACACAAGTCAATAAAAACTTGGATCATAAAATGAAGTGTCACTGTGCTGCTTCACTTTTACGGGATGCAAATCAAATGTAAACCTACTATTTAACTGCTAAATCATCAGTTTTGACGCGTGTTGGCAACTGTCGTGCATCTAACTCTACACATGTTGTCGCTTCGTTTTGTATCATCTTTGGATTTTGCCTGCTTCTCAGAACTTCTTCTTCGTCTCAGGTGAGTCTTCGTTCCCTTGGCATTGTTTTGTGCTAATTTACACATGTTATTCTCATGCTGCTTAGATATTATATAGAAATTAGGTTTTAAGATAAAGTTTTGCCATTGTTGGTACCATGGTGCTTAGAGATTACATAAATTAGGTTTTAGAGCAAAGCTAATCTCTTTACAATTTTTTGGATTATATAATTTTTCCTTCGTTTTATTTGATCAAAGTTCTCTAGCTATGTTTTGGAGGTTAGAATCCCACCTTTCCTGTTCCAAATGCCTTCTACACAGCTATGTGTATAATCAATTCGGTCGTTGTGGTCGGACTCTATTACGGATTTCTAACCACATTCTCCATAGGGCCCTCTTATCTCTTCCTTCTCCGAGCTCTGGTTATGGAAGAAGGAACCGAGAAGAAGGTATCAGCAACAACTGGTTTTTTTACGAGACAGCTCATGATGTTCATATCGATCTATTATGTGCTCTGCCTTTACAAGTTATGATAATTGCAAACTTTCGCCAGGGCAAAAAAATTGTTCCTCTTTTCATTTTCCAGTCATTCATAAACTACCAATTCTAGTGGTGATGCGGCAACGTATTAGCAGTGTTACAATTTGGAAAATGCAGTATGTATTAAAGAGTGTTTGATATATGAAGGTATTCATACTTCTTTTCGTATATGGAATTATGAAATTCATACTAATATAAGGTAAGGTTGTGTATAATAGGCCCGTCCCCAAACCTTTCACATAGCGTGAGCTTTAGTGCACCGGACTTTGCCTGCCTTTAATCGGATGGCACCTCCATGTATTATATATATATATATATATATATATATATATATATAAATCAAAGATTTTATACAAAAAGTTATTTAAAGTTGAAGGCGGGTTTTGCATTAAACCATAGAGCTATTTTGTTTCTATACTCAAGTTTTTAACAGTGACAAATCCCTTTTGTGTATCCTGCTAAAATAACTTGTGTATAAATATATTACTCCCTTTGACTCAATTTATGTGACTTACTTTCTTTTTTAGTCAGTTTCAAAAAGAATGACATATTTCCATATTAAGTAACAATTTGACTATAAAATATCTATTTTACCCTTAATGAAATGATTTACAGCCATACAAATTTCTATAATTCATTTTGGACCACAAATTTTAAAAGTCTTCATTTCTTTCTTAAATTTTGTACTGAGTCAAACTACCTCACATAAAATGAGACGGAGGGAGTATGTTGTTTTATAAACAAACAGTACATGCAAATTGCATTGATTGGACTTCAGTTCACATTTGTTATCATTGTGTCAACATGTCAGTCAAATGCTTTTATTTTTCTAAAAAATCACTATACCATCTGGCCTACTTCATTTTGTTTGCCAGTGGATACATGACCAACATGCAAGGAACATAAATAACTTGATCCAACTAAATGCATGTATTTGATCTAGGGATTAACTTATATGCAATAACAATGTATATATATCTATGGATCTAAAATTTAAACTTTATGAATTTGAAATTCATTTGGTTTACGATACTCTGCAATTTATTGTTCTCTATAAAAAAAAAAAAGTTTTTCATTCTTCGAAAAGAAACATGACATCTCTGGTTAAGGTCAAGGAATAACTATCTGATCAAACATCCTTACTCCCTTCGTTTCAAAGATAAAAAAAAATTCTATTACCAAAATATTTAATTTTAACTTCTCACGTAACATATTCAAAATCATCAAATTAAAGAATATTTTAATACATTATACATATTTAATGTATAATGTATTATACATATTATAATATTTTGAGTACAAAATTCATTAAAAAAATTATTTACTTAAACTTTCTGTCAAATCAAAATAAAATAAACAAATCAAAACAAGAAAAAATCCACCTTTGTACCTAAAAAATTAGGAAGCAATTTCCATGAAAAGATGATTCACCTAAAGTCCAAAATATACACTATTATTCAGCTGTCACTTCTTTAATAATTTAATTGTAATCCATTGGGTAAACTGTAAAGAAAAGTCTAAGGCCACTTTTTTTTTTCTGACATTTTGTCCTATATATATATATAATTAAAGATGTGCCAACTTCCTATGAAGTTTCATGGAAGGTGAAGATTGATCCAAAAACAAAAAAAAACAAACATAAAACTCCTGTAATCTTTATTTTTTACTTTCCGCTCGATGTTTTATATCCACATTGTCAGAAAAGTCCATATAGTCATTTTTTTTTAATGATTTTTGTGAAGAACTCTATTTTCTCTCCTTCATTAACAAACGAACAAAGTGGAATTGTGCCTCAGTTATACACTCTCTTTATTTTACAAATCTTGTTGATTCTGAACTTCGTTTGCTAAGACATCAAACTTTTGACTATGAAGTTTCATAGAAGGTGAAGTTTGAAACAAAACAACAAGAAAAAATATACAATTCTCCATTAGTTTTGGATTATCTTGTTTGTCCAAACAAGACTTTTTCCCGATTATAACCCTTTTTCTTATGAAACTTATTCATGTGTTTAATTTATTTACCTTTGAAATGGTTGTCAAAATTGAACATTGCCTTGTTTTAACTTTTGTTTAACAATATGTTTAATATCACTAACCCTTGAGTTCTTCTTTATTTTACTTTAGGTAACTAAAAATTAAAACATTTAAGAGAAGTTGATCTTTTGATTTTCTTTAATTAATAGGACAATGGTTATCTTTATAAGTTGCTTATTATTTATTCAAATAAAAAAAAAGATTCTTAGACATTCACACATTCATTCTAACGACCTCTTAATTATCAGCATTAAGAAAATATTAAATCATATTATTATATTACTATCCAAGTTACGTATGGTAAGGTAATAATATAATATTATTTGAATTTGGGAATATGATAATTGAAATATTCTCCAAGATTATTGCAATTGTTCCTAGGTATCTACTTAGAACATGCTAGCATGTGGACAATGATCCATTGATCAACCAACTAGAAATTAAAGAGAAATAATTGCCTGGTCTGAGTCAAATTTAGAATTTGAAATTTATAATTTCTTTCGTTATTTTTAAATTAAGTGTAGTTTTATTTAAAGTTTGTTATCCCTTTTAAAGTTTGGCATGCATCAACTTTATTTTTGAAAAAAATTATTCATGAAGTTTGGTAGAATTTTATTTTGTTTGTGTAACTGCTAAGCATGAAAATATGATATGACCAATTTCTTTGATCTTAACCTCTCATCTTACTTTGAAAAAGTAGATTACAATAATCTAATTATGACAATTTGGTTTGTAATCATAATTAGCATGGCAATTAGACGATTTGGACGTTTGAACGGATTAGTCTATAATGTGTTCATCAAAAAGGGTCTAATGATCAATACTTATCACTTTTTTTCATGACTAATGTCGTTAATTTTAACGTTTTAGAGTCATCAAATAAGAATTTATGAATCTAGTCTTTTTTTCGTGTGCATATACATGTTGATTTCCCTTAATTTAGCTAACAATCTCTATTGTATTACCTATTTTAAATTTATGTGTCAATCGAAAACACCATGGTGATCCATACCAACTCATTATCATGACTACCGTCGTTCATTTAGGTGTGTGTTTCGAGATTATAAAGCCTGACTTTTAGAATTTGATTATTTTTCATGTGTATTAGTATAAATCAATTTTCATGAATTTTATTAACGGATCACATGTTTTTTTATAATAAAATAACTAATACATGAATAATTAAATTATGATTAATTAAAACATAACAGTCTAATATGCAAGTAATCATTCATATATTCAAAAGAGAAATGTAGAAAATAATGCTCAATATATCATGGGTTAAACGGAAGGAATTTGTTCTCATTTTATATATATATATTTCTTCCAAATATAGATCAATCCTAGCCGTTAGATTGACCTAATCAAGGGTCCTAATTAATCTCACAACCCATTTTCCCAACTAACACAAGAAATAAAATAAAATAAAATAAAACGATTTCTATTTTTTTTTATCTCTGCTGTTCCATCATAAGACAGAAATCCTCGAAGCAGACGAACCCATCTCCATTTTTATCTACACTTGTTATCATACGCTTACATTCCTCTAACGTGCACCGTTCATCGCCGATCATTCTAAACACGTTGAACAATTCCTCTCCGGTGATTTTCCCGTCGTGATCCTCGTCGAAGAAATCAAACGCATCTCTCATCTCACCTGCATCTTCCGCCGCCGACGGCGGCGTCGGTTCAAACGCCGAGGTGATAGTTTCGAAATTCTCTAAACTAATACATCCATCTCCGTTCTTATCCAATTCATCAAGCAACAACACAAGTTCCTCTTCAGTCGGTGGAGATTTACCTCCAACTCTGCTTAAAATCGCTTCGAGTTGCTCCTTCCTTATCTTACCGTCTCCGTTATCGATGACGGAAAACGCTTGAACGAGAGGGGAGTAAACTCCGGCGGTAGAGATCTCGGACCAGTCGTCAGCTGTGATCTCGTTGGATAAAGTCGGTAATACGCTCGTAGGAGTAGAAATTCCTCCTCCTCCGCAGCCGCCGCCTTTGTTGGAAGAGGAGGATGAAGAGGAGTAAGACGGATCATCGGATCTGGAAAGGGAGCGGGATTTTTTGGACTTGAAGAAGATTTTGGGGAACTTCATAGTTGAGAATTTGGAGAAGGAAAAGGAATTGAAGAAGGAGGTTGATGGGAGGAAGGAAGGAAGAAGAAATGGAGGAGGTTAAGTAGGACTCCATAAGTGAGCTTCGAGGAAGCTTCGTAGAGAGAGAGAGAGAGAGTGAAAATTTTGAAGAGTATTTATTGGAGGGGTTGTTTTTAAATTCTCTCCTGGTACGTTGGAACACACTTTTCTCCTACTTTTTTTTTTTTTGAGCTGCGTGTATCTAAATTACTCGTCTTTATTTATCGTTCAATTTTGATTTTGATTTGACACACTTATTAAAATAATTATTTTATAATAATAAAATAATGAATTTTATCATTTTACCTATATTAAGAAGAAAATCACTCATTAATTTGTCAAAAATGACAAATAAAAAAATAATCAAACTAGAAAATATTTAACAAATAAATAGGAACAGATGGAGTATTTAATTAAGTACTCAATTTCTCTATATTTACTTGTCAAATATATTAAAAATAATTCTTCAATTTTATTTATTCAATTTAAAAATCAAGAAATAATTTGTTATTTTATGTTTATTTTATTCTTATTATTAAATATTATTTATTTCTTAATATTTAGATGAGTTATAATCAATAGGAATGATATAGTAAAATTATTCATCTATTTATTATTTAGTAAGGAATATATCACGCCAAGCATAAACAAGTAAAAGATGGACACGGATGAAGTATGTGTTATTTCTAACCTACATAAGTATCGAGTAACTATGTAAGCTTACTCATATCTAAATATTAAATCAAATTACACTAATTTATCACAATTATTGAATGGGTATAAATATGTGGGTAATGTGATAGATTATTATATAGGGTGAGTCACTTTAAGGGGTGTTTTAATTAATTAATTTTTAATGACTTTTGGTTTTTAAACATTTTTTTAGTTTTGAAAGTGTTTGAAGTTTGCATGACTTTTGACTTTTAACTTATAAGTCATTTAAAAGAAATCAATCCAAACACCTCTTAATACTCCTATGGTAGTATTAATAAATTCCACATAGGACAGAGAGAATGTGATTGGGAGAAAAAATCTATAATTTTTTAGATCGAAAAAACTTCTAAAAAAGTAGAAAAAATAAAAAAGAAGAAAGGATTTCCCATGATTGAGATCAATAAAAGAAGAAAAGTAGATCAATGAAGTAAAAAGTAGACAAGGAATCCAAGAAACTCATCCATACAAAGTGGAGAGAATAAATTCAGACCATGAAACCTTAATTCTAGAGAAGAAATGAATGTTTTGGTGGCATGGAAATTATTTTCCACAATAATTTCTAGTCATTCATTATATGTTTAAATAATTCATTATAAGCTCCCCTAATATTTGCTAATACTTTATTGTAGATCTTGAGCATATATATATATATATATATGGACATAAGTAAAGGAACGACTATGGGACATATTTTTATATTGTCCCACACTTATTAAACACATCGTGTGGACAATTCTATAGTTACGTCCATATAATACATTTAAATGGTAGAGTTTTTTTAGAAAAAAAATTATGTTGAACTTAATTTAAAAAATATAGATCAAAGAAAAGGACCAACACACATCTACGTTGATAAACCGAGGGGTATTGTATATGACATTTTTGGCAAATCTCAAATCGAATAAGAGATAAAGGTAAAGAGTTTTATAAGACATTTTATTAGTTCACATGATATGTACGTTTTAGGGCTCGATTATGACGTAGTCCAAGAAACAAATTTGTAAGATCTGTTGGATCAAAATGGACAATACACGTCACTGACTTGAATCATAATAAATCCGTTAGATTGTGCTCTAGATTCACCACTATTAATGTAGTGTCAAATTGCGTTTAACATAGGAACATATGCCCAAAATTGTCTCCGGAAATGAAGGAACAAAAAACACTTTTGTTTCCGTTGAATGATGTTTTATTTAACATTGAAGATACAGCTGGATGACATTTTTTTTAACCTTGAAAAGCAAATTAAGCTAAAAGAATAATCAGCAAAAAGTCGACCCATAAAAGTTCACCTTTCCCTAGCTGAATCCATATTCGAAATTTTATTAAAGGTATTCAAGAATATTCATAAATATTCATACATATATATAAATGGTATTTAAATTATATATACAATAGCTACCCTTAACCACCTTTAGCTCCGCCTCTGCTGGCTAGGTCATGTTCCATCATACTTCCTCCTTTAGCTTTATCTAAATAGGGCGGGTTCTATGAGTTTAACCGAATAAATTATCTGTTGATCCAACATATGATGAAATGGTTGCACATTTGCACTATCACTAGTATCTTGTTTATGCAAATCCTTGAATTGGGATAAAGTTATGTATAGTTCAGGGCTCCAAAAATATTTTAATCTACTTGTAGCTAGCTACTATACATTATTGCACCAACTAGCTACACACTTTACCAATTAATATGACGGCTCACACTCTTTCTACACGAGAAAAGTCAAAAGTATATTTTTTCTATGTCATTTCATCGACGTATTCAGAAATTGAATTTTATGAAAAAATTTATAATAATTTCAACATTTACTATACATAATAATTTGATACACAACTAAGTCAGCGTTTGGCCTCGAGTTCTCAAATATTCTTAACAAATACTATTTGGGCCAAGTTTTTGGTGAAATTACACCACTTGTCCCAAAAATATTTGACTATCAAAAAATATGATTTATACTCATAAGCTTTAAAAATTATTAAAAATACCATAAATTTATATTATCATTTTATAATGAATATGTTCCATTAACAAAAAACTTTATAATATAATCGATAACAATCAACAATAACAAATAACAATATAGGTAAGACAATACATTAATCGCATACTCAAATTTGTCACTGATTCAATTATAATTATAGCCCATTAAACACAAATTGTTCCTTTGTCTCAATTTTATCACTCAAATTAGAACTCAAACTTTTCCGGAGGAGGTAGTAACAAATATTAGTTGGAATTAATAAATTATGGATATTTTTTATAAAATATTAAAGTTTGTGGTAGTTTTTAATTTTTTTAAAATTCCCAAATATTAGAACTTGGCTCAAATACTAGTTTTTTCTACTATTATACTTGACGAATATATTTGCCAAGTTATATGACCAAACAGGGGCGGCTCTTGCTTAGAAAAATTAAGGCGCATGCCTTACGCCCCCAATTTTGGAAGGCCTCAAATTTTTACCAAGAACAAATTATGTGTTTTTATTTTTATAAAAGTAATAATTATTTATAATAAAAAGTATATATATATATATATATATATATATATATATATATATATTATTTTATTCTCCTTAACTCCACTCAAATAGAAGAAATCAAGAAAACGTTGTTTTGTCTTATTACATTTCTGACATTCACATTATTTATTTATTTTAAAACTCCTTTTTCACTCTTTTTCTACAAATCTTTGATAAGTTAAAGTAATACTCTATCATAAATCTGAATCATTAGTCGAACAGTGTTGAACAAAGTGAATCGCAATTTTTTTTTTACTTAAATTTTCAATCAAAGTTAGGTATATCAAGTTATCAACATCTTGAATCAGATTCTATGGTTCTAACTCTTATTTTTCTTAAAGTTTGTCAACTTATTCCTTAGAGAATTATGTTAACAATTCATATAATGATTGCTTTAGTAAAAGGATATTTTTCAGCATTGAATTGATAAAATCTTACCTAAAATTAATTTTAAAAAATTTAAAAAGTACTCAAATAAATCATCTATTAAAAAGTTGAAGTAATAATGTGCATCTAAACAATTAGAAAAATAATTTTTAAATAAATATGTATGAATATTTTTAGGCCTCAAATAAAATTTCGCTTTAGGTGCCCAGTTACGTTGAGCTGCCCCTGTGACCAAACACCCCTTCCCAAGTTTTCCCCAAGTATTCTTGGGGCCAAACGGGTCCTAAATATATACATGTGAGGTCTATGTAATTATTGAGATCACGTTAACTATAACCAACACAGTAGTATTCAGAATTTTGAGATGATGCATGCATAATTACAAAAATGTGATTTAGATATAAATTTGATCAATTTGATATTTAAATTTTTATCACTGAAAACCATTAAAATTAAAAAATTATAGGTCCAAAATTATTATTTTTTAGCTATTACAATTACTTAGAGAGACGTTACCCAATATTAGAAAGGAAAATAAAACAAGATAAATAAAAGATTCAAATGTCTAACCTCGCTTAGAGATGTATACTCAATCATCATCACACGACGGCACACATTTATGTTTAAATATTTTTAAAAAATATAATACTACTATATATGATTTCAGGAAGTAAGTATAGATTCACGTGAATCCGATGATCCCCTCTTGGATACGCCTCTGAACACAGTATATCCGCCACAGACTATCATTTTGTAAAAATATTCGTACAAACATTATCATGTCAATATGACAGAATAGGCATAAAGTAATCTTGTGGTCCTAATTTGATTTTCTGAAGATTTATAAAGAAAAGTAGAATGAAAAAAGAAGAAGATATTGTAAGAATGTTAATAGCTACTTGCAATAAATAAAGTTAACTGACTTTTCTCAAGAACTGAATATCCATGAGTTTATTCCAGTTTTTAAGAAGGCCTTGGAGATTATTTCTATGTGGAATATATCCTATTATGCATCATTTTAAATCTAATTAAGGTTATTATGTAACTAGTGTTCATCAACTACTTTGGTTAAATAGATTTATAATTGACCTTTGACTTACTAAGAAGTGGAGACCATGTTTAAATAACACATTATGCAATAGTTGTTGATAAATTAGTGAGAACATATATAACAAATGAATCAAGGCATATTACTTGCATATAAACTTTCATATCTTAGTTATGATTAAGTGATATATATTCACTTTAATCTGTGTGTTGACATGCTATATGACTGACACCAGGGAATGGCGGGCTATGAAGACAGATTATAGAGAAGAACTGACATCTAGGCGAGTAAGTTTTTGGAAATGAGTGCAGATTATTAAAAATAATAATTCCACATTGGAGTGACAATGTAAAGTGAAGAGCTTTATAAAACATAATACAAGTTCACCGGTACGTCAGTATGGTAGCAAATTTTTTAGATGCATAGTTTAATTATAAGGGAAGCATCTTCTACTTATTTATATATAAGTTCTCTCATTGATTCATTTCCCCAAATCCTAATAGGATTCTTCCTTCAATTAATTAACATAATCTTACAATATATTTGTTTGGAAAATGCATCCAAATGGTGTTTCAATTTTGACTATAATTTTTATAACACTATAATATGGAATACTAATGGAAATGGTACAAATCAAGCAAGCTCAAATTGACGTAACATGAAACTAGACACTAATATTGGGTGCTAGTCGACATGGACTATGGAGAATCAATATGATTTATTGATATTTTAGTGATATTTTCACAAATATATCGAGTGATGTGTCGAAAATCTGAATGTTATTTACTCTAATCTTAATAATAATTGTATTTAGTATAAGGAAAAGAATTAGTCATCAAAAAAGAAGAGAATTAAATTGGAGGGAATATGACAACAACGAGAATACTATTAATTGAAATAGGAATATGCATGAATATATTGTTTTGACTTGTCTGTATCCATTGTTTTGTTATTGGTGCACTTATTTTTAAAGTTCTTTCCAAATCAGAAAAGGCCCACAAGACCATATTGTGTTTTCTGCTAAGATATTACCTATGATACTCTTTCTTGAGGAGTATCAGAAATGACGTATTTACCTCACAAAATAGGGGTAAGATCTGCTTACACTGCACTCTCTCCAAATTTTACTTGTGAGATCACATTAAGTATATTATTATTATTTTATTATTTATGACTAGGTAATTTACCCGCGCGAAATAATCTTTCTAAGCTTTTAAACAGTATTTCTAATAATCGATTGTTACAAGGAAAAAAAAATTTAGTAGGTTTTAAGAACATTTCAACAGAAATTAAATGATTTGATATTATCACATTTCTCAAGAATTTTAAATATATAATGAATGATTAAAAAAATCATAATATATGTTTGATGATATAATTGTCTTGTTAAAACTAAGTGATGTTTTTATGTAGTGATTAAACATATTTTTTTTCTAATTTTTTGTACATGAAAAATATAGAACTGATTATTTTATGGTTAGAAAAACTTCTTGTTAAAACAAATTATATAAAAGTTTTCGATAATCAATATTAGTTATAAATAAGTTAAGACCGTTTAAAATCTACACCACAACAACATAAATAATTTTTTTTAGAGACAATCTACTTGTTTGAGGTCAAACGTTCACCACATTTCGTTATTGTTACTTTGTTACTCTAACAAAATTTATAGAAGGAGAAAAATAAATTTGAAACAACAGCAAAATAATATTGTTGACCCTTTTGGAAATTCATTCTTCATTAAACTGCTGCTCTGAAGGCCCTTCTAGATGCTTCATCAATGCAATTTTACGACTTTTTCAGAAATATATATGTATAGTTGTTGCATTATGAAAGTACAAGTAGATCAAAATGTTAGATTCTAGACTCATGTTAAAGAAATATTCTCGAACATTATAAAATTAAAAATGAGTCTAACCTAGATAACTCAAATGCTCAGCAATGACTTGGGACATAAAGGACAACAAATCAATGTTAATAGACATATCATTGGTAGCTTAAGATATTACTTTTATTTATAGTAGGTTTTGTTTCATATTTTTCAAATTAAGCTTGCTGAAAATAGCCATAACTCACACCAAAAATATTTAGTAGAGCTTAATGAGAAGGAAAAAAAGAAAAAAACATTAAAATGACGAAAGCTTTGTCCAAGTGAGATCATATACATACCAAACGAAAAATAATCAATACAATTTTAAGGAGACAACAAAACAGCGAGAAAAAGCATACATTAAAGGGAGTAAACTATGAGATATCCAATGATGATAACAAATCATTCTAACCAGAAAAGTTCTCATGTTTTAAAATAACATACGTCAAAACATTGAGTAACATTTCAATCAAGTTTCAATCCTTAAAGTACTCATAATATCCAGTGATAAAATTTAGTAAAAATAGATAACAACAACATAAAAAGAAATATGGGCATGCAAAGTTATTAACTCTCAGAGGATTTTCTAAAGAACACAAAATCTCATCCTTGTATGTGAAGAAATGACGTTGTTAATGAATAAATTAGAGATTTGTAAGGGTTTTTTTATTGTACCTTCAACAGTTTCAGTAGAGAAAACTTGTTTGAATACTCAACTAACGTTTTTTATTTAATATGTACTAACAAATACTTATAACAATAATATTGCAGAAACATAAACAATAAAATTTAAAGCATGTACTCAAAAATAACAATTAATAATATAAGCATAAATTAATGATTGTAAAAACATACCAGGATTTATAACAATACAATGGAACATAATGGAAAAAATCGAGCCCAGTGAATGCACAGTGTCCCCTTAAAGGAAATTATTCCCCCTAGTACCTGAGATTTAAAGGAATAGATCCTCTCAAGAAAGAACGATTCTATTCACCAGTATATTGATACAAAAAAATAGTGTCAGTGAGTCATTCAACAAGAGCAAAGTACACAATTATTTAACTGTCCAGAAGAAGGAAAAGAAAATCAAAATTTTCGTTGTTTTAAAATGAGAGGAAATCTATTTATAGAAAACAAAAGATAGTGTGAACAAATGTTTTTTGTGTCTTATCGAAAAGGTCATAACCTTTCATAAAAGTCACAACTTTTCATAAAAGACGCAAACTTTCATAAAAGTCACAATTCTTCATAAAAGTCACAACTCTTCATTAAAGTCACAATTTTTCATGAAAGCGAAAGCTAGTTTTGGAAATAAAACAAATTAAGAGGGAATCTTGGTTTGTGGTGGCGCCACGTAGGCGGGTCTAGGGTTCTCTTTTATATATATTTATGATACTCATATGGTGGGGTAAGAATGAGTCGCCTTTGGTCAGAGAGCTTTACCTCCCAAATGGATCTTTTCAGCACAAATACGGAATAATCAAACCCCAAAACAAATATCAGACATCTGGTACAATTAAAGAAAATAAAGAGGGATAGGAATACGACTTACACAAACCTTGTAGCATAGTCTTATTGAAACCTTAGTTGCGCGGACTCTTCACTTTTGATGCCGCACCCGTCTCGAATTCTTCAAAAATACACTACTTTTGGCGAATCCGACACGCACCCGTTGACATTTTTGAAAAGTCCAAGCAACATAGGCTGAAACTGCACACAATTTATCAACCACTCACAAAACCACCGAGATCTTCGACTTAGCTTCCAGGTAATCCACCGGCCCTTTCCCAACCTAGACAGGGAGAGCAGAAGATAACTTTTTTCCCCTTGAAAAATAACAAGTATAATACTTCAAGTAAAATAATCGACCATCACAGCACTCTATGAATTTCCTTTAAAATAAACAACTCCTAAAAGTTCTATGGAGAATACAATTAGTATAAATTATAGGCACCACATATTACAAGTACTAAATAATATCCTATCCCTTCTAATTTTCTATTTACCAAAAATCCCTTAAAAATGATGTTTGCGGGATACATAGCGTTGTGCATGGGATACATTAGGTTTGATACATTCCACATGGCGGGATACATAGCGTTGTGCACGGGATACATTAGGCTTGATACATTCCACATAGCGGGATACATGCGGGATACATAGCGTTGTGCACGGGATACATAGCATTTGATACATTCCACATAGCGGGATACATAACATTGTGCACGGGATACATGCGGGATACATAGGTAAATAAGGGATTTTTGAAAATTTTGAAATAAGTAGGGATAAATGGATATTAAGGTAAGTAAAGGAGTGTAGTTAAGTAATTTGTCCATACAATTAAGTAATCAAAGCATACATGAGATGGTCATACACTTCACCATGATATCTGAGCAGACAGATATCCTGAGATGGAATCTCACAGTCACCCATATTAAAAAGAATTTCCACATGTTTGATTCATGAAAAAAAATAATAAGGCCCACACGTGAGGAGGAGTGTTGAGAAAACAATTAAATAATAAAAGTGTGTTCTCTCTAACAACTTAAGCTTTAGATGAGAGGTCGCAATCTTCAATAAGTTCAAACTAAATTACTTTACTTTGTAGGAACTTGTCCTTAAAAATGAATGTTGACCATATATAGATGAATATTTGTAACGTTTAACAATCGTTGTAGAGCCAATAGTCGATTTACTGAAATGTGCACAAATAGAATCATGTATATATCCGAAGAAATCAAAAACATGTTTGTGCAATATGTGAACGGATGAGATCGTCCAATAGCACAATCCCATGGAATTAAATTCCATAAGCAGTACACAAGTAGTAAAGATGAGTGTTGATCAGATGAGTATTCAATATCTTTTATAACAAAAGAAACAATGGAATATACAATAGCAACCCTGTTAAGAATCCAGACAGAAATATATACATGTTGCTAATTTTCATGGTGAAAGAAAGTGCAGACATGCAAAAACTCCAAGAGTGAAGTTTCCACTTGCTGAAAAAGCTTAACATTTGGTCACACACAGAGAGTAGAACTCTGGAGGAAAACTCAAACATGCAATGGTTTTATACCTTGATTTTTAAGCAGTACAATGAAGGAGTATATACTAAAATTGCAACTGCAGACTTTTTACATAAATTATCAAGCAGTGTAAATTGCACTGACATCAGAAATAGAATGGGCATACAATCTTAGCCCCGGCATAGAAAATAATGAAGCCAAGTAACTTTACAGCTTTTTCGTGATGGAAAAGTCAAGTCATAGAACGACAGCAAGTACACTCTTGAAAGATGAAAAAGCTACGACCAACTAATCCACGCAATTCAATGTTAGACATTGTGTTATCTCCTTGGCTTACCAATTTTTGCTTCTTTCTAAAGTTTTGCATGGCCAACTCTCATACTGCTGAAATGTCTATTCGAACTATCCTTGCTGGTTTCACAACTTTGTACTTTGAATAAGAACATGATCCAGAACTCTCAGCTACAAAAGCACCAAGCATCTAAGTTAGAAAACCATACTACAGGAATACTTCAAGGAAGACACCCTTGATAGTTACTTCCCTTAGGTTCTAAGTATTGCTTAAAGCAAGAAAGAAGTCAACTAATAGTAGGAGACAACCAGCGGTCGGGTAAGTTCTGCAACCATTTTCTTTCTTTCTTTTCTTTAACAAACATTTATTCATGAGCATCCAGTCAATGCAAAAACAACCTTACTAGAGTAGAACCTTATGACAGCAAAGTTTATAAACAGCACGAAGAAGCGTGCAGACTAATGAGCATTTGACGATGTGACAGTCTCAACAAAGAAGACGAAGAAAAATCACTTTTTCTGCTGAGTGTTATTGTTCAAACTAACAAGGAATTAAACTTTGATATTAACAGTTCAGATGAGGAGACCTACCCGTTCCATTGGCGCTTCTGTACGGGATGCTTTCACTCAAAATGGAACATGGTAATACTGCTGGGCACTCAATAAGTTGTTTGGTACTTTGATCTCTCAAGCAACCACTTAACAGGAAGTTGATAGAATGATGAGAAGTTTCTATTACTTCTTGACTTGAGAAAGTATTCATGACTGATCTCTCATCAACAATACTTCTTACTTCTTGCATTGAGAATTTCTTAAATATATCAGGCGCCAAGAGCTTAGACACAACAATGGTGCACTCCTACACATGAGATTGATCATTAAATTCCGAAAATATTGTACCTTGTTTGTGAAGAACTTGTCAAACTAAATAGTGAAACTTTTCCTTTTTCATTAATTATATATATATAAATGAAACCTTCGATTTATAAATAGAAAGTAAAATTCAGTTATCTGATGCCACTCTAGACAGCAGCATTTTCTCATCTACATTCAACTACAACAGTACTTATTTGTGACGTTTCTGATAACATAAATGCTTGAGAGTCGTGGAAAGATTGTCAAAGATCACCTTCCACAACAGTTCTTCTACGCCATTTCCACGGGCCAGTACTGAAATGATCAACTCCAGCTTAATTTCGACACAGAGAGCCACAGAATCTGTCACCATATCGCTCAAATATGGCTTTCCGACAAGAGCCTCATATAGACCTAAAACACTTCCTCGATGATATGTTGAATCCACATGACAATGAATAGGAAAAGGGCTCCTTCTCGACTGGAGAAGAAAGAAGGAAAGTTTTTTCAATGACCAAACATAAATACAATTAATGCTAGCTATCTGGAAATATAGATTCTTGGATAGATGCTTTATGCATCCTTTACTTACCCTAACTGATCCATTTCCTATCAGCCAAACACTTGTCAGCTTGGAACCCTTGGTGTAGAGTGTACAACCTGGTGTCTTCAATATACTGTTCACGGAGCATTCCAAATCACTTTGAATAGCAGGAGAAAGGTTTGCCAACAAAGGATGTATACTTAGGACATCTCCTGGCTTTGGGATCCTTACTAAAGGAGGACTTCTCAAGAGCTTTTCAAGGTCATTCTAGTTTGGAGTTGAAAAACATTTATACACAATAAAAATAATTCAATAAGCATAACACAAAAACAATGCTATGGCGCTGGAAATTGACGCATGAAATACAGTTACCTGAAGCAAATCATGTACATGCAGCACAACTTTCTCAGTTAAAATCCCATCTTTCTCCATATTACTGAGACATTTATCCAGACACTTCAGCATTGAAAATGTAACTTGCCTTGATTCGGTTTGATGTATGATCTAGAATGGACAGAATTAAAAGGGTTAGTTTAGATGAACGTGTCTGATTAGCTTGCATGGTTTTAATTTTTTTATAAGAAAATTGCTCATAGGATGATTTTGCACATTGTCTTTAGATACTTTTTTTGACCCCTCCCCAGGACTTCCGCACTCCGCTCCCTCGGTGACTCAAAAGTCAAACCCACAACCTCAAGATTGGAGGTGGAGGGTGCTTAACATTTGAGCGACCCACTCTGGTCAGAAGGAAGGAAGCTCAGATGCGCAACTCATCATCCTCTAATTCGAACAACTGCAGAGCATGCATAGTGTTATATTCCAGCAAGTAGACGTGAATTTAAGAAAACCATGTTGCGAACTCTTGACAATCAATTGGTCAATGAGCTATCTAAACAAGAGCTACAATGCATGATTACCACAAAAACATTCACAAACCTCAGGCATTGAATTCTTGACATTTTCTAGAAACTTCCTTGCTTCTAGTTCTTCGACTTCACTTTCAGCAACAACTATTGCAGCATTTCCATTATCACCTTTAAAATGTAGAGAGATTGTTAGATGACTTCAGGAGCCAACTCCACAACTCCCAGATCCACGAAGACTTAGATTCACATTAGAGTTGTGCAACAAAGGAAGGCAAAGACACAAGGGGAAAAAAGGACCTCTTACGAACAGGAGGCACAACTCTCAAAGAGTAGCAGTTTGGCATTTGATGTTAAGAAAGAAAAAGTACACATACAAAACCATTGCTGTTAGAATCTGATTACATATAAGAACTACTCCGCAATGTCTACCTACTGTATCAGCCACATTCTTTTTATCTGAAGATGGTACTCACTCTTACCAGTATAGTCAAGAAGAAGCTGTCTAGCGATTCTGTGAGCATGGATAAATGCAGAGCATATATGACAACTATCCTGTAATTTCTTTAGCACAAACCACCTTGTCAGTCTGGGAGGACAAACACTTGTGCTGAAGAATTTATAATATCCTGGAAACTTGAGGCGAGTAGAAATATAATTCCAGTCATGTAATCCCTGAGTCGCCAGATCGATTGCCTCATCTATTGACTCCATCAAAACACTGATACTGGATTCAGTTATCCTCCCCTCGTTGAATGTTGACCAGTAAGCCTCACGAGTAGCTGTAGCAAAACCAAATGCAAATAACTGAAGCCTCATGTAAAGGCATTAAGAATGGAAGACAAAAGGAGAAAAGAAGTGTCACCTTGAATAAAGTCCACAGGGTGAATATTTAAATGAAGAACAAAAAGAAATCAACTGTACCGCCTTACTTATCTATTAGGATTTTCGAGGTGGCAAAACTTCAAGATCGCATGTATGTGTTTAAGATTTATGGACAAGATGGAATTGCATGCTTACTCCTATTAGCAGAGGAAAATAGAGGCTCTAGTTTTTAATGAAATATTGAAACGTTACCAAGAAGGGATGCAGAGATACAGTAAAGAAGATAAATGTTCTAGAAGCAAATTTCTGCATGATGTAAGCTCACAGTATCCCCTACCAATCGGGTCCTGATGTAAAAAATGGTCAAAATAGTCAAGGTTCAGCTTATCAGAGAACTTCACACTGCTTTCTAACTCTTCAATTCCTTATATTCCTTGGATTTTGGAGGAGAAGAACATGCAGGTCTTTCATAGGAACAGACTGAAAATATTTTAAGTTTAACTTACAAAATAAGGGCCCTAGTTCATGATCAATGTACAACATCAATAACATATCAATCAAATAGATCAGAGAAGCAATATCTGATATGCAACACTTACAAAAGAAAGCAAGGGGGAAGCTGAAAGCCCAGATGAGAAATGCAGGTACCAGACACCAGAAAGGTTGTAAGAGCAAACTATAGAGCAACTAGTCTGGATGCAGTTGCTGACCTTTCAGAAAGCATACTCTCATAGTCTTCATATCATTTATTTCTAGATAGCCATGATTGGTGGTACAGGGAGGCCAAACTGTGTCTTCACAGACATCTTTTATGCATGTGGCATAACCTCCAACAGTTATCCAATCAAAAGGATTATTGCTTCCACTACAGATTCGGGAAAACTCTTCAGCTTTTCTCAATAGTTGATGCTTTGCATAATTGACCATGATTTTCTGAAACAAATTGTACTATAAGCAGGATGGCTCTCGCAACAAAAGACCACATCTCAAATATGGATATACAAGCAGTGGTTGAGTACACCGGGTATGTTTCTTAGTAATTTGCCACATATTTGAATTTAACAAAGACCAGAATGAACTAGCTAATTCTCTGCAGATATAATTTTGACTGTTAATTCTCTACAGATATTTCTTTTCATATTTACATGAAAATATATTATCAGGAAATAGGACTAATATGAGTTCAAACTGATGATCCTTGTGCATTGAGAGGCTTACAAAGGCCATGAACAAAGTGAGGATCAGAGGATGCGATGGTTTGAAGACATGCAGGTAGCATAGTACTCACTTTTTTAAGTAAATGCAATCTTATAAAATAGAGAAAGACAACAATAAGGTGATGCTTTGGATTAGTACAAGCGGAGCGTAGGTTAGTTCACATCCAACTTCCTGCAGTGATGTTACCAAGTCTATCAAGTAATACATTCCCAAAAAAATTGGAGAATTCTGCACATAATTACTAAATACAGGAACTTATATTTCAAGTTATGTAAAAAATGTTCCTTGAACATCATTGATTCCTCTCAATCCATAACACCAAAAAGCTGATTGCTAAGATTTAATATACACAAAAGCACAGGTAGGGCCTTCAAGTTTTCAATGAAAAGGGTAATTACTGATACTGAACACTCAACGTGAAACTAAATAAAATGACATCATGAATCACAATATCAAGGGCAGGTAAGTTCCTCAATACAAGAGAACTTCAATTACAGCAGAACTTTACCTCACTTTCTGATAGAGCATCCATACCAAAGAGACTTAGAAGTAATTGTGTGGTAGATCCATTGATAATGAGTGTCAGTAACACACTTCCACCAGTGAGGAAAACAAACTGTACCATAAAGAAAAGAGTTTCAGTTGCATGTCAAAGAAAGTTGATAGCTTAAGCTTCAATAGATGCTTAAAAACTACAAGTAAATTATGGCAATGAATCAATGAGTTCCAAAAGCAGGGCAAATGAACTGTTGCTATATTGCAATAGTTCGTCAATAAAAACATACCATAGCTCCAGTTTCTGAGCTGAGATACTTTGGATCACCACTAGCATCCTGGAAATTAAGAAAGAAAACCATGTGTAAATGTTATTAAGTAAAAGAAAATATATCATCCCTCTTCCAGCGCCTACGTTGTGGATATGCTTCATAAAGCTTGACAAATAAGTGAGAAAATGATCAGCTTCTTATGCTCTCAAACAATTAGGTTACTCGGTGATAAGTTCTATTGCTCTAACTCTAATTGATGTACGATATCAAATCAAAGGTATCTTCTCCATAAATACTGAGTTTAACCGCTTAGTCTGTCGCTTCAAATTAAATTGAAGCAGCAAGCCTCCATTTTATTTTATTTTTACTATTATTTTTATTTATTTATACTTTAGTTTTATTTTTATTTTTTTGGGGGGAGGGGGGTATACCTACCAATAAAAGCAATCCGAAAAGTGCATCAGTACTTAATGGAGCAGAATACTGTACTGGTATCTACACATTATACACCCTATTATCTTAGGAGTATATTTCATACCGGTACAAATCATACTAGACAAGAAAGTAATGAAAGTAAAAATTATTCTCAACACAAAATGATAATATATCTTCGGTGCACATTTGAATCTAAGCCTCAAGTTAAATGATACAGGAAACCATATGGAATCAGAAGTGAGCAGAGAAGGGCTTACTTTAATAGATAGGGAGAGTGCCAAACCAACAGCTCCTCTCAAACCAGACCATATGATGATGATAGCTTCTTTCCAATTCAAACCATAACCGAAGTAGCAAAGGGCAGGATAGAACGCAAAAACAACTATGGTTCGAGCTACTTGAAGAATGATATAGAGAAGAAAGACATAGCCCCACGATCTCCCTGCATTATTACTGTGTAAATAAAAGAAATTCTCTTGATCTGGAAAATTTATTGTAGTGGAAAGAATCTAAGAAAAATGTTCAGAAAATCTCAATAAGAATGCATCTAAGGAGGGATCTCACAAACTAGACAGGTGCTCAACAACACCTAACCTGAGGTGTGATGCATATGAGCATCAATGGTAATTCTTTGGGTCTTTACCTGTTTCCCCCTTTCTTTGGTCTGTTAAATAATAAATAGTAAATAAATTAGAAACCTAAGTGTATATACCCACTGTTTTGTTCTTCATGTAAATAACACTACAACTAATATTATTGATATGCACAACCTAATAAAGATAGTTTTCCACCAAATCTATGGCTTCATATGGTATCATAGCCTAGTCTTTGTTGTTAGCTAAGATTTCGCCGGTGTTCATTGTTGGTTAATTGCAGGCTTTGCATTGGTTGCTGCCTTTATGTATTCTCTGGTTTCTTTCCATCTAAAGCTTTAGATTTATAAGGTTGAAACTGTGCTTAGTCTTTGGCCTTTGGTCGGCACTTCCGTTTGATACTGGAACGCTAGTTGGTGCCACAGTCGGTCTGTTTGTTCTTCCAATACTTTTGGACTGCCAATCTGCTAATTTTGTTTGCTTTATCTTTCCCAAGGTCAGCTTTCTCTCAGACCATACTCTTGGTGCTGGTCAGTGGTTCTGGCAATTTGTTAGTTGGTTATTTCAATATAAAAATGTGAAATGTGATCAATATATGCATCTCCTGAAATGTCCAGTGACAAATACCTCAACTTGCTGTCTCCCTAGGATCTCATCACTCTGGTTTTTCTCAGGAAATCCTCCTGATTGAGTTCTAGACTTTTTACTCAGATGCATCTGGTCACATGTCCGACAACCAAAGGCTATGTCCCACTTTCATACTCCTTGTTTCTAACCTTCAATGATCTTGATTAATCAACTTATTACTCCTGTAACTGATAGGAATTACTCAACCTACTACTTCAACATCCTTGTCCGACGTTCTCTATTTTTCTAAATTCCCTTATTATTTAATAGCCATTAAAAATTAACCAAAGTACTTAATTGTTTTCCTTCTAATAATGTGATTATTCAACATTCAGAAACAGGAGAACGATCGGCTCAGGACATGAGTCTCACGACTTTTACCGTCCAAGTTCCAGCACTTCCTAAAGTACCAACTACTTGTGATTCTCAAGAAAATGATTTAAGAAATGACTGAGACTCTTCTAGTTACTCAATTGGGTGCCAAATCAGGACGCTTGCCAACTTATTGTGATGTGCAGCACGTACCACACACTTCAACTAATAGGAAAACAGTTGTTAACCATCTACAAAAAGTGAAGTATTACATAAAAAATACAGGGGGAAGAACTACCTGTATTGTTGTCGAGATATCCGATACTGAAGATGCTTTGAGCTATGATAACTCCGCTGTGAGAAGTGAGCATATGAGCAACATTATTGATTCAATAACCAAAAAAAAAAGGATAATAACCAACCATGCACCAAGAGAACCTTCAGGTACGCTTAGAACAGGAAGTGTTAACAACACTACTTACTAGATATTAATATAGGGAAAATGGGGAAATACAACTCCCTGAGAAAAGAGTAGCACAATAACAAATGCAATAAGATCTATTGCTTTAATTGGAGATAGCATACAACAACAGGAAATCTCCTTAAGTACCATAGAAAGGAACAAAATGAGTTTAAGACGAAAGAAAAGAAACAACATTAGTTTCTGTAATGGACTGTTACTGAGTCTTACCTCAATATGAATATTAAAGTATTCGCAATGTAGGCAATCATTTCCCTGCAAAAGAATTAGTGGGAAAAGTTAAGTATAAAAAATAGTTCAACTCTAGCCCCCCCCCCCCCCCCCACAGAGAAGGAGCCAAAACAAAATAATTATTTGGTTATGGTTTTGAATAATAAGTAAGCTATTAAGATCCACATGATTTAAACATGATGTTTTAGGCAGTTCTATCAAAAAATACACAACCCACAGGATGAGAGGAACAATGCGCAAAAGATCCTAAAAGAACAGAGTGAGAGAACCAATGCTGGAAGGAGTCACAAAAGACAACTTCTGAAACCTGTAACACTTCATTTAGGAAAGTCAAAGAGTTCACAATGAGAGTAGTTGCAGGAAAGGTAGGGGTAGGGTTGTTGTAGCAGTAGCAGTAGCAGCATATTCCCCTAGATACATCTGTTCATAGTATATGTACTCCAACCTTTTGATTTTACAACATATTCCCCTAGATACATCTGTTAGATATGCCTCACCTAGAAGACATTATCTATAATAATACCTCAACAAAACAGAGCAACAATTAGGTACTGGCAATGCTCAAATCTGTGTAATAGTTATCACACTATACATTGGTTTGCTACACAGATCTATATCTAGCTAACGGATATCACAATGAAAGAAACATACCAAAACTCATGCATGCTCTGCTTCCCCCCAGCTCTATGGGTATCCTTTGACATTGCAAAAACCCTATTAATAGGTTTCAGTATCAGAGACCGAATTACACACTTTACCGCACAAACGTCTGAATGTGCAAGAGGAGTGAAGTACACAACTTACATCCCTAGTGCCACGAGAGTCAAGATACCAGAAGCTTCAGCTTCCTCTTGAGCCTATAAGCAATAATAAGGCATTAAAATCCGGTTAAAGGTGTACATATGGCACTGGAAGAAACACATAGGACTTCAATGGAACTATCAAAAAGCTAAGGAAAAAGCAAAAACAATATCTCCTCAAATTAGCAAATAAACATATTTTGGAACGTGTCACCCTTTAAAGTAGATAGCAGTAGGGAAGATCTTTTTAATACTGAAAGATTTGATGATACCATGTACTTGGTTGATTTACAAAATTATGTAGAATGAAGCGGGTCAAAGATCTTAGATTACTAAAAAAGTCATCAAAGAGGTATTAGACTTGAATACTTTTTTTGATTAACCCTTAAATAAATCATGCTTGTTATGTTATCAACAAAAATATGAAAATTATCGTGCATATCAAAATGTTGTCAAAAAAATTGATAATTTTACAACGTCATACTTCTTGAAACTGTACGTCAAGAAGTGCAGCACATTATGAAAGTGGTGTCTATTAATTCAATGAAGGAGTAGTGATTACTGACTTCATAATATGTCAAATCCAGAAAGATTTCTAGTTGAACACATTTCAAGTTATAGTCTTCTGTCCCTCTCTGTTTCTGAACCATCATGCCCGCGATTCTTTTTTCTAGTTTTTTAGGAAGGGGGAAAGGGAGCAGGTGTATGATATATTGAGCACATCTAACAACAATTTAAGAGCAAATGACTAGCTTAGTGTGAACATAAAGGCAAAGAGCAGATTCTAACTTCGTTCCTACGATATTGGACATAATTGTATGTATGCAAGCATGCATATATATATATATATATATATTGATCCATGTTATTAGGAATGTCTGTTATGTCTGTTATATGCATCTAATGTTTGAATTGTATACATGTAATGAAATAATCATGTATGTGTATGTATGGGTGTAGGTGTGATACATGTAATGATATAATGTCTGTGTATGTATGGGTGTGGGTGTGGGTGTGTGGGTGTGAGAGAGAGAGATTGCATTTAAAACATCTATGTGTTGGCTTAAATCAAGAATATTCAACCAAATTGTATCCAGTATCTGAAAGCATTATATATTACCTAACCTTCTATATTCCGAAGAGAAAGATCATCAGATGTGTTAAGCTTACAAAGATGGAATAAATTTCCAAAGGTCAAAAAATCTGATGAAATCCAGACACAATACTAAGCAATTGCCTGACTTGCGTTCCCCTAATGTGAAGCACTTATCATGCTGTATGTGATCTTGCTCACAAACACAGTGACTTTTTAGAAACTTTTCCTATTTGGGTGATAAAGAAATCCAGCTGGCCTGGGATCTTCCTCGCAACCTACATTTTGGAGAGTGGGTACATTGTCGAACCCTCCCTCCACAGATATAGAAGGGGAACCTTAGTGGTTTCCCCATCCTCGAATATCACTATTTCCTACAAATTATAATATCTTAAATTTTCTGGAGGGGATGAATAATAGAATGTCACATCAAAGGGTAGATATCAATAATCAATCTGATAATCATATGAATCCAAAATGAAACAATTAGAAACAAGTTAATTGCAAAATATCACGTCCAGTATTTAGAAAGACAATATGCAGCTTGAGTGCATGTAAATAACAACTGATTCAAATCAGCAAGGTACATACTGTGTAGTAAGCAATGTAGCTCACAGTAAGAGCCAACGAAAAGTCTGTCAGTGTGTCATTGTATATAAACCGAAGCCAGAGAAGAGATGCCATGCCAAACACAAGTCCGATCATGACACTGTAGCAGTAAAAGAGTAAGTTAAGTTCAACTACAATAGCACAAAGTTATTACCCAACCAGATAATGATACCTACGATCCAAGTGAGCCTTCTGCAAGATATTCCAGCACTGCAATGCAGCCAGAACTTTTCCCAAGAACCATTCGATAGAAAAGCTGGTAAACCACAATAGCTGCCCTGGAAACATGATTGGAGGAAGAGAGGTGGACAAAAATAATCAGTGTATATATAAATGGAACATAAACTGAAAAACAGAACGTGGGGCTGAAGGTCCACTTCTATGTGGAAAATTTTGGTCATCCAAAAATGTGCACATGAATATGAAATATAGGGGAACCATGAGAAATTACACGGAGAAACAATTGTTTATACCCGTCGTTCATCATAGATTCTCCTTCAACGATCGTGCTCAACTTTTTACTAGCACCGAGATCCTTAAGCAAAGCGACAACAGCCACAGGATCAGTAGCACTAAGAATTGCTCCCAACAATAATGATGTCTTCCAGTTCCAGTCAAATGGAAAAATAAGCTGTAGAAACATATGAATGTTTGAGCAAGTGCGAAACCACTTCCAGAAAAAACAGTTTCTTTGTATACCTTCACAGCAGCTCCAATCAAGACTGTTGAAATCAATACACCAGGTCCAGCAAGCAAAAGCATTTGTGCCATACATTTCTGTCAAAGCCAGCTAATATTAAAGATATGAACAACATATTCCATTAGCTTATACAAAGTAAAAAAAGTAGACATAATAACTTAAAGCATACAGTCAAGCAACCAGCAACTAGAGCCTTGAGATTATATAGAATGAAAATTAAGGAGAAGAGAACCTTTATTTGGTGCACCTCCATGGAGAATGCACCCTCAAAAATCAGTATAGGGAGGAATACAGCTAATAGAAGATCAGCATCTATATCTGCCCCTGTTGCAGCAATTCAACAAGCATATACCTTTATAAGATAATGAGAGGTATTCACAATTGCAAAATGATTTTACGTCATCCTCGAATTTTTGATGAAGCATCCTCGAATTTTTAAAATTTAAGAAATTTGAAAGAGACATTTGAATTATACTTACATATTCGAATTCCATTCCCAAGCTTTCCCAGTCGATAAATACTCCCAAATTCTAAATTTAAAAAGGAAAGTAAGTAAAGAAATAAATAGCCAAATACGAGAACAGTTAGGCACCACAACATGACTGTACACATTCAAACAACAGTGACACTTAAGAATAGACAATAGATTGAAAAAATGCTAGCTCATGTCCATAAGAAAATGTTCCATGCTCTTAGAGCAGTAATAACCATCAAGAAAGAATCACAAAAAGCATGCTCAGAAGACAAAGAAATCTGTCTGTTTATTCCCCAATTTTTCTGTACAAAACAAGATCACAAACATATATGAAGGGTTCATTCACATAGAAAACACGGAAAATCTCTATCAGCCATACTGGAATTGAGATACAGGCCTTCTACTTCCTTTTTTCATGATGGTGTTGTCCGAGCCAGCTTGTGCACATCTCTACTAGTCCACAAGCACAAGTACTGGATAATTCTGCCCACCAAAGCTTAGACATATGGAAAGTTCTATTACCTTCACAGAGTTCATTCTCACTAGAACTCTATTCAATTTTTTCATAAATGGTTATGTTTGACCTTTTTTACCAAATTCTAGATACAATTATGCTAACCTCAACTATTACACCAGGTACCTGCTACCTCTACTGCACAAGTATCAGGTAACTCTGCATACCAAAATTTAACTTTAAACAAATGGGACAAAGAGCCTGTTTGGATTGGCTTTTATTTTTTGGCTTATTTTTATCATTTTCTCTTAAAACCAGGTGCTTATAAGCTCTAAATCGCCATGTGTCAATGAGAAAATGTTACATGCTCTTGGAGCAATAATCATCATCAATATCCTTAATTGTTCTTACTTAACCCCATCCCCCATAAGCGAGCAGCATGATAACAGTAAACAAAGCGATCCTTCAGATAATGAAGCACACATACTTCCGTAAAAACAAATAGTAGACATGAACTCCATAACAAATTCCCCATAAGCGAGCAGCATGATATATAACAGTTGACATACAATACGTACACACATAAGAGAGAAGGAAAATACGAACCGAGAGAGCCGAGAGCGATGCCAATTATGAGCAAAACGACGGTATAGGGAATAGTAGTACGGCGAAGGAGGGTTCTGCATGAAACTCCAATTAACAAACTGATTCCACCAAATAGTACTGCATCTAATGGATTCGAAGAAGAAGAACTGCTGCTGCTCTCTCCTTGCCATAAATTGTATGGCAATGGACCTTCCTCCACTGTCGCCATTATAGCTCAATTTGGGAATTGCTCAAACAAATGGTGCGTGGAGTACTTCCCACCCATTTATTTCTTCCATCTGCTATATATATACAAACTAGTAAGATTACCCGGCTTCGCACTAAAATTTAATATCACGAAATTTATAAAATAATACTTAAAATCTATCGCTCATTAAAATTAAAATACTATATTATCTTATATACAAGATTGCATGGTAACAAACATTAATAATGTAAAGAAAAATGAAAATTATTACATCTTATCATTTATCCTTAATAACATAAGCATAAATTAATGACTATATACATATCAGGATCTGTAACATAAACAATGGTGTTAGTGAGTCACTCAACATGAGCAAAATACACAAATATTTAATTGTGAAGAAGAAGAAGAGACTCAGAATTTTTGTTGTTTTAAAATGAGAGAAATCCCTCTATTTATAGACAACAAATGGTTATTGTGTCTTATCGGAAATGTTACAACTATTTGAAAAAGTTGCAACCCTTAGGAAAGATCACAACCTTTAATAAAAGTTGCAACTCTTTATTAAAGTCACAACTCTTTATTAAAGTCACAACTTTTCATAAAAGTCACAACTTTTTATAAAAGTCGCAATTTTTCATAAAAGTCGCAACTCTTAATTAAAGTCGCAACTTTTCATGAAAGGGGAAGGCTGGTTTTAGAAGTAAAAAAATTAAAAGAGAATTCTAGTTTGTGATGGCGCCACGTAGGCGGGCCTAAGGTTCTCTTATATATATATATATATGATTTGGCGCCGGAAGTCCCACATTTGGGGTTAAAAGCCTTGCCATTTCGTAGCCAAGACAACCCGAACCGAAACCCACACTCAATTAAAGGATATAGAGTGATAAACATTATTTAAAGAGACGTGAGGGATTTCCCAGCAAATATTAGTATTAAACTTTAAATGATATATTTATTCTTATAGTATATTCAACCGTACATAAAATAAGATATATTTCATATTATATAATATCGTATTATTTGAAGATGATTACTTTTTACTAACGTGATTAACTTTAAGACTAATTTTAAAAAATGTTATTTTTCTTTCTCCGCTTTTGATATTGATTTGTTGTCTCATTCATTTTTAATCAGCGATTTTGAATTTAAATTTTAAGTTCGAATTTTTTTTTAATAGTAAACACTTTATTCTTATTTCTAAAAGTAAAACTTCTTGATGTAAATATTAATTTAAAATAATTAAATTTCAACATAAATATCAAACATCAAATAGAAAGAAAATTACACGTGCTATTGTATAGTTCTTATGATTTAGGATTTTTTTTTTTCAAAAAATAAGAATTTAGACAAATCTTACCTAATACTCCATAATGATGTAGATAAATGAAATCCACTTCACAACAAATCAATTGGATGCAAGTGAAAAAATGAGTTGCCATTCTATTCACTGTCATTTTATGTTTTCAATTTTGTCACCACCTATTTTTTAAAAATAAAAATAAAAATTGGTAGTATTTGAAAGGGCAACATCTCACTTTATTCCAAGCTAATGTGATTGTGAGATTTGTGACCAACGATAAGAACTTTCCTAGGCCAATCATTTAAAAAAATTATAGTGTGTTTTATGTCCCCAAATCATTATTCATAGTAAATATTTTTTTTGGAAAATATCTTTTTTCATGAAAATTATTTTCGGATATTTATTGATAAGCAAAACATATTTTTTCAATTATCAACCTAGATAAAAATTAATAATAAATTATATTAGCCAATTGAAAAGTATATTAACGAAAATCTTGAGTACTCAAGACAGATTATAATAATAACGCTCAAGTGCTTATTAGAACAAGTAATATAAAATTAAAAGTTAAGATTATTACAAGAAAAAAGACTTTCACATTCATAACGGAAGTTGTTTTCTCTTTTTGATGGAAAAGTATGCTCAACTTTTTTCATGATTTTCTTTTTAAAAAAAAATTATTTTCGTCGTATCAAACATATATCTATTAATCCATCTTTTCTATCCCCAAACAAATGTTGGTGTTCACTAAGTAGTTTCCCAAAATGTTCACTATCATCTCTTAGAAGTAGTGGATTTGCATCAATTTGGACATTTCTAACCGCTTGCAATGGCTCATCAGCATATACATACACAAAGTAAAGAATATTTTGACTAAATAGAAACACATAAAAGGGTTATACGATGCACAAGTCATTTCGCCTTAACAAAATTTAGAGAAGGGTCGCACTGTAAGAGGTATGATGTAGACAACCTATTATAATGTAAGCATTAGTGTTTTCACGCTATGAAAGTGACCTATAGATCACATGGAAACAACGTTATTGTTATTCCAAAGTTCCAAAGTTTCCCTTCGACTAAATAAAAATCATATTTAAAAGAAAATGGGACTGATAAAGAAATGCAAAGTTAAGTTGCCAATAGTGGTCCATAATTTGATTTGTACATATATAATTGCTATAATCAAACAAAATTTGGTTTGAAGACTCAACCATTTTGCTCCTATCACAAAGAAGATATGTAGACATCATGAGTAGCAAAAATAAATACAACTTTGAACACTTTTAAGTCATTGAAAGAGTAATTTTCAAAGTTGGAGGGAAAAGGAAAGGTGAAAGATTCATATAACTTTTCAAATCATAACCTAGAGTGTGGTTGTATTCAAGTTATACTACTCTGGGAACGTGCGTTGCACGTCTATCTCCTATTGTTGTTTAAATTTTCTATAGTGGGTGAAAAAGTTATGGTGCTTTTCAATCAGAAACAACTCAAACACCCTTACTATCATTTAGAGCTGATATATTTCTCGTTATGAAAGGACACATATATACCCTTACTGTTATATAAATGACTCACATATACCCTTTTTCTCTAACGGAAGTGAAAAAAACTAATTTTAGTTTAATTTTTAATTGATAATCTGTAATTTGCCTGCATAAGAAAGATGTATAGTGGAGACGGCTCTGATCTTGTCAGTTATCCTCTTACATAATTGTTGACATTCTATTTTAGTCCATTTTCTGGGAGAAAATGAAAGTCGCAGATACCGAATTGGGAACTTGCCTATCTCAAATCCCGTCAACTCCAGTAGTCTCTGTCTCATATCATCCTTCACGCCTTCTAAGTAGATAGATACTTGACTTCTCAGAGTTTGGACTTAGACCAGTAACTTGGGAGCAATGTGATAAGGCCTCTCCCACTCTTTTTACTGATTCTTCATGCCCCTTAATCATCCGCAAATATTAGATGGTTCATATTCAGCTTTTTACACATAGGATGATGCTTGAAATCCGAAAATTGCCCCATCTTTGTCAAGGCCCTTGACATATATTCCATGATCAGTAAAAATAATAATGGGAAGATAGGATCCCCTTGCCTCAATTCCCTCTTCCCTTCAGAAAAACCATGACAGTCTTCACTGACTTTGATAGAGAATTTTGTTGTTGTTACACAAAGTCATTAAAAGTTGGTAAAACTTAGGTGGGAAACCATATCCTTGTGTTTTATTTACTAACTCAGGTAGCACTTTCCTCAATCTTGCACTTAGAAGCTTAGATATACCCTTATAAATCACATTACAACAAGAGATTGGTTGAAATTGACTTGCATTTTGTGGCTTCGCAATCTTAGGAATTAATGTAATCACAGTAGCATTAAGTTGCCCTAACATTCTACCATTCTTCATGAATTCCAAAATGGCATATGTGACTTCTTCCCCTACAATGTCCTAAGCATCTCTGAAAAAACCACTTGTGTACCCATCAGGTCTAGGGCTCTTAGTTGTCTTGATACTGAAGATAGCATCTTCTACCTCTTTCATCGTATATTCAAGTAATAGTTTCATCTGCTGGTCCACTGATAATGTCTTCCCATTCTTCAAAAACATACTAGAAGCTTTTTGTCTTGGTATTGTGCCCACCTCACCCAGTAGCTTCTTGTAATAGTTCACAAAAATTTCTACAATCTGACTAGGTTCAGTTTGAACCTGTAAGTTACCATCCTGCAATTGTGTTACTGCCTACTGGAGCCTTCGTTGCTTGATCAGAACATGAAAATATTGTGTGTTATCATCTCCCAGCTTCAACCAGGTAGCCTTGCTTCTCTGGGCCATTAAGATTTCCGCCAAATAGCTCATCCTTTTAAATTCTCTTCTTCTAACTGTACTACACACGTAGGGTCAATCTGAAGTTGTTCCTGCACTATTCTCTTCTTGTCTCTTAATCTGAAGTACCACCCAGCCTATCTTCACTATGTAGAACAACATTAAAATCTCTAAGAATTGTCCAGACTTTCTTCATTCAAGCCCCTATTTGAGTTAAATACCTCCACAATTCTTTCCTTTCCTCCCTCCCATTGTAAGCATAGACAAATGTCATGTAAAATTCCTTTTGTAGCGGAATATAGTTAACAAAACATGTCATTGCTTGTGCATTCTCACTACAAATTGTTACTTCACATATCTTCTACCCGCATCACCCAAATCCTTCCATTATAGTGGGAAGAATGATTTGTATGCAGAGGCGTATCCAGGATTTTGAGATGATGGGTGCACTGTTATAAAAAGGTTGATCTATGATATAAATTTGTTCGGTTCGACATTTAGAATTTTACTACTGAAAATCGTTAAAATTTTAAAATTATATGTCTAAAATTAATTCTTATATATATATATATATATATATATATATATATATATATATATGTACCAATTACCACTTGGAGAAGTGTTATCTAATTTTAGAAAGAAAAATAAAACAAGATAAATATAAAATTCAAATTTCTAACCTAGCGGAGAGAGGTGCACCCAGTCATAATCGCATTATGTGATACTTCAAGTGTGGGTTCACACATCTATATTTCAATTTTTTTTTTAAAAATACAACACTACTATATATGATCTCGGGAGGGGACCATGGGTTCATGTGAACCCGGTGACCCCCCTTAGATACGCCTCTGTTTGTATGATACTTCCAACCCCCAAAGAGATTACCTGCTATAAACTCCATATTATTACTTTTTACTTTAGTCTCCAACAGACCAATAATGTTCACTTCAAGCTGATTGCACAGGAGTTTTACCTCCTTCTGCTTAGAGAGGCCATTTAGACCTCTTATATTCCAACATAATACACTAACCATTCCCCCCAGGGATTGGTTTTTCAGCCACACCATTTCTGAATGGTTCTGCAGCCATCTCTTGCTCTTCCACTAGTGTCAAAGATTGGAATGTGTTTTTTACAATCGCACCTATTGATGTACTGGTGTTATCCCTACCCATCTGTTTTCCATTGCCCTACTGAATTCTCCTTTGTTCAACCCTCTTTTCCTTGCCTTTATTCTCTTTATGTCTACCCTTGTCCCAGTAGTAATTTTTGGTATATGATTCAGCTTCCTACACTCTGCCTGTACATGTCCATACTTATGTCGATGCTTACATAAGGAAGGCTTCCAATCATAGGACACCTTCTGTGTAAGAACTATTCCCTTTTCATTGCGAAACATCACTTCTTCTGGCAGTTCATTACCCACCTTCGCCTCTATTAGCAATCTCGCAAAGCTCAGCCCTAATTTCTTTTCAGTGTGCTTATCGACCAATAACGGCTTCCCCACTAGGCTTCTAATCTTACTCAACCCTTTTTCACTCCAATATGTGAAGTCTAACCCAGGCAGCTTAATCCATATAGGAACTGTCATCAACTCTTCCTTGGAAAACTCTATTTCAGGTGACCATGCTTTGACAATGAATGGCTTATTGTCAAAGTGATAGATTCCCCTTGCAATGCATCTATCTTCCCTTGTTCACAATCAAATTGGACAAGCAGGATCCCATTCTTCATCATAGCAACTTTGTTAATGCCATATCTCCCCCAAATTAGTTGTACATAGCCATTTAGTACTGCAAATGGCGGGTGTGCACCCAACACTACATCACTTCTGAGCTTCTCAAGATTGATATATTCGAGTTTGAACCCAGCATTCGCTAGCTTTGTAATATTAAAGTTCTTCCAAATGGAACTGCTCTCAGGTGATCGACCTCTCTCTACAGTCGCCAAGGAATCCTCTTTTCCTGCCTAGTCCTCCTCTTGTTCAGCCTCCTCTGCCCAGGAGAGTTTTGAGCCTCCAGTAGAAACATTCATCGTCCACTCCTGGACTCGTTCCTTAGATGGTGTAATAGCTTTCCTTGGAGGTGTATCTTCCTCCCTTCCCTTCAATTCCTGAATCACTGCACCTATTGACAGATTGTTTGCATCTACTGTTCCATTGGTATACATTGCAGAGCTTTTGCCTCTTATGCTTTTCACAGTTCCTACTGTCTTTGTATCTTTCCCAAGGTTATTCATCATCGTTTCGCCGATGGGATCGTGTTCGCCCATGGCTGGTGCACGTTAAGCTAACGTGCACCGAGAGAGCTCTTGGGAGACACTGAAACCCTAATGCTTTTTAATGATTTTTTTTTGTGAAAGTATTGCTAAAGATCCAAACAGAGAAAATTAGGAGATGGATATATATTTCAAACTTTAGCCTGAGTTCCGACGTGAAGTTTAAGTAATATATGTGAATAGTTCCATTACTTCACATAATCTAGGGAAGGGTACCTGCGTTCACGAGTGCGATAAAAAAACTAATGAATTATCCAAACAATCATGTTGCAAGTCGGCAATATTGTTTTGTTGCATTGCCATCCATGGAACCCTGCACGGATTGCATCTGCGGATTAGT
The DNA here is from genome assembly GCA_036553675.1 of Solanum okadae. Lineage (NCBI taxonomy): Eukaryota > Viridiplantae > Streptophyta > Magnoliopsida > Solanales > Solanaceae > Solanum > Solanum okadae. The sequence goes on along the minus strand of CM071681.1, from coordinate 14,104,405 downwards.
TTCGACCATCAAGGGATTGTGGTTGCTGAAGCTGCATGGAAGACTGTTGAAGCTGTGACATCTGGTGGGTTGGCAATAGCATGGTCTACTGTTGCTTTGCTTGCTGCTGTTGCATTAACTTCTATCTTTGAAAAAGAAGTTGTTACATCTGCCGATGGTGGTACTGCTGTCTTAATTGCTGGTTCTACAACATTTGCTGCTCGTGCTGCCATTTCATTAACTGCTGTCTTTGAAAAGGTTGCTGCTGCATTTGTCGATGGTAGTGCAACTGTCTTAATTGCTGGTTCTGCAACATTTGCTGCGAGCGCTGCTTAGGGAGTGACTGTTGCAGGGTGTTTGAATTTTGTTGTAGGGATCCAAGATTGCCCTGTACGGGTTGCATCGAGGGATTAGTTTGACCATCAAGAGATTGTGGTTGCTGAAGCTGCATGGAAGACTGAGGAAGTAGGCTTTCTCAGCTGATAGGGACTAAGAAAGAAATCTCTGTGCTTCTCAACCAAAAGCAGTTTCTCCTTCTGAGCAGGTTGAATATCATGCTTGTTAACCCCCAAGAAACACAGAATGCGTTCCAATGCCATCTTGAACATCTTGAGTTGTACAATTTGCTCATTTGTAAGATGTTGTGGAAGAGAGTCCTGCTTAAAATCGGAAACAAAAATCAGTTTAGTCAGTCCTATTTCTTTCCCTTAGCAAGCTTTTGAAATTCAGCTTCAAGTACCTCCCACAACAAAGAAAAAGGGAGGAAAATTCAAGAAATGGCATAAAGAGACAAATAACATAGCTCGCAACGTTCCCGAATTCAGCAGAATATTGACTCAAGTGCTCTTTAATTTCAGATAAATCAAGCCCTTGCCTGAAGAACCCGGGAGGCCTTAATTCCTTCCCCGAAAGAAATGTCAAGAACACATTCCCATGTGATTAGGTGATAATTAGATCAACTGTATGATGCAATAAGAACAAACTACAGATCCTCACAAAAGAACCTTTCAGATAAAAAGGTTAAAAGTGAAGTAAAAGAGGAAGACTACAATTGATTAACATGTAGATAGTAAAATAAGCAACTGAGGTTTGCTTCCATAATGTGATCATAGACCAGCCCAATCAAGAAGTATTAGAATATACTTTTTAAAAGTTGGGTTTGGAGATATAATACGGTTTAATGGAAATCATCATTTTCTAATGTTTTTTAACTTTACACCCTTCACAAGTGAAAAACGACAAGAATGGAGTATACAAAGCATGTTAGTGTTACATGTTTATTCTTGAAGAAGTCAAAGTATTCCAACTTATTCCTAGCTAGTAAAGCAAATTGGTGAAACTTACAAACATATTACCTCATGAATTAAGATGATGTGACCTTAGTATTCAACAACTAGTTTTCTGTAACCAATTAATTTATCAAAGAGTACTTGACTTCTCAATTATGCCAGTGCTTGTGAAACTTATTTTTTGTCGTTGACAATATTGTACGTAGACAAGCTTAAACAGAGCACCATTGACGGTGAGGATTCATATCTTGGTCATCTGACAAAGGAGCATCACGTTGGCTTGGAAGCAGCAGCATGGTACTGACATTTTGTAGACGTGGTTCGGATTAAGGTGTAGTTGTAGTAGCACTTCTAAATTGAGAATATACCAGTTTCTAACAAGTTATCTAGTAACATGCTAAATATCTGTTTCCTCTAAAAAAATGGAATACATAAAGCACCTTGCGGGGGAGGGGTATGACTGTGAATTTAGCTAAACACTTGGTATGGTTAACCTCTTCTATTACTCTATAATCATAGGAACATTCAACTATTTCTTATAATGTTATAACCAACTAGTTTATCAAAATCCACATACGTAATTTCAACAGTTTTCAAAATCTTATGCAAATGAAAATACCCTTGCAAACAATACCTTCTTGTAAACCTCTTCCTGCCAATCAACTCCATTTGCATTTTCAAAAAATTGAGGATAAAACAAATATTACAGAAGTTGATTGCTTACATCATAAAAATTTCAGGAAAATTTTGGATTAGTGTTAGATATTTCAGGTATATTAATACATTTTAACTTCCCTCCAAATGTACTTGTTTAAGACAGTTAAGTTTCCCATTTTACACTAGGGTATATATTAATATTTCAATCTATACTATTAAAAAAGTACAAACCTCCCACACAATTTTGATTACCATTCATAAGTTCACTTTGTGTTGGATAATATTGTAATTACAATTAATACACTTCTTTTGAGCGGTCTATCTACCCCAAAAGGTAGGGTAAAATATGCAAGCATCTTACCCTTCCCGAACCCCACTAGTAGGATAATACTAAGTATGCTGTTGTTCATTAATCTTTACCCTTTTTTATAGTTGAGAAATCCCGAGGCAAATGGCGCAGAGTTAGAAAAGCAATTGATAATGGGTCCATGCTCTACCCTTCTCCACTCACTTAAATAACGACTTTAGACTATAACAAGTTTGAACCTGTGAGACACCCCTCTAACCCATACGTCATTTTTTAAAAGATCTTTTTTATGACTAGGGAACCCGCACTCGCTATCCTTAGAGTTCGCACAAAGTAAACCTCGTCCACATACCACATAGGAGAGATAAACCACACTAAACAACCCTGTGCGACAAACCCGATTGAGAAAGCATGCAAGAACATTTTAAACCTGAGACTTTTCTACAAATATGAAGTAGAAGTAGTAGTGAATTATCCAAACAATTATGTTGGAAGTTGGTGAGAGTTTTGTCACATAACCTTCCATGGGCCCCTGTACGAGTTGCATCGATGGATTAGTTTGACCATCAAGAGATTGTGGTTGCTGAAGCTGCACGGAAGACTGAGGAAGTTGCTCCTGCACTGGAGAAGTAGGCTTTTCCGTCTAATTGGGACTAAGAAAAAAATATGTGCTTCTCAACCAAAAGCATTTTCTCCTTGTGAGTAAGTTGAATATGATGCTTGTTAACCCCCAAGAAACACATAATGCATTCCAATGTCAACTTGGACATCTTGAGCTTTACAATTTGCTCATTTGTAAGATGCTGATGAAGAGAGTCATGCTTATAATCAAAAACAAAAATAAGTTATTTCATGCCCTTGGCAAACTTTTGAGCATGAAATAACTTATTTTTGTTTCTGATTTTAAGCATGACTCTCTTCATTAGCATCTTACAAATGAGCAAATTGTAAAGCTCAAGATGTCCAAGATGACATTGGAACGCATTCTGTATTTCTTGGGGCTTAACAAGCATCATATTCAACTTACTCGCAAGGAGAAAATGCTTTTGGTTGAGAAGCACATAGATTATTTTCTTAGTCCCACCTAATCAGACGGAAAAGCTTACTTCTCTGGTGCAGGAGAACCTTCCTCAGTCTTCCATGCAGCTTCAGCAACCACAATCTCTTGATGGTCAAACTAATCCATCGATGCAACCCCGTATAGGGCTCATGGAAGGTGATGTGACAAAAATCTCACCAACTTCCAACATAATTGTTTGGATAATTCACTACTACCTCTACTTCATATTCGTAGAAAAGTTTCAGGTTTAAAATGTTCCTGCATGCTTTCTCAGTCGGACTTGTCGCATAGGGTTGTTTAGTGTGGTTTATCTCTTCTATGTGGTATGTGGTATGTGGATGTTGTTTACTTTGTGCGAACTCTAAGGATAGCGAGTGTGGGTTCCCTAGTCATAAAAAAAGATTTTTTTTAAAATGATGTAAGAGTGAATTTGTGATGTATGGGTTAGAGGGAGGTCACAGGTTCAAACTTGCTAATACGATCACAACATTCAACAACTAATTTTCTATAATCAGTTAATTTATCAAATAATACTTCACTTCTCAATTATTTCAGTGCTTGTGAAACTATTTTTTTGTTGTTGACAATATTGAACCAAGACAAAGCTTAAATAGAGCGTCGTCTACAGTGAGATTCATATAGGCAGCCTCAACTTGCTTGGGATTGAGATGTAGTTGCATTGGTACTCTTCAATTGACAATATACCCGTTTCTAACAAGTTACCCATTATCATACTCAATTTTTTATTTCGTCTTAAGAAACGGAATACATAAAGAACCTTGAAGGGAGGGGTACAACCATGAATTTAACTAATCACTTGGTATGGTAAACCTTCTCTGTTACTCTAAAATCATAGGCAATATTTCAAAAATATTCAGCTATTTCTTATAATGTTATAGCCAGGCAGTTTATCAAAACCCACATCAAATTTCCACAGTTTTCAAAATCTTGTGCAGATAAAAAATATCATTCCAAACAATACTTTTTCGTAAACTTCTTCCTGCCGATCACCTCCATTTGCAATTCCGGTCTGAACTATAGAACCTAAAGTTGCTTCAAGCAAAACAAAAATTGAGGAGAGCACAAATATTAAAGAACTTGATTGCTTATATCATTAAATTTCAGGCAAATTTGGGACAGTGTTAAATATTTTAGGTATGTTAATACATTTTAACTTCCCTCCAAATGTACTTGTCCAAGAAAGTTAAGTTTCCCACTTTACACTGGGGTATTGATTGGGTATTTGGTTATATGCTAATATTTCCATCTTTTAATCTTATACTACTATAGAAGTATGAATCTCCAACACAATATTTTTGGTTACCATTCAAAAGTGCACTCTGTGTTGGATAATATTATAATTACAATTAATTTTACAAATCTATACCACTTTTTTGGGCCGACACCGCAGACACCACTAGTAGAATTACACTATGTTGTTGTACTCTTTCCATGAATAAAGAATTGATAGTGGTCCAATAAAATAAAAGCATCTATGTCATTGTTGTTGTTCACTATTTTTACCCTTTTTTATAGCCAAGAATCCCCGTGGTCAATGGCGCAGAGTTAGAAACTCATCAGATCATGGGTCCACCCTCTATCCTTCATTATTTCCTTTTCTTTTTTATTTATGATAAGGGAACCCACAAACACTACTCTTCTTAGGGTTGACGGAGTAAAACTCTCCCTCAAACCACATAGGAGAGATACTGCACTAGACAATCCCCGATGAGAAAGCATGTAGCAAGATTTCAAACCTGAGACTCCCAATAGGAGATCCCCTGCAATTCTATGAATATGTAGTACAGTAGTACTGTAGTAGTAGTGTATAATCATTGACAAAAAGAAAAGAAAAAATCAAGTAGAGGTTACAATAAGAAAAAGGAAATTACGTCTTGTTGACCATTAGCTACGGTGGCAGCCAGGGCCGGGCCGGTATCCTCACATTCTTAAGTATCAGTATACATCTCAATTCTGATAAACTTTCCCCCTAATGTGAACCCTGGTATATTTATATAATATAGAGTTAATTTTTGGTATGGTCTCTCAAATAATAAGTGTTTATCTCAAAAACTCACTCAAATTTATTTGTAACACAAAGGCACTCAACTAATGATAATTATCTCAAAAAGTCATTCAATTTTATAATAGAAAAATCATTAAACTTTATGTTGTAACATAAAGGTACTCAACTAATGATAATTATTTTGAAAAGTTATTCAACCCTATTTTATAATAAAAAAAATCACTCAACTGTTATCATTTCACCTACAAAATTATGTTGATTGCATGATCACAAAAGAAATTAGCCTATATAATGAGTTCATAACTAATTTTAAGGCAGATTATGAAAGAGAGACAAATAATCTTTTTTTCAAAAGTTTTCTCCATTGTTAAATTATTATAAAATAAAGAAGGGATACTAACTATTTTGGTCCTTAAGAAGAGAGTTCATATGAAAAATTGAGATATCATTAGTAACGGAAAAGATCGATAAATTGCAAAAGGTTAATAATTTTAAACAGGTGAGATCTTAGAACAAAACAAAAGATATATGAATTTGTGACTTGATAGATCACAAATTTTGCGAGTCATAACTATCTCAAGAATTCTTAAAGGATCTTAGAGGGTTCAAATTAAATATGAATAAGTAAACACTAGAAAAAGTCAAAGGGAGTTCAACATCTATTATATATGCATTAAAAAATAATATTAACATGTTTAAACAATGTAATTTTTCGCCAAAGAGAGTTCGGATGAACCCTCAGCCTTACCGTGCTCCATCCCCGGCCAACAATGTTTCTACCTTTTTGGAATGAGTCTTGATTTTCTCCAATCATTCCTCAACATGTGCTCAAAGGTGTATCCAAGATTTCAAAACAGCCAAAGTGTGCCCGGGTTGATCATCGAAGCCTGAACAATAACGATTAAGGAATTTGAGCGCTGATGTTCTACTAGATGTATGACAATCAATTGCTTACTAACCTTCTACTCAAATTTTCAACCTTTATATCATCATATTCAAACACATGAGATCTTAGAATGAATCAAAAGAAACAAGAGAGATCATATATCACTTGAGAGATTTATGTTTGGACAATTTTCACAAGTCCAAAGCTATCAAAGCCCCACCCCCCACCGAAGAAAACAATCGCCAAATTTCAGATTGTTGCATGACAAGGTTTTGTACAAACAATTATAGCAAATGTAGATGTATTTTAACACAAGCAGAAAAGCAACTTCAACAAGGTGAAAACAATTGAATTATCGAAACAAGTTCATACGGCATACCTAACTTGTATGCATGGAAGGCTGAGGAAGTTGCTCGGGTAATATAGAAGTAGGCTTATGCGGCCATTTTCCACTAAGAAAGAAACTTACGTGCTTCTCAAGCAAAAACAGTTTCTCCAAGTGAGAAAGTTGAACTCATGCTTGTTAAGTTGGGACGCATTCTGCAACACGTGTTGAAGTTTAACAAGCATGAGATTTAACTTACTCACAAGGAGAAACTGTTTCACTTGAATAATAACAAAATAACGACTTTTTTTTTTTTTTTTTTTGATGACAAGGGAAACCCGCAGCTGCTACTTAACGAATTGGATGGTTAAGTATACTGATAATTGAACCTTTTGATAAACCTCTTCTTGCCAATCAGAATCATTTATGTTTCCCATCTGAGCTGAAGAATATGAAGGTGCTACAAATAAAACAAAATTGAGGATAGCACAAAATAAAGAAGTTGATTGCTTACAACATTAAAATTTTAGGCAAATTTTGGGGACAGTGGAAGATATTATTTCAAGTATATAGATACATTCTAGTAGCCATCTAAATGTTCTTGTCCAAGAATGAGTATATATACAAATATGTCCATCTTTTTAATCTATATTTATTCATATTATATTAAAAGTAGGAATCTCAACTTAAAAGTTAAATTACTAAAATACCCTTCTTAATAATCTAACCTCAAGCAAACATTCCTTCCCTAACGATCAACAATGCTTCATATTCAACAAGCATGTAAGGATACTTTACAGTTTTAGAGCTATTACTCTCTTACATTGTTACACGTTTAGATCCTTTAACACCATACAATATGTACAAATAATCAATTGTAGTCTCGTTACCTACAAGATTCTATAATATGTACAACATATGTAGCATATATAACATATTGAAATTTTAGCTGAAAAAATTAATAGAAACATTCTTGGATCACTTGTAAAGAAGAAATAAAACATAATGGTTTGGCCAACTCAAGAGTAAAAACGAATGTTGCTACTTTTGGACCAAGTTAGTTTTCCCTTATACATAAAGGAGTTCTCAGTCATTGTATTATATTCATTGAGAGAAATTAGAAGCTTTCTACCTTCTCTCAACGTTTCTCTACAATTTTCTTCCTTTTGTTTATTATTTTACAACACATTATAAGTACAATACACTGCCATCATGGATAAATATTATGAAACTAAGAACTTGATTTCATTATATGAAATCTACGGATGAGTGTGATGAATTAATTAAAATATGAATATCATGGTTCATGCATAACTTGATTATGTTTTATACACGTTGATGTTTACACGATGATGATGATTATTGTCACACTTATAAAAGAATGTTGGTTGTGAAGTTATCACCACACACTTCCAGACGGGGTAAAATAATTACAGAGGAATATTTTGAAATTTACTTACAAAGTAGTAAATCTGAATTTTCCTCCCAAAATAGTAAAACGGATACTATTGCAAGATTGGAGAATTACTTTAATTTGTCATTATTGGCCAAAACCTTAATAATTATAATTTTGTTAAAGGAACTAGAAATGGGAGAGTACAAGCAAGCAGCATCATGGTCCTTTAACAAATTCAAAAGAAAAGCTTCAGGTACTACCAATCTCAATTTGTACACCTTTCTAATTGATATTGGTCAACAAGACCTGAGGCAATGAAATTAAAAGATTTCAGACCAATCAACATAATTGGAGTGGTGTACAAGATCTTTTCTAACCTAATCACCGAAAGATTGACAAACAAGTCAATGTAATTACTAGGCTGGATTTACTACCCTAGTAATGAGTAATGACACCAATTTCAATTACCTAGTGGCTTTCAAACCGACCCTAAGTGTTCATATTTATTTATCATACTGTTTGAATACTTATTTAATTCATCAAATGTTGTGAATTAATGGTTCAGGTATGGAAATTGGGTTCACCTGGTCGGTGGTTTGTTTTGAGTGCCAATCATGTCTAGGAGTAGTTTATGGCGTGACATAAACCTAAAATTCTCTCCAGAAGTAGTAAACACTTTGCCACCAACTCCCCAAGTAGTAAGAATCTAATATCTACTCCCAAAGTAGTAGAACTTTGTACTTTACTCCTGGAGTAGTAGAACTTCAAAATTTACTCCGGAAGTGGTAAAATTCTGAACTCACATTCTTCAAATAGTAAAACTTCAAAACTTTCTCCATAAGCAAAAGTAATTTGAAAAATGTTTGAGAAATACTCTGAAGAAGTGTCTTATTATGCTTGAGAAAAATAATACTCCCTCTGTCCTAATTTATGTGACTTACTTTCTTCTTTAGTCAATCTAAAAAAGAATGACACATTTCTATATTAAGTGATAATTTAACTATAAAATGTCTATTTTACCCTTAATTAAATGATTTAACCACAAGACGTTATAAGTACGATACTCTGCCATCATGGATAAATATTATGAATCTAAGAACTATAATGAAATCTATGGATGAGTGATGAATTAATTAAAATATGAATATTATGGTTCATGCATAACTTGATTATCATTTATGCACGTTGATGTTTACTTGATGATGATGATTAGTGTCACACTAATTAAAGAAGGTTGGTTGTGAAGTTATCACTACACACTTCTAGACGGGGTAAAATAATTACAAAGGAATATTTTGAAATTTACTTACAAAGTAGTAAATCTGAATTTTCCTCCCAAAATAGTAAACTGATACTATTGCAAGATTGGAGAATTACTTTCATTTGTCATTATTGGCCAAAACCTTAATAAGGAACTAGAAATGGGAGAGTACAAGCAAGCAGCATCATCATCCTTAACAAACTCAAAAGAAAAGCTTCGGGTACTACCAATCTTAATTTGTACACCTTTCTAATTGATATTGGTCAACAACCTGAGGCAATGAAATTAAAAGATTTCGGACCAATCAACTTAATTGGAGTAGTGTACAAGATCATTTCTAAGCTAATCACTGAAAGATTGACAAATAGGTTAATGTAATTATTAGATTATGTAATTACTACGCTGGATTTACTACCCTAATAATGAGTAATGACACCAATTTCAATTACCTAGTGCCTTCCAAACCGACCCTAAGTGTTCCTATTGTTTGAATACTTATTTAATCCATTAAATGTTGTGAATTAATGCTTAAGGTATGGAAATTGGGTTCACCTGGTCGGTGGTTTGTGTTGGATGCCAATCATGTCTAGGAGTAGTTTCTGACATGACATAAACCTAAAATTCTCTCCCAGAAGTAGTAAACACTTTGCCACCAACTCCGTAAGTAGTAAGAATATGATATCTACTCCTGAAGTAGTAGAACTTTGAACTTTACTCCTGGAGTAGTAGAACTTCAAAATTTACTCCGGAAGTGGTAAAATTTTGAACTCACATTCTTCAAATAGTAAAACTTCAAAATTTTCTCCATAAGCAAAAGTAATTTGAAAAATGTCTGAGAAATACTCTGAAGAAGTGTCTTATTGTGCTTGAGAAAAATAATACTCCCTCTGTCCCTATTTATGTGACTTACTTTCATTTTTAGTCTGTCTCAAAAAGAATGACACATTTCTATATTAAGTGACAATTTAACTATAAAATGTCTATTTTACCCTTAATGAAATGATTTAAAGGACACAAATTTTTATCATTCATCTTGGACCACAAGTTTTAAAAGTCTACATTTCTTTCTTAAACTCCGTATCGTGTCAAACTACCTCACATAAAATAGGACGGAGGGAGTAAGCTATTGATGAATGTTGTATTTCAAGCACATTCAAATAATCAGGATTCATTTCCCGAAATGAATGAAAGAAATACCACAACTTGTCTCCTAAAGAGATAAAATAACAAAGCATATACATGTTATTTTTGTGGTATGGAAGTCATTGCAATATGTACTTGTCGTACATAAAAACATCTTGAATGACTTTTAAGTATCATTTTAAGGCGGAAGGAAATAAATCTTGGTGAATGCTTTCTACGGTATGTTTAATTAATTTGCCTGAACAAATTAACAATTCATACACATTCCCAAAGGAAGTGACAATAATATAAAATTACCGGTTGGATAAAAAATATTTAGATGTTAATCATGAATAATTTTGGAATCCTGAAGATGTGCATATTAAGTATGCAAAATATATTGAACTAGAAAATTCTTCAAAATTCTTTTATGTTGTTTGTTCTCATGATAAGTTGATTAGACCAATTAATATTTAAATTGAATCCACTAAAACCTGAAAAATTTAAAAGGTCAGTATCGGCATGTTCACCTATCATGTGATATCTTAAATAGATGCATTTATAATATGACCACACAACATGCAGTTTGAGGCTTCCCTTTCAGGTTCATTTCATGCCCCCTCCGATTACTCTGTCCCTGGCATCCCTTTCTTCCCCTTCATCTTCGGGCAAGCGGGTGAACTCAGGGCCTATTCCCTATTTGATTCTCTAGGCTAGTGGTCCCTTTTTGTCTGGCCATGAATAGTGAGTGGGACCTCATGTACGCCGGGTAGCCATATTTGCATGGAATTACATCAGTACATTAGTTAGACGAGCTGGTAGCTAGCTACCCCGATTCACACCAAGTTCTCTTTGTCGGGCATAGAGAAAGCTTCAAGGATTACCCTGGGGTTAGACCACTCTACGGAACCCCTTTTGACAGCTGCTCTGTGCTTGCCAGTATCTTTCGTTCTTCCGGCCAAGACCAATTCCGCTTCACAAAGTTCTTTGCTTGAGTTAACAACATAGTTTTCAGATTGTGTAATCAAGACAATTCATCGTGATAATGCAGATCTATATCCAAACTAATTTGATATTGAATACCTTCAATAAATACCTGAACCACTGCTTATGAGAACAAAACTTTGGGTGTTGGTCAATGGTATGATATATTGTATTCAACAACACTTCTATTCATCAGACCAACAATTTATGACTAATTACCCTTTCTCAATTGATTCAGGATCAGGTACCAAATATTTCCATTTAATAGGTTTTAGAGTGCGATATATGAAGATATTTGGATGAAGGTGGGACTGGCCTCTATGGTGCTGAGATGATTTGGACATGTGAAGGGGAGTTGAATAGACGCGTCAATGAAGAGGTGCCATAGATTGGTCATAGAGGGTACGAGGATACTCACTCAAAAGATAATTCAAGTCAAATGCTAGAAGCATTTGCTGACCCAAAATTAATTTCATATATCAGTTGCAAATGCTCTTTTAAAATGTCCCGGAAGAACAGAGTTCACGACATGCATAAAGCATGGTAAACCAGTCGATTCCAATTGCAATAATCCTTAAAAAGGAAAAAAAAAAAAGTGATCATAATAAAGAGGCAACATGCTCTTGAAGAGCCTACGACTTATGAGAGCTTCAAGTACCTCATCTGTACAATACTCATTCGAAAGATAATTCAAGTCAAATGCTAGAATCATTAGCTGACCCAAAATTAACTCATATTTCAGAATGTCCCAGAAGGACAAAGTCTACGGCATGCATAAAGCATGGTAAATCAGTCGGTTCCAATTATCCTTAGAAAAGGGGAAAAATGATCATAATAAGGAGACAATGTGCTCTTGAAGAGCCTACGACTTATGAATCCTCATGAGAGCTTAAGGTACCTGTAAATAATAATGTGATGAGATCTTAGTAAGTTATGTCGCATTTTGAATTGATACAAAATGATAGCTCATCAGCGCAGAGATATATTTGATACAATATAGCGCACAATATTGATCTGAATTCTACATCTATTCAAGCATACTGACGTAGAAATGCTTATCAAATGAAATGATGCATCATGCATCTTGATAAGTGTAAGCTTATTGGACCAACAGCCCAGGCATCCATCAGAGGATGTCATGCATTTAATACTGGATATCTTGTCACTAGACAAAATTAGAAATGATTATCAAGTGAAATGATGCATCTTGATTCTATGTTTTTAGTGTAATCAGATTCGGTCTAATGATCCTATATCTATTATTGATGTGTTAGATTCATTATAGACATGGGATCACAGGATCTGGATTTACTTGTAAATGTGGCCCTAGTACAGCCCATGTATTGATCTGTTTCTATCAATAGACACAAAGTTACCAGTTAAAAAAAAAAATGATGTATCATGCATCTAAATAAGTGTAAGCTAATTGGACCAACAGTCCGGGCATCAAAGGATGTCACACATTGAATGCAGGATATTGTCACTAGACAAAATTCAGCTGAAAATTCTTGAAGATTCAAAATGCTTGAAGTACTTACAAGTTTCAATAACAGCCCAAGATCCCTCAGAGGATGTCATGCATTTAATACTGGATATTGTCACTTGACAAAATTAGAAATGATTATCAAGTGAAATGATGCATCATGCATCTTAATAAGTGTAAGCTAATTGGACCAACAGTCCGGGCATCAAAGGATGTCACACATTGAATGCAGGATCTGTCACTAGACAAATTCATGTGAAAATTCTTGAAGATTCAAAATGCTTGAAGTACTTACAAGTTTCAATAAACTTGTTCATAGTCCTTACATTGAGAAAATCAAAGGAAATGACTTAATCACCTTAATGAATATTCATTGACGAAGAATACAATAGTGACTTTGCTTGTTTTTGTGTTTTTTAAAAGAAAACAAAATCGGGGTTTGTTGTACTTGTTGTTTATGTTGATGACAAAAACCAACGCTCGCTTCCCTAAACACTTCATCTATCGCCATTGACGTTTTGTGATGATGCATGAAAATAATACATTGTAATGTTCATGTAGTGTTGAAAATGAAGGAAACTTTATAGATTTAACAAACAATTTTTATCCGTCAAAAGTCAGATTATATTTTTGATTCTCTTGTTTGTTCAATGAAGATATTATTTTTTAAGTATAACAAATCCATGAAGCACTATTTATTGAAGCACAATCAGATTAATTTTGAAGTTTGATACTTGAATTTAGGTGTTTCTTCAATTTCGTCTAAAACTAGTCCCCGATCACTATATTTGACTAACATAAACCATTGTCGCATGAAATTAGGATAAGTACCAAAATAATTTGTTTCCTCTTTGGTCGACCATAACCTGTCCATGAGGGAGTTCACGTACTTAGCTGGACGTCTAATGTCCCTAGAAACTTTAACATTCTGTATCTTCACCGAATAAGTCATTTTTTGTTAATAGCCAAAAATGTCTCCACCTTTCTTAAATAAGCGCCTCAATTTTCTCTAATCTCTCCTCAACTATTCCTCAACATGCGAGAAAAGGCTCAAAATAGTCAACTATCTTTAGACTTAGGCTTAAAATGACCGTATTTCTTTTGCAGGATCACTAATAATCCTTATTCTTTGTTAAAGTGGTGGACTTTCGGTCATAATCCTAACCATCGTGAAACTTTTTTACAGTCATAACCCTCTCACGTGTTTCTACTTATCTCTAACCTTCGCTCTTCTCTTTCCTCTCAATTTAGACCACCTGTAGCAAAACACATACATCTAGAACTAAAGATACACGGTAATCTTGTTTGTATCTTTGTTGTTCTCGATCTTCCCTTAAATCGTTTTCTTCCACATGATCTGCTCATGGATTTTCAACCAGATAAGTCTTAGTGAACTTCTCCAAGAGTTATGTAATGAAGGAAGATAGAAATGTTTTGTTTAAATTGCCTAGAGAACTTTTTATAGTATTACGTTTCTTCAATCTTTGGACTTCAGATGTTTATAAACATGGTCTTCCTAGTCTTCCATAACAAGTTGAGGACTATTGGTTTCTCAACTACAATTACTTAGTATGTAAATATATGTCTAGCTGAATGTTTCGAAGTTTATTATACTAGCAAGGTTTGTTGTGTAATGAAGGAAGATAGAAACGTTTTCTTTAGATTGCCTAGAGAACTTTTTATAGTATTACGTTTCTTCAGTCTTTGGACTTTAGATGTTTATAAACATGGTCTTCCTAGTCTTCCATAACAAGTTGAGGACTATTGGTTTCTCACTACAATTACTTAGTATGTAAATATATTTCTAGCTAAATGTTTCGAAGTTCATTATACCAGCAAAGCTTGTTGTGTAATGAAGGAAGATAGAAACATTTTGTTCTAGAGAACTTTTTATAGTATTACGTTTCTTCAGTCTTATGTTTATAAACATGGTCTTCCTAGTCTTCCATAACAAGTTGAGGACTATTGGTTTCTCAATTACAATTACTTAGTATGTAAATATATTTCTAGCTGAATGTTTCGAAGTTCACTATACCAGCAAGGCTTGTTGTTAGATGGGTAGATATTCTATTGACTAGTTTGTTAGCTTTTTATAAAAATGATTCTCTTGTCCAGGTGATAGCTAGTATAAGTCAGAAAGTTGTAAATTGAGCTGGTTGCAATAAAATCTCCCGTATAATTAATATTTATACATGCCACTGTAAATTTATGCATGGATTAGTTGCAGGATGCATGCCCCTTGAACTTTATACATGCCCAATAAAATTGACATCATTACAATTTTTAGTATATAGGCTTGTTGTTCTTGGCATCAACATTTAGTAGTTTGAATATCAAACCTAAGATCTGCAAATGATTAATAAGACTATCTTTCCATGAATATTAGCGTAAATATTGGACATTCTCATTGTTTGATATAATTTACTCAAGCAAGTAGAAACTGACAGTGTATATAAAATAACTATTTTAACACCCATTCCCCGGCTTACACTATTTTATCCTTTTCATTTCTCACATTTGGGACTTAATCCAGTATCTAAAGTCCATGGACAAGAGCTTGCCATGGTTGCCAAGTTCTTGTTCTCTCTTTCAGTTGAAGCCATTTGAAAGAACAGGTCTATAAAGAAAGAACAAGAACAAAAATGTATTTGTACAGAGTCTAGCCATCTCATATCTCCAATATGCAGATGACACGCTAATATTTTGTGATGCAGACAGCAGTCAACTGAAGTTTTTAAGAATAATATTGATATTGTTTGAAGCAACTTCAGGTCTACACATTAATTGGGGCAAAAGTTACATCTATCCAGTCAATGAGGTACCTAGAATTGACAGTCTGGCAAATATTCTGGGAGGAAAGATAGGGGAGCTGCCCACAATATATCTGGGAATGCCTCTAGGAGATAAGAGCAAATCAAAAGGCATATGGAACAATGTACTGGAGAAATGTGAGAAGAAGCTTGCCAATTGGAAAAGTCAGTATTTATCCCTGGGTGGCAGAGCTACTCTCATCACCAGTGTTCTTGATGCTTTGCCTACTTACATGATGTCGGTGTACCCTATGCCAGCAAGTGTAAGAGACAGATTAGATGCCATTAGAAGAAATTTTCTTTGGCAAGGAAACTGCGATCCGAATAAGCACAAGTTTCACTTGGTCAAGTGGAATGAAGTTTTAGTCAGCAAGAAAGAAGGGGGACTAGGAACAAGGAATCTGAAAATACAAAACCACAGCCTGCTAATGAAATGGCTGTGGAGATTTGCATCACAAGAACAGTCGCTGTGGAAAGATACCATTAAGGCTAGATATGGAATGGAGACAAGGTGGGTCAGCAACATAGCAACACAACCATATGGCACCGGAGTGTGGAGGACAATCAAGAATCTATGGCCAAAACTTATAAACAAGTGCACAATTAAGATAGGAGATGGTGGAAAAACTCTATTTTGGGAGGAAGTTTGGGCGGGACAAACTTCACTTAAAGCTAGTTTCCCTGACCTATTCAGCTTGAGTCTACAGAATGTGGCCACTGTCAAAGAAATGAGAGATGCTCAGGGTTGGAATTTAAAGTTCAGAAGACCTTTAAATGATTGGGAGGTGAATAGAATGGTTGAATTACTAAATATCCTGGAACGATACATGGAACGATACAAGGAACTTAGTAACAGTGAAGGCAAACTGTTATGGGCTCCAGATACACAGGGGAGATTCTCAGTTGGAACAGCTTACAGAAACTCACAGAGGACACACACTCAATCAAGCTACTGGCCATGGAAAATGATCTGGAAAGTTAAGGTGCCCTTCAAGGTGGCCTGTTTTACTTGGCTCTTAGCAAAACAGGTTGTTCTCACGCAGGATAACTGTATGAAGAAGGGCCTCGATTTGTGCTCCAGATGTTTTTTTTGTGAATGTGAGACAAGAGACAATAAATCATCTCTTTTTACACTGTAAGGAGACAGTGAAACTTTGGCAAATTTTCATCAATAAAAGGGGCATCAGTTGGTCTATGCCAGGAAACATAAAGGAAGCTTTGGCATGTTGGAATCGGGATGGAAATCAGTCGGGGCACAGGGAGAGATGGAAGATTGTCCCAGCCTGCATTTGGTGGACTATTTGACTGAAAGGAATCAAAGATGTTTTGAGAACAAGAGCTGCTCTATGGAGAAGATGAAGCTGAAATGTTTAGCTCTTTTCTATTTTTGGTGTAAACATGAATATCCTGATGAAGATGAGGATATCCCTAGTATGTTAGAGTCCTTAAGGAGTTCATAGGAAAACAACATCACTTTTGTATTTCTGATAGTAAGTATTACTGGAATACGTCCTGAGTATATAATACAAGTTACCTTTTCAAAAAAAAAATGTACTTGTAAATTACTTCACTTAAAATTCTACTTACCTCATTTATTGGGACTAGCTTCATTGAAAATTTCAGGCACATTTGCAACATTCTTGCTTTCATCCACAGCAGGTAGGTTTTGTCTCTGTTAAAAGATAAACGATTTTAAAGTTAGGACTAAAAGTTCACCCCTTTATCAAAGAAGAGGAACTATTAGTGCTCCATACAAAAGAAATAGGATCATTTGAGCCTAGTCCAAAGATAATAGACTATTTTGAGACTTCCTCCTCAACAAAAGATAACTTTGACTATTATCTCAAAACAAAAGATAACTTTGACTAATTAGTTACTTATTACACAAATAAACAACAGTATGAAGTACTGTGATCATAAGCTTTTCTTCTGTCCTTTATTTTGGATAGCTAATAAGAAAACAATAGTCAGAATGTAGAGAAAGAGCAGGGCTAGGACTCTGACCTAGAGCACAAACAATACTTATTAGGGGTAGTCACCTAAATTATTTTAGATCACTCAAAGATTAGCACAATGGTTCAAGCAGCTAAAATTTCATGTACACTTAGTAGCTACAGAGAGCAAACTTTTCAACAGCAGAACAAAGTAATAGGTATACACAAAACCTAATTACTACTGAGTTTTGACCAATGGCATTTCCTACTGAGTTTTGACCAACATTTAGCATAATTTGCAAATTTGAATTCTGGCCCAAGACATTTGGCATGGTACCCTGCGTCAAATTACTCACAGAAGGAAGTGCAGGAGCCAAGCTAACAGAATTTTGCAGCCCAGTTGATGCCATGTTGTTCTGAAGGTTTTGCTGCAACAGTGGTTGTCGTGTTTGAGTTTGATTGGCCACCGTAGGTACAGGAAGTTGCTGTGCTTGGCTGTTGACTTGGGATTGCATGTTGTGCGATCCTACAGAAATGAATCAAAAAGAAACCAATCAAGATGCTATCAAATAACTAGCAAACATAATTGTGAGAAATATAGGAGAAAAATATTATTGAATTATGTATCTACATTATTACATAGAGACTCTATTTATAGACACTACAATACAATCCTTTACCAAGTAGGATACTATTTACTATTCCTATTTCTATTACTATTCCTATTCTTATTTTAAAGAGGATTGTATAAACCTATTCTTATTCTAACACTCCCCCTCAAGCTATTGCATACAAGTCATGTACCTAGCTAGTTACAAATGTAATCAACACGAGGACCGATGAGGGGTTGGTGAGATATCTGCAAGTTGATCATTCGACTTCACCAATATCAATGTTCTTGTCTTCTCATGAAATACTAGATTTGATGCATAATGTCAATCAATCTCAATGTGCTTGAATTATGTGAGAAATATAGGAGAAGAATATTATTGAATTATGTATCAACATTATTACATCGAAACACTATTTATATACACTACAATACAAGATATATTAACTATTCCTATTTCAATAACTAATTCCTATTCTAGGATTGTATAAACATATTCCTATTCTAACAATAATAACATAAGAAGAAAATACAAAGAAGCAGCAAAAGTAAACACTTATTTTGTAGTTTAAGATACAAGAAACAGAAGTCATTGCATTGTGAAAACTGATTCGAAAATACAAAAGAGAACTTTGACTAAGTTACTTATTAGACAAATAAACAACAGTATGTTGTACGGTAAATCATAAGCTTTTCTTCTGTCCCTTATTTTGGTTTAGCTAATAAGAAAAGAATAGTCAGAATGTAGAGAAAGAGCAGGGCCAGGACTCTGATCTAGAGCACAAACAATACTTACTAGGGGTAGGCACCTAAATTATTTTAGATCACTCAAAGATCAGCACAATGGTTCAAGCATCTAAAATTTCCTGTACACTTGGTAGGTACAGAGAGCAAACTTTTCAACAGCAGAACGAAGTAACTAGGTTTATACAAAACGTCCTGTCAGAAAAGATTTCCCTATTAGAAATACAGCACATGAGATTTCATTGTTCACCTTGACCAAGGGCATTCTGACGACTACTTGAAGGATTTGGCTGAATAAGATTTTGAGATCTTCTTGTCTCCACGATCAACATCTTTGAAGATATCTTTTGAAGATAATCTTGCTGCAATATTATATAAATCCAAGTTAAAATACATACAACATAGTGTTGGCAAACAGTATGCAGGGTATAGTGTACGCAGAATCGCAGACCTTCAGATGAAGTAAAACATCTCAAAACAGCAGTTTAAACAAGAAAATAAATAAATTAAGTTCTTAATACTAAACTTCCTTAGGCATGCAAACAACAACATACTGAATCTGGGGAGGATAGAGTATATCCAGACCTTAAACCTACCTTATGGCGGTTCCTTGGGTGAGCAAAGACATTAAAATTAGATCTAATTATTTTTATGTGGTGGTCAGTTCCAAAAATTAGTGTAAAAAGTAGACTCTGTGAATCTATGTTGGTTACTCAAATATGAAATTATTTAATTTAATTCCATATAACTTAACTTTTTCCATTTTGAGTTGACAAATATATAGTGAGTACTCTTGGGGAATTATAATTAATATGATACTATAATATTAACGTGTGAGAAAAATCTGTCAATATGCAAAATTAACCCTGTTTTTTTGGTCTTATCATCACGTAATAGGTATTTTACATAAATAAATTATCAATTAATAAAATTTACTGATCTCATCCTTAAGATGAACTGATATATAGTATCACACTCTTCCATTTCCATATTATAAGAACATTGATGAAAGCAAATATAAGTGCACCCAAGTTTTTATTTTTTTAATGACAGCAATGTCTTAATAAAAATGCTAAAATAGTGACTAATGTGTTCGTTTAAAAGTGTGAAATTCTACATAAACATAATGATATGGGTGGGGTATTGAAATCTTTGCAGGTTTGGCATACAAGCGCACCGTACTGCTCTGCTTGCCATCCCTAATACAATGCGTCTAGATGACAGGAAAGACGAATGCAAGTTTATACAAGCAGAAATAACATCAATGAAGTGGAGAACAAATTGCATTATTCATGTTGAAGAATCCCACATCGGATAAAAAAGGGATGGGTGGTTTCAAGGAGAACAAAATGCATCAAGAGTCCCACATCAGATGAAAAAGGGAGGGGCGGTTTCCCTATAAGGTCTTGGAAATTACCCCCGCCCTCGTGAGCTAGCTTTACAATTCGAACAAATAGAAACAAGTTTAGACTACATACCTGACTTGTAGCAGTAGAATATATCTTTTCTTCAAACGTCACTGCAATTTCCTTAAGCTCCTGTACTCTTTCTTGCCCTGAGACAGAAACATGCCTCTTTAAGGTCTCCATTCTATACAACCATATCAAAAAAAGGTCACCATAAACTCTTGATAGGAGCACAATCTAGATAAATACTTCTCAAATATAATAAAAATAACTCGACATCACGCCCCTGCTACAAAAGACTAAAACTTGTTGTTTCCTCTAAACAAATATTAGTGTTATAATCCAATTAGCTCCAGCAACAACCTGTCATTTTGACATATCAAGAACAAAGTCTTGATAAGATCACAATCTAAATATATGATTCTCAAATATATTAAAAATAATTCGACATAACAGTTACCCTGCTGCAAAAGACAAACTTATTTCCTCTAAACAACTATCAGTAGTTATAATCCAATTATATCAAACACCAACCTACTATTTCGACATATCTAAAACAAAACATAAAGCACGTAAAACTAGGTTTTCCCACTTAAACTAGTCCCTAGACTGATTACCACCACAGCACCCCCACCCCCAACAACAACAACATACCTAGTATAATCCCACAAGTGTAATCCCACGAGTGGAATCAGAGTGTACGCATACGTTACTCCTTGACTGATTACCAAAATTGGAAATATCTAGGGCATAAACTTACAATTAACTCACTCAGTACCAGTAACAAAAAAATCCCAAAATTCACCCGATAAACTGAGTTCCCATAAAACAGAAAGAAACTGAAAAACCATGTATCAGATTGATTAAACAATACTTCTAACGGAGTGGGATTTCTTCAGAAAACCGAAGAAACACAAAAAAAGAAAAAAAAACCTAAAATTCAAAATTCCAAATCCAAAATCCAAAATCTTTTAACAAATTAAAGAGCAAGTCGCAAAACCAAAAATAAAAAAAACTTACATCATGTTGCCAATCCTTTGACGCAAATCAGGCAAAAGTTGAGTCCGCCAATCACCGGAATCCATAGCTCCGGCAGACGTTTCGCTACCTTCACCGCCTCCCGGAGCCTGAGCCTGAGCCTGAACGGCCCTCCAATTATTTCAATTCATATCAATTCCAGACCAAAAATCCTTAATCCACAATCGAATATCACAATATTTCGATGAAAACTCAACTACAGATAGGATCCGGGTGTATATAAGGAACCAAACTCCCAAAGTCTGAGAGCCATGAATGGTTCTCAACTATTACAGTATTTCGAAAATAGTCCTTAATTATATATTTATCAGATTTAGTATTTTAATTATTTAAAATATTATCAAATTTAGTCTTTAACTATAAACTTTTAGTTCCTTAACTCTACACTTAAAAGTTTTAGTCCTCTAATTATTCATAATATTATATTTTATCTCTGTCTATTTTTTTATATAAATAGCTTGTGTTTATATTTTAACTCATTTTTCTAGCTATTTCTCTCTCCTCACTATTTTTTCTTTAAATTACTCTTATGAAAAGAACCTTAATCTTAACGATTTAAAATAAAATTAATGATAAAAGAAGATCAAGTCCTTATTTTATTTAATGGAGAATAAAATGAAGCATATTATTGTTGCTTATGAGTGGAATATGTTATGTTCCCTTTTTTGCGGTTAACGGTTCATAATTAGTGTGATTTTTTAAAATTTTATTTTTCATACCAAAAAAAATGAGATTTAATCTTATTACTCAAATTTCTCTACGTCAAATATAACGAACAGAATAATAAATTCGATGTAATTCAAAATTTAAAAAATTTAAACAAAAATTGCAAATCTACCATTTTCTAAATTTCAACTTCGAAAAAATTAAACAAATTATCTTCAATAAAGTCATCGGAGTACAAATTTTGAAATCAAAACATCTGAGTAAAGAACTTTTAAATTTTTTCTCATTACAAAAAAAAATTATTTCTATTAAATATAAATAAAATTGCTCCTCACACTTAAGGGGTAATAACTTTTTTTGTTTTATAATAAGTTCTAGCATATTCAAGTCATTAGCAACAATAATATACTTTATTTTACATCAATTGAATAAAATTAAGATTTATATCTTCTTTCCTCATTAAGTTTATTTTGAAATTTTGAGGTTAAGATTCTTTACATAAGAGTAATTTGACAAAAAAAAAAGTAGCAGGGAGAGACAAACAACTGAAAAAATAGGTTAAAATTTTAATTTCATGGAGGTATGAGTTTCATAAATGTAAACCTAAGCTATTTGTATAAAAAAAAAATGACAGAGATCAAACCTGATAAATTTTTAAATATTTAAAGGACTAAAATGACTAAAAATGGTAAGTATATAATTAAAGACCTAACTTGATAATTATATCTGATAATGTATAATTAAAGGACTATTTTGGACTTACTCCAATAGTTTAGGGACTATTATGGCGTTTTCTCCCCAAAGTCTCAATATTATTCATCCATATATAGTAATAATAATATCTGACTAATACCAACATGTCTATCTCTTGTGTTCAGTTGTCGTTAACTCAAAATCTTTGGCCTCACTAGTGAACTCTATTTTAAGAAAATTTATGTTTGATATAATGAATTTGTTCGTGCTTTCCATAATATATTAGAAGTTTTAAAATAAATTTTTAATGATTTGAGTAGAGACGAAAGTGATAAAATTCTCATTGCTTGAGTTGTCATATAATTAAATATATTTCTTTTAGTAAAACATGTGATTTTCTTGGGTAAAGGTTATGTATTGGCACAAAAAGAATGACTAGTATGACTAGTATAGTGGTTAGCAGTAGTAACTGAAATATTAGAGTCGTTAGTTTTATTTGTTATATATAATGATCTTATTGACCCAATAAAAAGAGTTATAGCTGCTTCGATTATTTCTAATGCAAATAAAGGGAAAACTGTGTAGTAAAAAAAATTATAAGATTCGTTGTCAATCCTTATTTGCAGGTCGGCCACTCTGTTTTCTCCATAAAATTATCCTTAGTTTGGGGGTTTCCTCGTCCATAGAGAAACTTTCAGCAATCATGAATTAAATTGTAATAAATTAAGTGATCATTGTATATGTAATTTCTTTCACTAACGAAATTAGTATACATAAGTAATGACCTGGTATTTAAATTTCATACAAATCTTTGGTAATGTAGAATGACAATAAATTTTACATATATAACAGAGTTCGTAGTTATTTTAATAGAGAAACTTGCGATTCAATTTTCATATTACTTGTCTCCAAGAAAAACATTTTTACGGAATTTCTCATTGTAAATTCTTATTAGGAGATCAACTACTCTATTTTTTTCCATAAAATAACGCTTAATTTGAGGGTTCCTCGTTGATAGAGAAACTTCTTGCATTTATAAATTAAATTGTTATAAATTAAGTGATATTCATATATATAATTCGTTGCAATAACGTCAGTATACTAAGCAATGACCTGGTATTTAAATTTGATACAAATCTTCGATAATGTAGAATGAAAATAAACTTTAAGGGTTCATAATTATTTTAACAGAGTAACTTGTTGTTAAATTTTCATAATAATTGTCTCCAAAAAATATTTTGATGAAATTCCTCATTGTCATACCTTATTAGTAGGTCAATACTCTATTTTTCTCCATAAAATTATGCTTAATTTGAGGGATCCTCATTGATAGAGAAACTTCCTGCATTCATAAAGTAAATTGCAATAAATTAAGTGATCGATATGTATGTAATTCGTTGTAATAGCGAAATCAATATACATAAGTAATGCCTTATATTTAAATTTGACGCAAATCTTCAATAATGTAGAATAACTGATTTGAATCCACCCCATGACATGTTTAGATAACAAATCAAGTTAGCTCATCATCTTGACCATGTTCTCATCACGCTCTTGATTCTTTTCCATTTGTTCCTTGCCCATACACAACTGTAGAGAAGACACTTGGTCCTCCCTAGTATGCCATGCTCGGCTTATCTTGGTCATGTCACCAAGCAACATTGTTACCACATCAAATGGATGTCGCATTAACCATCCTTAAATGAATTGATCAACTAACTATTTGTTCAATGTATCAAGGCTACAATAGAAATATTGCAACAACAAGTTGTCCGAAACACCATGTTAGGCATTGCAACAATAACTTTTGAAATCGCAACCAAGTTTCATGGATAGGCTCACCATCCACTCTTTTGAAATTTTGGATGCTATCTCTAAGTTTCACCGTCTTTAAAAGAGGGAAAAATATTTCAAGGAACACCTCTGTTAGTTCCTCCCACGAAGCTATTGAATTTTGTGGTAGTTCAGTCCACCACTTGGTTGCTTATCCCGTTAAGAAAAAGGAAAACAACCTCAAACGAATGGATTCTTGAGAAATATTCTTGAAGGTGAAAGGTCCACAAGCATCCACAAAGTTTCAAAGATGTTCATTGGGGTCTTCATGAGTAAGACCTCCAAATATCCCTCGCATTTTGAGCAATTGCAACATCGTTTGGGTTACATGAAACATAGCTCTTCTAGTAATAGGAGGTAACCGGATTGCTCATGTACTCTCGACGGCATTAACATCCATGTTGTCCATATCTCCAATGTTATTGTTTTGCCTATAATTGCTAGAATCATCACTTCCATTTATACTCATATTTTCACCTGCAAATGGGACACAACAACACCACCAAACAAAAATGTGTACTACTACAAACAAATAAGTTTAAAAATTAACTTCACAAATTGAATTCTTAGCTACCACTCCCTAGCAGCGCCACCATTTTTGATAATACTCAAATTACTCACAAAAAACAATTAAATGAGTAAAAATTGCCAGCAAGATAAATATCCAACAATAGGGTCGGGGTCGAATTCCACGGGAAGGGATCTAAAAGTAAGAATTCAATGAGAAAATTAAAAATGCAAACCAATTAATTGTAACGATTAGGACAAGTGGATGGATGATTCCACCAAATTTAAGAAAAGGATTTTGAAATCAATTATCACAATTAAACTAAAAACAAGATTTAAGCAAGTAAAAGACTATCTAGGGGGTGGAAGTTGGTATCAACGTCAACTAGGGGTATGAATATTTACTCAATAATGCTAGACAAACATGGATAGACCAGTAATTGTCAACGACACAAATCTTCTTTCGATCTCAATGCATAATATTATAGAATCTCCTTTAGGTCTCATCCATGTAAAATACAAACCAACCCAATATCTTACTAAAATTTCTCTTTCGAGCAAATTTGGCAATTAGAATCGAAACTACAACTTCTCTTTCGAGCCAACTACAACAATCAAACCCAATTTGCAAGTATTAAGCTATTTAACCACTTCAATTAATCTCTTTCGAACATCTATCTAAGATCTAAGCTATGATTAAGTTTGCAATATTAACCCATAAATTGACCCCGTGCTAAATAACTCAAATACATGAATAAATAGAAGAAAAACATGGCAAGACACTAGACCTACTAAATTAAATAAACACTCAACTTCATAATCACACCTCTAGAATTGGGTTTTAGCCAAATATCATAAAAGAAAAATAAATTATACCAATTATGTTTTCAAGCATCAAACTGTTGATAATTAGCAATAATCTTCAACATCCACTTTGAATTAAACCTTCAATTGCCAATTATAAGATTATTCAAAACCCCAAAACTCTAGAGAGTAAAGTTTCTAAGCTAATATTCAAAAGTTTTTTCTCTCAATATCAAAAAGCTACATTTTCTCTCTCATTTGGGTCATTTATAATTTTCCCAAATATTAATTCGAAATTTCATACATGACATGACTGGTGACATTAGTCGGGCTCGCTTACTTGATCAACGAATCACTATTCTATGTCTCAGCTCGCTCTTTCTTGGTTTCAGGTGTTTTGACCTCAGTTGGTGAACTCGATTGAGTCAACCTTTCACATCGGTGAATCGCCAATGATCACCTTTTTCACCTATTTTAGCCTTCAATTTTTTCCAGTCTCTTATCACTTTATGCAATGGACATTTACTTTGCCCAACTGTTTCGGTGAATTGTCGTTTGTTCCTTACTTCGCCGACCTGCCTTCAATATTATCATAATTGAACAGTGTCACCTTAGGTGAGGTTCAATCACTTTGGGTGATCCGCCTATTGTATTAGGCGGTCCTCAATTGGGAGTTTTTCACTCTTTTCAATATTTTTGGCCTCTTTATTATATATTCATCCTTCCTAGTCCTTTAACCTTCATAGTTGCAAAACATCAAAATATCATCGGATAAGGACATAAATAGGCATTGAAGGCTCTATTTGTTGATCTAAAAATGCCTCAAATGAGTCAAAATATCAGACTCATCAACATCCTCAACTTAAACTTTTGCTTGTCCTCAAGTAAATTAAGAACACAATCAAGTTCAATAATGATGTCTACAATAGTCTTAGTGTTAGTTAATATGCAAGTGTCATCAAAAGACTACTAACAAGTATATGCAATATCTCAATCATGCTCAAGAAGCTTCAAATAATGAATAGCTGGTATCAATTCAAGCTCAAGCTCACTAATGCTCCCTTATAATGCAAAACCATGCTTCAACAAAAGCATTCAAATACCCTCACAACAAAAACGATTCCATGCTCTCACAAAGCACATAAACAAAGAAGTTAGGAATCACTGCAACTCTCATTCTCTGAAAGAGAAATACATGCAAGCTTCATCCCATAGATTTGCCCATATTTTCCAATCATCACACAACCCAATTTTAGCAAGATTTCAAGGTTCTTTCAGGCTTGTAATAGGGCTAAGGGCAAAGGTATGGTCAATTTGGCTTAGTGACTTTACTTTTTCAAATCATTGTTGTACTCATCTTTACCTCTTCTCAAGTTCTTTTTATATGGAGACTCAATCCTCAATTCTTCATTCAACTCATTCAAAACCCCTTTTATTTTATCAAGATTTTTTTTTTCAATCCATTTTCATGCTTTTGCTAATCAATTTTTTTATAAGGAGAGGTTCTTTTTTTTTCCTACAAACATCAAGGTTGAGTCTCATTTTTCTTTCTTCTTTTTCACTTGGCTTTCTTTCCTCCTTCCTTTTCATACCCCAACTTAGATTTTTGGCCTAAGTTGGCTATTCAAACAAACCAATGCTTGGAAAATGATTTAAGGGTGAGAAGTTAGGGTCATAGTTGGTTCAACAGGCTTCAATAAGGCTGCCAACAAATGGTATAGGCTCAAATGATGTCAAGATGATTCCACACTCTCACAACGTAATCACAAAAGATATTAAGATTTGGCTTTCCTCTCAAAATTTATGCCCAGTCATCTCTTGTATTCACCAAAGATAAATAATTAGACTAACAAGGCAAAATGTACGAATCCACAAGCATATTTTTAAGTAGGATCTCACCACACATGACACTTCAAACATTATCGTTTTACACAACTCTACAAAATTAAGAAGCTTGCGTGCAATGTTCATTGCAAGGATCACATAAATATGTAGCTAGTCAACACAAGATTCTAAAAGATCATTCAAAAGCAAAGAAACGTCGACTTCCTCTTGCAATACCAACACAAAACACATTTTTCATCAAGAGCTTTATCCATGACATCAATATAAGACAAAATCGATCCTTGAATATCAACAATGAATACAGAAGCAACATCAATCAACATCAATCATTTCACTACTCCAAAAATCACAGGGCAACTAATAGAGAGACAAAAATGAAATCAAAACCAACCAAATGTCATAAAACCAAAATTCTAAAGTATCAAAATACAATCAAAAGGGGAATATAGACACAGATGCCTTTACCCCACCAAAAATAAACTAGTAGTGTCCTCAATGCTAAAATAAATGTACTGGAATGAGATGGGTTAAAAGTTCTCATGTCAGGTTATGACTGTGAAGAACTCCGGCCCTGTGGCTCAGTAGGGGCAACATCACCTCGGACATCAGTACTCGACACATCTAAAGGATGATGAAAGAGTGTAGCATCAACCAGGGCATTAGTGTCTAGAACATCAAGAGGAGGAATAGTGAAATCTAAAGTACAGATCCTTCTGGTCAAACTTAGAAGTTGCAGCAGAAAAACACCAGAAAACAGTGAACCACGATAGGGTACACGGACCGTGAAAGGAACCACGGTTCATCGACCTGCCCGTGGTTCACACCCTCCAAGCAGTAGTGGACCACAGAGCCCTTCACGGGACGTGGACTACCTCACGAGCCATGGGAAGGCTCGTGGGAAACATGCAGAACTCACTAGAATCAGGCGTCAAACCACGGAGCCCTTCACGGGTTGTGAACTTGACAATGAGCCGTGGACCTGAGCTAACAGATCCCAACTCAAGTGAAGAACCACGATGACCTTCACAGTTTGTGGTCCTTCACACGGGTCGTGGCAGGGCTCATGGTTGGCCCCCTCCCAGAACTAATAGACACTAGCCAACAGACCACGACCTACTTGACGGGCCATGGTCCCTTTAACGGTCCGTTATAGGGTCTGTAGAAGGCCTCCGTCAGTTTTAAGTAAGGTCATTTTGATTTTTTCTCCTATGCGTTGGACACCTAAACTACGTCGTTTAACCCCTAAACTACGTAGTTTTGGTCAGTTTAAGCCTAGTAACGTAGTCAATACTTACCCTAGTCAGTTCTTTCACAAAAAAATCATCAAACTTAGAGTAAAATAAAGGGAAAAGTTGAGCAGCCCCTCAAGAACACATAGGAAGTTTTCTTTAGTTCCAGCCCCGAAATCGAAAGATTTCTCCATGAATCTCATCACCAGGGATGTGGGATTTCACTAGTGGATTCCTTTCTTCCACTAGGTCCCTAGAATTCAGTCAGATTCTTGATTCTCTATCTGTTGTTTAGACATAGGGTTTCTAGAACTTTAGAAAATTATGGTGATTTAGCTGTTATAATGTTCGTAATCAGATTATCATGTTTTCGTAACTTTGTTGCTTAGTTCCTTGCATTAAACTCAGAACCCTAGTTGTGTAGATTCGTTTAGTTCATGAATTACACTAGCTAGGTCAGATAAACAAATATACATGCCTCAGATTTCGAATGTTTCATTATCAGTACTTAAATGATGCATTCTTAGTTAGCAAGTCAGAATATTAAGCTATTTAGCATATTTCAGTTATGTTGTATTGTACATATTTCCAGTTGGGAGTAGGCTTAACACCGAGTTGGGCTAGGGTTCAGCGTACCCGAATAGTCCCAAAACTACGTGCCCCCGTAGGTTTCTCTGTGGGCATCATATTTAGTGATCACGCTAGTCATGACTTTATACCTCAGGCAATATATATTGGGTCCTCTCGATGGGGAGTATACATCAGACTCTACGTTTAGCTCACTTTGTTTTATGTCGATTAATAATAGCTCCTACAGTCAGACTTTAGTGCATTTGACTAGGATTTCAGTTTATACTTTAGTAGTCAGTCAGCATGTCCAATTCATGATTTAGTACTTGGTCATTCAGTTAGGTTTTCAACATGTTTCAGTAGTTACATTCAATTTAGATTATATCATTGCTAAGTATGCTTTGTTCAGTTTATGTATTTTGTTTAGCTTATGTTTATTCAGCTATATTCTATATCCTGCATGATCAGTACATTCCAAGTACTGACGCATACTCTGCGCTACATGCTTTCATGATGTAGGTTCAGGTACTCAGCATCTGGATCACGCATAGATCGATTCCCGATCCGTATTTCAGCAGCTTTAGTGGTGATTCCTCATACTCCTAGGACAATAGACATGTTTCCTATATTCAGTCTTTCATTTTAGTTTTCAGTTTTGCTAGGGTTAGCTAGGGGCATGTCCCAATAACTCTAGTCAGTTAGTGGTTTTTTCAGACATAGTATTAGGTTCAATTTTAGATTGAGTTTGATCTTTCAGTTGTGATTGAACTCTCAGTATATTTTCATATATTCAGACTAGTTGGGTATTCCCCACCTTTCAGTTAATATTTTTTAAAACTTCTGCATAGTATGTTTTATTTAGTTATCTTTTAGTATGCTAGACACACAGTTAGCTTAGGGTCACTCGTGATACTAGGTACCATGTTACGTCAAGGGGGTAGCTTCGGGGCGTGAAAACTTGGTATCAGATCCTTAGGTTTAAGAGTCCTAGGATGTCTGAAAGCTGCACTAAGTAAAGTCCTTTTCATGGGTGTGAAGTGCACCACATATAATGAGAGGGAGGCTAGGAAGTGTTTTAGGAAAACTTCACTTTCTTGTTATTCTTATCGTGCGTGGGTATGATCTCTTTTCTAATTCGTCGTTATGCATTTCAGATCATGCCTCCTCATAGAGCTTACGCAAGGAATGCTAATGCACACAATGCTAATGTTGTTCCTCCAGTCTAAGACCATGAGGTTTAGAATGCAGAGTTTCAGAATGTTATCCAGCTCTTGGCTCAAAGTGATGCCAATCAGAACAACCAGCCTGCTCCAGTTCCAACAAATGCTAATAATGGGTCAGCTGCAACCAGGGTTCAAGATTTTATTTAGATGAATCCGCCAGAGTTTCACAGGTTTGTGATGACCCACATAATTTCATTGTTGAGGTTAAGAAGATCTTAAGAGTGATGCAAATAACTGGTAATGATAGGGTAGAGTTGGCATCCTACCAACTTCAGGATGTGGCTCACATTTGGTTTACTCGGTGGAAAGAAAACAGGGGTACTGATGTAGCTCATATGACTTAGGAGTGTTTTACTGGAGCTTTTCTAGATAGGTTCTTTCCGAGGGGGTTAAGAGAGGCTAAAACTCATGAATTTATGAATTTGAGGCAAGGTACAATGTCAGTCCAAGAGTACGGGATGAAGTTCACTCAACTCTCCAGGTATGCTCTATAAATGGTTGCTGATTCGAGGGCGCAGATGAATAAGTTTCTGTTTGGGCTATCTGACTTAGTGAAGACAGAGTGCAGAAATGCTATGTTGTTAGAGGATATGAATATCTCTAGGCTCATGATTCATGCTCAGTAGGTTGAGAGAGATAAGCTTAGTGAAATGGTTAAGGACAACAAGAAGGCTAGAACATGCAACTATGATTACTCTTAACAGAAATTGGGTGGTGGAAATCACTCACAGCTTCAGCAGAGGTCTACAGCCCCAGTACCTTCATCATCTAGTGCTCCATCCCCTAGGTTTCGACAGGATCAGAAAGGTAGGGCATCATGCTCTAAGTCTCAAGGGAGTAATTCAGGACTTTCCCAACTTGTCCAAAGTGTGGTAAGAACCATCCGGGTGAGTGTCTTGCATGCAAGAAAGAGTGCTTTAGGTTGAGGGATTTCCCTTCTGCCAGGCAGTGGCAAAAAGGTAACAACAATAGGGCTCAATCTACAACTTCAGCAACACCAATAAGTTGCCCAACTCAGCAAAGTGCTTCATCTGGTACAGGTGACGGTCAGCGCCAAAACAAGTTGTATGCTCTTCAGGCTCGCCAGGATTAAGAAGATTCTCCTGATGTAGTCACTGGTACGTTGTGAGTCTTTCATTTAGATGTTTATGCGTTGCTAGATCTAGGGGTTACTCTTTCTTTTGTAACTCCCCATATAGTAGTAAACTTTGGTGTCAGTCCAGAAACTCTTTCAGAACCCTTCTCAGTCTCTACTCCAATTGGTGACCCAGTTATATCTTGACAGGTATACAACCTTGTCACAATCTCTCAGAAAGTCACCCCAACAGATCTTGTAGAGTTAGAAATGGTAGATTTTGATATCATTCTAGGCATGGATTGGTTACATTCCTGTTATGCCTAAGTCGATTGTAGAACTAGAATCGTTCAGTTTCAGTTTCCAAACTAGCCAATATTAGAATGAAAGGGTAGTAGCTCAGTGCCTATGGGTCGATTCATTTCTTACCTTAAGGCCAGAAAGATAATTTCCAAGGGGTATATCTATCATCTTGTTCGGGTTAAGGATTCAAACTCTGAAACCCAACTCTTGAGTCAGTCCTAGTAGTAAATGAGTTTCCAAAAGTGTTCCTAGAAGATCTTCCTAGAGTTTCTCCCGAAAAGGAAATCGACTTCGGAATAAATCTCCTTCTAGATACCCAACCTATTTAGATTCCCTTTACAGAATGACTTCAGCTGAGCTTAAGGAATTGAAAGAGCAGTTGAAAGACCTTCTAGATAAAGGCTTCATCAGACCTAGTATCTCTTCATGGGGTGCTCAAGTATTGTTCGTGAAAAAATAAGATGGTTCTCTCAGAATGTACATTGACTATCGACAGTTGATCAAAGTCACAATCAAGAATAAGTATCCCATCCCAGGATTGATGACTTGTTCGACCGACTTCAGAGTGCTAGTTGCTTTTCTAAGATAGACCTCAGATCCGACTATCATCAACTCAGAGTAGAGATAGTGACATTCCGAAGACAGCTTTCAAAACATGATATGTTCATTATGAGTTTGTAGTTATGTCTTTTGGACTAACAAATGCTCCTGCAGCTTTCATGGACTTAATGACCAGGGTGTTCAAACAGTATTTGGACTTATTCGTTATTATCTTTATTGATGATATCCTCATTTATTCTCAGAGTGAGGAGGAGCATGCGACTTATCTAAGAGTTGTTCAGCAAACTCTCAAAGATCGCTAGTTATTCGCTAAGTTCAACAAATGTGAATTTTGGTTACAGTCTGTCAGTTTCCTTGGTCATGTGGTATCTAGCGAAGGAATCCGAATGGATTCTCAGAAAATAGAGGCAGTGAAGCAATGGCCCAGTCCACCTCTCCAACAGATATCAGAAGTTTCTTGGGTTTGGCCGGTTATTATAGGAGATTTGTGGAAGGATTTTCATCCATAGCTTCCCTATTGACCAAGTAGACTTAGAAAAAGGTTAAGTTTCAGTGGTTAGATGAGTGTGAAGAAAGTTTCTCGAAACTAAATACTAGGTTGACTACAACTTCGGTCTTGACTCTACCAGATGGTTCAGATAGTTATGTAATCTATTGTGATGCATACAGGGTCGGCCTAGGTTGTGTATTGATACAACAAGGTAAGGTCATAGCTTATGCTTCTAGACAACTTAAGGTTCATAAGAAGAACTACCCGACTCATGACCTCGAGTTTACAACCATAGTATTTGCCTTAAAGATTTGGAGACACTACTTGTATGGTGTTCATGTTGATGTATTCATAGATCATAAGAGCCTTCAATATGTGTTCACCCAGAAAGAGTTGAATCTTCGTCAGAGGAGATAACTTGAATTCCTAGAGGACTATGATATGAATGTGTTTTATCATCTCGGTAAGGCCAATGTAGTAGATGATGCTCTTAGCAGATTATCTATGGGTAGTGTAGCACATGTTGAGGAAGAAAGGAAAGAATTAGCAAAAGATGTTCACTGGCTTGCTCGCTTAGGAGTTGGTCTTACGGACATGTCAAAGGGTGGACTGATAGTTCAAAATAGATCAGAATCTTCATTGGTAGTGGAGGTTAAGGAAAAACAAGATAGTGATCCTATATTGCTTTAGTTAAAAGGTGCAGTTCATCAGCAGAAAATAGAGGTTTTCTCCCAAGGGGGAGATGGTGTGCTTCGTTACTGGGTTGCTTGTGTGTTTCTAATATGAGTGAGTTGAAGCAGCAGATCCTTTCAGAGGCTCAAGGTATTCCATTAATCCAGGTGCCACTAAGATGTACCGTGACCTATGGGAAGCTGTTTGGTGGAATGGCATGAAGAGAGACATAACAGATTTTGGTAGAACATTAGAAACCAGGAGGTATGACTCAGGAGATTAACATTCCTATATGGAAGTGGGAAGTGATAAACATGGACTTCTTCACAGGTTTATCGCATACTCGCAGACACCATGACTCCATTTGGGTGATAGTAGACAGAGTTACTAAGTCCGCTCACTTCTTGGCTATCAAGACTACAAATTCGGTGGAGGACTACGCCAAACTTTACAATAATGAGATAGTCAGGTTGCATGGGGTTCCTTTTCTATCATCTCAGATAGAGGTCCTCAGTTTACCTCTCATTTCTGGAAGTTGTTTCAGAAAGGTCTTGGTACCCTAATAAATCTCAGCATAACATTTCATCCACAGATGGATAGTCAGGGAGAGAGTACCATTTAGACCTTAGAGTACATGTTAAGAGCTTCCGTGATCGACTTCAAGGGAAGTTGGGATGATCACCTTCCTCTTATAGAGTTCGCCTACAACAATAGTTACCATTCTAGCATCCAGATGGCCCCTTATGAGACATTATATGGGCGTAGATGCAGATCTCTAGTTGGTTGGTTTGAAGTAGGTGAAACAACATTGATTAGGCCAGATTCGGTTCATGAAGATATGGAAAAAGTTCAACTCAACAAGGATAGACTTAAGACAACCCAGAGTCGTCAAAAGTCCTATGCGGATGTGAGGAAGAGGGACTTAGAGTTTGAAATTGATGATTGGGTTTTCCTGAAAGTGTCACCTATGAAGGGGGTGATGAGATTTGGCAAGAAAGGGAAGCTTAGTCCAAGATATGTAGGTCCTTACAAGATCCTGAAAAGGGTTGGTAATATGGCATATGCGTTAGAGTTACCATCAAAACTAGCAGCCGTGCATCCAGTCTTTCACATTTCCTTGTTGAAGAAGTATGTGGGTGATCTAGCATCGATAGTACCATTAGAGAGTGGTTGTGAAGGACAGTCTCACTTATGAAAAGGAGCCTGTTGAAATTCTTGATCGTTAGGTTCGTAGGTTGAGAAATAAAGAAGTCACTTCAGTGATTGTTTTGTGGAGGAATCAATTTGTAGAAGGAGCTACTTGGGAAGTAGAAGCAGCCTTGAAGGCTAAGTATCCTCATCTCTTTCCTTCCGAATTCATTTCAACTTGAGGTAATAGTACCTCTCCAGTCTCTTAACTTACTCTTGTGTAAATTCAGTCTTAGGATCATATTCCTTCAGTTGTTTTTGCATTTTCAGCATAATTGCATGTTCTTGGAACCCAGTTCAGTCAGAAAACTTTTTCTTTCACTTCGTGGTAGGGATTGCAACTCCTTCCCTCCATACACAGCTAGTTTAGACTTCATTCGAGGATGAATGTTCCCAAGGGGGAGATATTGTAACACCTCAAAAATTAGACTTAGAAGTTGCAGTAGAAAAACAAGAGAAAATAGTGAACCACAGTTGGGTTAACGAACCGTGAAAGGAACCACGGTCCGTTGACCTGCCCGTGGTTCACACCCTCCCGGTAGTGATGTACCACATAGCCCTTCATGGGTTGTGGACCACCTCACGAGCCGTGGGAAGGCTCGTAGGATCCAGGAAAAACTCACCAAGCTTAGGCATCATACCACGTAGTCCTTCACGGGCCGTGGTGACGGCCGTGGACTTAAGCTAGCAAACCTCAGCCCAAGTGAAGAACCACGGTGACCTTCACGGTCTATGGTCCTTCACACGAGCCGTAGTAGGGATCATGGTTGGCCTCCTCCCAGAACCAATAAACTCTGTCCAACAGAGCATGACCCACTTGACGGGCTGTGGTCCCTTTGACGGTCCACCGTAGGGTCCATAGAAGGCTTTTGTCAGTTTTTAAGTAAGGTCATTTTGGTCTTTTCCCCTAATGCGTTGGACACCTAAACTACATTGCTTAACCCCTAAACTATGTCGTTTAACCCCTAAACTATGTCGTTTTGGTCAGTTTAAGCCTAGTAACTTAGTCAAGACTTACCCTAGCCGATTCTTTCATGAATTCATCAAACTTACTGCAAAATAGAGGGAAAAGTTGAGCAACCTCTCAAGAACACGCAATAAGTTTTCTTCAGTTCCAGCCTCGAAATCGAAAGATTTCTCCGTGAATCTTGTCACCAGGTATATGGGATTTCACTAGTGGATTCCTTTCTTCCACTAGATCCTTAGAATTCATTCAGATTCTTGATTTTCTATCTCTTGTTTAGACCTAGTGTTTCTAGAACTTTCGAAAATTGTGGTGATGTCGTTGTTATAGTGTTCTTAATCAAATTATCATATTTTCGTAACATTGTTGCTTAGTTCCTTGCATTAAACTCGAAACCCTAGTTGTGTATATTTGTTTAGTTCATGAGTTACACTAGGGTCAGATAAACAAATATACATGCCTCAGATTTCGAATGTTTCATTATCAGTACTTAAATGATGCATTCTTAGTTAACATGTCAGAATATTGAGCTATCTAGCATATTTCAGTTATGTTGTATTGTACACATTTTCAGTTGGGAGTAGGCTTAACACCGATTTGGACTAGGGTTCAGCGTACCGTTATAGTCCCAGAACTACGTGTCCCCATAGGTTTGTAAGTTCCCTCTGTGGGTATCATATTTGGTGATCACACAGTCATGCCTTTATACCCCTATCAAGGTATATTGGGTCCTCTCGATGGGGCATATACATCAGACTCCACGTTTTTCTCACGTGGTTTTATGTCGGTTAATAGTAGCTCCCACATTCAGATTTTAGTGCATTTGACTAGGTTTTCAGTTTATACTTCAATAATCAGTCAACGTGTCCTAGTCATGATTTAGGACTTGGTCATTGCATTCAGTTAGGTTTTCAGCATGTTTCAGTATTTACATTCAGTTTAGATTATATCATTGCTCAGTATGCTTTATTCAGTTTATGTATTTTGTTTAGCTTATGTTTATTCAACTATATTCTATATCATGCATGCTCAGTACATTCCAAGTACTGGCGCATACTCTGCGCTACATCTTTTCATGATGTAGGTTCAGGTACTCAGCATCTAGATCACGCATCCCGATTTGTATTTCAGCAGCTTCAGTGGTGAGTCCTCATACTCCGAGGACAATAGACATGTTTCCTATATTCAATCTTTCATTTATGTTTTCAGTTTTGCTAGGGTTAGTTGGGGGCATGTCCCAACAACGCTAGTCAGTTAAAGGTTTTTTCAGACATAGTATTTGGTTAAGCTTTAGATTGGGTTTGATCTTTCAGTTGTGATTGAACTCTCAGTACATTTTCATATATTCAGACTAGTTGGGTATTCCCCATCTTTCAGTTAATACTGTTTAAAGCTTTCGCATAGTATGTTTTATTCAGTTATCTTTTAGTATGCTTATGATATGCCAGACACAGGGTTAGCTTGGGGTCACTCGTGATCCTAGGTCCCATGTTATGTCAAGGGGGTATCTTCGGGGAGTGATAAGATCTCTCCAATGTAGCGTGCACAATCAACTCTCCAATCTATGTAGCTCTGCTAAGTCCTCTAGACTCATCTGATCATCAGCCCTCACAAACTCATTCTCATCAATTTAGTAGCTAAACCATCATCATCCTCATCTCCCATATGCTCAGACTCACCTACTACTGGTAGCTCAGCTGCCCTAGAAGGTCCATCTCCTTTAAAATTAGTTGGAGGTAAAGTTGTGGGCATCTCAGGCAAGAGTACCTCACCCCGCAACATAGAAAAATCGGTGGACCTTAGCTAGTCCACGTATACCCTTCAAAGTAGCTATATCACTCCTCAACTCAGTCAACACAGTAGAACTACCCTCATTCCTCTCACGCTCCTCAACTCTAAAAGTGATTTATCTAACCTCTACATATAGTAAGCTAACCTAGCTTGATGGCTCACAACCTCAGCCTCCATAGGGAATATGACAACCTCAATAGCCGCATTAATCATCTTACGCACCTCCATTTCAAGGCGAGACGCCCTAACATCCATATAATGGGAAAGGTTGCCCATCTGATAGATCAAGTCCTGTGTCAATGGAGGCCGGAATGTAGGGGAGGTGCAACAGATCTAGAAGGCACAAACGAAGTGTGAAGGATACATGAGGGCTCCACAGTAGGAGTGGGATGAGCATCATCTGATACTAAGGTAGTAAGATCCACTACCGGTGAGGTGTCAGTGTGGAAAAAAAAAGTTTCAACAATTATCTCGAACTTTAAAACATTGTAATTTAATTAAAAAATTTGGGTATATTCACTCATCAGTAAAATAAAAAAAGATTTCGTTGAGCGTCCAAATCAATGTAATATGGGCGTTGTTAGTTTCGAAATCTTATTGTGAATATGTACTTGAATAGATTGCATTGATTTGGACGCTCAACGAAAAGGGAAGGCTTAAATCTCGGAGTGATTGTTCGGTTATTTAAGGCAAGTGGTTCGAAACTAACAACGCCCATATTACTATAGGTTTAGTCTAGACCCAAAAGATTACCCAAATCTATAATCAAATTCCTAAGTTTCAAAGCTTAGGGTTAAGTTCCAATTTTTTTCCAATATCATAATTCGAATGATATTTATATGATACGATAGATCTAATATTTAATTTCCTATCTCAATATGCCAAAACTTAACTCATAATGTGATAATAATAAGAAATTAAACCAAATCACCAATCATTCACAGAAAGAACACCACCTCCGAACCCAAGAATACATACGTCCCCACTGTATATCCAGTTCTAATTCCTAATTGCTAACCACACATAGTGTAGCAATCATTACCTATCAAATTTTCATTTAAAGTTACTCACAAAATTTTCCCAGGATCCACGTTGAACAACTATCAATTTCCATTAACCTTATCCTTCCATTTATGACAATTATTTTATATTTTGTCTTTTTCAATGTTCAGCAATACACATCAAATTATCTATAATCAAATCACCCAACTAGTCACAATTATTCACTGATTACCCACTAACAAACTTATTTCAAAATCATCCCAATTTACAACCAATCACGTGATTTGTTAGTTTACTTTTAAGAACCAAATTGGCAATCATTACTTATCATTATACACATATCCAATTACACACTATATAATATTGTTATGTATATACATATGTGTACATCAATTAAGGAAAGCCTAGCAGAGCAATTAATGCAGGCAGAAATTGAAAGCTTTTGTTGAAATTTACCTGAAGCGGTTCCTAAGCCGTGATGCCAGAACCCTTCGCCCTTTTCTTCTCTTTTTTATTTCCCCCCCTAAATTATGACCCAATAATTCTCAACCTTAATAATTATTTTCCTATATGGGTCAAATTGTATTAAACTAATTATAAACTTAACCCATTAAGCATTAACTAAAATTAGTTATTTAATAATTAACCATCAATTAGTTCACTCTAGTTAAATGGATATTCAAAATTTCCAAAAATAACCTTCCGGGTCATTACAGCGACCTTTGGTCAATGATGTGGTATCACCAAGAACGTCTCTGAGTAGACATGTGTTATAGAGAAGTTTCATGCTTATCTTCAGGCTTATATTGGACAAGAATTAGTGCAATTGAGGCACATTCTATAGTAAATAAGAAGTTTACTAATTCTAATACTTTCTTAATTTGGCATGATTGTCTGGGACATCATTAGTCTATAATGTTGAGACGAATTATGGAAAATTAAAATGGACATCCATTGAAGAACCTAAAAATTCTTTTTAATGGTGAATTTTCTTGTACTGCTTGTTAGCAAGGCAAGTTAATTGTGAGACCATCGTAAACGAAAGTTGAGATTGAGTCCCCTGCATTCTAGGAACGTATACATGAGGATATTTGTGGACCTATTCATCCACCTGGTGGATTGTTTAGATACTTAATGGTCCTAATAGATGTTTCTTCTAGATGGTCTCATGTGTGCCCATTATTATCTCGCAACTTGATGTTTGCAAAAATGTCGGCACAAATAATATAATTACGTGCACAGTTTTCTGATAATCAGATTAGTCCGTTCAATGATGGGATCACGACTCAACTCTATAAAGGTTAGAATAATTGAGAAGAAATAAATTTGAAAATTACACTCGGAGTAATAAAATTGAAATTTACTAAAGCAAAAGGCACATGTCATAGTAAACTTGGGAGTTTACAAGTAGTTGGCATGAATAATTTGGTCATCCCAAAGATGTGCATACACAGTAATAGATATACATTGAAGAACTGGAAGATTCTTCAAGAATTCTTTATGTTGCTTGTTCTCGTGATAAGTTGATTGGATCAACTAATGTTGGGACTAAATTCCTAAATTCTAAAAAGTATAAAAGTGAATATGGGCCCGTTCACCTAGCATGTGATATGATAAAGAGATGCATCTATAAAACAATCACATGTGCATTTGTAGTCAACCTGTAGTTTGACATTCGCAAAATTGTTTATGCAAGATAATTGAGTTAAGAGCACAACTTTTAGAATATGAAATCAAGATAATTCATCTTGATAATATTGATAAATATTCAAGATGATGTGACATTAAATGTCTCAGATAATGAAATCATTGCTTATGAAAATAAACCTTCACGTGTTGATCTGAAATACGATATTGCATACAAAACTAATTGTATGCATCAGACCAATAAATTATGATCAACTTTTCTCTTAATTGGCTTATGGTCAGGGACCAAATATTTTTCATCTGATAATTTTTTATGTGTAGTATATGATTAATTGAATATACTATGATACACAAAGATTAATTCTCCAAAATAGATTGGTATATATGTTAGTTTGTCTAACATTAGGGGGAGATAAGAAGCAACACAAGAGTTGTAAATGCTCCTATTGAATGTTTCTAGAGGATAGAGTCTACGACATGCATGAAGCATGATAGACTAATTGATTCTAAATAAAATAATCCTTGAAAAAATGGAGAGGATCGAAGAATCAAAATGATCATAATAAGGAGGCAATGTGCTCTTGAAGAGCTTACGACATAACACTTCTTCATGAAACCTCATGAGAGGGGTACGTACCTAAAAATAATGAAGTGATGAGATCTCAATAAGTTATGTTGTATTGTGAATCGATACAAAATGATATATCGTTGACGATATCTTTGATACAATAGCGCGCAATATTGTAAAAGATTATGATGATATAAATTCTACGACTATTAAAGCATGTTGGTGTAGAAATAATTATCAAATGAAAAGTGGAATGATGCATCTTGGTAAGCGTAAAGCTTATTTGACTTGCAATCTAGGCACTAGAAGATGTCATACATTTAATATTGGATGTTGTCACTTGACAAAAATTGATATGAAATATCCAATGGGTTCAAAATCTAAAGCATATACAAGTTTTTGGAAAACTTGTTTATAATCCTCATAAGG
The DNA here is from genome assembly GCA_036553675.1 of Solanum okadae. NCBI lineage: Eukaryota > Viridiplantae > Streptophyta > Magnoliopsida > Solanales > Solanaceae > Solanum > Solanum okadae. The sequence continues at coordinate 14,063,028 of CM071681.1, read as the reverse complement.
ATTAAATAGATTCAAAATGCATAAAGCATATACAAGTATTGTTATGCAAGTTGATGACTAGAATTGAAACTCTCGAAGAGTTTTCAAAAGGCAATAGATTATTTGCTTAAAGAAGTTGAATTAAGGAACTTGCAGAAATCTTTGATCCTGACGGGAAGATTCATAAAAGGAGATAGAGGGAAGCATATTTCGTCAAAGTTTTTCTACACTCACGAGCTCCGAAGAATGGTGATATCAACATGCAACAGGTTTGTTCAAGTAATACTATAGTTGATTTATTCACCAAGTCTCTACCAACTACAACTTTCAAGAAGATGGTGCACAAACTTGGAAAACGAAGATTCAAGTCTCTGGATTGATATTCTCATTAGGGGGAGTTAATACGTGATGTACTCTTTTTTCCTCACAAAGTTTTGTCCCATTGAGTTTTCTTTGTAAGGTTTTTAATGAGGCATACATAATGCGTATTATTAGAAATGTGTACTCTTTTTCCTTCACTGGACTTTTTTCCCACTGGGTTTTATCTAGTAAGGTTTTAACGAGGCACATAATCTATCAACATTCAAGGGGGAGTGTTATAAGCATATTTGTATTATAGTGAATGTCTATTATGTGAAGTCCTTTTAGGGAGTAGTTAGGAATCCTATTTGGGGACCATGTTAGGCTTCCCCTATAAATAAAGGGATTTTCCTTCATTGTATATTAGATATGTGGATCCCTAAATATAATCCAAGAAGAATAAGAAGTCTTCTCTCTTCTCCCTACTTTCTTTCTCATTGTTTTATATTATTTGATAACAAGGAAAGTTTTATTTTTAAACTACTGTAAGATGAAAGTTTTATTTTTAGCGCACAACACAATCATGAGAATGCACACATAAAAGTATTTGACGTAAATAAGATGGAAGTTTTATTTTTAAGAATGAATAACTAAAGCTTGCAAAGAAACTATAAAAAGTTAAATAAGGTGAAAGGTATTTTTTTTAAAATAAACAACTTATTATTATAAATTAGGCAATGGATATATTTTGAATACAATAATTTAAATAATTAATAAGAAATAATCCAGCATAACTTATTATTTATTATTTAAAAATATATACGTCAAGTTAAAATATTGTGAATTTAATTTTTAAAGTAAAGTTGGAGTGGGAAAAGGATTGTCAAAAACTTTATAATAAATAGGGTAATTACGTAAAAGAAACCAAAAGCTCAGTTTTTGGGGCTAAAGTTACCCTTACCTCGCTCCCAACCAACCAACTAGGTTTTGTCAATTCGTGGTCATGTCTCCACCGCCACCTCCTCCACCACCTCCACCGCTGCTGCTGCCACCACCACAACCGTTGGTAACATCAGAAGATGAGAGCAGTAACGAATCGGATTTGGAAAATGTAGAAGAATCGGAAGAAGAATCGGATGAAGATGTAGAAGAATTGGAAGAAGAATGGGTGGATGAGGAAGATAGTGACTCTGTATGTTCTGAGCCACTATCTCCTCGGTCGGATGACAGCTATGACAACCCCAGTATAGAAGAATTAATTGAAGAATTGTATACCCCTATCCTTCCTGGTGAGGAAAAAAAGGATAGAGAGTTTTGGAAGAGGTACTTCCAACAGGTCCGTGAGAGTGAGGTATCATCCTTTCTATCCATCGCTAGCTTCTGTTTGTTGCTATTCCCTGTTTTTCCCTCCTTCCTTCTGTTTGTTGCTATGCTCTGTTTTTCACTCCACTAGTTGCTATTGCCTGTTATTCACTCCTGTTGTTGTTGGCTTCTGTTCTGTTTTTCACTGATTGTTCACTTTCCTCCTTATCTTCAACCCTCCATTACACTAGATTCTCAATTCACAGTTATGTACAAAAATAATATATGCAAATATTGGACTATTACATTCATCACAAGTTAAGTTCAAGCGGTATATTCTTTGTGGGTCTGGTCTTTCTCCAAATTACCTCCTGCACATGACATTTCATGTTTCAATATCCGGTCTCACCTCTCCATTAGGTAAAATAGTATCTTATTCGACTGGCTAACTCTATAATTTGTTATGTCTTAGCTGAATTTTCAATGAAACTTGGCTGCTGGCAAGAACTCAAAAGGGTTTAGGAAAGATAGTGAGGGAAGACATTGATGGATATATAGTACCACTTCTCAAAAAACTTTAATTGATACCCTAACTTAATAGAAAGGAAGAAATTAAAGGACTTCAAGAAAAGAGTTTATAATATGCTTGCTCATGTTTTCTAGCACAACTATGGATGCCAAGCGTGAGGTTTAAATGCTCAATTTTTCTGCTTCAATTGTTTTCGGCTTTCAACTCTTACAATCTTTAGGCCCTAATAGAAGAAAAAGGGGAGTTGGCCAAAAGTTTGAGAAAAAATTGGAGCATTCCACACATCTGATTGTTTTTCCAGCTTTAAATACATGTGGCTTTCTTTTCTCTTTTAATTGTATAATTTTGGTCTAATATATATATATATATATATATATATATATATAACTTGTGCAGTTTTTAAGCTTACTTCTTACAAGAACATATTGGTTGCAATAGGTGATGCTTGTCTCTAATTGGTTGACTTGTACTTTGATAGGGATTTGACATTAGAGATTATCCTGGTTTTTGTCGATTGGCTACCGTACACCCCAACATTTTAACAGGTCCTGCTAATTTTGAAATGTTGAAGGGTTATGCTAGAGAGGCACTTGGGCAGTACAATGAGAAAAATGTATGTTCTAGTCACACTTCCCATTGTCTTTCTAGTTGTTCTTTTTCCTTGTTTTCTCTTGAAAGCTGAGAAAGTTTCTGTGGATTCATTTTAGGACACTAAATATGAGGTCAAGGATATCCTCAAGGTTAATGGATCTGGCTGTAAAGACATCAATTTCTTTATTACCTTTACGGTTACGAATGGCGAGAAGGAATATTTTCAAGCTAAGGTGGTGCGGCATCTAGATCAATCTTTGGATTTCCCGATCGTTAGGCCAAGGGTAATGAGCATTCTTTTTTACTTTTTCTTCAAGTTTCATAACTTTAAAGAATTAATGACCAAATTTCAGCATCTGCAAGTTATTAACTCTCTTGTGCTTTTATGTAGGTGAAGGAAGGTCGAGACATAGAGTAATATGTGAGGTGTGTGCATCATTTTGGCTGGGGTCAAGCTTTAGCTTTGCTGTTGTCAATGTTGTTAGTAATTGAAAGTGGATTATCTTTAGTCTGTAGTGTAAATGTAAAAGGGAGGAAAAACAACTGTTAGAATTTATGGAAGATTGTTGGTTTAAGCTTAAGACAATATAATTGTGATGTTTTATTATTCTATATCCTATTGTTTTGGTTGAAGCTCAAGGAAATAGTATTTGTATTCCTTGTATTGGTCGTCTCTTTTTTATATTATTACAGAGTAGAGATATGTTGTCTGGACTTGCCACTAAAGTTGGATCCTCCAGAATTTGTTTTTTTCTTGAGATCCTACACAGATGCTTTGCGGAGTCTGAACAACATAGAAGTAGAGTAGCATGAATAAGTTCTTTGATGGTTGTATTTGTTATCTAGTCTGAAATATAGACTTCATCTATTCCTTGAAATATATGGTCTTTGTGGAAGAATGAATTTAACCAAGTTAGACTGGTGGCAAATTCTTTCACTCACTACTTGGTAAGGATTATAGAAGGTGAGCTTTACATTCCCACTACTTAGGGGTTGTTTGGTCGGGTGTAGAAGAATAGTTGTATTCTCCAATTCACAGGAAGAGGCTACATGGTGTAATTAGCCTTAGACTGTTGTGCATTCATATTCAGCCTTAGAGTTTTTGCATGCTCGGTGTATCTGTAACAACATAAACAACAAACAGAAGTAAAACTAGGAAATATGACTAAAGAGTCAAGTAAACACACCAGAGTTGATAAACAACTGTATTTCTCGTCAATGACGTCAAAATTTGATAAACCTCACTAGCCGTTGTCAAATATAGAACCCAACAAAGTTGAGAATGTTCAATCTTTGTTTAGTCTCCGACTAACAAATGGTTCAATCTTTGTTTAGTCTTTCTTCGACTAATTTAAGTAACAAATGGTGAATTTAAACGAGTAAAAATCAAAAAGTGAGATGAACTAGGAAAGTGTTCATCATAGCTTTGTAACAACTTCGGTTCTATGTTCATACAAATTCATTTGATACACATAATACCAAGTAAATAAATTCAATACTAGGTCTAATGGTTTCTCAACCAAATAGATGCTTTTATATTTTCAATTACTTCGAACTTGAAAAGATGAAAATGCAAAAATCAATTAATTCTTCAAGTAGATTAGCCTTGCTAAAGCGATATTGTTAGAAGCTCTGAATCCTTGTTATTAATCCTTTTTAAGCAGTTTTAACTTCTCGATTAGAGCAAATCAAAACTAGGCTTGTTTTAAACCACTAAAAAACAACTAGTATTAACAACGCATAATGCATACAATACGAACAACCTAGATTGTTACTTTGGCATGGATCCCACAATCCTCGAAGGAAATAGTATTCATTCATAATATAAAGAAAAGGTTGTTACATTACAATATATGAACACACACTTCAATTCTTGAGTTTTGCTGCGTTCAAAATCCAATTAGCCTAACACTAGGTATTTATAGTAGCCCAGGAAAATAAATTCCAAAAATAGAACTCGGAACTAACGGCTGTGACGTGTTCAGTAGTCTCCACCTTCTCTGTTTTAGTCTGGTGGTTCATCAAGACTCTGGTGACTCGTCAGGTGAGGATGTGTAGGTGTATACATGGTTATGTGTATAGGAGAGTGTTTCCAGTTTCAGTTAATAATGCGTTGATTGATACGTACGCGAAATGTAGTTATGCTAATGTTCCTCGTCGAGTTTTTTCTGAGTTAAGGTGGAAAGATGATGTTTCTTGGGGTACACTGATGGCTGGTTATGCATATAAATGGGAAGTTTTATGAGGTTTTGGAATTGTTTGATTGGATGGGCTTGAAGATGAGCAATGTATCAGCAGTAAGTGCATTGCTTGGTGCTGGTGAAACGGGTGATTTAGGGAGAGGGATTGAGATTCATGAATGTGCAATTCAAGAAATGATTGATTCTGACGTTATGATTGCTACTTCTTTGATGACAATGTATGCAAAATGGAGTGTTAGACAAGGCTAGAGATCTGCTTTGGGGAATTAGGGGAAGATTTTTGGTTGCTTGGTCTGCTGCAATAGCTGCTTTCTCACAATCAGGACATCCTCAGGAGGCGCTCTCTCTGTTTCGAGATATGCAGAATGAGTGTTCACAGCCAAATAATGTTACTCTGGTGAGCGTAATCCCAGCTTGTGCAGAGCTAAGGGCAGTGATATTAGGAAAGAATGTCCACTGTCATGTTATAATGCATTGAAAATGTTAAGATAGGTGACTGTTATAATGCATTGGAAATGTTTTGCCAATTAACATTAGCTGGATTTTACCCAGATCCAGGGACAATGGTTTGTGTGCTTCCAGCTTGTGCCTTCCTGGGTGATGTACGGTTGGGAACGTGCCTTCATTGTCAAATTATCAGATACGGGTTTGAGTCAGACTGTCATGTGAAGAATGCTCTAATTGACATGTATGCCTAATGTGGAAGTTTATCTTCGGCTGAGTTCATGCTCAATAAAACTGAGTTCTATAAGGATGAGGTGTCCTGGAACACAGTGATTGCAGGATACATGCATAATGGACTTTCCAAGTAAGCCCTTTCTGCATTTCATTCCATGAAATTCGAATCATTTCAGCCCAATGTGGTGACAATTGTGAGCATCCTGCCTGCGGTGTCACATTTGACATACTTGAGAGAGGGTATGACTATGCATGCCTACATAATCAAAAGTGGCTTTCAGTCCCATAAGCTTGTAGGGAACAATCTTATCGATATGTATGCCAAATGTGGTCAACTTGACCTTTCAGAGCGTGTATTTTTGGAGATGACAGTGTTTCTTGGAATGCTTTACTTACAGCATATTCTATGCATGAGGAAGGTGATTGTGCTCTTTCTGTTTTCTCTCTAATGGAAAAGACAGACATCGAAGTTGATTCAAAATCCTTCATTCTTATCTTGTCTGCCTGCAGACATGCAGGTTTGGTTGAAGAAGGAAGGAAAATATTCCATTGCATGCATGACAAATATCATATAGAACCAGATGTGAAACACTATGCCTGTCTGGTAGAGTTGTTAGGATGTGCTGACTTGTTTAATGAAATTAGGGATCTACTTAAGACAATGGCTATGGAACCAGATGGTGGAGTTTGGGGGAACCTTGTTGGATGCATCTAGAATGCATTCAAATATCGAGATAGCAGAGGTTGCTTTGAAGCATCTTGTCAAAAAAATTGAGCAAGGAAATCCTGCTCATTATGTGGTATTATCAAGTTTATATTCTCAATCTGGTAGGTGGAATGATGCCGTTCATACTAGAGAAAGACTCCAGGCTATAGTTGGGTTGAGGTGAAGTAGGAGGCATGGATTTTGTGTAAGTGCAATAGATATTACTCTTTGTTGACTGGTCTGTGGGTGGAAATCCAACTAGTAAAGAATCTCCATGATTTTGCAGGGTACTTAAATCTTCAAGGTTGATATCCAATACCTGCAAAATATGGCCAGTTTCAGGCTCCACCTATAAATTCTAGTATCTACAATTGATCATATGGCCCCTGCAGTGCTTACTTCAGATGAATTGGGACTGATGCTCTTAGATGAAAACGTGAAAAAGGTCTAGCATTTCTTCCTGGAGGAGGAGCTAGAGCTACTACTGATATTTACTTGTGTGGGACCTTAATGTTTTCAACATCGAGAAGGATCAACACGTTGTCTACTTGCTGAATCATGACCAGAAGCAAGATGAAATCTGCAAATGATAGGATATACATCTCAATTTTGTGATGTTTTTAGGTTCTGCAACTTCATGTACAGTCAGGCTTTCTATCTCTCTTTCTCCTTTTGCTTTGTATCTGTCGTGTTTAGATGAGTTGATATTAGTCTATTTGAAGTAAATTTCTTGTGTTTTTACATAGGGGCTACATGTAATTAGCAAGTCTTCTATTTTGTTGAAGGTCTCCAAGGGAGTGGGTTGTTTCTCTCAAACGCATAGTTAAACATGATGGGCACTTATTCACAGAAGAGCTTCTTTGATTTTGCTTTGAGATACCCTTTATGATTCGAAACTCTCTTTTCACATTTTTTACTGGCTTTATTTCTAGTCCCTGAGATTTTTTTTTTTAATTTCCACAGATTTTGTTCGTAGCTGATGTTTAATTGTCTGTTGAATAATGTATCCTACCTATGCTTCTATTTGTTCTTGCGATCTTCTCATTGATTTTTTGTTCTTTTGGTTTTGTAAAACTTCAAAAATAGATGCTTGCTGTCTCCGGTTTTAGGTGGTTGCTTCAACTGATACTAAGATGCTGTTTCCCGTTGCAGGTTCTTCAAATCTCCCAACCTTCGATTAAGATACAATTATATCTTGCATTTTATAGACCTATATGTGATTTCTGGTTGGAAGTTTGATCTTTTAAAAAACCCCATTTTGAGCTTCCCTGATTGTGGTGGTGTTGAGGGCTTATGTGAAGCTCCATCCTTATAGGCAGCACTCCTTGCGTTTTTCAGCAACACCATAAGTTGGAAAGGAAATACTTTGGGCCATTCAAGTTCTGAAGTGAATTTGTTCCATTGCCTACAAGTTGGAGCTGCCTGATGCAGCTCAAATATACCCTGTTCTCCTTTCTTTGCTCAACAAGTGCATAGGAACGCCGGGCTAACAAGTCACCCTGTAGTAGTACACGATGATGGTCTGCAGGAAAAATCTATGAACCTCGCGGAAAAGGTTCTTATTGGGTAAGGCTAAGGCTGGGCACCGGAACGGGTTGTACCGGTACCATTCCGGTCTGTTCCGGTCCGATAGTATTCGGGACGGGATGGGATACATTGAACCGGTACATGGAACGGAACGGTACCATGATTTGGTACCGGTATACCAGTACCGGTTCATCCCGGTTCCGTTCCGGTCCGGTCCCGGTAAATCATTTTTAATTAAAATAAAAAATAATATTTTTGTCATTATTTACTTTTATTAGCATTTCTTTTTTGTTTATTTAATTTTTTTAAAATTACAAACTTAAGTTATTTAACTTACAAGTTATAAGTATAACTTAATTACTTATAAACTTCAAAAGATTCAAATCTTTAAAACTTATAACATAACTACATAAGCTCAAAAACTAAAAAAAAAAACTTTATTAAACCTAACTTACAAACTTATATACGTAAAAATTAAAAAAAATATCTTTAAAATAAACTTAAGTAAAATTATTATAAATTTTAAAACTTAAATACTATAAACTAATATAACTTAGAAAAATAAAAAAAACATTCGTATTTTCGTAATTCAAAATAACTCAAAAAAAATAATTATTTTTTGAAATAGCTATATGTGCCGTCCCGTTTATCCCATCCCGTTCCGTTCCGGTCCATTCCGGTCCGTCCCGGTTCTATCCCGGTATATAGTGGGACGGGACGGAACTGAGCCTCCATCCCGGTAGTTCCGGTCCGGTTCATCCCGGTACCGGTCAACAACCCGGTCAAACCGTCCCGTTCCGGTCCGGTACCGGTTCGTTCCGGTCCGGTGGTCCCATTCCGGTCCGGTGCCCAGCCGTAAGGCCATAAAGAGGTAATGTTATGAGCATGCCCAGCTGAGGTGTCCTAGTCAACTAATGCAGTCCGCAGCCATGTCATTATATTATTCCTTCAGAAGCTGAAAATGTGAGGCACAACATGTAAATTAGGAGCAAGGGGATGGAGACCAGCAATTTTTTGGCTGTCAAAGTGTTCCCTAACAAAGAAACTCCATATCCGAACTTGAACTTGAGACCTCTGATTTAAGAATGAAGAAATAGTTTTCATTCCACCACGATTCTTGTTAGTCAGCATTAGCTATATATACAATTTGTGCAGCTTTGGCCTTGTGAGTCGTGTATAATTTCTGAATTCTTCTTCCCTAATTCTTCTCTGGTTCTCTTTTCCTCTCTAACAGTGAGTGTGTCTGTGTGTGTATATACTAGATGGCACGGACCCAACATATCAAGGGAAAGAAACTCTTGACATATCAACTAATAATGAGTACATGGGATCAACTTCCTAAAGCAATATATAATACAATAACTGAGACCAGATACTACTTAGTTGCAGGCATATCCTCCATTCATTTAATATTATCTCCAACCTGTACACAGAAAAGAATGTCAAAACATTTTGAACTGAAAAGATGCAACATCAGTCCAAAGTAGGATTGAGAGGAGCAATAAGGGCATAATTGAATATTAATAGCCATTGGAAGAAGTAAAATCTAGAAAGTTAAGTTGTAGAAAAGTGTGTCGCATAAATTCCAAAAGATTAAAGCATGAGACATCCCTATATGAATATGTGGAAGAAAGTACATTCGAGTGCTAGCGATGTAAATTGTGACATCGAAATATTGTAGTGCTATTGTGGATCAGTCGAAATAAAATATACTATCTCTATTAGCAAGCAACATTAATTTCTATAAAGTATTTTATATTTTAATTCAAACACCTACAATTCTTAATATCAATTTAGTCTACCATATATATATGCTCAATGATAATGATCTAACTTCTAAATACCTAAGAAGCTATGAATAAGTACACTCATAGCTAGTTGATACTTTAGCAAAGTCAAGAGGACGGATATTTTTAACAACAATGTATAATGGGTACTAAAGACAGGCATATAAAAAAATGAAATTGTTGATAACCACAAATATTCTTCATGCCATTGTTTATCCAATTTTGGTCCACTGATTAAAACATGTTGCCTTTGGGTATGAGCTTTTAATGTCTTTCCTCATCTTATCTCTGAGTTGATGTGAGCTTATATCCATTTAAGTTTGCTGCAGATATATGTTTTAAAAGTAAATTTATTTCCCTATTCGAATTCAATTTCATGCTCCAACAAAACTTGTCAAAATGGACATTGCATCATCCCAATATAATCATGGTGGTGCAATTTCAGGATATGCTCCACAGACAACTTTTGGCGCGCGCAGTGCCACTATTGTATGTTTCACATAGAAATGTTTTGGTTGAATACATTATTAGGATATACATTCATTTAATTTCCCTATGGTGCATATTGTATGAGTTTCCATTAACCCACTATCTTGGTGGTGCAATTCCAATATTTGCATTAATTGTCACAATAAAGTTGAGAATAAAAGAAAAGAAGTTTTTTAAAAGTAAATTACCTCAACTATAGAGCTTAGATATCGGTACTTTAATCGTAGATGATCAGCCAATTTATTGTTCTTTCTATTATTTTCTACACGTTACTTGTCATCTACTTAATCCCCTTAATATTTCATAGTGTTGTAATTTGACAACAAATATAACAAGTTTTTAATCTTTATATTCAACTATCTAAAAATTGAGAACTCAAATATTATGACCACCAAAACAACAATCTCAAAGATTAAAGAAACCAAGTGAAGCAATCTAAATATTTAAGAGTGGCAGCCCAGGGACAAATGCCTAACATGGGTCGATCCCAATTGGTATAAACGAGTGTCATCTCAGGGGCAAAAGCCTAGCATGGACCGATCCCAATTTGTGTAATTATGAGGACAACATCTCAGGGGTTAAAATTCCTAGCAGGGGTCATCCTCTTCTACCCCTGTTCAGCTGGTCATTTGTATCACATATCTTACAAAGATTATAACGCACAGAAAAGTAAAGAAAAGAACATAACATACATGATCCCACAAGAGTAAACAAAGGTGGTCTTCTATTCTGATCTATGCACTTATATATTGGTGTTTGATTTCATTTGAGCCCTTGTTTTACATATGCTATTGCCTTACATATTCAGTACATTTATTGTACTGACGTCCCTTACGGGGATGTTGCATTTCATGTTGCAGACGCAGGTACTCTAGCTAGTAGACCTCTTTAGTAGGAGCACAGGTACTCTGTTGCTATTGGTGAAGCTCTAGGTTGATTCAGGGCTTACCAAGTCTTTGACACCTATTTTGTTACTGTATCATAGTTAAGGGTGAGGCGCGGCCTTGTCCAGTCCTAAGTTAAGGTTTTCTATCTTTTAGAGGTTTTGCAGACTAATTATATAGTTCATTTGTGTCTTGTCGCTTTATAGTGGTGGCCTCAACGGCCAAGCCTTGTATATAAGTTTTGGGTTTACCTATGTTGATTCTTATCACTGCATCCTATATGAACTTGTCACAACTCTAAATTGTCATAGTTATATATGCATAGTAAGAACAAGTTATATGTGTGTTCTCTCGGACGTTTAGGGCATCGGGTGCCTATCTCCCAAGGAGTTTGCAATGTATTCTACAACTCTCAAGTTCATTTGTCACCTGTAGTTTGAAGTCAGGATGACAAATCAAGATTCAATAAGTAAATCATGGAAAATTGACGTGTGCACATGCAGATGTGCAACATATTTTGCTAAGTTCATCACCCCAATGGATGTCTTTGATTTCCTTAATTTAGCTATGTGAGGAAGCTCTATGGTACCCAGACCTAACAAACAATTCTCTTAATCTGTTTAAAAAGGAAAGATTAAAAGTGAACAAGCCTTAAATAAACTAGGGGTCTCGGAAATACAATTTCCACAATATCATGTTCCCTCAAAGAGAATAGTATGCAAGTACTGAGTCCTTGAAGAGATCCTCCATATAAGAAAGAGCCACTGCATTTGCTGTGATACATTGGCAATTTCAGCACTATAAGATTTTGCTTTTTCATTGATTGTTTCGACTGTAGCTTTCTCCCTTGCAAACCATATGGCCTTTTCCTCCATTTCCAAAAGGGCATCAGTGAGGTGCTGCAAAGAAAAGAAGGCGATGACGTTATGGAAACAGTTGAATGGAGCCTCAGAATACATGTTCCGAAAGCAACTTCAGTTATTTTACCATAGATAAATCTTCATTTTCTTCTACCAAAAAGTTGACAGAAGTTTCCAATCTCGCTCTAACACCATGAATCAGATTTTTCCAAACATAAACTCTGCAATGCCATAGAAACAAATAATGGTCAGAAAATAGAAATAAGTTGACGTTTTATTTTTCAGAAGAAACAATAGTAGAAAACGTTAACTTATGATAGTCAAAAGACCACACTCAACAAACGAATATGATAGTCAAAAGATATGAAAAAGAGGGAAATTTAGAGGAACAATTAACAAACCATAAACTTACAAGGCATGACACCTCTTCCTTCAGCGTACTTAGTTCTGTATTTGACATATTCAACTCATCAGATAAAGCTTGCAATTCGCATGCCAAATTTTCTGCATCTAGAATTGGCTTCTTCGTTTTCTGCATGAGAAACTGTTTAATTCCTCTTCCAAAGAAGGAATAGTTGTCTCCATCTCAAATGTCAGCACTTACAACTTCTTGTACTCCTCCTTCACACCAGAAAGGAAAAAGTAGCTTAAGACAATGCAATAAAGATAACCAACTTCCCCTAATTACTTATTTACTTTTTATATCATAAGGATATGAGATAGTATTTATAAGATTGATGGAGAAAGTACATATAATGACAAAATGTCATATGAGCATTAAATGCCCAACATGCTGTTTAAAATAGTGCTAACAAATAAATGTTATCGTGATTCCTAGACCTAACTTGGCTGAGCAATATCTTAAGAATGAAATGAACATTCTATGGGAGTTTTCTAAATCAGTGTATTCTAAGACTAGACTTCATGATGCATGCCAATAAGGTTTTTCTTTTCTTTAAGGGTGCCATAAATATACCCTGTTTATACAAAGTTTAGTGATGCTTAATTTGGTAATAAAATTTTAACACTTAAAAATGCTTGATAGTATCCTGGGATTGTCATATTACGATGATTGGGAGAAGAACATGGTAAAGTACTTTTACCATATGATGATATGCTCCTTTTATTTGAAATTGCCATTACATCGCATGCAAGTTAAAAAACAATGCTTTTGGGACAATAAGAGGATTTAGATAGAGATTAACAGAACACAAAAGCCTAAACATGAAAATGAAGTGAAAGCACAAATTTCACACTCCAAGCCCGGACTTGGACAGCCTTTTTTTAATTTTTGGGCTTGTCCTATTTTACTTGTCAAGAGTTCTATTAATGGCGAGGAAATATTCTAAAATCAATGGTTAATTGAACAAAATTACAGTACAAAGACACCAACTTATGGTCCGCCTTCTTGTTTTGCCATCACGGAGTTACCGATTTCCCCGCATGGATTGAGCAAGCGAAACAAAAGTTGTATATATAAGGTCTAGGGACACTGCACCATTGCCTTAAGGCTTGGGACTAAATACTCAGATTCTTCACAAGGTATTAGAATCAACCTTCCGTAAGCCTATTCTCACCCATAAAGTTCATGTGTGGACCACCAAAATTGGGTTATGTATGCAGGAGTGTGTTAAGTTATTAAATGTCCCACATAGGTTGTGTAAGGACTTCCAAAGAATTTTACAGGTGGCTTGAACCACTCCAGTCATGGCCTAAGTTTTTGCGGTGGATGTTCAACTTCCTTCAGAGCCATAAAGTTAGGCTCAACCTACATGTGTGACGCTAATTTCAAAACTTGGCCAACAGACAATGTGGAAAGTGTTTTTTGTTGTTCTAGTATACATTTAAGTAGCATAGAAACACAGTTCTTGAACTTATTTACACTAGTTTGAGCACACCATGCCTACCTGCACAACATGTTCGACACAAACAGGAATTCTTGGCTCTTTTGGAGTCAAGCACATTAGAGCTCTTTCACCCTAACAGTGTGATACCGTCAGAAAAGATAGAAATGCCTTAGGCAACACAAGAAAATCAACCTTCAAAACAATTTGCATGAAACCTCAAGTTTTGTCTTCTCCTGGATGGCATTCCTAAGTTTGGATTCTGTGTCTCTCAACTTTGCTTTTGTTTTCTACAAATCTTTTCTAATGTTTTCCTTCTCTCTGACTAAGGAACTAGATGATAAGCTTGACAGTTCCTTTTAAAGACTTTGAATTTGAGAAAGGTGTTCAGATTTTTCAGAGATTTCCTGGAACTATACATGATTCTGTCAGCAAGAGCAGAGAAACGAAAAAGGATCAAATATAGGAGAAAGTGAAGCAACTTACTGTTAATGCACTTCCAGAATCTTGAATAGCTCTTTTCAGTTCTTCTATTATGCAGATCAGAAGACTGATTGTACAGTAGAATCTAGATTTTAATTAGCATGTGTTAGAAGGTAATTTTAGCATGCAGAAACTTAGATAACAGAAGTGTGAGATATACTTGTTTGTCAAAGTTCTAATTATAAGGACGATCGAAAAGAAAAAGCAGTCGATTCACACCTTTTCATCCTGAACCACATTGATCTTTTGCCTCAAGAAAGATTGCAGTTTCTCATGGTTTCTAATTATGGATCTTATTTGGTTGGAATTGTCAAGTGCTGAAGACTTTAAATCCTGAAAGAGGGAAAATAGATCAGGTTGTAAAAACACATAGAAAATAAACTAAAGTACTAGAATTAATATAAAGAAGCATAAAAGTTAAAAATGTGTGTTGTTAAAGAACATACTGCATGCGTGTTGTTAAAGAACATACTGCATGCATGCCATAAATATATGAAAAGAATGACCAAATCTAAAATGTATAATGCAATGGTCTACGGGAGATACTCACAGGAACTAGTTTGGATATGGCAGCGAAATACATGACAAGCTCCTCTATCACTGGAATGAGTGAATCAATTAAGGTTTGTGAATTTTCAAGTTCTGACATCAAATCTTGACCCTCCCTCATCAGCTCGGTTTCAGAGTTGAGAGTTCATGTTATCCTCCTGAAAGAAGTGTATTCATTAATGCCCCAAAAGGCATATGAAAATGGAAGTATTACATGCGCAAAGGAGAACCCTAAGAATGTTGGTCACAATATATCATCAATCACTATTAGGGTGGAAATGAACTTGTGACAAGCACTACTGCAGATTGCATTGAAGCAAGCTGTTCACGAGCCCCTTGTGCCTCAAGTTTTGCTCTCAAAAGCTCTTGGTAAAGCTAAAGCATTAAAACAGAAATCATTGCAACTGTCACAGACATACTCAACAAGCAAAAAAAAATTCCAAAACCTGATTCTCACTCTGAGATGTGGCACGTGCAAAGGAAACAGATATGGTAAAATGTGAGGTAAGAAAGAGGGGAGTGAGAGACATAATAGTGCCAAAATTGCAGAAGGAAAGCAAAATACCATTTAAAGCTTCATTTAATAAATAAAACTAATAACTATTGAATAGATAAAAATCCCCATCAGATACGTAGTTCTAATTTTAGTCACTACAAAAGTTTTTGAGAATGTATCTTGGGACTAACTTTAAGGATATGATCTTTGAAGACCGAGGCTTTTAGCCTAGTGGTACCACTTTGGATCTCCTACACATTAGGTGCGGAATCGAATCTCTCTATCCTCTTCCCATTCCCCTTCCCTTGTCCCTCTATGTAACAAACAAAATTAAAAGAATGAAAAAGTGTGACTAAGGCAAAAAGGGAAGCATACGAATTAATTAATCAAAACAAATGTGGATCCTCAAATTCAGATTCAGCATTAGCATGTTTTGGCATTTGAGCTCTCTAGGTGGCTTCTCGTCTTCATTACTAGTTAGATTTTGGAAGCAGTACTTAGTAACGACATGCCAACGTCATTTATAAACTGGAAAATTATAATCAAGAAACACTATTACGATATATAGAAGACTACCACATGTTTCATATTTCCGGGCTCATCCATCATGCAAGTGGGAGAAACAGAACTTTAGTAGTATTCTATCAGGTGGAAATAGCAGATTTTCTCGTAACAGCTCTCACTAGCTGTTTGGATGTGAGAATACAATGATTGGGATAGATATATACAGCCACAACATTTATGCTACCAGTAGAGAAATTCTGAAGTGATCAAGCATATATCACCACTTTGTTTGCTCTGTCGATATAAGGAGACAAATCATATTAATTGCAACTTCCAAAGCATAAAATGTGAAAGCCTGATTACCTCATCAAGCTTCTCTCTTGCAGATCTAGTTTGCTCAGTTGCTAATTGATATCTCAACAACAGAGTCCAAATTCTGTTGGCTTGAGTTTCTCTCCACTTCTAACACAGTGATCTGAACAAAAGCTCCACACTTTCGAGAAACGCTTAAAAAGAAGAAAAGTGACAAGGCAATTGTAGAATGAGTTGGCATTTAGTCATAATCTAATCCACCAATGAGCTGGCAGATTTGATTATAATCTGCTCCACAAATAAGCTAGCAGATTTGATTATAAGCTGCTCCTGTAAATATGGGATTAGAATATATTATTCAAGGAAATAGTTTAGAGGAAATCCTTGATTCAAGGATTTTCTAAGAATTAGGGTTTGATTAGTTTATTTGGTCTTACTTGTCCTCTTATAAATGGACTGATCAATTGTGGCACATGTTCATCCAAAAGAGGAAGATTGTTGCTCCCCAGTATACACGCAAGTGTACGTGGTCGCGCAAGTAATATAAATTCTTTAAGAAACGAGTTATCGTTCCCAAGGGACTTATGATCAATTGATATTCACTTAATTCTACAACTAAAAGTAAAAAGTAATATTTTCAAGAGTTGATGATTTATTGTTTATCTACTAATAATTATGCACTAATTGAAAATAACTAATTGTGAACGACTTTGATATAATGTTTCAAGCAAGTTTAAAGCAATTTCAGGGCTGCAACATATACTAAATATCATGTATCATATTATTAGCATAAAACTAATTTCAGTTGTCAAGTTACTAGTTTATAGGGTTAATTATATGAGTCGGGCTATACACCTCTCATCGCCTACCCCAATTAGCTGCCTAACTACATCATTGAGCGGGGATAAATAGACTAATTGGCGAGCATTTATATTTCATCTTATTTCGTAACCAAGCGAGTTGTTCGTCCGGGCATCACTCTTGAACACAAATCACCTCGACTTAACGAGTCGATCAAGCTCTCTATATCCTCTGGTCTATCTAACCACTCCTCTCCTGATTTTAAGGTTAAACAATAGATTTATCTCTAGATGGCCGGTCAAGAAATACTAAAACAAGAATATAGAAGTAACTTATAATGACAACCAAGAATTAATTCATAAAGCCTTTAATAATCAACAATCCATTCGTAGCTACAGCCCCAGAACTAGGGCGTTTAGCCACTCATGATATTAGAAAACCACAAAATACAATTGTTCATGCGAATTCCAGAAAATAGAAGAGTTAGAAGATCAAAACCTATTACAAACGTAGATACTTGCTCTTGCACACAAAATAAAAGCCGAACGCCTATAATAGAACCCAAGGGGTCTATTTATAAGTTTAGGAAAATTGGAGACAAAATGTACTTCAACTAGGAATCCTTTTTTAACACTTTTAAGCTGGAAAAGTCGGGATCCCACTGACGTATCGCGCCTATCATCGCGTCCAAAACTCGCCTCTGAATTTTACACCCTAGCGCGTCGCGCCTCTCAGAGCGCATGAGAAAGGCCTCTGAATTTTAGGCCTTGGCGCGTTGCGCCTCTCAAAGCGCTTGAGAGGCCTCTCTGAATTTTGGCCCTTGGCGCCTCACGCCTAGCAGTGCGCCTGGCCTTGGGGCCTTCATCCTTAGCCGCTTTTCATGCTCTTTTACATCTCTTTTCTTCAAGTTGACTCCAATTCCCTTGAGAATTTCTGAAACAATTAATCATGTGTGTAAGTGCACAATCATCACAAGTTACACCAAAAATTAAGTTAATGACTAGAGATCATCCTTCAATCTAATCGACTCATGGGCAAATATTGACAACTTATGCATATAAATATGCCTAAGATCAAAGATTAAGTGGACAAAGCCTGGGAGTATTATAGAAGTCCTACAATGATGGAACAAGGATGGAAATGCAGGAAAAAATGAGAATAGATGGAGGATTGTCCCAGCTTGCATTTGGTGGACAATTTGGAAGGAAAGGAATCAAAGATGTTTTTGAAGGAAAACAGAACAATATCCAGAAGATAAAGACTAATTGCCTAGGGCTTTATTATTTTTGGTGTAAGCAAGTAGTGATAGGAGATACTGAAAATGTGTTTACTAGTATTGACTGGTTGTAACTAGAAGATCCTAGGAATGATGTAAGTAAAACTTTTGGAGGGGGACTATACTTTGATGTAGTATACCAGTGGATATATAGAAGTAATATTACCTTTCTAAAAAAAATATACTTTTGCAGTCTAAGCTTTCATGGTATCAGAGAGGGACTTTTTCCCCTAATATCATATGGATAAAACAGCCTTTCACGAATAGCATCTTTCTGAAACATCAACAGAAGACAACTCTGGAAGCTCCTACAGAAAATTTGATGAAATAAGGAGGCAATGTTTCTCACATGCCCTTCCAATTAACTTATCATCGGTTAAAAGGTAAGAACTATTGGAATGGGCACAGTCCGTAAAGCTTGCAATCGATGGTCGTGGAAAGTTAGGACATTTGATTGGAGAGACGAAAAAAGGCGGGAGTTGGAGACTAAAGATGAACTCCTGGAGATCAGAGAATTCATTCGTGATTGCTTGGTTAATAAATTCCATGCAAGCAGTCATAGGTAAATCTTATCTCTTTTTGCCCACTGCTAAGGATGTCTAGGAAGACGTTAGGGAGAAATATTCTGATGTAGAAAATGCCTCTCAAATTTTTGAGTTAAAAATTAAACTATGGCAAGCTAAGCAGGGTGAGAAGGAAGTCACTACTTATTATAATGAAATGGTTTCTTTGTAGTTTGTCACGACCTGAGAGCACCCTCTAGTCGTAACACGGCGTATTCGACCTCGAAGAGGTCGTATACAAGCCCTTAGCATATCATGAACATTAAAGCATAGAAAAATAGTGGAAAATTTAAAACTTTTCTTTACAATCGAAGTCCTTATAAAATAAGAGAGAGTCTTTATAAAATACGAGAGAGTCTATGACACTATGTCTAAAACCATCTATAACATTAGACTTAAATCTCTTTAATACAAACTTAGGGACACGACCCTTACATAAAAGTCTAAAGACATAAAGTAAAGACATAAGTTGACAAGGTGGGTTTGTCCTCGAAACTATGAGGACTCCCCAAGTCTTCATTCCCAAGCTCCTTAGAAACCTATCTTCCATGTACAAGACACCACATCTCCAAACCCTACACTTTGTAGAAAATGTAGAAGAATGGGTTAGCACAAAAAGTACCAAGTATGGAAGCCATGCATAAAAACCATTAAAACATGCTTAAAAGGGACATTTAGTTGAAACCATGCTTTATGCACATTTTGAACATCATCTTGAAAGAGTTGGAGAATCACAAGTCATAAGCAACTCACATATAGTTCATCAAAGCACAAAGGATAATAACATCACCATAAGCATAGTCTCTAAACATAATCTTAATACAATATTACTCATTACAAGACATACTACTCATGCATATTCAATCATTAAGATCATTGCATCATAATAGAATAATAACATAAGTAACCCTAGGTAGCACTTGTGCCATGTGTAGATAAAGCCCCATAACCCTATCCACACTAAGTACTACCTTTGGATCACCATGCTTATACTTAACATACATTAGTCTTATCCATAATTCATACACATAGTAAAGAGACATTCATAGACATTAGCTCATATCAAGGCAAGTCAATCATAATGCTAATTCAATGAAAGCATGCATTACTCATAATCCACATAATAAAATGGAACTACACCATGGCTACTTTAGAAGTCTACTTGTGCCATGTATGAGTGGCATCCCATAATACCCCTCATACTAAGTAGATCTCCTATAGGATTCATTAGTCATAGTTCATAAAACATATTCATATCATACATCTTAGTCATATTTCATATACTTCATATCATAAGTAAACCACCCTCATAACCCCTTCACAAGTTCACTTGTGCAATGTACATATGAAGTCCCATACCCCCATATATACTAAGCAAAACCCATCAAGAAGTCATAAGTGTAATTCGCATGCATATTCATAATACATAGTAAGTGAAGTCATCTTTACTTCATACTTCATAAGTTGCCATACATAAGGGGCTCACACAAGAAACTCCTCAAAGAACCCACTTGTGCAATGTCTAGGTAAAGTCCCATACCCTTACCTATACTAAGTAGTACCCTTCAAGAAGCCCTAGTTAGAGTTCATATCTCTTTTCATAGTTGTTTTCATTCATTAGTTCCTTCTTGCATAATTGGGAGATTTTTCCATAACCGACATAGACCATGGGAGCTACCATGGAATCCGGTGTCTTTCTCCCACACCGAAAAGAGAGTGTTCAACTTTGCCAAGGTAGAACATTGGTACATCGTAGCATCTAGGTGGATCCACTAGCTAAAAATTCTATGGTGGCACATAGTTAAGAGATAAGGAGGTTGCTTCTAGAAACCCTCTTTATGCTAAATAGCATTGTAGTTTCCACCTCATGAGACCTTTCTTGTGGAAACCTAACACCTTGGTGAAGGAGTCCTATCCCATATACATATCCTCTCGGTGCTAAGCTCAAACTCCCCATTAAGTAATTTTTAAGTCTTTACTTAAGCATTAGTTCATAAATAACATCTTAGGGACTCACTCCCTTGTATATCATATAGCTCAAGGTTACAAAGATGAGAATAGCCTTTCATCATAGAGCCAACATCAAGTGAGAATATTCTTTCATATCATAATCGTATAGTGTTCATGAGAATTGCTTCTTATTCAACATAACAACACATTCATAATCATCTCACAATTTTCATGTTCACATCATAACATGCTTGTTTATACCTAGGGTTATAGGGAAGAGGAATCATAACTCAACACCATAATCAACAAATCAAGTAAACATCTTCATCATAAGTAGATCAACAATTCAATAGAAGACTATTCATCAAATTGAAATCCTTCATTCATAACCTTCATGACCTTCTTCAAGATTCAACCCTATTTTCTTGATATTCATTCATCATATAGGATAATATCACAATACAATAATGAATTACATGTAAACATACTAAATTGACATCATTCAATCAACATTCAATCAACATTCAATACATGTTAGGGTTTAGAATTGAGAAAGAAGGGAAATCATGGGTCTTGTGGGGAATTGTTCAAAAACAATAAACATTACGTGAATTCATCCACAAATACTCATATATAATCATAAACAACCATTATAAATCAATGGAATAGATTTTAGAAAGAGACCCACGAACTTGATTGAAAACCTAGAAGTTGGGGAACTTTGAAAAACCTATTTGAAAGAGCTTCTTGGTGATAGCTAACCAAGAATCAAGAACTCCCATACCTTAGGTGTAGATTCCCATCAAAACCCCATGAGAAATACTCCATCTTCAAGCCCTAGTTGATCTCTTTCTTTGTTCTTCAATGGAGGAACTTGTAAAGAGAGAAATATTTCAGAGGGAGGGAATTTGATTTGATTTGGGTCTTTAAGTTAGGAGTGAGGGTCAACTTTAAATGGTCATATCTCATAGCTCAAAACGTTGTCACGCCCCGAGCTACCCCCGAGACGCGGACACGGGACCTAGGACCACAAGTGATCCCAAGCTAACTTTGCTGACATGATCATGAGCATACTAAAGATAATAAACTGATGCGGAAGCTAAATCATAAATGAAAAGATGGGGAATACCCATATACTATAACTGAGATAAGTGATAACTGATGAGTTTAATACAAAGAAGATATTAACTCAATGCTAAGCTGAATCTAACTATGTCTGAAAATAGCCTCTAACTGACTAGAAATGCTTGGACAGGCACAGCTAAGTCTAGCAAAACTGAAACTAAAGGACTAAAAAGATACTCATGACTATTGTCCTCGAAGAATGAGGACTCACCACTGATTCTACTGAACTAGAGATCGGGAACCGATCTAAGCGTGATCTGGATGCTGAGAACCTGAACCTACATCACGAGAAGATGTAGCGCAAAGTATGAGTCAGTACTTGAAAGGTACTGAGTATGCAAGATAGAGTAAAGTTGAAATAACATATAACTGAACAAAGCAAATAAGCAATGATATAATTTGAACATGTTATAGATACTGAATGTTGAGATAACTGAATGCAGTGACCAATTTATAACATGTTGAAACTGAATACTGGATATACTGATAAATGGTCAATGCAATAGGATATGACTGAACTGTGGGAGCTAAATGTGGAGTCCGATGTATACGCCCCATCGAGAGGACCCAATATACCCTGCCAGAGGTATAGAGGCATGCTAGCGTGATCACTGAAATAATGCCCACAGAGGAGACTTACAACCTACGTGGCTAGTAGTTCTGGGACTATTTGGGTACACTGAACCCTAGTCCAACTCGGTATTATGCTATTCCCAATGGATTAAGTAATTAACACATTATGACCGAATTTCTGTAAGTTACTGGATAGCTCGAACTGAACATGCAAACTGAGAATGCAACAATTAAACTGATATTGATGCATTAATAACTGAGGCATGTATAACTGAATAACTAAAATATCTTACCTAGCATGTGTAATTCAAGAACTAAAGAAATACATAGCTAGGGTTCTAAAATTCATGCAATAAACTGAGCAATAACATGATAATCTGATTTGGGACATTTAATGTAACGACCTAAAAACGAACTAGTGAAACTAGAGCCTCACATGTGAGTTTGGAGTTGAGAACTTGATGAAA
Organism: Solanum okadae; assembly: GCA_036553675.1. NCBI lineage: Eukaryota > Viridiplantae > Streptophyta > Magnoliopsida > Solanales > Solanaceae > Solanum > Solanum okadae. Next base: position 14,040,252 of record CM071681.1, on the reverse strand, counting down.
TGATGAGAAATGACCGTGACGTCCGGAAACTAGTCATTTGAACTAGTGAGTTGTAAGGGTCAACTTTAAATGGTCATATCTTTTAGCTCAAAATGAATTAGGTGGACCTTTACCTATCCAATTAAAGGTCTTTGAGTCCTCTTTCCAACGCCACCAAGTTTGCCCAATTCCGACCTTGGAGTAAAAAGTTATGCCCGAAATAGTGAAGCACTGTCCAAAAGGACGAGTTTAGACGGGAAAGGGCAGAATTTTTAAGTTAAGACTTTATGGGTCCTTAGTCCTTTTCCAAAATTGACCCTATGCTATTTTATTCTTTTCCTAGCAACTATAAGACCTTTTTATGACTTAATTCCTTTCATTTAAGTCACTCCTCTTAGAATTAAAAAGAAACCCATCTCCTTTCATATATTTCTTTCAAGTTCAAGGAAGAAGAAGAGGAGTTGGAGCTAGGGTTGAAGATTTCGAGTGCTTCTTCTTCAATCTTCGTGGGTTTTCAACTTAGAGGTATGGGGATCCTTATCCTTGATTATTCTTTCTTTCAAGGAACCCAATCAAAAGGTTTTCAAGGTTTTTCAAATACACACAAAAACCTATTTCGATTCTAGCATGGGCTCTTGCATAAAAAGGTTTTAAATGATGATTTATATGGTTATTAATAATTATTAAAGGTTTTTAGAAAGAAATCCTCATGAACCCATGTCTTCTCAAATTCTCTAAATTTGGCCTAAAGTGGGTGTATTGATTTTGTGTAATTGATGGACGATTATTGTGTAGATTGTTGTGGACTGTTCATATATGTATTTATCTATGTGGAATTGTTAAGAATTGTTAGTAAATTGAAGGATGTGGGATGTTAGCCTTGAATGGACAAAATGGTGAATTGGTCTTCATGTTGATTATTGGCTTATGCTTAGCTTAGCTTGCATAGTTGAATGTTGTTATTATCATTGTTATTGTATTGTTAATTGTTGGAATATGAGGATGATGAAGATAGCCATGGAAAGAGGGTAAGTTGATCAAACTTGATAAATATTGTATAATTGGCATGGAATTGAGTATTATGGCTTATGGCCTTTGAAAAGGGTGGTAAGATGACTTGATCTCTTAGTATTAATATAATTGTTATTGGTTGGTTTGATCCACCTTTGGTGGAGGTGGTTATTTGTTGTATTATTGTGAATTGAGGTCATGAAGGGCATTATGTGAATGTTATTATATTGTTGTATTATTAAACACATATGAGGCTATATGTAAAGTCCTATATGAAGCTATATGTAAAGTTTTATGTGAAGTTATATGTGAAGGTATGATGTGAATGAGTTTTATATGAAGCTATATGTGATGGTATGATGTGAATGAGTTTTATATGAAGCTATATGTGAAGGTATGATGTGAATGAGTTTTATGTGATCTTGTGATGATCCTATGTAAAGTGGATAGCATTGTGAGTTAAAGTATGACTTCTCATGATGTATATATGAAATGATGTTGGATTATGAAGTATCCTTAAATGAAAATGTTGTGACTTGGTTGGTAGACTAAAGTGTCCCTCCTTGTTACTTAAAGTCTTGAATGCATAAATGTGTGAAGTGGGCAGAACTAAGAAATGGTGCCCTTTCTATAAATGCTAAAAGAGGAATTCTAGGCCAAGACTTGAATCGGCAAAACTAAGAAATGGTGCCCTTTCATAAGTCTAGCTTTCCTAAGTAAATGTAAAACCATGAAATCGGTAGACCTAATGGTGGTAGCCCTTCTCATGTGTGAAATGATGAACCTTGGACCGGTAGGCTTAAGGCACCCTTAATGAAAAATCGGTAGGCCTAAGGCACCCTTCCAGGGGGATTTAATGAGCTATCCTTAATGAACCTTGATCGGTAGATCCTTGTGGTGCCCTTCTTGGTAGATGTGCTATGGGTCGGTAGACCTAATGATGGTGCCCTCTCTAGCACATACATGTGAATGAAATTACTCCATGGGAACTAAGGCTAAGCACCGAGTGGATATGGTTAAGATGGTAGCTCTCCCGAGTATGAGGCAAGAGTACAATGAACATCTTTGGATATCCCCTAAACCATGTGCCTACATGGGATGTGTCCTAGTTCTACCCTTGGCAAGTAGAACACCTTCCACGGTGTAGGGTTTTATGACACCGGATTCCATGTCTAGCTCGCATGGTCTATGTCGGTTAATGCCTATTCCCATCATGTGGGATGTGCACTCTAGTTATTGGATAGGTTCTACAACGTGTAGGTAGTAGTATGGGATGCTATCTACACATGGCACGAGTAGGCTTTGAAGATGCTAAAGTGAGTTCCCTAAGCCTTAATGGCTAATGTATGAAAGTCCTCTAAATACATGAATGTCTCCAAAATGGTTTCTTAAAGAATGTTGGTCTATTGATGTTAGGTTGTGAAGGAAATGTCCTTATCTAAGGTAATCTTGGGGAACACTTAAGTGTGCTTGAAGAGGTTGTATGGGCGGTCACTTCTTGTCTCACTCAAGTGTGTCTTAAGATTATATTAGGTAGAGGTCCTATGGTAATGAAATGACATGTGTTCTTTTAAAGTTAAGCATGGGTTGTATATGGACATATGTTGAGTATATGTATGGTTGGCTATGGTCTTATATGTTAATGTTGACTTGTATTATGTCTCTTATACTTGTAAAGGAAAGGTTTTATCAAATTATATGAAAGCATTTACTTCCTTGAAAATGTCCTTTTTGGCATGTTTTTGCATGGTCTCCATACTTGGTACTTAATTGTGCTAACCCCTTTCTTTCCCTTTTTGGACTAAAGTGTAGGGATTTGGAGATGATGACATGTCATGGCTATTTGATAGGTTTCTAAGTGTTGAAGATGAAGACTTGGTGAGTCCTCATATATTCGAGGACAATACCCCATATGTTCTTTTATGTCTTTTTAGTATTTTTTTTAGTTATGTATGGGATTAGTCCCAAATTTTATATTCTAAAGTATTAGATGGTTTTGAGACATCATGTATAAAGTCTAGAAAGTCTTCCGCTTGCTATTGTTTTTTTTTATTATGAAATGTTTTCTTGTTAAAGAAAGTTTTTAATTCCTTATGGTTTTAGTGTCTATGCGATGAATGAATGCTAAGAGGCTTGTATTAGACCTCTTCGAGGTCGAGTACGCCGGTTACGACTAGGGGGTGATCCCGGGTCGTGACATTTAAATAACTAATTCATGATGATTTGTTGAAATTCTAGAAACCCTAGGTCTATTCATAATCATGGAATCAAGAATCTGATTGAATTATAGGGACCTAATGGGCAAAAACGACCCATTAGTGAAATCCCACATACCTGGTGACGAATTTCACGGAGACTTTGATTTCTCGGCTGGAACTGAAGAAAACTTTGTTGCGTTCTTGAACTAGGGTTCTTGACTTCTTTCTCCTCTTAGCGTTCTAATTTTTCTAAGTTTGATTAATGATTTGACTTAGGTAAGGTCTAGTTATGTTTCTAGGCTTAAACTGACTAAAACCTCATAATTTAGGGTCTAAACGACGTAGCTTAGGGGTTAAACGAAATAGGAAAAGACCAAAAGACCCCTGACTTAACTGTTGTCGGAGTGATCGACGGACGGGACCTACGGACCGTAGGTCAATCTACGGTCCGTAGATTGGGGTCGTAGGTCGAGTCTGCCCGACAGGGCTCCACTAAAACGAGCATAGCTTTTACTCAGAGGTCAGATTTTAGCAAACTCAGTGGCGTTGGAAAGAGGATTCAATTATCTATTATATAATAGGTTATGGGACACATAATTCCTTTTGTACTAAGAGTTATGACCATTTGAAGTTGACCCAATCAACAATTTTCATCTAACTAGCTATTGACCCTCACCTACGGTCAGACCTACGGACCGTAGATCGAACGAAGGTCCGTGCTGGTCGGCCGTCATTTGCGTCAGAGGCTGGGTAAAGGGGGCCTCAATCCACGGACACAGACCCGGACCGTGGTCTGACCTACGGACCGTGGGTCTGTCCATGGTTTGAGACTTAGCCGATTTTCTGAGCTGGCTTTTGGGAGGGGTTGCAGTGGTGAACCACGGACCACCAGCACGGGTCGTGGTATGACCTACGGTCCGTGGATGGCAACCGTGGGTTGCACCTGCAACTTCTCAAAATCTGTATTTTTGGTCTATTTCGGATACGGGGTGTTACAGAAGGAGTTAGACCAGTTTTACAATGATGAATGGGAGTGTTTTATAGATAGTGTGAAAGAAAAAAAAAAGAAAAAAAATGAGAGAGTTTACCTTTTTTAGCAGGATTAAATCGGGAGTTTGACGAGGTCATGAATCCTAGGAAAAAATCCTTTGCCCTGACTTCATGAAACCTTTTCTAAAGTTAGGAGAGAGGAAACTAGGAGGAAAGTTATGCTAAAACCTGATTTAAATGTTGAACTAAAACATGTTATAGACTCTTCAACTCTAGTAACAGTGAACAATGGAGATGACAAAAACAAAAAGGTCATGGTGCGATCATTGCAAAAAACATTGGCGCACGGCACACCTGTGAAACGTGTTCGAAGATTCATGGGACTCCATTAAACTGGAAAAAGAAGGAAGTTGATAATTGTAACTTTCAATATCAAAATGGTCAATCCCTCCAAAAAACTTATTTTGATTAGGGGCAGCAACCTTTTCCAGAAACGTCTCCATTTACAAGGGAACAATTGGAAATTCTACACAAACTCCTTATATCTCCACACTTTTGTCCAAATGCACCAAATTCTTCTAATCCTTCATGTTCTTTTGCTAAAACAGGTACCGTATCGTCTGCTTTTCTTAGTGTCAATTCCAACTAAATAGATTCTTGGATCATAGATTCAGGAGCTAGTGACCACATGGTTGGAAGTTCCCATCTTTTTCCTTACTTACACTCCTTGTGCAGGGAACAATACAATCAAGATAGCTGATGGTTCCTTCTCTACAATTGCAGGAACAGGAACTATTATACTATCACCATATCATACACTTCATGATACTCTTCACATTCCAAATCTCTTTTGTAATTTGGTTTATGTCAGTAAATTAACTCGTTCTCTTAATTGTCTTGCTATTTTAAATTTTGATTTGTGCGAATTTCAGGAAAAGGTCATAGGGAAGATGATTGGCAGTGCTAGAGAATCTGGAGGTCTTTATTTTTCTAACAACGGGAACAACTCACTACAACTGAATCCTATTTATTTGAACTCTATTTTTGTTATTAGTAAATTCATGCTTTGACACAATAGGCTTGGACATCCAAGTTTTTATTATTTAAGACATTTGTTACCTCAGTTATTTTGAAATAAAAATTTGTCCTTATTCCAATGTGAATTATGTGAAATGGCTAAGCATAACTGATCTTCTTTTCCTTCTCAAAGATATCAGGCTTCAAAAACTTTTATGATAATTCATAAAGATGTCGGGGAACCGTCTATAATTTCAACAATGTCTGGGAAACGGTGGTTTGTAACTTTTATTCATGATCATACTAGATTGAGTTGGGTCTTTTTATTGAAGGACAAATCTGATCTTAAAAATGTGTTTGAGACTTTCTATGTCATGGTGAAACACAACTCAACGAGAAAATCAAGATTTTTCAGAGTGACAATGGTCGTGAATTTTTAATGAACAATTAGGAAGTTTTTTCAGGAAAACTGGGGTAGTACACCAAAGCTCTTGTCCAAATATACCTCAACAAAATGGTATCGCCGAACGAAAGAATAGACACCTTCTAGAGTTAATGAGAGTTTTAACGTTTACTAGTAAAGTTCCACAACACCTTTGGGGAGAGGCTCTCTTAACTGCCACTTACCTTATTAATAGGATGTCATCTCGTCCTCTTGAATTTAAGACACCTTTTGAAGTTTTTAGAGAGAGTTTTCCTAGTTTTAGGTTAACTACAGATTTGCCTCTGAAAGTTTTTGGTTGTACAACATTTGTTCATGTTCATAATCGTAGTAAACTTGAACTGCGGGCTAAGAAGTGTATTTTTGTAGGATATGCCCCAAGTCAAAAGCGATATAAGTGTTATGATCCACATGCTAGGAAGATAATTGTTACAATGGATCTAACTTTCTTTGAGTCCCAACTCTATTTTACTACTATCTTCAGGGGAAGTATCATGTAGGTAAAGATTCATTTTTTTGTGATATTGAGGAAACTAATTATCAAGAAAATGAGCATCCTAATATTACAATAAATACTGATGTGAGGGATGTAGGAGAAGATACAAATAAGTGTTATCTAAGAGATGATAGGGACCTAAGTGACTTAAATGATAAAAACTCGGAAATTGAACTTGTAGCACCTTCAAATGACAAAAATAAAAACAGGAATAGAGAACAAACAAAAGATATACATGTGTATTCGAGAAGGAACCGAACTCAAGATCTGGACCTACCTATTGAGAAACGCAAATGTGTTAGAAATACTTCTAAATATCCTATTTCTATGTTTGTATCTTATAAAAAGTTGTCTCCTAGTTATTCAGTCTTTACTTCACAACTTTCTAGTGTGGAGATTCCAACAAATATGCAGGATGCTTTACAAGTTCCCGAGTGGAAATAGGCTATTTTGGAGGAATTTCGAGCTCTTGAAAAAAATGAGATATGGGAGTTAGTGGATTTATCTGAGAGAAAGAAACCAGTGAGTTGTAAATGGGTGTTTACCACCAAATTCAAATTAGACGGATCCTTGGAAAGGTATAAGGCCCGCTTAGTACTAAGGGATTCACACATTGACTATCAGTGGTGGAGCCAAAAATTTTGTTAATGGTGTTCAAACTTTAAAAGAGTCGATAAAGTTTTTTTAGCGGAGTGGGTGCACAAAACATTTTTTTATTTTACTGATGAGTGAATATACCCAAATTTAAAAATTAAATTACAATGTTTTAAAGTTCGAGATAATTGTTGAAACTTTTTTTTTCCACATTTACCTTTTCTTTTAATAAGATTCTTAACTATTTTATATTTTCTAAAAGAATAGTTTAGAAATAATCAAAAGTATAATAGTGGATGATAATCTTTAATTCTATCTTTAAAAATAATTTATTGAGAGTATGCTATGCCTAATAATTCACTAGACACAAATACGCACGCTTACCGCTAGACTACGAGCCATTATTGTGCAGAAGCATGTTCAATTTATTATATATGCACATATTAGACAATATTCTACCTATATACACCGTATAATTTTCCTACAAAGGGTGTTCGCCTGACCACCCTTACTTGGTTGTAGCTCCGCCCCTATCTCGAGGTGTTTGCTTTAGTAGCTCAACTAAACTCAATTAGAGTTTTGTTGACAATCATAGTAAATCTTGACTGGTCTCTTCAATAGTTGGATGTGAAGAATGCTTTCTTGAATGGGCACCTAGAGGAAGAGTCTATATGGATCCCCCACCAGGTTTTGATGGGAAGTACAAGTCAAAGATATGTAGGCTTAGAAGATCTCTGTACGATCTAAAACAATCTCCAAGGACTTGGTTCTAAAGGTTTACTCAATTTGTGAAGAAGCAAGGGATGTGCAAGGACAAGCAAATCACACAATGTTTACTCCACATTCACTAGAAGGAAAAACAACAGCTCTTACAGTGTATATTGACGATATCATCCTCTCAGGAGATGATGTGGTTGAAATAAAAAGTTTAAAGGAACGCTTTGCCTCAGAATTTGAGATAAAGGACTTAGGCCCACTGAAGTACTTTATCGGCATGGAGGTTGCACGATCGAAGAAAGGAATTAAAGTGTCACAAAGGAAGTATGTTCTTGATCTATTAAAAGAAATAGGAATGAGTGGTTGTAGACCAACTGAAACTCCGATTAATCCAAATCTAGAGTTTGTAAAGAAAGGGAAATTGATTGATAAGGGCCAATATTAGAAATTGGTAGGCAAGTTGATTTACTTGTCACGTACTAGACCTGATATTTCCTTTGTTGTGAGCCTAGTCAGTCAGTCCATGCATTCTCCACGAGAAGAACATCAAGAAGTTGTGTATCGAATCCCAAGGTATCTAAAAACTTCTCCTGGGAAAGGGTTGTTCTTAAAAAAAAATGAGCAAAGAAGTGTTGAGGCTAATACGGATGCAGGGTTGGTTCATCTATTGATAGGAGGTCTACATTTGGATATTGTACATTTGTTTGGGGATATTTAGTGACATGGAGAAGTAAGAAGCAAAATGTGGTGGCTCGAAGTAGTGTTGAGGCTAAGTATCGATCCATGGCACACGAAATTTGTGAAATATTGTGGCTCAAGAGATTTTTGGAAGAACTAAGAAGACCTATGAGTTTTCCAATGAAGTTGTATTGTGACAATAAGGTTGCCATAAGCATTGCTCATTATCCAGTTCAACATGATAGAACAAAGCATGTTGAAGTGGACACACACTTCATTAAAGAGAAGATTGAAGATGGAAGTGTGTGCATTCCTTTTGTTCCAAAAACTGAAAACGTTGCAGATATTTTCACAAAAGGTCTTTTCAAAACTTCTTTTGAGTCCTTTGTGAGTAAGTTAGGCATGTTCGATATTTACATGCCAACTTGAGGGGGAGTGCCAATTGAGTTGGCAGATTTATTCATAGTTTGTTCCACCAATGAGCTGGCAGATTTGATTATAATCTGCTCCACAAATAAGCTGGCAAATTTTGATTATAATCTGCTCCTGTAAATATGGTATTAGTATATATTATTCTAGGAAATAGTTTAGAAGAAATCCCTTGATTCAAGGATTTTCTAAGAATTAGGGATTGATTAGTTTATTTGGTCTTACTTGTTCTCTTATAAATAAAGTACAAACACTATGAATAAAAATATACTTTTACAGTATCTAAACTTTCAGTATCTTATTTATATAGCTGGCAGGAAAATGAGAAAAGAAAGAAATGAGCACTACTTCTCTTGGAGCTGCTTATTCACCAAAATAGCTTCCGCTTCTCTCTAAGTTTTAATCCCATACAAGTGCATCAAAGAATTGTCCTCTTGCTCAGAACCATCGACCAGATGAATGTCAGCCTCAAAAAAGCTTCCTTGTCAGATAGTCAATCTTTACCTCACTCGCGGTTTTCTAGTAAAAGCAAGGATTAAACTAAGAAATCAAATTGAAACAGAAATAACATAAGCAAAGCAAAAGAAAGTTGCATGTGATTCATATTTGAAAAGCAACTCCTCATACTCCCTTTGAAGTTCCAGTAAATCATTGTCTTCCTGCCAGAATTAAAAAATAATAACACGACAATCAGTGATGATACTATTTTGAAAGAAGATTGAAACAGCAGAGCAAAGAGTGAACCATTGAGGAGCTTTTTTTCCTAGAGGCTCATTTTCTCCTGCTAGTCACATGCAACAAAGCCTGCGGGTCAGGGAGAGTACGGTCTTCTGATTGATTACTCCTTGAATTGTCTTATTGCTTGCTAGAGTCTAAATTGCTGTCATATAATTTCTGATACAAATAGACATGATTCTGAGGCATACATGCCTACAGGCTACCATGGCATATAAAGATTAGCATAGCAAGATCAGTATAGCAATAGTTTCAACCAGTGACAGATTGCTTTGTCATGATTTTTTTGTAATAAAAGATACTCTAAACAAGTTTTGACATGATAGACATAAAAAGAGTTTATTCTGTGTTTAAGTTCTCTAAAGAAATCAAAGAAGAAAATAAAAATTTATGAAATAGAGGACTCAATAGAGAATGTTACGCACCAACACAAGGACTTGTGTATTTGATAAGGTATTTTTCAGCCTACCATAAATTTATTAAGCTAAGATAATTTACCTGGGCAAGAGTGATATTACATATAATGGCAGTGTTTGCATTTCCACCCAGTGCAGGTTGCAAGACACGCGTAAGTCTACTGTCTCGGTATGGAACGTGACCCCTGCAAGATTGCATGACAGACTAGTACAAGTAGGAGAACAGCTTTACGGAACCAACTCCAACACATAACAAGCTTACCCTTGACTCTCAGCACCTTCACTCAGTTTTTTAATCACAGTTCCTAAAGTCATCAAGCTTTTTTTGATGTGGGAGACTTCTTTTAGATGCACACCTTCCGCTCCGGTTTTGGCAGCACGTTCTGAACCAGCATGATCCACCAGGTTCTGGGAAAATTTTAAGGGTAAAACGAGTATCTTTGTAGCTTTTTCTACATTAATGATAGCATCTTATGAGAGAATGTAAGACTTCCCACTGCATACCAGAACAGATACACAGACTGCATCACAAGAATTGTCTGTTTTTGTATCTTCAACCTTCTCCCTACTCTCCATTATCTATTAAGTATAAATACAACTTTTAGGACGAGAACGTACTTTTCATATCTTAGTATAGTCATTCAAGCGTATCTTACCATCCAAAAAATTGTGTGTGATCTAATGCTGTATAGATTCATATTAGTTTCTCCAATTTGTCGACAAATTGTGAAGACTGTTACTCTTGCTGAAGCTTTGACATAGGAATTAATTTGAAAATAGAGTAGCTAATATTAAGGCAGAAGGGTGATGGGATATGCTATGCAGCACCTCTCCAAAGATGAAAACCAAATCTTTAGGGCACAGAAATATTTGGCAGTTTGATCACAAGACCAATACTTACAGTGGACCTTTGTTATTAGAGAAATTGGAACCTATAAAACAGTTTTAAAAATATACTCCCTCCTTTTCAATTTGTTTGACCTACTTTCTTTTAGTCCGTTTCAAAAAGAACGACCCTTTCCTTTTTTAACAACTTTTTAATTTCAACTTTCCACATGGCATGTTTACAACCACAAGATTAAAGGGATTTTGGTACATTTGACATATCTTTAATTTAAGACCACAAAATTCAAAAGTCTGTTTTATTTTCTTAAACTCTGTGTCTAGTCAAAATAGGTCACTCAATATGAAACAGAGGGAGTTATAATTACTGAGATGACACATGATGATACTTTAACTTACATTCTCCGAAATCCATGAGTTCAAGCACTTGACCAGGAGAGGCAACAATTTCCTCCCTTAAGCCAGCAACAAATATCCCCCGCTTCATGCCAGATTATCAAATAGGATGAAAGCCAAATTAGGATGACAGATCATGTGCAACTATAAAACAATGATGTGAAACCAAACACAATCCACTACCTCTATACTTTCATGGATTTGCAATTTCCGATGCTCAGGGGCAAACAAATCATTTATCTCCTCATTATAGATTTCCATATACGACACCGCAGCAGAAACTCTCTATCCATTTCCTAGAGTTCCAGGAAACTAAATCATACGTGGGTACTTATAAAAAAATTCAAAAAGTAGAACCGATGTCATGTACTAAAGAAGTTTTCAAGGAATGAGCATATCGCACAAAATGATAGTGCAACATAATTTTAAAGAGAACGGTTGATCAGTCTTTAAAAAAAGATATTTCATTAGTTGCTTAAGCTATTGAAAAAGCCCCCAGGAAATTAAACCAGCACAAACAGAAAAGTCGTCACTTTCCTTAATTAATCAGGGTAGCACCTTATCTATCAAGAAGTCACTCCTGGGCTCTTTCCAACATGGAAATGAATCTATCAATCTTTCCCTAAATTGAGAGATTGCATTTCAGATTAAGCAGGGATCATGACTCTTAAGGTTTAGCTTCAAATAGGTGAATGCTCATTTCCTATCTTTCTTTCGCCAGGTTTTTTCATGCTTTGATTCGATAGTTGGAACTCTTTGTATAGAGGATTAGAGTTTAAACCTATGATAAGACTATTAGAGACATAAGGAATAAAGAGAAGGAATCTGGTTGACAATAAAATCTTAGATAGCAAGTGTATAGACTCATATTTTGAGGATTTTGAGGATTCCCTAGTGTACAAAGCTGAAGCATAAGAATCTAATGTTTTGTGGCACATGTTGATGTAGCTGGGGAGAATTGCTTTTCCTTGGTGTCCGTTAAAGACCCATTCACCAACTTTATAACCCATAAGTCCTAAAATATAGAGCAATTTTATACGAAAACAGAAAATAGCAACTGCAAGAACCGAAAAATGACTTTAAGACTTGACAAATGACCCTAAATCGCGTTTATAGCGAGTTGCTTTCCAGGAAGAGAACTTATTTCTTTAAATCAATATGAAGTTGCAGATACAGTTATCATTTGAAGAATGTCAAAAATATGAATGTGGCATAAAGGCTAGTGGTTGAAATTGATATAATGGCAATTCCAAACCTCTTCAATAGAATTAAACAGATCTTGCACGGCCATAGGGATGACTCCAGGTTCAGTTGTAGATCCTCTCATAGTATGTGTTTTTCCACTACTTGACTGGACCATATGCAAAAACAGTCCCTGCCAAAGAAAATAGGTAGGCCGATCAGTAGCTTATTTGCTTTTTATAAAGTTAGGTAGTATTATTAAAGCTAGTACCAAGAAGGCACTGCAAGAGGTACAGAAAAGGACATATCAATGACACCATTTCATCCTCAACACCTAGAGCTCAAAAAAATAAAAATATGACATGTTTCCTATACCAGAAGAATAGACTATGTATGGATCTATACTTAGAAAATCTGAGTGCTTTCTTATCCTCAAAACATCTTTTATTCCTTTAGGACAGAGCACATGATGCAGACAGGAACAGTCTTCAAGATCTGTCTCAGCTCTTCTCCAACTCTGCATCCAACTTGATATAGCAGCAAACTCCTCACATCCTTAGGAATCACCAATTGCACTCCAAAAATGTTTGAAAATCATTATCCGAATCTGCCAGGACAGTCACAATGTGAGTTGGAGGAGGAGGAGGTGATTAATTGTTTCCAATGCCTTCTCACTGAAGAAACATCTGATATATAATGAAAACCCCACTTTTGAAGAGTGTCTAGGTAAGGCAAGCATCCTTAGCAGCAATCCATCCAAAACAAGCAACTTTAAAAGGAGCTTTAGTTCTCCAAATACACTTCCATGGCCAGTTTGCTTCCCATTTCCTCAGACATATGTAGCATATGCAAATGCATAAAAAATTGGGAGAATATCAAATGAACATATGTCAACACATGGCAACAGAGCCTCTAGTTACAAGCAAGTGGTGCTGTCCAAAATGTTCTACCCACCCTTCCAATATTTTTGTCTTTTTTTTCTTTCTTTCTATTTCCAGCGGCGGCACTCCTCTCTCTGAAAACTAGTGTTGCTACTTCTGACGAACATTCATGCATTGCTCCTTTTAGGAAACCATCTAGGGGCTGCTCCTCTTGGATGACCGTTCCAGTGCCACTATCTCTACATCAATCAGTAATGCTATTTTCTACCCAACCAATCCCCTTTCTGAACTTTGATTTATTTTGTTACTGTTCTTGAATTCAAGTTATGCTGATAATATTTTGAAGAATAGCAACATCGTATTTTTAGGTGATCAAGGATAGATCTTTTTTGTTTATAGACTATGTAATTACCAGTTACCTTTTGAAGGACAGAATTCTAGCACCGGCTTTCTTCTTTTGTAGTTGTTCACTATCCAGCGAGATTCAGCATCAGCTTTCTATATTTTTAAAACTAGCTAACTCAAGTTGATTCCCCCGCTTTAAGTTTTAGGGGCCTGTTAAAATATCTAAGTGAATATTTGTCAAGATTTATACATGATATCAAAGTCAGATCTCAATGTCATATTGTCCATGTTCCATATATCATGCGCTAGACATGCGGGAGGAGTTAGAATGCCCCACATTGATTGAGGTTGTTGTCTCCTTATATGGTCTTGGATAATTCTCACCTCATGAGCTAGCTTTTGAAGCTGAATTAGACAAGATCCATATTACAAACTTTGATGATGTAGAAAGTATCTCAAATTTAGAAAAACTGTGGCCGGAGGTAGCTTTGGAAGGAAAAACAATACCCAATTGAGGAACACTGTAATTCAAAAATGTTCTCTTTGACTTGGGAAATGTTCCCCCTCTTTTTTTCTCCTTCTGAGAATCACTAGAGCCCTCTCTCCTGTGTTTTTTTCTTTTATCATGGGTGGTAAACTCTTTTTCGTTTCTGGGGATATCATTTGAGATAGTGGAAAATAGCGACGAGCCAATCAGATGGTTTCTCTAGATAGAACGTGATCGAAAATTCACAAGTCAAATAAAAATGGAAGAAGAGATTCTGAGATGAATATGTGAGCAGATGCAGCAAGCCTCATGGGATCAGGGGAATCTCTACAAAAGATGGGGATTAAGATTCAAGCCTTCACCAATACAGTTTATAAAACTATAACAACTATGGTAGATATCTCAGAATTGAAACATGGATTGGGGACAGGAAAAAGCAATTACCCTACCAGAAGTCGACTACAACAGGAGAAGGTTGAATGGAGTGTTGAGGGAAATCATAGTCCTGGACGCATCAGATAAACTCACAAAACATAAGTAAGTTGTTGCATCGCTTTCAATTGAAGTTCATTAAGTTAACAGCACCATCAAAAATGTCAATTGATCAGGTCAATGTTATTTAATATTGGTAATTAACACTGTTCGTGCAAATTTCTCCAAGGAACATCGTACTCACTCCTTATACTTGTTATGACCGTGTATACTACCGTGCCCTTTTTAATAAAATATTACATTACTTGATCAGAAAAGACCATGTTTACTACCGTGCCTGTTGGGTAGCAACATGTGTTGAGATAAACAAAAAACTCCTTTTGGGATGTTGCATCTTGGTGATGCCCTCATATTGACTATAAAGGCTACAAACAAACAACAGTAAAAAGTAGTAACAAATATTTGTTTGAAATCCACAAAAGAAATATTTCCTAACTTCATAAGCTTCTACACAAATTCATTTGAAACCATATGAAAAACTGCTTTCTCAAAAACAAGTAAAAGAAAAAAACTCCAATGCAAAATTCATAAAATACCAAGTTAACAATGTGAAATATTATGTGCAAGTTGTTTTCTCGGGCTTTTCCAGATTTGGACCTGAAGCCAACCCCACCCCTTAGGGGAGGCTGACCAAAAGCAAGGAACCATTGGCATCAGCGCCTAAGGCACTTTTGATGTGCAGACGGAGAAAGATCATTTAGAAAGTCTATTTTTTTGCTAGTGAAAATTTTATTATGCACAGATCTCGTTTTAATAACTTTAGAATTTATACGAAGAAAATTGATTGTAGAGAGGTGTTGCATAACTTTAGTAGATATATAGCGTAGTTGCATCTTCCTTCATCTTTACTTGTTGTATTCTAGCTATATGCCTCACACAATGACTTGAGCGAAAAATAAAGGATTTAGATATAACGCAATTCAAGTTCCAATGTTTTAATAATTGGCTTGATTCCAAGTCAGAATAAAAGAGTAGAGTTGTGCTTAATTGACAATCAGCATAAGACGGAAATTACAACAAAAAAGATGTGTAAAATTAATACCATTAAATCCGCAGAAACAATATTTTTAGTTCGAGCTTGGTAGATTTCAAGTGTTGTGCATTCGTCCCCGAAAATTCAAAAAGTTGGGTACATTTAGAAAAGGGGAAAACCTAGAAGAAGAGAAAGTGAGAGTACCGATTTCAAACTTGGCCGGCTGGTTGGGAATGAAGGTAGAGCTGCCGGAGATTCTCCATGGGCTGGACTTGGCATCTTCCTGTGACAGAGGCCTCCCTCTCACTGACACGTGGATTCTCTCCATCAGATTTGCTGATTTTCCCGCCCGGAGTTCCTCCGCTTGGGGGCACTCTTTCTTTCTTTCTATTTTTATTTATTATTCCCCCCGACCATCCAAAATTACTCAACTACACAATTTATTCCACTATGTTATCTAAAATGTCCTATCATATGAAAAAATTATAAAAATTCATCCTCTTTTATTCTTGGATAATCACTTTTCGCCATGTATCATTCGCGATTAGGGGCGAAGCTACAGCCAATGAAGGGTGTGCAAGTAATTATATCGTATTTATAGGTCAAATTTATAAAATTATTAATACATACTTAAGTTTGCACAAACTTGAGAGTTCTTGGCTCAATGGCAACGAGTATGCCAAAGTCTTCAAAATCGGAGATCGGAGGTTCGACTTTTGGTTCCTTTTAAGTTTTGTAACTTTCTTTTTTATTTTTTTTACTTGTTTTTCGTGGGTCCTTTAGTAACTTTCTTTTTATTTCTTTTACATATCTCTCTATGACACTATTTAATTGTTTTACATAGCTAAGTTAATTTAATTTTTTTAATTATAGATAACATAAATTATGACAAAATGAATACTTATTAATTATTAAATTTAATTTAGGTATTTATTTATATTAAATATATAGTAATATTTTCAAATGGTATCTATCAAAAAAATTAGAAAAAAAGATTATGTGCAATTACATTTATATCACTGTATTTTCCATTCTCTCATGATTAATAGGTTATTGGGAACTTTGAATTAACTTATATTTTATTTTGTTTATGATAAAATCGGTTGAACAAGATGAATGTGAATCCACTCACTAAATTATTTGTTAGTTATCTTTTAAAATATTGCACACCCTTCATAAAATATCTGACTCCGCCACTGTCCGTGATGTATTGGAACGTATGTGATGTATCGGGACATATGCAATGTATCAGAATGTTGAGTATTGTATTCGAAATCGTGACGACATGTATCAGGACATTTAGTGATGTATCCGAAATCACTTTACGTAATGTATTGATCGGATACATCACTTTACACGATGTATCAAGATGTTTTGGGATGCATCCAGATTCCACCAAATTTATGATTTTTTTTTAATTTGAAAAGGAGTAGGGATATGATGCAATTAGTTCTTAACACTATAGCACTTGTATAAAATTTTCATTTTTTTAATAGGCGTGTAAGTAAAAAATGTGACGAGTAAAGTAATTCAGGAGGAGTAATTTTTTCTTGAGCCAATGACAATAAAAGGAAAATCATTTTGGCCATAATGGCTCAAATACATATTCACACTACAAACTGATTTTCTTTTTGACAATTGTACCTTTCTTTGTCAAATTTACTTTTTTCTTATCAATTTATTTATAAAAATAAAAGAAATAAAAAGGAATGGAAGGAGTAATTATGTCTCAATAAATGAGAAAGCTTTCCAATACATGAAAAATTGACTAATTTTTAGATTTCTCTAACTTCCATACATACATGGCTTTTAATTTCTTTTAGAAATGTTGTAAAATGGTTAAAGGCCAATACGTATGTAGTTTTCTTCTTCTTCTTCTTTTCATTTTCTAATAAAAATTTATAAAGAATACAAAATTTAAATTTATAATTAGAAAATAAAATTTAAATTATAAAATAAGCTCATTCATAAAATTAAATTCAAAATAATTTTAACTTACCCTCATCTCTTGTAAAGTCTATCATAGATACATCGAGACAAAAAATAAATTACAAATATGACCACAAAAGAAAATAATTTTAATACTTTTTCTCTCTTTTATTCCATTCTCACTCTTTCTTTTTATTTTTCATCTTTTTCAAAATAAAAAATTAAATAAAAACAAAATATTCAGTAATCATAAGCAAAACAATCCACAAATAAGATGTAATATAAATTAATTGGAAAATGGTTGAGAAAATAAACATTATCCTTCAATTCTTTCAACTCTTGTCGAACCTGTTGAAACAACAAAAAATGAATTAATGCATTGTGTATGTAAAAAATATATTAAAGAATCATTTTTTTGTACACTAACCGCTGGAATTTATTTCTTCAACTCAACATATTTGTCTTCTACGTCAACATGATTCCTTTCTGATATTGTGTAGTATTCTGCCTGGTGGTGACTGGAAGATTGCATTCATCTTTCATCCGTCAGGACTATGTTCTTAAATTTATGCTAGAATTACAAAATAAACATGACAAATTAAAAAAATTAAATAAAAAGACAATAAGAAAAATTGTTAAATGAGTTTTTGAATTAACATATGTTCTGAATATGGTATTTAAGTCATCGAAGAAAATAGATTTCGCGATGTCTTCCAGTTGAAAATGTGAGGTGTGCCATTGAAAACACAAACACGGATATCAACTGTGTTGTCAAAGGGATGACAAAACTCGTATCTGCAGGGCTAAGTGGAATCCACCAAATTTGAATGATGATGGTTCTTTTTTTAATCTATGACTGCACCTTTTGGGTGTCAACTTGTAACATTTGGTGTCTCATGGGTAGTTGATGTACTCACCGCTCTCAACCAAATCAAAATACTGTTTAGGTATTTTTGTTTTAAATACCTTTGAACCTGTCATAAATGTATTGCTGAAGTACACAAGTCCAATGTTGAACCAGTCTTCAGGCTCAAAATAATTGATTTCCTTAAACTTATTCAAAAAAGTTAACTTAGGGGACTTTGTTCATTTTACCAAGTACTTTTGAATTAACCTATATGGAATAGATGGATCTTCAACAAAATCACTGACGAGACCGTATTTAGATTAGTTACAGTTGTGAATTTCTTAATATCGAAACGGAGTTCAATTCCATTTAACTTGATAATGAACAAGTCATCCCTGTCGTTATCAGTCTCAATAAGTAAAAAATGATGCAATAACTGGCCCTGCACCTTTATGGGAAGTAAGTCATTAAATACAACAAACGGAATCTACAAAAACTGTTGAAACTTCTCTTGACCGAGAAATGTAGACAGGTCTTTAAAAACATTCATATTCGTGCATGAAACCCAGTAGGTATATTGCTTCCTTGCCTAAAAAGTACTCCCTCCGTCCCATTTTATGTGGCAACATTTCCTTTTTGGTCAGTCCCAAAAAGAATGTCACATTTCCTTATATGGAAAGTATTTAAAGGTACAATTCCTTTTTTATCCTTGTTGGTCCCACTTAATCTTAAAATAATACTCCAACACATTTATGAGGAGAGAGAAATTGAGTCTACTTTTTAAAAGGGCAATTTGGTAAACATTTCAAAGTCTTCATTTATTTCTTAAACTCCGTGCCCGGTCAAATGTTGCCACATAAAATGGGACGGAGGGAGTAATATTTTTTTATATTAAATATAAAAATAGCAGGTCACAGTTTTCATACCAAATTTAAGCCAACTTCATGTCAATATCAAACATACTTCATCTCAAGTTCATATACATAATGAAATAATTTTAAATAAATTTCCCTATAAAATGTGTAGCATTTCAACAGCTTCAAACAAAAAATAAATTGAAACAATTTTGAGAAAAGATACACCAATTTTATATCAATTTCATGACAATGCATATACATACAGATACATAAATCATACCAATTCCATGCCAACAATAAACAAACTTCATGCCATAATCATATGAATAAATAAACAGTTTGAAAAAAATAATTCCTACTAACCAATGTAGCGTTTCATCAACTACATTAAGACTCCAAAATTTATACAAATGTTAGAAAAGATACATCAAATTTATATCAACTTAATGCAACTGCATATAGATATTGATGCAAGAAATCATACCAATTTCATGCCAAAAATATACTCATTCAGATGATTGGATACCAAGTTAAAACATAACATGAACTATACAATACAAATTTCATACAAATTTTATACACATTTCAGCAACTTCATTCGGGAAACAATTTTAAAAATGAATAAAATAAAATTTGAATAATTGAGAAAATAATTTAAATAAAAGTTTACCCTCTTAACTCTTTTGCCCTTGTTTGACTTTGGGATTTTTGAATCATCTTTCATTGTTGTTCTTCTTTTGGAGGGTTTTGATGACCGAACCATATCCACATTTGTTGATTATTATTTTTTTTATTTCTTTCTCGCTTACAAAATCTGAGTCAGATTTCGAAGGGGGTTCCACCATTTTCCCTTTTCTCTTTTGTCCCTTTCGATTTGGAGGAGTTGCAATTTTCTTTGCTTCTCTTTTCTTCTCCTTTTCTGAGCTATGTTTCTTCTTTTGAGGGGTAACATTCTTGTTCGCCAGATTTGCATTCTTGTTTGTCGACGGCGTTTGAGTCAAGATGTTAAAAGATGGAGCCTCAAATTCAATATTAGAACTCATTTCTACTAATTTGAGGCTTTTTCTAGGAGTATGCTCAGGTTTCTTTGACATGTTTTTTCGAAATTTCTAAAAACTTGGTATTGTAAAGAAGATTTGACCTTTCTTTTGATTGTCAATGAAGAAAACTTATTATGATGAGAGAGAGGGTTTACAGTTTCTAAGGAAGATGAATGAAGAGGTGAGAGAGAAATGTTTAATTTTTGAACGTGGGGATAGCGGGTTTTGACGTGTGAGAGAGATAGAAGAAACGTGGTAGTGGGGGTTGGGGGTTGGCGTGTAACAGTAAAATAAAAATACAAGAATCAAGGTAAATTCCTAAAAAGGGATAATAGATAATTATGATTGATTCTTTATTTATATCACTTATTAATTAAAATATAATTGTAAAAGACTAATTATTTAATAAAGTGGAATTAATTGATTTATAAATAAAAAATGATCTGTTATAACTCACAATTAAAATGTTATAAGTAATAATATTTTAAAAGTAGATTTAAAATTCGTAATATTGCCTCTTAAATATATATGTGGGGTGATTTTTCCTTAAATAATGTGAACGAGCTGCAATATTTGGTAATTACGCAAGTTTGTGTGTTTTTATTTGTTTAGTCAGGAAAATGTTTTCTTATTATCATACCCTTAGTAGTATTTTCTATATGACTTATCAATTTAAATTTTCAAGATCATTTAAATTCATTTAATCAATCAAATTTAAATATTGACGTGATACTTTTTGTAAACAAAATAGTGTAACTTTTTATATCATATAATCCACATATATTTGTTGATGAGGTACCAATTAGATATGCCAACTCCAAAGTTGGACTTATCTTTAGATTGAATTATTTATTTATATGTTGGCCGACGGTTTGAATGGTCAAGATTATACTACATTAACAACTATTATAATCATAGTTAAGTCAATCAATTTTTGAAAACTACTCCCTAAATGTGATAAGAACAAGATATTTTCTATAAATTTTGATATTCATTAATTTAATTTTATATTTTTGTATTTAGATATTAAATTTTATGATAGTTAAGGTGAGAATCAACTAAACAATTTTTTGTGATAATAAACTTTGTTCTTAAAATATTTTATATGTTGAGAAATGAAAAAAAAGAGGTGAATCATCATCATATATCATCATCATATCATATCATCATATATTATTAAAAGTGGGAAGCATCAAAGTGCAAAGTTGGAGTACTTTTTTCCCATACACTAAATTAACATGTTGTAAAGTATTTATATTAATTAATTATTAACTACTACAAAATAAAAGTTAATTTTTTATTCATTAGTTATGAGTTACACCTCCTCCAATACGACTTTTAAGCATTTTCAGTTTTCTAAGCATCAAGATCAGTTTTCTAAGTATCAAGATATTTTTCAGTTTTCTAGACGTATATTTAATTAAATTAAATTGAATGGTACAACAGATGCATGTAATTTCTTTAGTTAGGAATATGAAAATCTATATATATTGTAATCTATTGTCATTTCTTTACTTTTTATCATCTCTATATAGTTCTTGATATTTCTTGTATTTGTTTTTCTTTAATATATATTTTTTTCTTGATTTGTTTTTGCTAATTATTAATTCTTATTTATTTTTCTTTTGTTTCAGGTTTTACCTTACGATTTTGAATTCTTCACTTCTCATTTACATCATAAGGTAAGTAATAAGTACAATGTTCGTTTCACAAAAATATAATGTAATTTGTAGGAAAATAGTGATATGTATGACATTTTTAGTAGTATAAATGATATAGACTTTAGATTCATACAAAATTATTATTTCTTTGAGTGAATGCTTTTTTGAAGATGTACCCAATATTTTAAATAAGATATTTTAAACATTTCAACCATTTATATCAAGTTTCTTATTCGTGACTCGTGAGCATAGATCGATTATATTATATTCCGTAATATGATTATATTTAAATAATTTAATTAATATTTTCCTGTCAAATTTACATATGAAAGGACTCATAATCTTGAATCAAACAAAGAAAGTTGTTTGTGCAATTATTGAATTTTTATTTATCGATTAAATTTTCTAAGGCCACTAATAACTATCTCTATCACAAATAAACACTATATTTTAAAGTGTATCTCATGAAATTGACAATGATACATTATCCACCTCAAAGAAACATATGTTGATCAGTATCTGTACAACATGAAATACGACTTTTATTCGGCAACAACTTCTTGATATGCATGTGTCTATAAAAAGGAGGTTACAGTTTCTTACACAAGATACAAACTTTAAGATGTGTGAAACACTTGCAAACATAATCAATGTTATTTATGTCACATATAAACTATTTGTAGTTGAAATATTAAAAAAAAATAAGGGACATGTTGTACTAAGTATAAGATATATTAGAACTATATAAGAAAAATAACACATATACCAATTCAATTGATTGTGTATAACTACAAACAATCATACTTCTCTTTCAAAATTTAGTTACTCAATATTACTTGCAAGTTTTAGTAGCATCTGCATCATTTAATTTTTTTGTACTAACTAACACAGGACACGCGTGCAATGCACATGCCTAGAGACTAATAATTATAAATGTAGACAAAAACCTTACAATAAAAAAATGGGAAATAAAAAATAAAAAAGACGAGAAATTATTAGAATTACAAATGTGAAATATCAAAATTACCATACTTTAGTAAGAGGAGAAAGTGTGGCTACGTACTGTGTTTGAAGGGGAAAAAGAAGTATGTTTTAAAATTTGTTTGTTGGGAATAAAGAAAATTTTAATATTTGAATATAAAAATAAGATGAATTTAATGAATATCAAAATTTATAGAAAATATCTTGTTCTTACCATATTTAGGGTGTAGTTTTCCAAAATTGGTTGACTTAATTATGATTATAATATTTGTTAATATAGTATAATCTTGACCTTTAAAATTTAAATAAGACACATGTCTCTCATCTAGACGTACACTTGACGAAAACAATTTCTTATTATAACATGCAAATATTTAATTAATTAATACTAGGCAGGTTTAACTTTGTCAAGTATATGGAAATGACAACTATATATATACTATTATTTTACGTGTTTAATTAATTCGGCCATGCAAAAGTACTGCCTATCTCTCTCAAGATATTAATTAATAAGGATAATTACAGTCTAATATTTTAAATTATTTAATTTACAAAATAACATGTATTATGGTGGGGTGATTGACATTTCTCTATTCTTAATTATAAATTTCGGAGTTCATGAGCTCCTGAAAATGAAAAAAAATCAAGTTGGAGTATATATAGTCCTTAGAAATAAATCTTGCAATATATATATATATATATATATGAATTCAGATTTAGTTATACCAATACATATATTAAATATCGGGTGAAAACAAAATCACGTTTATAGAGAATTCCAACTCTAAATAGATAGATACGAGGATGAGCTTCAAGAGAACGATTCAAGATTGTCGTGGTGAAATCATGTCATACCAAATACGAGATAAATCTTCAAAAGAACAAGATATCGAGGAGTTACCTTTTTGTCAACCAAAGGTTTCAATCTCGAATTTAATTATGGAAGAATTCATGGTAGACAACGCTTCTATCGAATGAGTCTTATACAATATGAATCCAAGTTAGTCGAGTTTAATTATAGATATCAAATATCAAATCAAAACATTACGATGGTCCTTAAACACTTATTTGTAGCAATTAAATGGGATCTAAATGCTAACAACCTATGTAGGGGTGTTCATGGTTCGGTTTGGATCGGTTATTGGTTAAAACCAAATCCAAACCACAATTAATCGGTTTTTAAATTTCTAAAACCAAATCAAAAAAATAACCGTCGGTTTGATTACTGTTGGTTTGGTTCGGTTTGGTTCAATTTTTTTGGTTATTTCGGTTTGAAAGTATATAGTTTTTGAGAGCATATGCATCTCGATAGACACGAATTCATAGTACATAAACAATCAGAAAAGCTATTGTAAATTTTGTTAAGCAATACTAGTCATAGAACAATTGAAACAGGACTAAAAAAACTCATTACCCTGTTAGAAGACTTGTATCTAAAAAGAGAAAGCAATGTATATATGTAGTGGAAAATTAATATTAGCAGAGTTGTCTTGGATAAATATATAACATATTGAATCTTGCATGTTGTGACAACTGAGAATTTTTCCTAATAAACCAAAAAAAAAAATCA
The DNA here is from genome assembly GCA_036553675.1 of Solanum okadae. Lineage (NCBI taxonomy): Eukaryota > Viridiplantae > Streptophyta > Magnoliopsida > Solanales > Solanaceae > Solanum > Solanum okadae. Next base: position 14,016,066 of record CM071681.1, on the reverse strand, counting down.
GTGCTCCAAATGTAAAAATCACTTAAATAATAAATTTTTGGTTGAGTTAGAATTAGGATTTTAATACTTGGGCTGAAATTTAAGTGTTGGGCTTAAGAAAATAATAAAGTTAAAGATTTAAGTTAATTAAAATTTAATAAAATATTTATATTTTATTTATGAATAATATATAAATAATTATAAAATTTATATATATAATTTAACGGTTCGGTTTGGTTATTTTTGCGGATATTCTTTTGTAAAACCAAAACCAAACCAAATAGTATCGGTTTTCAAAATTCAAAATCCAAACCTAACCAAATCCAACCAAATATCGGTTTTTTTAATCGGTTTGATTCGAATTGCGGTTCGGTTTGGTTGTTTAACCATAACCATTAACAGCCTTAAACCTATGTATAGTTTCTTAGGAGTAGTATTTTGATTGATAGTAATGTATGTACTATCAAATAATTAAATTAGTATTTTGATCATAAATATCATATTTGAATATATTGTACTCACTTCATCTCAAATTATGTTGAACCTTTCAGATTTCGGTATTCAAATAAGTTTATTTTTTATCGTAATTTCTTCATATATTTTTTAATATTTTAAATTATTATTTATTGTGACTTATAATATTTTTTTTATATATAATTTCCAAGTGAATTACTTTCCTGAAATCATTTTTTTTTGGATATATAGTTTTGTGATTTATTAATGTAACGTGTAAAATTAAGTGATTATGTAAAACAATTAATCTTTAACTGTTCTTTGCTGTAGAGTCCACAACTTCAATATGATATTTTGACCAAGATTCCTAAAACAACGTAATTTGATAGAGTATAATAACTAACTCATTAATTATGTAATGATGATAATAGTTTAATTTAATTTTAATGAAAATATTTATTACGAGTTTATTTTTATTAAATTAATCTTATTCATTATGCTTTAAAAGTATAAATTTAAGTATTATACATTTTATGAAGTCATTTAATGATAGACATAGTATTGAAAGTAAAATGATCAATTCTCTTGATTTCATAATTTTGACAAGTAAATTGAAATAACGATTTTTTTTAAATTTATTTCTTTTGTAAAAAGTTCGAATAAAATGAAAAGAAGGAGTATTAAATGAAGATAAATGTTTCCTAAAACTTATTGAGTGGACTGGTCGAAACAAATCACTTCTATTTAAGGAATTATTTACTTTTTAATTATTTGATCAAAATTTTGATTTATTTTGCATTTTCTGGTGCAAACATTATAAATAGTATCATCGTCAGAAATATATATAAAGGACACCATTTGTAGGCACGCTGGAAAAGCTAAGTTACAGAGGCGTTGAGAGCTTTTTTTTTGGATTTCTCATTCGGGATTTTCTCCGGTTTAAATCTGAGTCATCTACTTAAGGGTTGAATAGTTCATAGGATGTTAAAAGCTTAAGTTTGCTATATATAGCCATTTCTCTTATTCAACGATTTAATCTCAATTCGTATAAATTATTTCAGAGGGTGCGACCCCTATTAAGATAGAAAATTATGCATATGTTTATTATATTTTTATTGCTTTATTTCATAAAATCATGCTTAATTATTATACGTGTCAAAAATATCTTTTAATTTTATAATCTTAAACATATTACGTAAAAAATTGAAATCTAAAAAATAACAACTCAATTTGTCTTTATTAGCCTTTTCAATTCAAAAATAAGGCTGAAAGAGGGTTGATAACTTGCTATTTTGAGTGTATGGTCAAGTGTAAGATTGACCATTTTTGTTTCACTTGTATAGAAATTATATATTACTTATTAAATAAATAAGCCCTCGGTATTGTAAAAGGTACATATATACTTTCTGCAGTCTTTTAGTTTTCTGCATTTATTATTAATAGGCTAGGGGGCACAAAAACTCTTTATCATATCCTCTCTCCGTTCATTTTCACCTCTCCATAATATTTATTCAGTTTGGAAAATTAATGAATAATTAATTTATTCTTTTTATTAACTATAATTATTTTTTCAATATATTTTATTTATTATAGTCAAAGAGTGATATAATAAATTTGCCTTTCTATTTATAGCTTCTTAAAAAGTGTGCCAAATTAATAGTGGACAAGTAATATTGAACGGAAGAAGTAACAAGTAAATCATTTTTCAAGACTTAATACAAATACTCTCTCCGTTTTAAATTAATTAAATTTTTGAAATATTTTTCTACTTGGATTTCCCTTAAATACACAACAGACGTTTTTTTAAATAAAAAAACTATAATAATTAAACATATCAAGTTCAGATTAAAAAAGAAAAGAAAAAATAAAACATATCAAGTCATCAGTACAAAATAATTATAAGCTCGGGGATGTCTAGTGTGTTACTATTAATGCAAATTCAATATATATATTCTTATTTCATCAGGTCAATTTTAAATTTTTGTCTATTTCGCACATTTAGATGAGAAATATGTGTCCTATTTAAATTTTCAACGTTCAAGATTATACTACATTAATAAATATTATAACTATAGTTAAATCAACCAATTTTTGAAAACCACTCCCTAAATGTGGTAAGAACAAGATATTTTCTATGAATTTTAATATTCATTAATTTCATTTTATATTTTTGTATTTAGATATTAGATTTTATGATATTTAAGGTGAGAAACAATTTTTTTGTGATAATAAACTTTGTTTTAAAAATATTTTATATGTTGAGAAACGAAAAAAGGAGGTAAATAATTATAAATGTAAGACAAGAATCTTAAAAGAGATAAGTGTCAAAAACACACCTAAATTATTCATTTTTTTTGCGTTTCATACCTAAACTATTGAGAGTGTGAGTTTCATACCTAAACTATCACTTTTTAGTTTGAGAAACACATCTCAGTGGTGTATGTAATACATTCTCTCTTTTATTTGAAAAAACTTTGACACATGGCATTCCACATGGATAAATATTCTACCTTGACGAAAAATAAATAATAAACTATTAATATTAATTAAAAATTAAAAATTAAATACTATCCATAAAAAAAAAAATATTTTTAAAAAAAATTTAAATTATTTTTCCTACCCCACTCCACCACCTCCTCCACGTACCCCCTCCCCCCCTCCCTGATAATCCCCCATCCTTTTTAAAAAAAATAAAAATTCTACCCCATCCTATTTAATCCTCCGTTCCTAATTTTTATTTTTGTTTACATTTTTCTAATTTTGTGTTAGATATGTTTGTACATATATTTTTAGAATTTTTTTTCCAATGTACCGAATATAACATAAATAAGTAAAACAATTTAAAAATGCATTGCGGCGGCAAGTAAAAAATATTTTCGATATGTATATATCTAACACAAAATGAGAAAAAAAATTGGAAGCGAAGGATTAGGTGGGTGGGTAGAATTATCTTTTAAAAAACATAAAATAATATCTAAATTAGTATTTGAGGGGGGAAGGGGGGGAAATGAACTAAAAGAAATTAAATTCTATTATAAAATAAATTTAAACAAAAAAAACTTTAAAAAATATGGTGTGGGGTGGGGGGAGGGGTCGGGGGAGGGGGGGTAAGAGGAGTTGATGAAGTGGGATAAGAAAAATATTTTACATTTTATTTTATAAAAGAAATATATATTTTTGGATAATAATTTTTTTATTTTTAATCTTAACTAATATTAATAATTTATTTAATTTTTGTCAAGGTTGAATGTTTTGTCCATGTAGAGTGATGTGACAATTTTTTAAAATAAAAGAGAGAGTGTATTACACACACCATGATAAGAGTGGTATAAAAGAGAGAGGTGTGTTTCTCAAATTAAAAAGTGATAGTTTAGGTATGAAATTCACACTCTCAATAGTTTAGATATGAAACAAAAAAAAAAAGGTATAGTTTAAATGTGTTTTTGAAACTTATCTCATATTAAAATAAAAGAATGGGAAATAAAAAATAAAAACGAATATCTTGAACTATAACAAAATTGGCGACTAAAAAAGTTCTACTTTTTTTCAGTTTGGTCGCTCCAATTTCAAACATTTGCTTAGTGAAATGAAAGGGACAGATTTTAAGCTTTTTAAGCTTTTCCTCCACCATTGTTACGTTGTTAGTTTTCTCATTGTTGCAGAGACAAATAAGGACTCATATTCCACTTGCATACAACATTAGGACGGTCCTCCTCCACCATTGTTGTAAGTTTTCTCCACCCATAACTACCTATTCTCCATTTTTAAGCTTTTATCTTTGTTTTTTCTTGTAAAAGTTTCCATTTTCAAATTTTCTACTTTGCAATTTCTGTTAAAGTTCTTCCATTTTCAACTTTGTCTTTTTTTTTTACTTTTACAGGTGTGTTGTCTTTTGAGTTTCAGCTGCAACAAAACCCAAGTATTAACTTAAAGTGACATAGGTAATCATCTTTTTATGCTCTTATTGAGTTTAAATGTTATGTATGGTATATGGACGCTGGTGTAAATTTATCTATTGCCCTTTTTATGAGTTAGATTCAAATCATTTGGTCTGTTGAGAATAGGGTCTTGGAACATAGAGACTCTGTAGAACTAGTGAAGATTCTTAGGAGGAGAAGGATTAATATAGCTTGTATCTAGGAGACAAAATAGATAGGTTCAAACAGGGGCGGACCTACATTGAGTAGAGTGGGCCACTTCGTTAAAAAATTATAAGTATGTTTGATTTGACTTTTGAAAATTATATGTATAAATAAAAGAATTGACCCCATTTAAATAGATGAAAGTCCTTGGTCTAGTGGTAAAGTGAGTTCATTTTTGTGGAAGTGCCCAGGTTCGAAACTAGACAACAACACACTAATTTATTTAAAAATTCTAGGTCCGCCACTGGGTTCGAAGGTGCGGGATATGGACGGAAATAGGAATGTGGTAGGAATCTTAGTATATGACGAGCCTAGAGAGCAAGTGGTTGAGGTTAGAAGAAGGGTTAACGATAGGATGAGCCTTGGGTTGCGGGAAGAGGAATGTGGTAGGAATCTTAGTATATGACGAGCTTAGAGAGCAAGTGGTTGAGGTTAGAAGAAGGGTTAACAATAGGATGAGCCTTTGGGTTGCGGGAAGAGGAATCTTTGGGTTGCGGGAAGAGGAATGTGGTAGGAATCTTAGTATATGACGAGCTTAGAGAGCAAGTGGTTGAGGTTAGAAGAAGGGTTAACGATAGGATGAGCCTTGGGTTGCGGGAAGAGGAATGTGGTAGGAATCTTAGTATATGACGAGCTTAGAGAGCAAGTGGTTGAGGTTAGAAGAAGGGTTAACGATAGGATGAGCTTCACTTTTGGATTTTGCTAGAGCCTTTGGGTTGATGATCGTGAAATTCAAGCTTCTCCAAGAATGAGGATCACTTGGTTACCTTTCGTAGTTCGGTGGCCAAGACTCTTTGCTCCTAAGGAAGGGAGATAAAGGTCTTTGTAAGGACTGTGAGATTATCACAAGTGGCTGCAAACGTTCACCGCTAACCTTTTCAGCTGCCGAGTTCCTCAAAAATATCTTTTTTTCGCCCAAATCCAATCATCTTTTAAGCTTCAAGCAATTCTGTTTTTTACAAGCAATGGCAACTAGGATGAGCCTTTGGGTTGCGGGAAGAGGAATGTGGTAGGAATCTTAGTATATGACGAGCTTAGAGAGCAAGTGGTTGAGGTTAGAAGAAGGGTTAACAATAGGATGAGACTTTGGGTTGCGGGAAGAGGAATGTTGTAGGAATCTTAGTATATGACGAGCTTAGAGAGCAAGTGGTTGAGGTTAGAAGAAGGGTTAACGACAGGATGAGCCTTTGGGTTGCGGGAAGAGGAATGTGGTAGGAATCTTAGTATATGACGAGCTTAGAGAGCAAGTGGTTGAGGTTAGAAGAAGGGTTAACGATAGGATGAGCCTTGGGTTGCGGGAAGAGGAATGTGGTAGGAATCTTAGTATATGACGAGCTTAGAGAGCAAGTGGTTGAGGTTAGAAGAAGGGTTAACGATAGGATGAGCTTCACTTTTGGATTTTGCTAGAGCCTTTGGGTTGATGATCGTGCAATTCAAGCTTCTCCAAGAATGAGGATCACTTGGTTACCTTTCGTAGTTCGGTGGCCAAGACTCTTTGCTCCTAAGGAAGGGAGATAAAGGTCTTTGTAAGGACTGCGAGATTATCACAAGTGGCTGCAAACGTTCACCGCTAACCTTTTCAGCTGCCGAGTTCCTCAAAAATATCTTTTTTTCGCCCAAATCCAATCATCTTTTAAGCTCCAAGCAATTCTGTTTTTTTACAAGCAATGGCAACTAGGATGAGCCTTTGGGTTGCGAGAAGAGGAATGTGGTAGGAATCTTAGTATATGACGAGCTTAGAGAGCAAGTGGTTGAGGTTAGAAGAAGGGTTAACAATAGGATGAGCCTTTGGGTTGCGGGAAGAGGAATGTGGTAGGAATCTTAGTATATGACGAGCTTAGAGAGCAAGTGGTTGAGGTTAGAAGAAGGGTTAACGATAGGATGAGCCTTTGGGTTGCGGGAAGAGGAATGTGGTAGGAATCTTAGTATATGACGAGCTTAGAGAGCAAGTGGTTGAGGTTAGAAGAAGGGTTAACGATAGGATGAGCCTTGGGTTGCGGGAAGAGGAATGTGGTAGGAATCTTAGTATATGACGAGCTTAGAGAGCAAGTGGTTGAGGTTAGAAGAAGGGTTAACGATAGGATGAGCTTCACTTTTGGATTTTGCTAGAGCCTTTGGGTTGATGATCGTGAAATTCAAGCTTCTCCAAGAATGAGGATCACTTGGTTACCTTTCGTAGTTCGGTGGCCAAGACTCTTTGCTCCTAAGGAAGGGAGATAAAGGTCTTTGTAAGGACTGCGAGATTATCACAAGTGGCTGCAAACGTTCACCGCTAACCTTTTCAGCTGCCGAGTTCCTCAAAAATATCTTTTTTTCGCCCAAATCCAATCATCTTTTAAGCTCCAAGCAATTCTGTTTTTTTACAAGCAATGGCAACTAGGCTTCAATTTGAAAATTCATGTGAAATTGGAGTTTTCTCAAAGCTGACCAATGCATATTGCTTGGTAGCTATTGGGGGTTCTAAAAACTTCTGCAGGACATTTGAGTCCGAGCTATCAGGCATTATCCCAGTGATCAAAACTTCTATTGGAGGAACGAGGATAATTGGAAGACTCTGCACTGGAAACAAAAATGGTCTTCTCTTGCCTCACACTACTACAGATCAAGAACTTCAGCACTTGAGGAACAGTCTGCCAGATGCAGTTGTGGTCCAGCGCATTGATGAGCAATTATCTGCCCTGAGCAACTGCATAACTTGCAATGATCATGTTGCTCTGACGCATACGGATCTTGACAAGGAACCGAAGAGATGATTGCTGATGTTCTTGGTGTGGAAGTTTTCAGGCAAACAATAGCAGGGAATATTCTTGTTGGCAGCTTGTGCTATCTCAAACACAGGAGGTTTGGTACATCCTCATATGTCCATTGAAGACTTGGATGAGCTTTCAACTCTTCTTCAGGTTCCTCTGGTTGCAGGAACTGTGAACCGCGGTAGTGAAGTAATTGGTGATGGATTGACTGTCAATGACTGGACAGCATTTACTGGCTCAGACACTACTGCAACAGAGTTATCTGTTATTGAAAGTGTTTTCAAGCTGAGAGAGGCTCAACCTACTGCTATTGTTGATGAGATGAGGAAATCATTGATCGACAGTTATGTTTAAGTTACTATTTAAATTGCGTGTACTACAAAGTTCTGGGTGGAAGTTTGAGTTGCTGCTTTAATTTTGTGTTTCCTATGTTAAAAGGTCTCACTTGATAATGCAGATTTATGTTTTTAATCTTAATTGTGTTTCTGTTTTTCAAGTGTATAATGTAGTACATTTGAGTATAAGAAATATTTATCTCCAAAAAAAAAAAGAAAAAAAAAAAGGTTATGCCAAGTGAGAATCTCAAGATATTCCTATCAAATGCAACTGAGCATTTATAGTACCAACATTCTCATTTAACCCTTACAAGAGAGAGAATAAGGTGATCTTCAAATCCAACCATGTAGTTTTGAGAGTTTGAAAATGACTCATTTCTCAGTCATTTACTTGAGTTAATTTGTATTAATACATAATAGTTGAATAGGACATTTGACAAACTAATTGACAATCCAAAATATTTAAAAAAAGATATGAAAAAATTAGTAGCTCTCTTCTCCTATTGTGCAACCGAATAAAGGTTCAAATAATTTCTGAATTTTATATATGTGAATATATTTGAATATACTTTTTTGTCTTTTGTAGTCATGGTAAAAGGGAAGAAAGGTGTCACAAAGCCTGAATACCCAAATCTTGTGAAGGATGCTTTCTTCAAAAAGGTAATCAATAATGTTGTTTAGCATATATCTTATTTTCTTCAATAGTAGCTAACATACTTCTCTACTTTTTTTATTATTGAGGCTAACATTACTTAGTAGAGTAGGGGTCACTATGTAAATACTGAAAGTTAGAAGGTTAGATTAGTAGTTACTTAATCACTATGTAAACTATGTTTCCAAGGAATTGCTTGGTGGAATTGTATATTCGTCTGATACATGATGCACTTTAGCTAAATAGACTAGGCTACTGTACTAGATCTGTTAGACTGTTTGATATTCTTCATTGTGATGTTTGGGGTAAGCAAGTTTCACAGCTCTACTCCATAATGTGTAATTATCCGATCTAGTCAGCATGATTCCAATCAATAAGGAACCAGGAGAATCTGAGGGATATAGGAATAGAGGATGGTGATAATCAATCAAAGGTGCGATAACAATTGCAGTTGCAGAAGCATATTCCCCCAAATTTCCTGAAGTCGTCATGAAAACAAGTAGCAGAAAAGCTAAAAAAAAAGGAGAGGAGTACAGAATTCCTCAAATTCTTCACTTCATGTGAAAGTAATTGTGAAGGAGCTCAACAAATGTGTGAATGTACCTTAATCAGTTAGAGTAGTTAGTGGTAGTTGGAAGATTTAGCTTACTTGCTTGATTAAGTGAGCCTAATTGATGATGTACAAAATTAGTTAGAATGAGTCTATTAGAGAGTTAGTTAGAGCTGTCAGTGATGTATATAATGCAGAGTGATGCATTCATTCAGTTTCAATGCAAGATATTTTTCTTTTCTCCCAACTCATCTTCTTCCTCTCTTGCATTATTCACATCATTTGATCATTTATTTCCAGCAACTTGACATATTATCAGCGATATCACTAATATGCCCCTGCAAGATGGTAGATTGGTCCAATATACTAATCTTGGACCTTAGTGCTTCGAATGAAGCTTTTGGAAGCGGCTTGGTAAGAAGATTAGCCAGCTGGTCTCGGGATGAAACATGAGAAACACACAACAGGTCTTGTTGGCAGAGATTTCGAACAAAATGATGGTCAATCTCGATGTGCTTCATTCTGGAATGAAAAACTGGTTTAGCACACACATAGGTAGCATAAACATTGTCACAATATATAACTGACGGTTCGTTAAGAATGACAAATAACTCCTGAAGCAAATTATTGACCCAACAAATTTCAGCTGACGCTGAAGCAATAGCCCGATATTCAGCTTCTGTGGACGAGTGGGTAGCAACTCTTTGCTTCTTAGAATTCCATGAGATTGTATTGGATCCTAAGAACACAATGTTTATAGTTCGAGCTTTGTAGTTTACAAGTGTCGTGCATTCGTCCCCGAAAATTCTATCTGCAAATAATTTCAAGTGCATGCTCTAGTAGAGGAATGATCTTCACGATTACCTGCCCAGTATGAGTTAGAGAAGGCATGGAGATTTAGTGACTTGCCTTTGCGAAGAAACATACCATTAGCAGATGTGCCAAGGTAGCGAAAAACTCGTTTGACCATAGCTCAATGTGTAGTCATTGGAGCTCTTGTCAACTGAGACAATTTGCTTACAACAAAGGCAACCTCTGGTCTGGTACGATGAAGAGATTGTAAACTTCCAACTATACTTTGATATTCTTTACGATCCTCAAGTAAAGATCCATCACTACTTATTGGACAAGATCCGCTTTCCTTTGGTGTGCGCATGGGATTAGCTTCAACCATGTTTGCTCGGTCTAAGATCTCATAGATATACTTGTGCCGACTTAAGAAAATTCTAGAAGGTGAGCGAATAACTTAAACACCCAAGAAAAGATGCAAATCACCAAGATCTTTAATAGAGAAACGATGATTGGCAAGACAACCAAAAAAATCTTCCACCAAACTTTGATGATTACGCGTGATAATTAGATCATCAACATAGACAATTAGATAGAGCATAACTGCAAATTTAGCTTAAATAAATAAGCAATGATCTGACTGAGAGTGACAAAATCCATATGAAATAAGATAGGATTTGAGTTCCTCATACCATGCTCGTGGAGCCTGTTTAAGCCCATGAATTGCTTTGTGAAGCCCACAAACATGTGTGGGATATGTATCATTCACAAACCCAGGAGGTTGAGACATATAAACTTCTTCAGTTAGAGTACCGTGCAAGAAGGCGTTGTTAACATCTAATGGACCAAGTGGCCTATCAAATGAGGTAGCCAATGAGAGAATAACATGCATCGTGGTATGCTTTGCTACTGGAGAATATGTTTCACCATAATCAACACCTGGACACTGCAAAAAACTTTTAGCAACAAGTCGGGCTTTATGGTGACTAATTTTTCCATCGGAATTGTATTTAACACGAAAAACACACTTAGACCTGATGGGTTTAGCTTGAGGATTTGCTGGTACAAGAGACCATGTGACTTGACCCTTTAGAGCTAATAATTCCTCATTAATGGCAACGCGCCATTTAGGATCTTTTAATGCTTGGCCAGTAGACTTTGGCTCAATAAGTTTGGGTATCGAATTGAAAGAAATCAAGGATTTGGTAGGCTCAGGTTTGCTATAGGTATTTGAGGAAGTGGCTTGCAATATAGAAGGTTGTGCAACATGGGATGATTAGGCTTGAGGAGATAAAGTAGCATTGAGACAAAGTCTTTGAGTTGGCTTACTAATTTTGTTTTTGAACGGGTAACCATAGGATGATTTGGTATAGGGGAATAAGAAGGAATTGAGGAAGTGGCAGGGGTTGGTGATGAGGATGAGGAAGCAGAAGTAGAAGAAGAGGTGGTAGAATACATGCCTGGGAAATATGTGATAGAGTTCTCAGGCTTGTCTGATGAAGAGAGATTGCTAGTGGCAGCCTCAGGAGAGATACTTCCTGAATTCGATGTTGTAAATAAAGCATGAGAGGAGTTAGTAAATAGGCTTGATGTACATGGAATCATATGATGAGAGGGAACCCATATATCATAGATATAGCAGGAGAGGAGTTAGTAAATAGGCTTGACTCAGGGCAGTTGGCCTTAATTTCCATAGATGAGTATGGAAAATGATGCTCCACAAAGTCCACGTGCCTGGTGACATATAATCTAGACTTCATAGGATCAAAACAAAGGTAAACACTTTGATTTTGTGAGTATCCAAGAAAAAGACACGGGATGGAGCGAGGTTGGGATTTGTTTTGGTTATAAGGCCTAAGCATGGGTAACACAAACAACCAAAAATCCGAAACTTGACATAGCTTTGGTAGTTTTCCATATAGTCGAAAATAGGCCTAGCTCATCCTGGATCAACCTCCCCCCACCACCCCCGGTGATCTTTCCGATCACCGGACTCCCTCTCCTCCCTTTCTTTCTCTATGCTCTGCCTTCTCTCTCTTTATCTCTCTCCTCTCTCGATTTCTTGCCTGTTCCTACAATCATGGAGTGTAATTCAATGGAAAATCTTGTCTTATTGCAGTAGTTTAGCAGTGAATAAATACAATACATTAGGTGCTAACAAAGGAAAGAAATTAAGATTGATTCCTATGAATCTGCAGTGATTCCTATAAATCTGCTACCTTAATATAGCTATGTATATTACTAGATTTAAGTCTATATACATTCTATAACATGGAGGAAACTATCTACTTCACGATTGACTTCAAATCTTTTGATGAAATAAGACTAATTGGAACTTCTGGGAGTGGTATGAATGGACGGAAAGAGGAAGAAGTGACATCATCAGAACTTCTGTCAGCAAGAAATCAATGGAGTGGATTATTTAGACATTGCGATAGGTACTCATTTTGTATTCTCCATTTCCCCAAACTGAGTCTTCGAAGCCGCCGGCCATAGTCTCCGGTTGCTTTGCTAAATTTCTGGATACCAATTCCCGATCTCCTCTCACTTCCTGTTGAATAGAAAATGGCTGATGGTGAGGACATTCAGCCCCTTGTTTGTGACAATGGAACTGGAATGGTGAAGGCTGGATTTGCTGGTGATGATGCTCCTAGAGTTGTGTTCACTAGCATTGTTGGTCGTCCTCGCCACACTGGTGTTATGGTTGGAATGAGACAGAAGGATGCATATGTTGGGGATGAAGCTCAATCCAAGAGGGGTATCTTGACCTTGAAAATAGCCAAGTGAGCATGGTATAGTCAGCAACTGGGATGATATGGAGAAGATATGACATCATACTTTCTACAATGAGCTTCATGTTGCCCCCGAGGAGCACCCTGTTCTGCTCACCGAAGCACCTCTCAACCCTAAGCCAACAGAGAGAAAATGACCCAGATTATATTTAGACCTTCAATGTTCCGGCTATGTATGTTGCTATTCAGGCTGTGCTTTCCTTGTATGCTAGTGGTCGTACAACTGGTATTGCTTTGGACTGTGGTGATGGGGTGAGTCACACTGTCCCTATGTATGAGGGTTATGCTTTGCTGCATGCCATTCTTCGTTTGGATCTTTCTGGCCGTGATCCAACTGATAACCTGATGAAGATTCTCACTGAGAGAGGTTACATGTTCACCACCACTGCTGAGCGGTAAATTGTCTGTGACATGAAGGTAAAACTTGCCTATGTGGCTCTTTGACTATGAGCAGGAGATTGAAACTGCCAGGAGCAGCTCCTCCATAAAAAAGAACTATGAATTGCCTGATGGACAAGATATTACCATTGGTGCTGAGAGGTTCCGTTGCCCAGAGGTCCTCTTCCAGCCATCTATGATTGGTATGGAAGCTGCAGGTATCCATGAGACTACCTACAACTCCTTTATGAAGTGTGATGTTGATATCAGGAAGGACCTCTACGGTAACATTGTGCTCAGTGGTGGCTCAACCATGTTCCCTGGTATTGTTGATCGTATTAGCAAGGAAATCACTGCCTTGGCACCCAACAACATGAAGATTGTGAGAAATATATGGGAAAAATATTATTGAATTGTGTATCTAAATAATTACATTGAGACCCTATTTATAGACACTACATTGGAATCCTTTTCCAACTAGGATTCCTATTCTTATTCCTATTCTATTCCTATTCCTATTCTAAGTAGGAAATACTTATTTCTATTCTAACACTCCCCCTCAAGCTGGTGCATACAAATCATATGTACCTAGCTTGTTACAGATGTAATTAATACGAGGACATGTGAGGGACTTGGTGAAGATATCTGCAAGCTGATCATTTGACTTCACAAATTTCGTAACAATATCTCCCGAGAGTATCTTTTCTCTGACAAAGTGACAGTCAATCTCAATGTGCTTAGTCCTTTCATGAAACACTGGATTTGATGCGATATGAAGAGCCGCTTGATTATCACACACAAGTTCCATCTGATCAATTTTGCCAAATTTTAGTTCTCCCAGTAACTGTTTGATCCAAACTAGCTCACAAGTTGCTGTCGCCATTGCTCGATATTCTGATTCTGCACTAGATCGAGCAACCACATTCTGTTTCTTACTCTTCCACGACACCAAATTACCTCTTACTAAAACGCAATATCCGGATGTCGAACGTCTGTCAGAGGGTGATCCTGCCCAATCAGCGTCTGTATATCCAATGATATGCTCATGGCCTTGATCCTCAAAGAGTAGTCCTTTACCGGGAGCTGACTTTATATATCGCAGAATACGAACAACTGCTTCCCAATGACTATCACACGGGGAAGTCATAAACTGACTTACAACACTTACAGGAAAAGAGATGTCAGGTCTAGTCACTGTGAGATAATTCAACTTTCCAACAAGCCGTCTATACCTTTCAGGATTACTAAGTGGCTCCCCCTGTCCTGGAAGGAGCTTAACATTCGGATCCATAGGAGTGTCAATAGGTCTACATCCCATCATTCCTGTCTCCTCAAGAATGTCTAAGGCATACTTGCGTTGAGAAATAACAATACCTGATCTCGACTGAGCAACCTCAATACCTAGAAAATACTTCAATCTGCCAAGGTCTTTAGTCTGGAAGTGCTTAAAGAGATGTTGCTTCAAATTGGTGATACCATCTTGATCATTACCAGTGATAACAATATCATCAACGTAAACAACCAAATAGATACATAGACTTGGTGCAGAATGACGATAAAACACAGAGTGATCAGCTCCACTACGAGTCATGCCAAACTCTTGAATTACTGTGCTGAACTTCCCAAACCAAGCTCGAGGAGACTGTTTTAGACCATAAAGTGACCTACGCAATCGACATACAAGGCTACTAGACTCCCCCTGAGCAACAAAACCAGGTGGTTGCTCCATATAGACTTCTTCCTCAAGATCACCATGCAGAAAAGCATTCTTAATGTCCAACTGATGAAGAGGCCAATGACGAACGGCAGCCATAGATAGAAAAAGACGAACAGATGCTATTTTAGCCACAGGAGCGAAAGTGTCACTATAATCTAGCCCAAATATTTGAGTATACCCTTTGGCAACAAGGCGAGCCTTAAGTCGATCAACCTGACCGTCTGGACCAATTTTGACTGCATAAACCCAACGACAACCAACAGTAGATTTACCTGCAGGAAGGGAGAAAATCTCCCAAGTACCACTCTTATGTAAAGCAGACATTTCATCAACCATAGCCTGCCTCCATCCAGAATGAGAAAGTGCTTCACCTGTAGTCTTAGGAATGGAAATAGAGGACAAAGACGACACAAATGCATAATGGGGTGATGATAGACGATGATAACTTAAGAAGGTATAATGTGGATTAGTATTTCGAGTGGATCGTATACCTTTTTGAAGTGCAAGCGGTTGGCTAGGAGGAGGCAAGTCCGCAGTAGGAGCAGGGTCCGGCGCATGACATGAATCATCTGGGACTAGGGTTGGACGTGGACGGCGATGATAAGTCAGTAGTGGTGGCACTACAACTGGAGATGTAGAAGTAATCGTAGATTCCTCAAAGGTTGGCATAGGTAAAACCTGAGGTATGGGTAAGACCATAGATACATCAGGATGATCAGAAGATGTATAGTAAGGTTGAGACTCAAAAAACGTAACATCAGCGGACATAAGGTATCGATGAAGATCATGTGAATAACAACGATACCCTTTTTGAACTCGAGAGTAACCAAGAAAGACACATTTAAGGGCACGAGGAGCTAATTTATCTTTCCCTGGGGCTAAATTATGAACAAAACATGTGCTCCCAAAGACACGAGGAGGGATAAGATAGAGATGTGACTGAGGAAATAGTATGGAATGTGGAACCTGATTCTGAATAGAAGAAGACGGCATTCTATTTATTAAATAACAAGATGAAAGGACTGCATCACCCCAAAAACGCAGTGGAACATGGGATTCAATGAGGAGAGTGCGAGCAGTCTCAATGAGATGCCTATTCTTTCTTTCTGCTACACCATTTTGCTGAGGAGTGTATGGACAAGATGTTTGGTGAATAATTCCTTGATGAGACATAAACTCCTGAAACTGGGATGATAAGTATTCTAAGGCATTATCACTACGAAAAGTACGAATAGAAACACCAAACTGATTTTGTATTTCAGCAAAGAAACTTTTGAATATAGAAAATAACTCAGAACGATCTTTCATTAAGAAAACCCAGGTGCATCTCGAATAATCATCAATGAAACTAACAAAATAACGAAATCCTAAGGTGGAACTGACTCTACTAGGACCCCAAATATCAGAATGAACTAATGAAAAAATAGACTCTGAACGACCCTCAGTACTACGTGAAAATGTAGCACAAGTGTGTTTCCTAAGTTGACACGACTCACAATCTAATGTGGATAAACTAGACAAACTAGGCACCATCTTTTGCAGTTTGGATAGACTTGGATGTCCCAAACGTTTGTGAATTAGATCTGGGGAATCTGTAATAGAGCATGCTGTTAAGGAATTTGAAGAGGTAAGATAGTAAAGGCCTTGTGATTCATGTCCTGTTCCAATCATCTGTCCCGTACTGCGGTCCTACATGAGAAAAAAATCATCAAAAAAGGTTATGCTACAATTTAGGGCTTTCGTCAAACGACTAACCGATGCTAGATTAAAAGGAGAACCAGGGACATAAAGAACAGAGTCTAGGGTGACAGAAGATACGGGTTTGGCTTTTCCAACCCCTTTTGGTTTTGTTTGGATCCCATTGGCTAAAGTAATAGCTGGAAGAGATTGTGAATAAACAATATCTGTCAATAGTGATTTATTACCAGAGATATGATCAGAAGCCCCTGAGTCTATGACCCATGATCCAAGAGTGCTAGACTGTGACACACAAGTAAATGAATTACCCACAACAGAAACATCAGGTTGTGCAACCGAAACTACTTGTGGAGACGTTTGTTTATTTGCACGATACCGAAGGAACTCTTTATATTCCTTTAGAACAATAGGATCATAACCGGGTGGTGAACCATGCAAAATATAACATATGTCACGAGTATGTCCAGGTTTATGACAATGACTACACTTGGATCGAGGTTTTCCAAAATGTTCTCTCCTTCGTCGATTCTCCATAGACTGGTATGTATGCTGGAAACTGACAGAAACTGCTATAGTGGTCTGAAAATATTGGAAGCTGCCGGAATCTACCCACAGTGGCCTGAAAATTCTGATTTTACAGGGAACTTGCCGGAAACTGCCCTGCAGTGGTCTGCTTTCGCCGGAAACTGCCTGAAAATCACCGGAACCCTAATTCCGGTGATCGGATCTAGAGAAAACTGAATGGGTTCTGGTCGGAAATACTGGGCGACCCCAACAGAAGAAAATAGCTCGAAAAAAAGATGACCGGAGCAGTGTTCACGCGCCGGCGCGTGAACAGATCTCGCCGGAAAACTTCCACCTCCGAACGGCGCGTGGGGGATTGTTTTCCGGTGGAAATTCTTGGGGTTTGGTCGCCTGAGCTTCCTGAGCCTCGTGATGGTGTTGTCTTTCGCACAACACCTTCAGAACGAAAGATGACACAAATCAGTCCCAACCGTCGTCGCCGGAATTTGACACGGTGACTTGAAGTTTCTCACCAATGCTCTGATACCATGTGAGAAATATATGGGAAAAATATTATTGAATTGTGTATCTAAATAATTACATTGAGACCCTATTTATAGACACTACATTGGAATCCTTTTCCAACTAGGATTCCTATTCTTATTCCTATTCTATTCCTATTCCTATTCTAAGTAGGAAATACTTATTTCTATTCTAACAAAGATCAAGGTTGTTGCTCCACCGGAGGGAAAGTACAGTGTCTTGATTGGAGGATCCATCCTAGCATCAGTTAGCACCTTCCAGCAGATGTGGATTTCAAAGGGCGAGTACGATGAGTCTGGTCCATCCATTTTCCACAGGAAGTGTTTCTAAGTGAACTCAGGTCTGCTGTTAGGCAAGTCTTTTGAGATGGGGCTATGAAAGAAGGGCGCGATTAATAACATTGTACTGCTGACTATTTCATGTTTCCAGTGCGAGCCTCTTTTGTCTGGAAATATCCCTTCTTGAACTTGAACTCTTTAGGTTGTTTGTAGTTGAGGAGAGTGATTGTGTTGTTGTTTATTATTTTGTTGGGGTTTTATCTTTTCATTTCCTTTGTTATTCTATTCTATGGTACTTCTTTTTTAATCTTGGGAACAAATGTGTCGATATTTATTGAAATTTTTTTTAGACATTGCGAGAGGCATCCATGATGACTGGAAATAGTGTTAAAAGGTGGAGGAAAAGGATGCCTTTTCAGAGATCTTTTCTGCTTGAAACTTAAACAAGTATGAGAGATATATTTGAATTAACCGTGGTGCACTTGCGGGAAACTCCTTGCCGAGGGCCTGGGCACCCCCGGGATTAGTCGGGGCTCAAAGAGACTCGGACACCCGGTGCAAAATCAAAAAAAGAAGAAGATATATTAGCCTGATTAATGTAAGGGGAAGGAGCTTATTATTCCGGAAATAACCTTCAACATTGGATGTAAATTCATAATCGACAAAGTTAGAGGTTTCGCAGCAAACACAAGATTGCCACTAACATAGAGAAGTCCAGATTAGTGGACAGTAAAATCCCTTTTACAGAAGCAGTCAAAAGTATTAAAAGAGCAAATAGACCAGGAGGTGAAACATAGGTCGTTAGTTCATTTATGAAGGAGGGGGCAGAATCTGCATTTTAGACACTTTGTTACTCCCTGTATTGCCTGCTGTATACATGAATTTGCTCACTTTCTTGTGATCAGCAAATTGTCTTAGTCAAAGCTAGATATGGAAAACCATCATTTCTGTTTAATAGAATCCTTCGGTAACAAACATTTATGATAGTTACATGATATCTGAGATAGAAAAATACTATATTGTTTTCTTTATTAATTTTTCAGATGAAATTTAACTGGGTGGGAAAAAACGTCCTCCTCCACTCTCAAGATCAAGGAAACACTAGTAAGTCACGATTTTATCAACCACTATTACTGTGTTATTTTTTGCTATTACTATTAATAGTATTCTTAATTGTTATTGATAAGGTTTGGAGAGAATAGCTTGTTTATTGTTCAATGATTACAGCGATATAAATACATAAAGAGTACTAACTAACTATGGCAACTAAATAGTCAAATCCCTACAAATTAGCTAGACTACCATACATACAACAACTGTAAATTGATTCTATAGCACTCCCCCTCAAGCTGGAGCATAGATATTGATCATGCCCAGCTAGTTACAAAAGTAATCAACTCGAGTTCCATTTAACGCTTTTGTAAACAAATCAGCTAGTTGCTCTCTTGTCTTCACGTAACTAGTGGAAATCATTTTTTCCTGAATCTTCTCACGAATAAAATGACAATCAACCTCAATATGTTTAGTTCTTTCATGATACACCGGATTTGAGGCAATATGAAGAGCAACTTGATTATCAAACCAGAGCTTAACTGTTGTTTGATGCTTTATGCCAATTTCCATTAAAAGATGATGTATCCACATAATCTCACAAGTAGACTGTGACATAGCTCTGTACTCGGATTCTGCACTAGATCGAGATACAACACTTTGCTTTTTACTTCTCCATGAAACTAAGTTCCCTCCAATAAACACACAATAGCCTGTAGTCGATCTCCTATCAATTTTGGATCCAACATAGTCAGCTATAAAACACTCAACACGAGTATGACCTTGATTGCTATACAATATGCCAAGTCTAGGGGCTCGTATCAATTAACACAAAATCTGTTCCAAAGCTTCCCAATGTTTAATCGTAGGTACGGACATGAACTGGCTAACACACTTACTGCAAAAGCAGTATCCGGACGAGTCACAGTAGGGTAGTTTAACTTTCCAACTAACCTTCTATAGTTCTCTGGATCATCAAAAGGATCACCATCATCTGTCATAAGATGCACATTGGGAATCATTGGAGTACTAGAAGGTTTGGACCCCAACTTTCCAGTGTCATCAAGCAGGTCAAGAATATACTTTCTCTGAGACAAAATAAAATTCTCCTCTTGCTTCTATTTACTTCTACTCCCAAAAAGTATCTTAACGAGCCCAGATCCTTCATTTGAAATCTGGTATTTAAGAAAGACTTAAGGGAAGAAATCCCCGCATAATCACTTCCTGTGATGACAAGGCCATCTACATATACAACAAGGAGAATAGAGCCAAATGTTGATTGCCGATAGAAGACTGAGTGATCACATTTGCTCATTTTCAACCCAAAATCTTGAACTACCTCACTAAAGTTGCCAAATTAAACTCGTGGACTTTGCTTCAAGCCATACAAAGACTTCTTCAAATGACAAACTATCGCATACTCCCCTTGAGCAACAAAACCGGGTGGTTGATCCATATAAACTTCCTCCTGAAGATCACCATGAAAGAATGCATTCTTGATATCTAACTGACGCAAAGGCCAATTCTCAGAAGCAGCTAGAGAAATGAACAAGCGAACATAAATTGGTTTGGCAATTGGAGAGAAGGTGTCTGAATAATCTACCCCATATATCTGAGCATACCCTTTAGCCACAAGTGTTGCTACAGAACCATCTGGATTAACTTTAACTGTGAAGACCCACTTACATCCCACTGGTTTTTTTCCCTTTGGAAAATCCACCAAATCCCATGTGTGATTTTCCTCTAAGGCATGTATTTCATCTAACATTGCATTAGACCATCCTGTATGGTTCAAAGCCTCCTTCAGTGTTTTGGGTACAAAGATGGAGTCTAGAGAAGCAATCAAAGATCTAGACGTGGAAGATAAATGGTCATATGAAACAAAATTAGCAATAGAATATGTGGATTTGCAAGTGTGTGTACCTTTGCGAAGAGTAATAGGAAGGTCAAGATTTTTTGAAGGATCAGGTGACCGAACGGGTGCATGACAAGTATCATCAGTCTCTCGCCTTTTTGAATAAACTTGAAAAAATGGCGGTCTTGCTACCACAGATGGATCAGGTACTGAAGGTACAATAGTTGGGTGGTGATCAGCAGAAGAACTGAGAGATGGAGGAACAACATTAGATTGTTTTGTCAAAACATGAGTGACTTGATTGGCTAACCACTCATCTTCCTCTCCTGACTTATAGAATTAGGAGGTGCATAGAAAAATAGTGTAGTCTCTGGAAATACCATATCAGTTGATACAAGATCTTTGCCAAGTTCAGTAGAATCACACCGATACCCTTTCTGAAGGCGAGAATAACCTAGAAAAACACATTTCAATGCCTTAAGATCTAACTTGGTAATGGATGGTCAAACATCTCGAACATAACATGTGCTTCCAAACACCTTCGGTTCCACTGGAAATAGTGACTTATTAGGAAAAAGAACACTATAAGATATATTACCAACAAGCACAGTAGATGACATGCGATTAATCAAAAAGCAAGCTATAGAGACTGCATCTGCCCAAAATTGTTTAGGAACCTTCATCTGGAATAAAAGTGCTCGAGCAGTCTCAAGGAGATGTCTATTCTTCCTCTCAGCAACTCCATTTTGAGAGGGTGTATCAAACATGAAGATTGGTGGAGAATACCATGTTGTCTCAAATATGATTGAAACAACTCTGACATATATTCTTTAGCGTTGTCATTTCCTAGAGTGCGAACCGAAGCATTGAATTGGGTTTTAAGTTCAACAAAGAAGGCACAAAAGTGAGTAAACACTTCAGAGCGACTGAGAGAAATCATCCACAAAAGAGACAGAATACCTATGTCCCGTTTTGGAAGTGAATGAGCTAAATCAAAAGCCGACTCAGCCCGCTTATTAACCCTTGGACCTACTGAGTTGCAATGATGTTTTGCAAATCGACATGATTCGCATTCCAGTGAAGAAATATTCTGAAATTGAGGAAAAAACTTCTTTAACAGAGGTAGAGAGGGATGGCCCAATCGACAATGTGTTCAAATGGAGACACGACACTTGAGTAGGCTACAGACTGAGACTCCCATTCATCAAGGATATAGAGATCATCAGATACAAGTCCTTTACCAATAACCTGATTTGTTGTAAGATCACGAAACAAACAATGATCGGGAAAAAAAGATATATAGCAATTAAGGTGTCTAATAACTTTGCTAATAAAAATCAAATTAAAGGCCAAATTTGGTAGACTTAATACTAATGACAGGGTAATAAATGAGGTTGGTTTAACAATTCCATACCCAACATTGTTGCAAGTTGATCCATACAGTAACCGGAGAGGGTGCTTTGCAGAGGCATATCTAGGATCTCAAGAACATGGGGGCAACATTATCTTCAAAATAGACAATTAATTCAATTATATAAATTTTACGGTGAGAACAAGTTGACGAGCAAGTAGGTAGTAGCAATCTTTATATAGTAATATATTAGCAAAAAACATCATTCACTTACAATTGTCCTCGATGAGTTTTCATATTTTGAAAACGTTCAATAATGGCATAATTACTTACATTTTTAAATATACTACGCTCTATATAGCAAACTAAACAACCATTCAAAAGATCTTCATCCATCCTATTACGCAAATCATTCTTTATGTACTTCATTGATGAGAATGCTCTTTCCACGCTTGCGGTAGGAACAAGAATAATCAAAGTTAGCTTCACAAGTAGATACACAAGTGACCAAGTTTGATCTAGTTTTGTCTCTATCATCACTCTTGCAAGATCCTTGATTCCCTTCAAGTTGAGAAACTTGCTATCACACTTTTGAGCATAGACAATAAAATCATCGAGTTGAAAATTGAGTTCCCGAAGCTCTTTATCACCAAACTCACTTGGATAGTACTCAGCTAGTTTCATTATCCTATCCTTGTGAAAATTAGCAAATGAATCAACCAGACTCAAACTAGCCATACCGAGGAGCAAGTCACTAGTCACCACATCAAAACGATTATTGAGTTCTTGAAGTTCCAAATCAATGACGGCATAAAATACTTCCACACGAAAGTGATGCAAATATGAAATATTGGACCTCTTACGCTTTGACTTCCCATTAGAGTAGCCTTCATTCATTTTGGGAATTGAAATACCATGTTTACCACAAAATAAGCTAAGTTCATCCATCATAGAGTCCCATTCATCCTCTCTCATCATTTGTAATCGTTTCTTTGAAAGGTCAAGCAATCCCATAGCATTAATGATATCTTGATCTTTCTTTTGTAAAACTTTATTCAACTCATTCGTCAATAGCAACACCTTAAACATCAAGTGCAACATAAAGACAAATTCAAATTCATGAATCTTGCTCAAAAGATTTTCCGCCACAAATCTATCAAGATGATATGGACAATCACTTTTCATATTCTTAGCACATTAACAATTGAAGAAAAAAGAATCAAGAATTTGTCCAAGGTTTTAAAATGAGACCCCCAACGAGTATCACCCGGTCGTTGGAGGCCACGTTCTTGATTCAAACCTTGCCCTGTATGAACTTCTCCAAATTTAAGCAACTCTTCCAACTTATCTTCTTGATGTTGTCGAAGTGAATCTCTGCGTTTAAATGAAGCTCCACTAGTATTCAAAATATTAGTGAGAACATAAAAAAAATTATCCACATCCGAATTCTTTTTGGAAAGACCTACAAGTGCCAATTGCAATTGGTGAGCAAAATAGTGAATAGAATATGCAGATGACGTATCTTGTAAAATCAAAAACTTGAGACCATTTATTTCCCCTTGCATATTACTAGCCCTATCATAACCTTGACCACGTATTTTGGATGTACATAATGAGTGATCCAAAAGCAAAGAATAAATTGCCCTTTTTAATGATTGAGAAGATGTATCATTTACGTGGACAATACCCAAGAATCGCTCTATCACCATTCCACTTTTGTTGATATATCTCAAAATTAGAGCCATTTGCTCCTTATGAGAAACATCCTTTGATTCATCAACTAATATTCCAAAATTATCACCGTCCAAGTCTTCAATGATAGCCTTAGTTGTTTCTTTAGCACAAGCCTCCACAATATCTTTTTGAATTGTCGGACAAATCATCATATCATTTTGTGGAGCATTACCTAATATTACTCTTCCCACATCAAAACTTCTAACCCCATACCATTTCAAAAGTTCAAGAAAATCACCCTTATATTCGGAACCTTCACTTTCATCATGTCCATGAAATGGAAATCGCGATGTCAAGAGAAATCTTGCTACATCAATTGAGGCATTTAAACGCATCCGATAATCACTTCTTGCCTTTTCACTTTGCTTGTCAAAAGAAGACTGGATCGATTGTCGTTGGTTTATAAAATCTTGCATCCTATTGAAACATTTATGATGGATACTATTTACCTTACCAACATGTTTTTTGAATCTTTCTAAAGCTTTGTTCCAACACCTAAAACTAGCTCTTGTAAATGAATCTCTGACATTTCCACGACTTTCAAGTTCATTCTTGAACAAATAACAACACAAACAAAATGCCGCGTCTGCTTTAATGCTATATTCCAACCATTGAGATCTTCTCTTAAACCAAGTTGGTCGAAATTGACGCATTTTATCTCCAAACTTAGTTTTAGGGAAGATCTGATCAACAGGTTGACATGACTTTTTTTGAATGTAATACCTCCTTACCGCATCTCGAATATTAGGACCATAAGATGAAATAGGCATTCGTTCTTTGGGATCTGCTTCAAGAGATTTAAAATCAAGTATATTATCTGTATTTGAAAGTGGAAAAGAATCTATATGTCTTTGAACTTCCGGAGAAACTTGTGAACTCACAAATGGTTGATTAGAGCTGGAACTTGGTTGGTCATCTTTTGGCTTTGGTAACTTGATGAGAAACTTATCCATTTGCGATTTGATGATTTGAATGTAAGAATTATTTTACCTACAAAATTAAATATTCACACTTCTATTCAATCTTATCAAAGCAAAATAACTTTTAAAAAATATTAGCACAAATAACAAGTTTACTAATAAAAGAATCACAATTATTAGATAACTATTTAGAAATCAAGAAATTCTTATAAATTTAATTTTTCAAGCAATCAAATAATGGCACCACTTCATAAATCAAGAAAAACATATAAAACAAATGAAGTACATTAATAAATAATTTATTTATTTTTAGATTGCATACCTTGTTACTTGTTCTCAAATCTCACTTCTACTTCACCATGAACAACAAAGTGGAATGAAGCCAAAAGAAGAACAATATAATGTCTTTACCTTTTAGTTTAGGGCTTTGAAAAGTCAAAAGAAAAAGTTAAAATAAATAAATAAGAAAAACGTCTAAAGAAGGAAAGGATAAAAAGAAAGTGAAAGATATAATTTGACTTTATTGACACTTCTAGCTTAAGGTCTAAGCATAGCTAATGCAACTTTAAAATATGGGTATTTGAACCTCTTTTTATTTATAAATTATTAAAAAGATCTATGAAAAGTGGCACATTTTGTTATATTAATTAAAAATTTAAAATATTAATGTGGATAGAAAAATTTGAACCACAAATCTATAAGTTATGCACCCCCTATTTGTACATACTTATCAATATACTAGAGTATTCTTTTTAACCTTGGGTTCACCAATACAAATTTAAAAAGATAATAAGAAAAATAGTAGTATTATATAGGGGTTAGGAAGGGGAGGATGGGTGCATGTGAACCCACTCCCCTTCATGTACATACGCCTCTGGTGCTTTGTGTGATTGAAAGCTAGAAATTACATTAGGATTACCTGCCATGTGATTTGTTGCACCTGAATCAATCATTCATTTATTTGAAGACGTGATAAGACATGACTCCGTAAAAACATTAACCGAAGTGGGTTCCTTCACTGATTTATGATATTGAGAGATTTTAGCAAATTCTTCTGCCGAAACCAAAACCTTTTTATCATATAATGAACTTGAAGCAGTCATTTCCCCAAACTCACTATATCAAATCAAAATAATAGAGAAATTGCCAAAGCTCCGCAATCAAAATACTAGAGAAATTGCCAAAACTTTGCACCAAAGTCTTATCCCAATAAATCTGTCCACGCCAACAAGTCAGATTGCTTGACTCAACTCAAAAAGAGCTCCACTCACATATGAAGGTCTTAACAGTGAAGCAACCAACTCTCAGCTAAAGGGTTCAACTCAAATAGGCTGAAACACCCAGTTGTTCTGGAAATGGTCCAGAAAATAAAATATGAAATACCCAAATGATCCAGATGTGAAGCTAATTGAACAGTGGAGAGTAAAACTCGAATAGCAGCAACAAAATTCAAACAACATTGCAGCTCAAAACAGATCAAAGCGGCAGACAAAGAAATTCAAACTCAAATATGACCAAAAGAAGTCATAGAACCTGGTTGTTGATGCTTATTTTTCAAAACTTGGTCCAATATCCATAAGACTACCATAAGTCGGCTGAGAATTTTAAGGCGACACCAAATCAGGAATCCAGACCGAGATTGGTCCACACACGCGCCTCCATGTCTAGCTAATTCCAGTAACAGCCAGTCATGAGGTTTGACATACTACACTTTCTAATCCGACAAGGCTCTGCCATGTTATTGATAAGGTTTGGAGAGAATAACTTGTTTATTGCTCAATGATTACACTGATATAAATACATAAAAAGTACTAATTAACTATGTTAACTAAATAATCAAATCCCTGCAAATCAGCTAGACTACCATATATACAATATTGTGCAGCTGTAATGGTACTATGAAGGTGGATAAGTCGTGCAAAATTTCTTGGTTGTTGCAAGGAGCAGAGTTTGCAGCTGAATTTTTGTTACTTCCATTGGGAAATTGTGGGATGGTACTAGGAGTTCAATGGCTATTGACTCTAGGTGATATCAAGATGAATTTCAGCAAACTCACTATGGAGTTTTGGAATAATGGCAGAAAACACTTACTAAGGGGTGCAGGCAAACAAATTACGTGTGTTGGAGCTGGAAAGCTTGGGAAGTTAACAGGATTACCACCATCTAGGGGGATTTATGATCATAAGATTGTGTTACAATCGGGAACAGAACCTGTTAATAAAAGACCTTATAGATATCCTTCTGTTAAGAAGGACATCATTGAAGAACTTGTGCAACAAATGTTAGATCAGGGCATTGTTCAGCCTAGTAGTAGTCCATTTGCCTCACCAGTGGTGTTGGTTGGCAAGAAGGATGGCTCATGGAGGCTATGTGTAGACTATAGGGATCTTAACAAGCACACTGTTAAGAACAAATTCCCTATACCTCTGGTAGAAGATCTTTTGGATGAACTTGGGGGTTCAGTAATCTTCTCCAAAATAGATCTTAGGGCAGGGTACCATCAGTTGAGGATGGCCAAAGAAGACATACCAAAAACAGCATTCCGAACTCACTCGGGGCACTTTGAGTATTTGGTAATGCCATTTGGATTATCTAATGCACCAACAACATTTCAAGGGTTGATGAACACTGTGTTTCGAAAGTTTTTGAGAAAGTCTATCCTAGTTTTTTTTGATGATATTCTGATCTATAGTCAGTCTATTGAAGATCATCTGTTGCACCTGAGAAACGTGTTTGCTGCAATGAAGGATCATCACTTACTAGCCAAGGAAAGCAAATGTTTCTTTGGAGTGGATTGAATTGAATATCTGGGCCATTTCATTACCAGGGAAGGGGTATCCACTGATCCTGCAAAAATACTTGCTGTTCAAAATTGGCCAGTACCAACTACTATCAAGCAATTAAGAGGCTTCATTGGATTGGCGGGTTATTACAGGAGATTCATACAAGGGTTTGACATCATCAGTAAACCAATAACTGATCTTTTGAAGAAGGATAGTTTCAAATGGTCACCAGCTGCTACTGAAGCGTTTGAACAATTGAAGGAAGCTTTAACTAGGACTCCTGTTCTCGCCTTACCTGATGCAAACAAAACATTTGTGGTTGAAACAGATGCTAGTGGGTATGGCATTGGAGCGGTGTTGATGCAACAAGGTCACCCTATTGCTTTTATCAGCAAGACTCTTTCACCAAGACATGCAGCCATGTCTGTCTATGATAGGGAATTACTAGCTATTGTACATGCCGTTTCTAAATGGTCTCAGTATTTGCTTGGGCAAAGGTTCATTATCAGAACTGATCAGAGAGCTCTGAAGTTCTTAATGGAACAAAAAATTGCACACCAATTCCCAACTTATGTGGTTGACCAAGTTAATGCCTTTTGATTATACCATTGAGTACAAAGCAGGGATTGAAAATAAGGCTGCTGATGCACTTTCAAGAGTTTTTGGTGCAGAACTCTTGGCTTTGATTATTTCCAATAATGACTCTGAATTGTTGCAAGCTATTGAAGATAGTTGGATAACAGACATTGAATTAAAGGGACTGATTGAGAGGTTGCAAGCTGACCCACATACTCATTCACAGTTCACTTGGTATCAAAACAAATTGAGGAGGAAAGGCAGATTAGTTGTTGGCAAGGTGGGACAACTAAGGCAAGATATCATCACTTTGTGGCATGCTACACCCCAAGGGGGCCATTCCGGGATTGAGGCTACATTGAAGAGGTTACTTACACTCTTCTATTGAAAAGGAATGCGGCAGGATGTTAAAATGTTTGTGCAAAAGTGTGATGTGTGCCAGAGAAATAAAGCTGATCTAGCAGCTTCTCCTGGTCTTTTACAACCCTTACCAATCCCTGAGGTAGTGTGGTCTCAAATCAGCATGTATTTCATTGATGGTTTACCAAAATCCCATGGCTATGAAGTCATACTAGTGGTAGTTGACAGGCTTAGCAAGTATGGCCATTTTATTCCTCTTAAACATCCCTATACAGCTCAGTCTGTAGCTAAGGTTTTCATGGATGTCATAGTCCGACTTCATGGTCTACCTGATAATATCACTAGTGACAGGGATGCTGTGTTTCTCAGTACATTTTGGCAGGAATTATTTTCATTACAAGGTGTTCAGTTGAATCTATCTTCAGCATATCATCCCCAGAGTGATGGTCAAACTGAAGTTCTTAATAGGTGCTTGGAGACCTATCTGAGATGTTTTTGTGCGGAAGATGCTAAAGGGTGGTATGATTGCCTACCGATGGCAGAGTTTTGGTACAATACTTGCCATCACTCTGCTATTGAGTTAACTCCTTATGAAGCACTTTATGGCAGACCTCCTCCATTGCATTTACCTTACCTGCCAGGGGAGTCCTCATCTGCTGAGGTGGATAGTACCCTCATCAATAGAGAACTGAAACTACAATTGTTGAGGCATCATTTGATACGCGCTCAGTTGAGGATGAAACAACAAGCTGATAAACATAGAAGTGACAGAAGTTTTTCAGTTGGTGATTGGGTATACTTCAAGGTCAGGCCTTACAGACAAGTGACTATATCCGAGACTCCTCATCACAAGCTCGCTGCTAAATACTATGGCCCATTCCAGATTATTAGAAAGGTTGGTCCAGTAGCATATACTTTGCTCTTTCCAGATTCTGTGAAGATTCATCCAACAGTACATGTGTCCCTCTTAAAGAAGTGTTATGAAGTTCCTTCCCTGGTAACCTATCCACCAACCACTGATTTAGCAAATCCCCATTGTTCAGACCCTGAAGCCATATTGCAGCGAAGGATGGTTAAGAAGGGTAATAAGGCAGTGACGCAAGTCTTGGTGAAGTGGAAAGATTTGTCGGCAGATGCTGCTACTTGGGAGTACTCGAACATCCTTAAGACCAGATTTCCATCATTTGATCCTTGAGGACAAGGATCTCTTTGAGGGGGGAGTACTGTTAGTAGATTTCCAGATTAGATGAGTCAGCAAAGTAGTTATACATTTTAGCGGGAAAAACAGTTAAGAATAGTGCACAGTCAGGAATTTAGTTAGCTTCAGGAAATCAGTTAGTAACAGATTTAGCTCAATCTCTTTCATTGTATGCAACTATAAATACTTGTACAAGTCATTGTAAATATATGAATAGATACATGTTGTTTGTCTACATTCAATCTTCTTCAATCATTTCTTCTCTTCCATAATCTGTGGTTATTTTCTCGAAACCTCTCCGATAGGATCCTGAAATAGCCTTTGAATCCTCGAGTTGTAATTAACATTAATTCTGTAACATTAATCTTGTATTTGATTACTTAACTAAAGGCACATGTTGGACATTCTCCACAACCGGAGCAATAGCAGCGGTTTATGCTATTAAAAGAGGAGGAAAAATTATACCACTGTCAAAACAACAACTGATTGATTGCATGTTTGAGCATTATCCAATGCTTGATAAGGAGTGCGATATAGAGAAGAACGAGTGCTTCGGATTATCCGAAAGATGGGCTTACAAATTTGTTGAGGAGCATGGTTTAGTTGAAGAAGAAGACTATCACTTCATCGGTCAAAGAAGTAAATGCAAACCTTGCAAATATTCAGTACGTGTTTAATCTCCAAAAAAAATCATTATTATGGCATTTCTTTTGTTTTGGTTGTTTACTGAAAAGTCTAATATGGTTAGTTTTCTGTTTCTCGGTAATGATTTTATTTTCTTTTGTTTATTATAGGTTTTTCTGGAATACAGATCAGTTTATTTTCATTCTCTATTGGCCTTAGTTTGTTTAAGTTGTTGTATTTGAATAATTTGTGAAGGATTCTTGTTTGAAATCATTCAGTATTCTTTTGTCCTGTTTAGGTGAGTGTGAAATTCATTGGGTTGAGCTAACGAATGGGTGGGTCAATAACCCACCCAAACTTAAACGGGTTGGGCAGGTTGGGTTTAATTTGCCACCCCTAGTGTGGATACATAATTTTGTTCGTTTGGGAGAATGATTTTGTTCCTGTGCACTGATCTTGTTCCGGAATACTTGTGAGTTCCTCTCTGTCCACAATTCATATGTCACGGCTGCAAAATATGCCTTCAATAGGTGCTCTCGACCTGCTACTTTGTTGGATCCATCTCCATTCCTGTGCCATGGTAGTATTGTCCTCTGCCACCCCAACCAATGTAATATTCTTGACCACACCTCCTTCGAGTATTGGCATTCGGTGTTGCAAATTCTCAGGATGGTTACTACACAACATACATTTTGCATCAATACCAAGCCCCCAACTGATTAATTTATCTTAGTTCTCATCCTTCAATCACTTTAGTTTTGAGTATTATCTTTTATTGATGACGGATTTCATCTGGGTCCAACAATGCAGAAGAGGTACAAGATAGATGGACATAAATATGTTAAAACTGCTAGGAGGACTAAGAAGCAAATACAAGACCTCATCGAAACACAACCTTTGACATGTTCTATTACTGCTTATGCTAGCCTTCATGCTCATTCAGGAGAGGTTTGTGTTTTTCTCTTTTTATAATACATTCATCTTTTTCTATTAATTTTTCAATCGATTGATATGTTTTCTAACTTTCTAGGGAATTTATATGGGACCCACTGAAAAAGAATTAGAAGAAGCAACAACTAAACCAGTAGGCTCTCATGCGCTGCTTTTGGTGGGATACGGTAGAGAAAACGGGGAAGACTTTTACTTGGTACAAAACAGTTGGGGTGCTAAGTGGGGTCACAAAGGCTTTGCTAAAATCAAGCGTTCACTCATCACTGGCTTATCATACCCTATTCTCGAGGAAGAAGAGAAGAATGAGTAGGAGAAAAAGCTGGTGCAATACTGATTTGCCAAATAGTATTCACATGCTATCAAGAAAAAGTATGGCTTTAATCTGCAACTTTTTATACACTGATTTGATGTTAATGTTCATAATATGCAACTTTTTAGGGCTATTACTAAGATGATTGCTATGTATTTCTCTTTTAACAGATAATTAATTTGGCTTTAACATTAGTAAATGTTTGTTGTGATACAAAATTCTGATTTTTCTAAGTACTACTCTTATTTATGTCTCTCTTGTATAGTTGGAAAATCAACTACAATAACTGATGAAAAGTTGCTATAGTGATGGTGCCACTTCCAGCACCAGGCCATCTCAACCAATTTCTCCATCTCGTTTCCATGTCCATTATGTTGGAACCACTGCTCACTCACATTCAGCAAGCGAAAGCTCGGGTCCATGGTCTTGATCCTCACACCATGTCAAACATTCACTTCCACTACCTTCTTTTGGAACCCCCCTGCCAAATTTTGCATACTGCTCCACACAAATTTCCTGACCAACTAATCCCTTCATTCTTAGGAGCATCACATCTCCATGACCCTTTTTGCTCACTAGTAGGCAAACTTCTCAGCACGGATATTAGTAAGCTGGTTGTTATTTATGATAATTTGATGAATTGAGTAGTTCAATATTTTCCTGATATGTCAAATTCTGAATGCTAGTGGTTCAGTTCTGTCTCGTTTTTTCATTGTTATTCATACTTTTGGGAAGTTAAAGGAAAACCTGTTTTGCCTGGAACTGAACATTATGAGGAAATTATCAATTGAATAATGTCTTTCTACTGAGTTTTGGGACTATTTGAAGAAACAAGCTGCCCCCTTTGTTGGAAAGATCAGCCATGGTGAACTTTTCAATTCATCCAAAGTGATTGAAAGTTTGTATCTTGATTTGATGGCTAAAGAACTTGATGACATGAAAGTTGAAACGATGGGCTATAGGTCCTTTCAATCTCCTGGTGCTAATGGGGACGAAAAAAGGCTCCAACAAATGCCACGAGTCCCTTGATTAGCTTGACAAATAAGAGCCAAACTCAGTTATTTTCATGTCATTTGGAACGACTACTTCGTTGTATGATTAAGAGGGATTATAGTAAGCGATTGGGCACCACAGTTGGAAATTTTGGCACATAGTTTAATGGGCGGTTTTATGATTCATTGCAGATGGAATTTGTGTATGGAGAGTATGTCCTATAGCAACATGGCCAATTCATGCAGATCAGCCAAGGAATTCTCAACTTATAATGAAGTACTTGAAAATTGGACCAACTATTAGGCCATGGGTGCGTCGAGATGAACATGTTACATCCAGAAATGGTTGAAAATGCTATGGAAATTTTGATGGATTCAACAGAGGGTTTTGAGATGAGGAAAAAAGCAGCTAATATGAGCAAAGCTATTAAAAAAAATCAGTGATGGATCGCCACTCACATTACTCGTTTGAAATCAGATCTATTATTAACAATTATATGAAATAATAAGAATTTATACAAGAATTCAACTATAGATTTTGTAGGAATAGCTTCTGTTTTATATCTGTATGGCTGAGAAAGAAGAGACTATTAGAATTACATACAAATAGTTATAATACAATGCACCTAAAAGAGCGATTTCCTTTGCCATTATAAGAAATAAATTGAAGATACATCAACCTTCAATGATTTTCACATACTCCTGGACATGCATCACAAGGACAAGAACACTCACAGTTATCGCATAGACAGGTAGCCAACAACTTTCTTGTATGTATATATATAAACCCTTTCAATAAAAAACTTCATAGAACACAACCAACAAAGTTTTCATCAGTTTACTTTCAATACAAACTTCATAGAACACATACCAACAATTTTGAGATCTTGAAAAAACAAGAAAATGTCATGGTTCCATTTCCAGCACAATGCGATCTCAATCAACTTCTTCAACTTGCTTGCATATTCTCCTCATCATCATACAATCTCTTTGTCTACTTTGTTGGCTAAGCTACTCATAACCAACAAGCTCGAGTTTGAGCCAATGTGTTAAATCCATCAGACATAGCCAAAATATACTTCCATGATATCCCGACACCTGATTTTGACTCCCCTGCACCTGATTCTAATGCATTGAGCGAATTCCCAGCTCAACTCTTACCATCTTATAATGCTTGCATGCTTCTTCGCAAACTCATTGCTTCCCCCGCATGCGCCAATGAACTTGGTTTCCAGAAGCAGCACACAGTTTCCAGAAGTTCAGCTGAAGCTGAGTATAGAAGCATGGCTTCAGCTGTAGCAGAGATAACTTGGTTTCTTGGTCTATTCAATGACCTGAATGTGCCTATTCAACAGCCTGTCATTCAACAGTGCTAAGTGACAGTAAGTCTGTCATTCAATTGGCAGCAAATCCTATTTTTCATGAGAGGACTAACAGATCGAGATTGACAGCCATTTCATTCAAGACAAGCTCAAGGCAGGACTGATCAAACCAACATATGTGCCTACACAACATCAACTAGATGATCTACTAACTAAAGGACTGGGATATGTTCCACACCAGCATCTATTAAGCAAGCTGGGAGTGCTTAATGTTCTGCACCGTTCAGCTTAAGTTAGATAGCATATACCTGGTTCATAAAGAAATCCTGATTCATAGCATGTATCTAGTTCATAAAGAGATCATGATTCATTAGTTACTTTTCTGTTAAATTGAGTCCATTTTTACTGTGCACGAGTTAGTTAGGATATTTGTTATAAGTTGGTTAGGAAGATATTTTAGGTGAATAGATATTGAATGAAGGGCAATAAATAGATAAAGCTTGTACACTCATTAATAAAATTCTTCTTCTTCTTCTTCTCCATCTTTTGAATTGCCAAAGGTCCATTGATGGATTTGTAGATCTGTTAGCTAGTTTTTCATACAGCTGCTGCAGCTAGGCACTCTGAACAACCAATTAATGCTTTCTTTAATTGTGATGGAAATCTTGAAAACAGGCCTGCTCATTAGGGAGTGGGAGAAACGTAGGAGCTTGTCACTGCATCCGCCATTGAGAATGCCGTGAGGAAGCTTATGGCATCAGAGATTAGGAAAAGAGCAGAAGAATTGGGAGTAGCAGTAAGGCAGTCCACAGAGAAAGGTGGTGGCTTCATCAATTGGAGTTAGATTCTTTCATTGCTCCTATAACTAGATAGACTTGTTTTTCACAATAATATTGTAATGGTTCTTGCTTTTTTCTTAAGTCTTTTTTCCTTTCCAACTTCTTTAGTTACTTGTTCAAAAATATTGTATTGCTCCAGTACTAAAGAATAACAGAAAACACTCATTGTTTGTCTTAAAACAGTCTAATAGGACATATATATGGTTATAACCAACTGAGAAATGTATACAGGAGAAAATACAAAGCAATAATCTCATTGATAGCCAATAAAAGTTTTCAGATACTGAACATTCCAAGAGAAAAGAAATACAAGGTAGAATAAACTGCTCTGAGCCAAACCCAAGAAGCAGATAAAATTAAAAAGACAAGTAATTCAAAATACTTGAAAATTCTGGTGAAAAGCAAAGTGTATCTTGTGATATGTGCGATAAAAGAATCCAACTCTATTCAGGAAGCACCCCCTTTCTCTGTGGAACACCTTACGGCTTTCTCCCAATTCTTCTGCTCTTTTCCTAATTGTATCACCTCCTTCTGATGCCATCAAATTCCTCACAACATTCTCAATGGTGGATACACTTACTATAGCTCCTCGTGCTTCTCCCACTCGCTCACAATTAGGCCTATTTATGTCACCAAGAAACCATTTCTCGGTTGGTCACCGTGCATAGGCCAAGCAGGCTATTGGTACCCCCATCGTAATACTCTCTACGCAAGAATTCCAGCCACAATGACTCATGAATACGCCTGTGGAAGAATGAACCAAGATTTGTGGTTGTGGGGCCCATTCTGTTATCACTAAGCCTACTATTTTTTTACCCTTTCCTCAAACCCTTGAGGCATCTCATCTCTTCTAGCTTCCCAGGTAAAGATATCTCCTCTATCAGCATCTATCAGCACTCATCGCAAGCTCCAAGTTGGATAGACATCATCTATAATTAACAGTACAAAGTGAATGCCGCATAGGATTAAATAAATAGGACATAGAATTAGAATCATGAACAACAATGATTCATCTTGATTTCGAGGAAATATCACATAAGAAGGAAGCAATGGCTCAAGCAGAAGCAAAGATGCATCTCATAATGGCTGATGATGTGATGGGAATTTGCTCAAGGCATTAAATTCAGGTGGAGCTGAGGCAAATCCAGGAGTTGGAATGTCATGGAGTGGATTTTGGCTATATCTGAAGGATTTAAGGCGTTGATTATGTGTGGCTGAGCCAACATAATAGACAAGAACATCATATGATGAGGAGATTAAACAGGCAAGTTGACTGATATGGCCTTGAGTTGGAAATGGAATCATGAGTACTATGAGTTCATGGTTTGGTAAATTTTCAGACTACAATGGAAGTAGAAAGATCGGAACTTTGTACTTCTGTCAGATCCTCCCCGTCTCCTGATTAGGTTTGTACCAACCAGAAACCTTGGCTCATTGCGGGTTCATGAGTCATTCTGGCTTGTATTATAGATATCACCGGCCTTAATGCCTGTATATGGGGACTGCAAATGTCCTATTTCAGCGCCATATATAATATGGCTTCGAGAGAGGGCAGCCTTTTAAATTGTTCTGCTTCAAGTGGAGCAGACAATTACCCTGCACTTGTGACTAAAGTACGTCTCGAGACTAGAAATGCAGTTAAAAGACATAGGATTCAGCATTAGGAAAAGAAGAAACATCATGAACATTATAGGACATCAAAAACATCAGCAACATCGACAACTCGTCTTGCATGAGACAAAATGTCTCGAAAGAAGGAAGCAATGGACTTGCGAAGAAAGGAGTAAGATAGGAATGAAAAAGTTCTGATATATTATATTGTAGCATCAGATAGTATGAGAAGGAGTAAGAGAAGCCTGCTTATCATAATTTTGAGTATTTTTCTCATTTATTTATTTGTATACTAGTCTCTTGGCACGTGCGTTGCGCGCATGTCCCATACGTCAATAATTAAAAATTCTTATAAAGTGAAATAAATATTATATTTTAAAATGTAATACCAACTTAACCTCAATCAATTCATCTAACTATTTGCTTCCTTTAAAAATAAGGGTGAGATTATAACATTTTAATATTAGATCAATCCTATGCATAACTTTAAAGTAATGAACCAAACCTTGCATGTATAATTTAGAAAAAAAAAACCACGAAAATGTCGAATCCAATGAATTTGATTCATGTAAATATAAGGTAATCAAACATAGTCATTGTAGGACAATGTAGAAGTCATACTTGATATTTCTAACTTTACAAATTCATCTTGCTCCAAATTTGTGTTTCTAAATAAAGTGAAGATGCCAAACTTGCTATACACTTAGTGTTACTCTCAGATCATAAATTAATTTTGTTGGTTTATAAAAAAGAATCATACCAACTTCAAAAATTAAATGCAAAGAATATCGTTATTAATTTTAAAAAACAAAACAATCATTTAGATGAATAAAATAAAATAGTTTAGAGTATTAGACACATTTTTTTAAAAAAAATGTTCAAGTAGTATGCATTAAGTAAAAAAAGGTTTATTTTAATTCATCGAATAATTTCATAGCATTGAAAGAGAGTATGTAGTTGTTTGTAATTAGAACTTCATCCTAAATTTTTCTATTTTTGCCTCTTTTCTCTTCATCTGAATTCATGAACATAGACACCTCAACTATTGATTAGTTTAAGCAAAAGCAAAATATAATTAAGGGAAAATGCATAAGTACCCCCCCAACCTATGCCCAAAATTTTAGAGACACACTTATACTATACTAAGGTCCTATTACCCCCCTGAACTTATTTTATAAATAATTTTCTACCCCTTTTTGGCCTACGTGGCACTATCTTCTGAGCCCAGCGCGTGTTGACAATTTTTTCAAGCTATCTGGTTGATAGTGCCACATAGGCCGAAAAGGGGTAGAAAATTATTTATAAAATAAGTTCGGGGGTAATAGGACCTTAGTATAGTATAAGTGTGTCTCTGAGATTTCGGGCATAGATTGGGGAGGTGGGGAGTACTTATGCATTTTCCCTAAAATTAAAAAACAAAATCCTTTCTTGTGTCCATTTGTATTTCTAAAACATTATAGTTGTGAACATAATAAGTATAATTATTAGTAATTAGTTGAGAATACCAAAATTACTCCATGCCAAATAGCACCGGATACATTGCAAGACAATATGTACTGTGATTTATATTTCTACACAAAATAGTAACAAGAAATTCCAGAAAGAGAAACAATCATAAATAAAGAAATAGAATTGAAACAATCCTTTATAATTTGAAAATAAATAATCTATAAATGATAAAAATCTTACAAACAAACAATAGAAGATGAAAAAAGAAGAAACTTTACCATAGGAGTACGTAGAAATGTTAGTGGAAGAATTCAAGATAACAAATTTGTATTTAGTAGTGGTATATATTGATTAAGCTACAACTCTTCATATTCTTTAATTTAAGATTAAAAGAGAAAAACCCTTGATTCATGTACTTAATTAAAATTCTAGAAAACCTAATTGGCTCTTGTTCTTCCACATTTCCTTTCTAATAAATAACGTACAATTCAAAAAATAATCAAAATAATATTATTTAATTAATTAGATGTTCAATTTTGTTTAGGGGTAAAATGATAATCCAACTTTTCATCTTTGGAGCTTCCCACTTATAATAATACTAGTCCATAGGGATGTGCGTTGCACATTTATCCCATATTATTGAATTATTATATAGAAAATGCTGAAATTAACAATATTAACTTTATCATTTACATCATATTCATTAAATAAAATCCATAACAGTGGAATGTTGTATTTGCCATTAAGCAAGAAATATGTGAAGCTAATTAAGATAATATAGCATGTAATGGTATGAATATGTCGATATAACTTATCCTCGATAATCTCTCATTACGCACTTTACACGTAGATCCCATGTCCAATTTAAAAACATAAAAAGAAAATTTTAAGAATAAATATAAAAATCACTTACAAAGGAACCAATTTACATGAAATAATACCAAAATTTGAATTCTTGGTACATTTCCAAACATCTTCGGGAGATATGTATCCTTCATCTACATCAATTAGAATAAAAACTAAAATATAGAAACTATCAATGTATAAAAGAGTATATATCTTTATTTCATTCTAATCCATACATAGCGATAAAAATCTATTGCCTTCCAAACATTCATTCTCTATCTATCAATATTATCACATATGATGACGTCTTCTATTCAAATGCAACACTAATGCTACTATCACTAATAGTTCTAAAAAGACAATGACATTTTTTTTCTTCTGTACCTAGAAGATCTACTGTAAAGGAACCAAAAAAAGTAAAAATAAAGAAAGAGAAATGAGAAAATGGTTCTTAATCGAAGAGAATTTGACATATTGAAGCAAAATGTTCAAATGAGATTTGCAAATTCAGTGCTCTTCTATGTGACTTTAAATAAGGGGCCTTGGGTAAGAGAAGTTGAAGAGAGTCAAATTATTAAAGTTAAGAAGTTGAAGAGAATCAAATTATTAAAGATATTTTAACCAAAAATAAAAAAAGACTCATCAAATCCATACTTAATTGTTGGGAGTATCCTTAGTCTTCGTCAGTTATAATTGAAGGCAATTGAAGCCTGAAGGTGCCAGCAAAGAAGAGTCTATAGGCTTAATCATAATTGTGAACATTAATGTAGAATATATAGTTGATCTATTATTATTATTATTTTAAAAAAGGGTAAAATGGTAATCCAATTTTTGACTTGAGTTCTTTTCACTTTTAGTAATATATATAATATATAATATAATACTATATGATATGAGATAAAAGGGTAAAATGGTAATCCAATTTTTGACTTGAGTTCTTTTCACTTTTAGTAATATATATAATATATAATATAATGCTATATGATATGAGATATATGATGATGATGATTTAATAATGTAGTATATATATATACTAGTCTCCGGGACGTTGCACATTTATGCCTTATTATTATTACTAGTAAACTTATACGCGCTTCACGCGGTGTGAATTACATTTTATAAATTTGTTATTAATTGAAAAGTCAATTAACTATTCTCGTCATGTGCAAATTTTCAATGCAATGATCTCTTTTCTCCTAAAAATAACAACGGAAGTTATAATTAATTACATCAGAAGAAAAATGTAGTATAGAGGAACACAATTTGGAATAGGAAAATTATAAGCATCTTTATTAAAAATGCATTATTTGCTTCATGAATTGCTGACTAAAACAAGAGAAAAATAAATAAAATACAAGCCTTTACATACCTGAATTTCGTTCAATTAATGGTGAGGATTAAGCATAGTCTTGATGTTATATTACCTATGATAGAGTATTTCAGAATATTAAAAGAGTTAAAAGAATGACTTTTGATTTTTTCAATTTTTAACTTAATACCTTCCCAGTTTTAGTATAATATGAGTTCAACACATGAAACTAAATTATATATATTTAAAAGATAAAAAAGAGCAATAAACTTGAAAATTACTACTGCTTTAGTATCTTTGTGTTCAAATTCAACATGAGGATTAACCTGACATTTCATAAACTCCACAATCATTTTTATTTCTCTCTCATAATGCATCTCTTAAAAACTTAAGACTGTATGATGTAAAAATAAATTGAGAAGGGAAGGTGTTTTTTACTTTTTACCTACCTTATGCAAATTCTAATTTGGTGAAATGAAGTAAAACCTTCCTCAAATTCCATTATATAGCTTTTTTTTGGGGATTTTAAAATGTTTTCTTTTTGGTTCCCTTTCTTACTACAATATAACAATATCATATTAGTTAATAATTAATTATAGCAAATGACGTTTCTTTTGGGTTGTTACTCCCTCCGTCTACAATTGTTTGGCAGGTATACTAAAAATAGATGCCCAAAATTAATTGTCAATTTAAAAAATCAAGAAATAATTAATCACTTTTTTCCAATTCTGCCCTTAATGATTGTGTAGTTCAATTGAAAAGTTATGTAGACTTTTGGTATTCTTGATATAGTAGGGTTATATTAGTCAAATTACACATTGTATTAAATTTTCCTTGAGGGATGTGCATGACCTTACCCTGACAAACAATTGTGGACAGAGGGAGTACTTATTAGACAAAAACATTTGAAATTTTAGGTGTTACTAATATAGGCGAACGAATGTTTGCTTAATTGTGGATATAGCATGTTTAGAATTAAGTTTAATAAGTTGAAAATTAAATAGAATGAGAAAAAAATGAAATGTTTTAGAAAATCATAGACATGTGTCAAATCACCTCTTTATTTATTTATTTTATTTTTAATAGCTCCAAGAATTTTTAAATTCAATTAATCAACTATTCACCTTTTCAATAATATTATTAATAATTTAAGAATTATGATCACCAAAAGTCTTGTAAATAAAGACAAATTAAGTTGGTATAATAAAGAACATAATAAATGAAGAAATAATAAATAACATATTCATTTTTATACACAATAAGAAGAAGAAGAGGAAATAAGAAAAATATCAAAAAGATAAATAAGATTCTTGACCAAAGATCATTTTTCTTTTATCTATCTTTATATTATATAGATTATATTATATATTATATACATATGACAAATTTATAGTAAAATTAAAGTAAGAGTTTCTAATTAGTTAAATACGTGTTCATCACGTAATTTCTATTTTTGTGTACTTCCTTCTATAGAAACTTCTTCAACGAACTCAAAAATAAATAGTACTCCCTCCGTCCCTTTTTAGTTGTCCACTTTAGAAATGGCACACAGATTAAGGCAACAATGATTAGCACAGTGAAGTTACAATTTTACCCTTATGACAACTTGTCACTTCAAAATTACAACCACTTCTTTGAATTCAAGTGAAATAAATTGGAGGGAAACAACATACACTTTTACAATTTTCAAGAAGTGTAAATAAGGGTATAATAGGAAAAAATTTGTTGTCCTTTCTTGATTTGTCAAAATGGACAACTAAATAGGGACAACCAAAAAAGGAAATATGGACAAGTAAATAGGGACGGAGGGAGTAGTAACTTTGTGTGAACTATTTTTTGCTTAAAATATATGTTAACAAAAACAAAATACTCTTTTCTTCTAAGCTAATGGTGAACATGCTTAAATAAGAGTCTAATTAAGCAGCCAATATTGACCATAGTAACGTGCTACACCAATTTTTTTTTCATGAGATTATTATTAAGCTCTACTTTCTCATCTTTTATGATCTAGTGTGTGCTATTAATGGTGTGTTTTTAATTATATTTACTTCATCACAAAATAAGGTAATCATGTGTATTAAAATAAGATCGAGGTACATTCTATTCAATAAATGAATA
The DNA here is from genome assembly GCA_036553675.1 of Solanum okadae. Classification (NCBI taxonomy): domain Eukaryota; kingdom Viridiplantae; phylum Streptophyta; class Magnoliopsida; order Solanales; family Solanaceae; genus Solanum; species Solanum okadae. Next base: position 13,974,308 of record CM071681.1, on the reverse strand, counting down.
AACAAATAAATAAATGAATTAGATCTGAAATTCGTCAAAATTTCTTTTTGATAATCCATAGTTGTTTTGGGGACAAAATTATTCATCACAAACTTGCAAGGATTATGATATTTCAAAAGAAATTAGCTTTTCTCTAGTTAAATCATAAAAAAATAATAGAATAATCAACCAAATCTTGATTCAAGCAAGTTATATATATAAAATACAATAATTCATAATGATTATGTATAATGATGAAAAATTGAAAAATTAATATTTGTTACATTAAAGCTTCATGCCCTAATACTGATATCGAACACGAAACCCAAAAAAAATCTTCTAGTAATTTGTTGCCCTCCTCCAATTAGTTCCCTCATTCTTTGAGACTAACACTGGTTGGTACCTAACCAAATTCATTGACAATGGTGTTGACACTTTAAGAATCTTGTCTTGTAACATGTTACGGCGGTCCACGGCAGCGCTGCTCGCCGGATTTTCAAGAACACTGCCACGCACCGCTGCCTCAGTCACCGCAACATCATCAGTAGAAATCTTTTGTGGCCTTGGATAGTAGAAATCAGTAGGAAAAAAGTAATATTGAAGCCCTGCCATTAATATTAAAAACTTTGCTATAAAATTTCTATGAGTGATTTTGTATTTTGATATATTATTTTTGGCATTTTTGTTGTGTATTTTATAGAGGAAAAAAAATTGGAAATCCTAAAAGGAAAAAAAAAATAAAGATTTGACTATGCCTTGTTCATCAAGTAGTTTCCTTATTCTATTCATGTGTACCAACATGATTTCTAGAAAAGAAAAAAAAAAGTTGTATAAAAGGAAAGTGACTTTAAGGACAAGTGGAAAATAAAAAATATCTTGAGAGTTGGGACTAGAAGGAGTAGTATAATATACCCTTACCATTTATTTTTTGACAAAAAAATTGTAGTAATATACTTTCACAAAATTATTTTGTGTACTATTTCATAGTTATATGTCATTATTGATATTTGAGTAGTTAAATAAAATATACACTCCTTCAGTTTCAATTTATTTGTTTGAATTTGACTTGAGAAGCCTTGATCGTAAACTAAAGATATGTAAAATTTATTAGAATGACCTTTAATTTTGTGATTTTAAATGTGTTTGTCTTTCTACATGACCTTTTAAGTAAAGAGACTTTTTTTAAAGGACTAAAATAGAGAGTAGGACAAACAAATTGAAACAAAGGAATACTATATTTTAGTTATAAATAACTCTTATTATTATTTATTAGGGCTGTTTATTATTTATTGAAGCTCTTCTTCTTCTTCTTCTTTTTTTTTTGCAAGGATTTGACTTCTAATAATTATGTATATTGCTTAGTAATATTTATATAATTGATTTCTAAGATGAAGTTTCATTTATACTTGTGATACATTTTCTTTTTAGTTTGTCAAAAAAATGATATCTTCTCTTTTTTAAAACTAGTAAATCATGACATCCCATTTTATCCTTAATATCATGACCTATTGGGACTCATGTGGTATAAAATAAAAAGACACATGTAACTCTAGCAATTTAATTTTTTTAATAACGAAAAAAATGAAAAGAAACGTGGAACTCTCACCATTATTCAAGTGCTATAATTTTTGGTATTTTGCATATATTTGGCTTACATATCTGAAAGATTGTCAATTTCTTAAATTTTGTGTTCCTTCACATAAAGTAGGGATGGAGGGTTTATATGGTTTCATGCACATTTTCATTAGTGTATTATCCTTGTTGAGGTCTATCATGTAGAGGTACTCAAGTTTATGTGTGGTCTTTTCGGGTCGCCTCAAGGGTCTTGCAGGATCACTGGCTAGTAGTGATCATGATTCTTTAGGTGCATTTGCCGAGTAATTTTTGTACAAGAATCAATGATATCTCTAATTATAACCCCCTTTGGAATGTAAAATATATCTCCTACCACCGTCTTCATAGAGTATGAGACAAATATATGCATTTCGCTTAATTAGGCTCAACATATTCTATGGTAATGGTTCTACAATATATATGGTCTATGGAGGCTCATTTTTTGTGTGGTTCATTAGGTGTGTCAGCTTTATCTGATCAAGGTTCGGAGCACAAAGGTCCTAGTACTTTCCAAGTGCAAGGAACCACAGAGGTGACTGCATGCAAAGAGCATAAGTCTCACTCACGAGGCTAAACAACGAGAAAATACTTGAACGTGAGAGAAAGGGATCACCCAACAAATTAATGGGTGAACACAAAGATAAGTGTTTATCAGTCAACATATACCACCATTACCTCTATCTCAATGGATTACTGTTGTCTATTGAACTTAATATTGTGTATCATTTGATAGTTTTCCAGTATGGTATAATCATGTATGTATAATGTAAAGAATATTATGGATGACATGAAAATATGCTATTTAAATACATACATGATCATTCTCAGAGCTTATCATATAATTGTTACAATAGCATGTAGAATACACTCTGTAGCAGAAAGTATAATAGAGCCTATCTACTTTTGTACAAAATCTCATATGCACCCTTACATCAAGTTGCTAATCTACCAATTGCTGCTAAAAAAAAGCAATGAAACCTAGTGCAAATACACCACAAGTCGACGACCATATATCCCACACGATCAACTTTCTGAAATTGCTTCTGTATAACCTGCATATTAGTCAACAGAAATGAGAAATCCTTTTATAGTGAGTAAAATCAATAAGCATTGTCAAAGTTTGTCGTTACGTTCATCATTCTCACTTTCGACGTTTAGTGACTAGCTAGTTGTTCTTTGTAGCCTCACTATGTAGCTATAGCATTAAGAACTGCATAAATTGGCCTACACATCTGTTAACTCTTAAGAGTTACCTATGAGTTTCCCTTTTTCATTTAGTAAATATTTTCCATAGGTTCTTTCGTCTAAATAACTGAATTAGAACGAATATAGGAATGTTTGCTCACCTTCATAATTCTTACAAGTAGTCAAAGAATTTGCCACCAATCTGACTTGGTTATACTTCTGGAAGAGGAACAACTGCTTCGAATGCTTCCACGAGCATTGCCACTCTTTTTTTCCTAGCAGGAGTTAGCGTGGTAACTATATGCTGCATTGCATAATCAAGCATCCATTTTTCTGCTTTTTTCCTTTCATCAGTCATTTGATGCCTCAAATCCACTTTTTCTGGCTCTTGATCAGGTGTTAGGGGCAGAAATTGAGGCGCTCGTGGGTTGAATTTCCTCGCTTTTTCAAGTGCCTTGATTGATCTCTTGAGGAGGATCAACTTCTTCAGCTTGCTCCAGTTCTTGGACTTTTGTGTCTCAGGTTTGTTCTTGGCTAGTAGAAGTGCTCTCTCTTCTTTTGGATCCTTCGTTTCTTGATCCAACATTTTTCCACCTTCAGTCGTGTCAAGATTTGTCAAGCTTTCTGTAGAATTTGAGCGAGTATTCGCTTCACCTTCAGCTTCTGAGAGTTCCTGGTCCGGGATTATGTCACTGGTGACTGACTGTGTATCTGATGAATCATCTTGAATTGGCGTTGTAAGGATCTCGTTAACTGCCTCTCGTATGAGTTTGACAGCATCGTCTCTGCAGAAACTTCTCCCGTGGTGGCTTGGATTATGATCTTCCCTGTTTGTCTCTGCATCATCCTTTGTCTCAGAGAAATCCTTGAGAGAGTTGCACGTTTTCCTTTCAGATGGTGTACTACTGCTGTCTTCTACCTCATCATCAGTTCCATCAAGTAGTTCATTTCCAACTTTTGATGCAACATCTGATAGCACATGTTGTGATATCATGTGCCACATGCTGATGTAACTCCGTTTGTCCGCCTGCCCCTTGGATGCTCCATCATCTTCTTTGGTATCAGACATTGATAGTAAGAGAGAAAATCCATGAAGAGGTTTACGTGTTCTCTCACATTCTTTTGCTGTCTCTTCCCTAGTTACAGTTTCTTGCATTGTTGCATCAGATGCTGAAGTTGAACTCTGGATGCTCATTGCAGTTAGAAAATTTTGGTCGCCATCTGCAATTGAGCTCTGCGTTGTATTAGATGTTTCACCAGTAACGCTGTCATGATTCTCAAGTTCCAACTTCCTGTCTCTCACATCTGACCCCACATCTTCTCGTGCTCCATCAACTGCATCAGAGGTTTCTTTCATAGAATCATTTGAACTATCTTCCTCATCTTCTTTCTGAGCTTTTCCTTCCACCAAATCCTCATCATTCAAAGAGCTTGTCACTTCATCCGACTTCTGCCTAAGTACAGACTGTCGAACATCATGATCTTTGTACATAGAGCAGTCATTTTCTTCAAGCTTTCTGTCTATGCCTGCAATAACTTTCTCTGCCTTACGCTCCGTATTGCCTGCTGTAGACATGAATTCATTCTCCTTTCTAGCTCTGGGCTTAGAAAATGCAATCTGGCTATTGTCGCCTTGTGGTGGAACCACAGTTTCAAACGCTTTTATAAGAAGTTCCACTTTCCTTTGCTGAGTTGGAGCAAGTTGACTTATCGCCTGCTGAAGCGCGTAGTCAAGCATCCATTCCTCTCCTCTTTTCCTCTCATCAGCTGTTTGAGTTCTTAAATTCACCTTTTCTGCTTCAGGATCAGGATTCAACTGCAAATACCGCGGCTTCCTTAGATTGATCTTTCTAACCTTCTCCAATTCCTTGACGAATCGTTGGAGAAGTATCCATTTTTTAAGATTGCTCCAGTGTTTTGGTGCTCTCTTCTCGGATTTGTTTTTCAATTCTTTTGGTGTTATCTCCTTCTTTGAGCCGCCAACATCTTCTGTCTTCACAGTTTTTGACATGGATCCTGCATCTGCCTCCTCATTCTTGCTGTCTGAAAAATTCAGAAACAATTCTTAAAGTGAATAAATACACACATTCTTAATAAACAAATGAAAGACAAATAGTGGTACTAATTCCTTACCTTGGATTTGATTCATTTCAAAGGATTCTTGGTCTACACTGGACTCACTTGCAACTGATTGGTTATCAGATTGAACTTCTGGAAGAAGAATCTTCTCGATTGCTTCTCGTACGAGTTTGATGGTGAAAAGCTTCCTCAATTCGATTTCTTGACTTTCTGCATCCTCATTTGCAGGTATCATTTCTCTTTCAGTAAAATCTGAACACGAGTCAGAACTTCCTGCCGAAGGCAATTTGTTAGCACCATCCTGTTGATTTTCTTCGTTGTTAGCTCCACTGGCTGGTTTGGTCTCAGGTTCTGCAGATGAATCCGAGACCATATGCCTACGAATCAGACTCCACATGTTCATATACTTCTTTTTGGGCTCAGCAACTTCAACTGGAGGACAATTTTTGGATTTTGAGTCACCAACTAGACCTGATGTGCTATCAAGGTCCTTGTTCGGATCAGCTTTACCATCCTTCTCCTGCATATTGCTGGCTGAAACAGAAGAGATTTCATTGCTACATTTTGCTCCATAAAAAATATCAAACACCGGTCTCGTTGTGATGGTGAATGGTCCATCTTTAGACGGTTCTCTGTTGTTACTTTCATTGTTATCAGATTTAGCAGCTGATTCTGTAACATTGCTATATTTTGCTCCATTAAAAAGATCAAACACCGATCTCGTTGTCATGGTAAATGGTGCATCTTTAGACAGTTCTCGTTTACTACTTTCATCCCCATCAGATGTAGAAACACCATCATCTTGCTTTAGGAGATGTGAACGATCCCTTTCCTGCATGAGACTGAATGCAGCTGATTCTGTAACACTGTCATCTTTTGAGTCACTCCGCCCTCGTGCCATACAATTGCAACACTCTGAAGCAGTAAGTAGGCTGTCCTTCTCTAGTGCAGAGTGTTTGCTCATTATGTTGAGTGTCTCCTTGTAACTTTGCTCCGGAAATGATGTTTCACCAAAGTCAATTTTAGCATATGCAATAGCCTCGTTTACATCGAAAACACCAGCATCTTCTGTTCCACTGCTTTGTTGTTCACCAAAGTCAATCTCAACAAGATCAGCATGTTCAATAGCCTCGTTTACATCGAAACCACCAGCATCTTCTGCAGCACTGCTTTGTCCACAAACTGAAGAATCAACACTGAAGATCAATTGAGTATTTTCATCAGCAGTACTAAACTCTCTGTTTGCTCTAATGCTCTTTTGTGATTTCAACAATCTTTTCCTCCTATATACGCGTTTCACCGGGGGTGAAGGATCATCATAGTGTCCTCCATGGAGAGAACAATGATGATATGAACAAACTTTGAACTTAGACAACCTATCAGATTCAGTTTTTCCAGGATGAAACTCAACATGTTCCTTAAACTTAGAATCCTTAATAGTCGAAGAACACGTCGCCTTATCAGGAATTTGACAGCATTTTGAGCTACCCTTTTTAGATTTAAAACTAGCTTTGTTTATCAAAATCTTCACACTTCTCATACTAGTTGTTCTTGATAGAGTCTGCGAATATTTTCGCGGACTCCTACTTTGATTACTACTATCAAAGCTAGATTCACAACTATGATGTAAACAATTTTTACCTTGAGAACAACAAGTTGATTTTCTGTAATGTGGTGATGGTGATGATGATAATTCTGAAAACTCAACTGAAGATGGATTTTGAGTATTATGATTCTTCATTGTTGTTATTGATCTTGATGACCTTCTTCTAAATGACCTTGTACTACCAAAATTCTTCATTATTTTTTTCATTACTGGTCTGTTCTTGATTTTGTCATCCTTTTTTGGTGTACAAAATTCAGATGAATCAATTGAATTTACATCTACTGATCCAATACCTCTCTGAAACACAAAAGGGGTGTCACAAAAATGAGAAAATTTCTAATAAAATTTCATAATATAAAGTCTTTGTCAACACATTTTTTTATTCATCATAGTGATAGACTATTACAATTAAGACTTGGTCAGCAGTAGTACTGTTTTAAGCAAAAATCAAGAATCAAGAAACTTAATTTACCTGAGAATTACTTCCTTTCTTTGCATCATAGCTAGTTGTAATCTTCATATAATTTGGTGATAAATCTGGCATTTTGATTGGACTTAGTTGCTCTGGGGTTGAGTTATTACTTGTTGGAACAATGGATAGACAAGAAAACTTAGATCTTTTTGAGCAATTTGAGGATGTTTTTCTCAAGAAAGACAGTCTTGGAAATCTAATAGATCTTAGCTTGTTTGGTTTCTTGTTGGAGTTTAATGTTTGTGGTGATGTTAATTCAACTACCATTACACCCCTTTTCAAGATTTCACTTTTGGGGTTGTAAAAAGGTAAAAAATTTTATCCTTAAAGAATTTGAGATTTGAGAATTTTTTGTTATATATTATATGACATGAGTAGATTCCAATTTTTGGATTATAATAATTCAATGGTCAAAGTAAATTTTGGAGATGGGGGATTCAAATTTCAGTACATATAAAAATAATTGTGATTTTTCCTATCTGTTGAAGTTTTGGTGTCCGAGTTATCTAGTATTTGGATTGGTGAAATAATCGATAAAATATAGCAGGTATTCGATAAAATAATCGAGGTGCATAAAAGTTAGCTCGAAAATCATAGTGAAAAAAAATAAGGCAATGGTCAAAAAATTAGATTTTTTTAATTAATGGCTGACATAGAGGATAGATTCCAAAATTTGTAATTGGATTTAAATGATTGGATTTTCTATGTTTACAACATCAAATTTAGCATTTACCAATCTAGTTAGATCTAGATGATGCAAGTGAGGTGTGGTATTAGTGCGTTGTACCTTGTGATGAAAAGTTTGTACCTTGACTTGTCAAAATTGGAAAAAGTTGCCCATTGGCATCATATTCTTGATTTTTTTTTTTTCATTAGAATGTGGTTGAGGTTTTCTGTTGACTTGTACAAAGTTGGTGTTCTAGACTTGGTCTGGTTGATTCTTGACTTGTCTTTTTGTGTGGGATGCCTCTTCTTTTAAAAAATTTACGAGACTTATTATACACTGATATTATAAAATTAATTTATTTTTACAAGGTTATTAAAGTAGTAGTAATAATAATAATAATAATAATAATAATAATAATAATAATATATTCAGTGTAATTTTATAAATAAAGTTCAAAGAAAATGGTGCGTATACAGTCTTATCCCAGTCTCATGAAGGTAGAGATTATTTTTGACTCAAGTAAAATATATCAACAAATAAAAAAAAAATATAAATCAAATACAGTAAAAAGAAAGTTATATTGAAACCAATGAGGAGTAAAGCAATAGTGTAATACTTACCATATAAATTTATTTGCAATCACTATTTTATAAATTAATTTTACTCTATAAATACAATGCATGCATTAGGTGTATGTATTAGTAGTACCTTGTTTGGTATTTTCATGCCATGTTATAATTAATGTTTGCATTAGTTATACACTCTATTGTGTATTAAGTTGTGTATTACTAATACCAAGGAATTCTAGGTATTAGTAATACATAGCATTTTAACACTTGCATTAGATTAAATAATTACAAAACTATCCTTAAAGCCTTTTTATTTTCTTTGTTGTCATAAGTTTTTATTTTGATTTTGATTTGTTTTTTAGTGTCTTTTAATTTGTTGGTGTCTTAATAGGCTTTATGGCCTCTTAAGTATCTTTTTTTAAAAAAAAAAAAAAATCTAATTTCAATATAATTTAATCAAAATTTTTACTATTGTGACGATAAATTTGATAAAAAAAAACTCTTTGCCACTTTTCACAAAAATATTATGACGCGATAGTACAATTATTTAATCTTATTTTTGAAAAAAATAAGAAAAAGAAGAAGAAGAAGATGTTTTAGCAAAGATATCTTTTTCGGTGTGCAAAGAACTTTGTTGCAAAGGAAGTGTACAAATAAATAAAGTGTGAATGGTATTTTTGTAAACATATATTTTTCAATAGAAATTATGCAAGATTTGTTATTTCTAATACATCAAACCAAACAATGTATAAGAAATAATGCTTGCATAACTAATACATACATTACTAATGCATCCTATTTTGCATTGTTCTTATACACTCTACCAAACGACCCTTAGTGTATAGAATTTTTCTAGAAAATGTCTTATCAATTCACAAATTAATGAATGAAATTCTCTGTCAAATTGAACCAATCAAGGAGGTCTATCTGGCAAAGATCATTAAAATTTATACCATTTTTTGTACTTTATATTCTTGAGTGTGAATGCCTTTATTATTTCATGGACTTTAGTTATTTAAGTTTACACATTATGATAATTTAAATGTTACACTAGATTATAAATAGAGTTATTTATAACTCCTTCTAGTTGACTTAAATTATAAATATTCTTTAAATGACTTGCATATAACACAATAATACTACTATTTGACATAATTTCAAAGACTTTTTAGAAGATTGTGCTATTTGGGGTTTCAACCTAGAACTCATTCATTGAAATGAACACTCATAATCACTATGCTAAAACATATTCTTTCTGTCCCTAATTACTTATCCACATTTGAATTGACACACCTATTAAGAAAATAATTATTGACATAGCGAGTTTATCATTTTACCACTATTAATTATGAATTGAATGAATTAAAAACTTAAGTAATTAGGGACAGAGAGAGCAACTTTTGTTAACGGTGTCCAACTTTATATATATATATATATATATATATATATATAACGTAATTTTCCGACCAAAGATGTTCAATTGGACACCCTAGGATAGCTCTAGCTACACTGATCCCGTGTTCAATTCAGTCTTAAAAATAAATAGTCTTTGATAGAAAATATTTTATTCTTAAAATAAATTTTTAAAGCAAATATAATTAGTCCGACTTAAAACAGGTCTCATATCAGAGAAAACACAAAAAATGAAATTTTGATTCTTTTTCCTTCAAAAGATAAAATAATGTCATTAAATTGATTTTTAGAAAAAGTTTGAGGGTATAATTGTATTTTACATTCACGCGTTTGCATGGGAGGCCATGATAAATCAGCACCGACCAAATATTAAATTGAAAACTAACCTTTATCTCCTCTGTTTTTTTTTCCTTTTTAATATTTTAATAAATACTTTCCACTTTATTATTCATTAATGTTATAAAAAAATGTTACTTCACTGATTTGCCAGATAGTACCCACCGGGTACCAAGTGTGCATATTTTGTCCCAAATGAGAAAAAAAATGTTTTCAAATGTTGTTTTATAACTTTTTTTTTTGTGAAGTCGAGGTATATCGAACACAACATCTCAACATCTCAGTCTCGGACAAACATAAGGTTTATGCATATATTTTTTCGATTTCACAGGATATGCTATTATTACTGCAGTAAATGTTCTTTTTTATTTTTCTGATCATATGATATCTTAAATATTCTATTTGACCAACTATATGAATTATATTCTATGCGTTGGATCATTTGAGAGGAAATCATTATGTGCATGTATTTTTCCGATTCCACAGTTCGTATATGAAATTATTGATTAAGAACGGAGGGATTTCAATCTATTTCACTAGGCTTTTGGTGAGCAAAGTTATATCCACTTCGTTGCAAAGAGATATGGTGGAATGGTGTTAGAATATATACTATTAACCATGTGTTAAGAAATAATATTTATTATAGAATAAATATTTGCTCAATTTTAATAGATCATATATTCGTTTATGGTGTCTGTTTACTTATATAGTAGATGATTTAGTGTGTAGAGTTTTAGCTTATATACAGAGGATTAAATCATCGGTTCTTACAAGTATAAAGTTTTTTGTTCACAATCTATGATGAAAATTGGACATGCCATCGGTACGATTGTAGCACAAGATTATATCTAATTTATCTTGATTATGGGAACGGTATAGTTCTAACTTCTTGTGCTAGTGCATTTTGTATGTATTGAACGGGATCGAGTAGAGATAATTGTTTTAGATTGACTGACAAAACATAGTCTCTAAACTATTAAATGTACTTATATTCTTAATCCTGATATAACTATTATGATCTGTATATATTAATTATCGTTTTGATTTATTAAAAGGTGAGATTCTGAGATGGATCAATATGCCTAGTAAGTTGGATGATAATAATATATATTGGTGAAATAATAAGTTAGTTGATGGAATTCATGTCTCGTTATAGAGATTGATTGATATGCCTTTTTGAGAAACTTATAAGTTTTCATCGTGTCAAACCTTGCAAGTGGATTTATGAATCCGACACATGAAATAAGTTAAGTAGTGCTATTAAGGAAATTAATCATTAAGTTAAATTCGTCAGTAATTTAATTTATTGATTAGTATCTGAAATCTTAACATGGGGAATTACATAAGTGTTTAATGGGGAATTACAAAATATAAATAGAGGAGTGCAATTACGAATTTCTAGTGGAATGATTTGTAATTTATTATGGTATGAATAATTCAAATTAATTAATTGGAATTATTTCCATAATAGGAAGCCTCAGTAATTAATTATGTGGTCCCTCCAGTGCCCATATTTAACTAGAACTCAGAATCCTATTTCTTAAGGGAAAAAGGAGTCAAGCATGTGTTTTCTTGTTTTTCAAGAAAACTGGGTTTTCTTCTCCTTTTTGGATTGGGAAGAAATCTCTATTAATAGAGATTCTCCTAACCTAGAAAAAGATGGATTAGTTTTCTATTCGATACTTGCCCACCCAAGTATTGAGAGAGTTCGGATGTGAACTTGTGATCACTGTGGAAGATCATAGTTGCTGTCTAACTTGGGGATCCGCTTGAAGGTTTGTCTAACTTGGGGATTCGCTTGAAGGTATCTGCTCACGCTTCAAGAGGTATTTATCGATTTAAATTTCAACAAGTTTATGTGTTCTAGCATGATTATGTGTTCTAACATAAACGGTATTGGTTATCTATTATTCATGTAAGCCGTAAAATTCTAGTATGCTTCTGCTGTGCATATAGTTTTCCAACAAATGGTTGGATCTATTCATCATTTGACTAAATGTCTTGATTTTGAGCACCGATTTAAGCGGAGAACTTTTCGATATAAAATTTTACTCCCTCAATAAGTATACTCAACATGAATCTTGATTAGTCGAATTAGTAGGAATCAAATACCAGATTATTAAATAACAATCACACCTCAATTCTAGAAAAATTGAAAGCGATTATATGATTGTGGTTGTTATAGTTGTTGGGCTCAAGTAGTAAACTTGACATTGAATAAAGCCCAGGCCCAAATGTTTTATAGTTAGAATGCTTTCTAGAGCCTTGTTATTGGCTCAATTCTACTTAGTACAAACTAGATAGGCAGAAGTCCATGATTTGTGAAGAAAAGTTATAAGCCCAAAATTATTGTTTAGAGATTTACTTACTTATCAAGGAAAAGAGTTGGAACAAAAAAAAAAGTAGAAATATGACTTTTTTTTTTGGTGGTCTTCAACTTTCGACCCTCGCTTACCTTATGAACAAAAGTTCAAGTTTAAAATTTAAAAATGTTGTTCGTGGCCAAGCAAGGGGTAACACTTGTTTCAAGTCACTTTTGCCTATTGTAGCATGCAATTTGTCTTATTTTAAAAAATGTAAATATCTTTTTGCTAGTTTACTTAAACCAAAACCTAGTACCCCAAAAGTCCCCACCGTCCCACCCAAGCTAGTGATAATACTTCATGGTGAACCGAGCATCACGTGCAAAACATCGGAAGTCGGATCACTTATCATTAAGGATAATTTGCACTATGTCATCATAGGAAAATTTTCGTATGGAAAACCAGATGTGAAGGTACTGAGGAAGACAATACCAGGGCAATGTGAAATTAAAAGTGAATGCACGATAGATGTGTTGGACACAAGGCACATACTAATCATACCAATGGAAGACTACGTGCATCTATTATCTACTGCAACCTTTCATGTCAATGCAAAGGAGAGTTATTGACAGATGAGAACCCTCAAAAGGGATCCATGGTTTGAACTGGATGTTGAAACAACTATTGGTGTTGCTTGCATATCATTCTTAGATCTACCACCAATTTTTTTCCGCTAAGGAGGCTATTTTCTCAATACCGACGGTGATTGGCAAGCCCTTAACGGTGGACATGGCGACAAAAAATTAAACACGACCAAGTTGTGCAAGAGTTAAAATTGAAGGCGAAATGACTGCAAAGCTACCCAACGAGTAAAGGTTAATGAAGAAGATGATATTGCAGGAAAAATAAAATCCAAGTGGAACACAATTGCTGGACAATACATCTTGAATTGTATGAAACAAGGAGTGAAGAGGATCAACAGAAGGAAGAGAAGGAAAACATACATAATTTTACAGGTTCGACGGTTGATCAAAGAAGAACCTTGACAAGTGGAAAGGTGGTGGGCAATAAACAGAATCGACAAGAGTGGATGGTAAGGAGAAGAAATAAGTATAAAAGAGATAAATAAGGGCATATTGAAGGAGAAATTTCCTATCAGGATGAAAACTCCTTTGAGGCACTTAGGGAGGAGGATGAGCATGATACAAATGAAGTCAAAGCAAATGACAAAAGCACCAAGGATTGGGTAAATAAAACGTTTGTTTATAAGGAGGATAAAAAAATTCAAGAATAAAAAGGCACTACTACTGATCACAAAATTGAAAACACTAAGAAAGGACAAAGCCACACCGAATCCACACAGTGCGAACAAGGGGCAGAGGAAGAAGAAGGTAATAAGAAAATAAAGAAAGTCATTATGAGGTGAATGAAAGAGCTTTGGTGATTGTTGAAAATAAACAATGAGGAAGTACTTCCACTGGAAATTCAAAATGACAATGATGAGGAAAGTATTGGAGCATAAGGAGAATATCAGGGAGAAAGTTGACCTAACTCTAAATATAGCTAGGACGACTATAAAGGACGATTTATCCCCTACATAGATAGGAAAACTGAAGGGTAATCATACAAAGCAAAGGAAACAAGTTGGAGGAGAATCAACACAGGCACAAACATAATCGAGATAATCTAAAGAACGATTGTCAAAAACCCCAAATATCAATGAAGGATTTAATATGGAATATTAGGAAATATCCACTCTAGAGGAAGCCATTATAATTCAAGAATTGGAGTTTGAAGGGACTCCATCAAGAGGTAATCGAGAAAATCTCCATAAAGCAAAAGTAGAGCTGAAAAACAATTACGTAGGGAGGAGGAATTCTGAAAACAAAAAGTGGAAAAGGAGTGGTTTGAAGAAGGTGAGAGAATCACAAAATTATTTCACACAATAGTGAAGGGCAGAAGAAGCTGGTTGAGGGTCGGCAAAATACAAAATGATGAAGAAGAGTGGATGGAGGTTCAAGAAGACATTGCAGGTGCCATAGTTGACTTCTATATCAAGCAATTTACTAGGAAAACAACTTGCCCAGATTTTGAAATGTTAAATGAGTTGACAGAAATGGTGAACAGTGATAAGAATGGGGAAATTCAGGAAATGCATACAGTTATAGGGTTGAATCGAAATAGTGCAGGAGGACCAGATGGTATGACATGGACGTTCTATCAAAATACTTGGGCAATCATTGGAGAAGACATTCTTAATATAACTTAAGCTTTTTTTTTCCTATGGTGCAGAACTTCCTTGATTTATTACCCATACAAACTTAGTACTAATTCCGAAGAAGACAATGGTGAATACTTTTTCAGATTTGAGGCCTATCTCTTTTGAGTAACTTTGTGAATAAGATTTTTTCACAGATTATTCATGAAAGAATTGAGGTTGTTTTACCTCAATTTATATCACCAGAGAAAGTAGGTCTTGTGCAAGGGCGAAGTATAGCTGAGAATGTATTAATGATGCAAGAAATAATCTTAGAAATAAGGGAAAAGGGAAAATCGCTTAATCTTGTAATTAAGCTGGACATGATGAACGCCTATAATAGGGTTGAGAGACTGTTTTTAGCCAAGGTATTAAGAAAATTGGGGTTTGGAGATAGAATCATTGATATGGTGTTTAGACTGATTAGTAGTAACGGTATTCAATTCTACTAAATGGTCAACCCAACAATTTTTTCAGGTCCTCAAGGGTATTAAAATAGGGCAATCCTCTCTCACCCACCCTCTTTATACTGGCGGCGGAAGTTATGTCAAGATCTTTAAATGCTCTCATGAGAAATAATTTGGTATGTCTAAAGGGAAACTGAAGCTAAATCACCTTACTTTTGGGGATGATAACATACTGTGAAATGCGGAGGTTGAAACGACGAATATGATTAATGAGGTACCTAGGAGGTATGAAAAAGCATCGGGGCAGATGGTGAATAAAGAAAAAAGTGCAATCTACCTGCATCACAGTGTTTCAGGAGGAAAGCTAGTGGTTGCTGAAGTAGCTACATGAATACTAAGGAAGGAGTTTCAATTTACATATTTGGGGTGTCCTATCTTATATAAAAGGAAACAAAAGGCATATTATCAACAAATAATTCATCGGATTGGGGCAACGTTACAAAGGTGGAAAGGTAAGCTTTTAACATATAGGGCCGAGCCATTTTGATTAAACATTTCCTACAAAACACTCCTATACACTGTTTATTAGTCATAAACCGTCCTAGAAATGTATTGAACCAAGTGCAAAAAATGATGGCCCAATTTAATCTGGAGTAGTTGCATAGAGGGAAGAGGTAGATAATAGGCACATGGAGCCACCTTTGCCTACCAGAGGAGGAAGAAGAACTTGGATTCAGACTTATGCATAATGTGTTGAGAGCTTTATTATGTAAGTTATGGTGGAACTTTAGAACGGGGCAAACCCTTTGGAGTGAATACATGAAGAACAAATATTGTAAGTCAAGGAATCCTAACTTAGTAGTGTGGAAAGTTGGAGAAGGAAGTTCCCAAGTGTGGAAGAAGATGTTGCAGCCACGAGGTTTGATTGAACACCAAATATTGTGGTAGACTAGAAAAGGATCAACATCAATGTCGCCTGATAATTGGACATGGTTGGGAGATTTATACACAATCACAGGGGATGACTTTGAATGGGACGATATATATGATAAGGTAGAGGAGCTTGCTAAATAGGGAGAATGGGATGTGGAGGTTCTGCAGGAAATTCTCCCACGGAGTTGGTGGAGCATATCATTTGTTACATAAAACCTCTTAAAGGTAGTGTGGAGAAAGATAAATTGTGTTGGGTATTATATTCAAGGGGAAGCTTCACAATCAAATCAACATGGAATTGTATAATACACAAGGAAGATCTGAATAGAATACATAAGTGGATTTGGACTAAAGGAATTCCCTTCAAAATAGTTTTTATGATGTGGAGGTTGTGGAAATTCAAGATTCCAGTAGATGATAGACTGAGAAGATGGGGTCTAGAAGGCCTATCAAGATGCTGGTGTTGTGATAAACCTGATCAGGAAACACTTGCACATGTGTTCATAAGATCGGAAATTGCTAACATACATTTTTCAAATTATTTTGCTTCAAGAGAAAATTTTAAAGTTCTACTATTTGAAGAATGTAAGCTCTAAATTTTACCACTTTCGGAGTAATTTTGATATTCTACTACTCTGGGAATGAAGTTCTAAGTTCTACTACTTTGGGAGTTAGTTTCAAAGTATTTACTACTTCAGGGAGTGAATTTTAGGTTTATGTCACGTCCCAAACTACCCCTTAGGCATGAATGGCACCAACACACTTCACCATTCAAGTGAACCCAATTTCCATACCTTAAACCATTAATTCACAACATTTGATGAACTAAATAAGTATTCAAACGATACGATAAACAATTATGAACACTTGGTATCTTAAAATATTAATCTAACACTCTTGCCCAAATCCCACACCAGACCATGAAGCATTATAAGGAATCACAAAAGGACTCGGAAAAAATGTTAATAACTCTTTTGAAACCCTCCACGAACAATGCAACTGTTCACCTCAACAACTGGATCAACTCTACGCCTCAACTACTTGCTTCGTCATCACCAATAGTATCTGCATAGACATCCATGTAAGGAGTGAGTTATACATAAAAATTACCCACTAAAATCCTCGACGTTCCCCTTTAAATACCCGTGCAATAAGAATTAGAAAATACAAACACACGACAAGCACATAAGTAAATTTGCACAGGAATTATATATTAATATAATTATCCAACAATTTTGAAACAATTGTTTATCAAGAATACTATAAATCTCAATATAATTTGCACTAAGAAATTGTCCTAAAAGGCAGTTAAACCAACTAATCAACACCACGAATCCACGACAACATACACAATGCGCCAACTATATTGATAAGACTACAAAATACTCAGTACTTTCAAGAAGCATACACACTCCTTAACACCAAAAACACGTTTTGAAAATGGATTTGAAAAGCAAACACCCAAATCTTTAAGGAATATATTTTCATATTATTCTTTGTTGGGATAGCAAAAAAATTGTTGAGAGTTTATCTTTAAGCAAGAAAAGAATAAGCAAAGAAATTATCTTGACGAGAGGAAAAAAATAGGTGCATCAAAATTTGTATGGTGTTAAAGGATATAAACATATAACGATGTAAGAGAGTAAAAACTCTAAAAATGTGAAGTAGCCTTACATGCTTGTTGAATATGAAGCATTCCTGATGATTAAAGAAGGGGTGTTAGCTTGAGGTTAGATTATTTAGCAGGGTATTTTTAGTAATTTAACTTTTAAGTTGAAATTCCCGCTTTTAATATAATATAAATAAATATGGATACAAAAGATGAACATATTAATATATGACATAATACATAAACATGAACCTTAACTTGGCGTCAGCTGACAACTATGATCTTTAACTTTGGATGTGCACAAGTATGCACTTAAACTTGCATAAATTTAACAAATGGACACATTCGTCCTACATGGCACCCTACATGAAAATTTTGTGGTCTACATGGCATCCTACGTGTACAATGCCATGTAGGACACATGTGTCGACTTATTCAATTTTATATAAGTTTAAGTGTCTATTTGTGCACACTCAAAGTTGGAGGGCATAGTTGTCCGTGGAAGCCAAGTGAAGGGTCATGTTTATGTATTATGTCTTAATATATATATACCCATTCTTAGATAAGTACATTTAGATGACAAATAGAATGTATCTATATACCTTAAATAATATCTAACATTGTCCTAAAATTTACCTGAAATTATAATGTTGTAAGCAATCAACTTCTTATTTTGTGCTATACTATTGTAACGACCCGAAAATCTAGTAAGTGAAACTAGAGCCTAATGATTGTATGTTTGAGTTGTAATGGGGTTTCATGTGGTAGAATGTCTTCCCGAGCTTAGGTTGAGGGGTTTAGGGGTTATACGTCAAGGTACGACTCCCCAAGGACCCCTTGGGTGGTCCTTGGGGAGGACCCTAAAGCCTAACCCCCAAGACCCCAAGAAACCAAAAAGCTGCCAAATATATAGTGATCTATGGATGGCCATCTACGGCCGGTAGATGGACTCACGCCCCGTAGGTGGGGGTCGTGGGTCAGGCCCCAAAGTGACATGTTCCAGTCCCAAACCACGGACCAACAGGACGGGGCGTCACCCCACCTACGGTCCGTAGGTCATGGGGCGTAGGTCATGATTACTATGCTGTCAAGATTCGGCCAAAGGTAAGGGTAGGTTAGTAATTTCCTATTTAATTTAGTTTAGTTAATGGACGGTTATTATTCATATATTAATGTATTTTAAGGGTTTTTAAAGTATTAAAACACCTTTTCAATTCATTATTTCAAAAAGCCAAATTATAAGCCTTCCCTCCTCTCCAAAAATCCTCTCTAGAAACCTCCATTGGAGAAGAAGGAGGCAAGCTTTGAAGGTCAAGTTTTCAACTTTTTCAAGTGATTTTCGTGGAGTTCATCCATAAGAGGTATGGTAGTCTTTATCCTTGACTTAGTTTCTTTCAAGGAGCCAATTTCAAAGATGATTTCAAGTCTCCAAAATCCCCCCAAAACCTAGGATTTTCAATCTATGCATGGGTTCAATTCCAAACATTTTCAAAAGGAATTTAAGTGATGAACCATGGTTTAATTGATGTTTTAATGGTGAATTAATATGATTTTACCCTATGAACCCATGTCTACCCCAAAACCCTAAGTTGTGAATTGTGATTGGGAATTGAGTGATCATGAAAATATGTAGAATTGTTTATGTTTATATTGAATTAGTTATTGAATCATGTTAATTCCCTTATCTATAGTAGTATCTTAGATTTTTGAGTTGTGATTGATGTATAGCTTTGGAAGGCAATTTCATGAAGGATTTATGTATGATTATGATGTGAAGTGTATGTGTGTGATCTCAATGAAAGTGTTATGATCATGTTTATAATGCAATTGTGTTATGATTGAAAGCTTATTCTCAATTATACACTTATGAATGATGATGATATAATGTGAATGGTTTCTTCAATGTAATGTTGTATCTTGAATTGGTAGGCTTATGCATCCTTTTCTTGTATAAATGAAAGTAATGTGGATTGATGTATCTTGAATTGGTAGGCTTGAGACATCATTTTCTTGTATTGATGAATGTGACCTTGAATGTTGTATCTTGAATTGGTAGGCTTATGCATCCTTTTCTTGTATAAATGAAAGTAATGTGATGATGGTACCTTGAATTGGTAGGCTTAGGCATCCTCTTCTTGAATGAATGAAAGTATTGTTGATTGTTTAATCTTGAGTTGGTAGGCTTAGGCAACCTCTCTTGTGTAATGGATGTGTATTGACTTAATGAATATGAATCGATTTGCCTAAGGGTGTAGGCTCGGGGCGTGACAACTCAATCCATCAAATTAGAACCCAAACTATCAATACCAAAACCCACTACTAAAAAAATGTCAAAAAACGACGGCCAAAAGCGACGGACTGCGTAGCTTTTTTGGTCAAAATTGACGGAAAAGCGACGCAGTCACTTCCGTCGCTTTTTAGCTCGTCGCTTTTCAAAAAGCGACGGACTGCGTCGTTTTTAAAAAAGCGACGGACTGCGTCTTTTTTAAAAAAGCGACGGACTGCGTCGCTAAAAAAGCGACGGACTGCGTCGCTTTTAGAGACGGACTGCGTCTCTTTTAGCGACGGACTGAGTCGCTTTTCGACTATTTTTTTTTTTGAATTTTTTTAAAAAAGCGACGGAGTCCGTCGCTTTATTTTAATTTTCATTTTTTTAAATTTCTACAGAGCGACGCAGTCCGTCGCTTTTCTGGAAATTTATTTTTTGAAAATCCCAGAAAAGCGACGGATAAAAGGACACTGTCCGTCGCTTTTCTGAAAATTCTATTTTTAAAAACTCAAAAAAGCGACGAAAAAATCCACGCTGTCCGTCGCTTTTATGGAATTTTAAAAAAAAAAACTAAAAAAGCGACGGAAAAAACCACGTTGTCCGTCGCTTTTCTGGATTTTTAAAAAAATTAAAACTCAAAAAAGCGACGGACTAAACCACGCTGTCCGTCGCTTTTTCTGCAATATTTTTGCCAGTAGCAGTACTCAGCTTCTACTGACCACCTGCAAATTCAATTCAATTTAATTCTACACTATTCAGCCCAATCAAACACACAATTATAAATAGTCTAAACAAAACATAAAATAACAAACTTAAAATAACATTCAAAAGTATTTAAATTCTAAATTAAAGACTTATAAAGTCTTTTAAAATTTCAAAAAGTTCATAAATGTCCAGAGATCTAAACTAGGGAGTGAGATCTACATAATCATCATCATCAGTCTCGTCGTCGGTGTCATCGGGAGCCGAAGTAGTAGGTCGACGAGCGAGGTTCATCACTTGTTCTTTGATTTGCTGAACGGTCTCACTCATGCTTTGTTGTTCAGCTACTCTTTTTCGCTCCGACTCTGCTAGTGCCGCTGTAAGTTTAGTTATTTGATCCGACATAGCAGCAATCTGAACACCGTCAAGTGCCTCAGCTTGACGTGACGATCCAATACCTTCTAAGCCTGACTGAAGGCGTCTAACATCGTTGCGAGAGCCTAGACCATAGCATCTACCCTTGTGTGTCCCCCCTACCACTTTTTCTTTCCAAATCTGAGTGGACAGTTCAGGTGTCAATTGAACCGAACTATCTAGATTCTCAGCAACGTACTTATTAAAGTCATTCTGCATATTAAATATAAATATTGACATCAATATATATACATATCATAAATATATTCAGTATTGATATATATTTTTCATATTAAATAACTTACAAAAGTTCGTTCGGCCCTTTCCTCCACCCACACATCCGGATCTGACTCATTTTCTTTCTTCCTGACATGAGTCTTTTTGAAAACCTCTGGTTCAATGGGAGTGCGTCCCAATTCTTTTTCCTATAAATAAAAATTGAAATTTATAACGATATATATGTATTAACTAATTATTTATTTAAAAGTTTGAATTAGAACTTACCATCTCTCGTGCAATTGTTCCAACCGTCTTTGCACCTCCGGTGTGCAACGAGCCACCTTTAAGACTGCCTCTAGCCATTTTGGCTTGATCTGATATTGCCTTAAACTTGTCTGTTTTCCAATACTGACCCAATTCAGCAAAAACATGAGGCAACATCCAACTGGGACGTACACCATTATCCCGAACGCTCTTTAGCCAGTTAGACAGTCTGGTGGATGCCTTCCTCTCAAATGTGGTCCCAATGACCAAATTGTACCTCGACTCCCAAGTACACATAGTCTGAAAAAAATTGAATAATGTTAATTAAATCGATAGTAAAAAAAAGTAAAGTATACTATACTAAACTTAACTAAAAAATATATACCTTAAAGTTATTAAACATCGCCTGGCGTATACTGTTTGGAATCTCGCTCCAAGAGTGATAAGCTTGTGTATAGAGTTTTCTAACACTCTCTTTTAAAGCCAGGGCAGCATCCTTTGCAGGATGCCACCTGCAAAACACATAATAAATATATTAGTTCATGAATAATATATTAAAGTATAAGAAATAAATAAAATAAAGTAACAAATAGATAACAAAACAAACTAACGATGATCCATCCGGCTCAATCATGACTCTACCAAGTCTGTCCTTCTGGCCAGGAGCTAGAGCAGACATCGTATGATGTGGTGTAGCACTAGGTGTAGCTGTAGACGAGGGTGATACATCAGGATGCACAAAACGCTGAGTCAATGGAGGCGTACCGGCCATAGCATCTGAATGCTCGCTACTAGAATCTCCAAGCCTCATGGCAGATAACTGAGGAGATGTACCTGTGGGAGATGGAGTACCTGCCGATAAGGGTCGTGCTCGACGAATAGCCTGTAAAGGTAGGTCCTCGTAGCGTCGTGAAGGCAATGCCTGTGAAGTAGATGAAGCACCGACTGGTCGACGATAATTAGGATAATATTGCCGAAGATCCGCCGTACCAAACGGAACAGCAAATAAATGAGTATTATGGCTGATGCGCTCTGGCGCAGAAGAAATAGATCCTGCAATATCCTCAGGATCTATCAGTCTCCTAGACTTCTTCTTTTTAGCCTGTTTAGTCTGGCCAACTCCATGATGCTCGCGATATCTATCACCGTCACCGCTTGATGACATCTGTATGCAAATTTACATGTATAATATATATAAAAATCATAAATTAAATAAAATTAGTAAAATACACTTACATATGTACTAGCTAGCTTTCATTCTACATTATTCCTCCTCGCTTGTTTCAATTCTATCATTCTCCCATTCTTCCTCCTCAGTTGTTTCATTTTCATTATCGTCCCATTCTTCATCATCAAATGATTCATTTTCCTCATTCTCGGATATTTCTTCCTCAACACTCAATATCTCATCATCAGATACTTCTTCTAATATGTGTTGAGGATGTTGTAGTGTGGTTTCCAATTCAACATCAACTTGTTGTTGAAGAATTGCAACATCATTTTGATACGCCACATCTAAGACATTGTCAATTTCAATTCTTCCCACAGGCTTACTTTTTATAACAACCCACCAATCAACTTTGTCTCTACGCAATGGATATGAAGCGTAATACACTTGTTTAGCATGTTGTGCAATAATAAAAGGATCATAACTTCTGTATTTCCTGGTGTGCTTAACTTCAATTATATTATGTTGATGGTCCACCTTTGTGCCTCTATGTGATGGGTCAAACCACTCACACCGAAACAATACAATCTTCTTATTAGGCCAACCTGAATACCTCACTTCAATAATCTCTTGAATGACACCATAATATTCAATAGTTTGACCAGTACCATCAACATCACCTTGTATATAGACACCGCTATTATTTGTTTTCTTGTTCCTAGATACCTCTTCAGTTTGAAACTTAAAACCATTGACACAATACTTATTCATTGCCAGTACTTCAGATTGAGGTCCAAGGGCTACTTCTTTCACTAATTGCAAATGTTGGACACTTGAGTATTCATCATAAACCTACGCGATTGTTATTTCAAGTAATATAATTTAGTATAACATGAATATATTATTAAATACTTACTGATTGCACACTTACATAGTTCCTCAGCCATTTGGAAAATTCTGTATAGATGGCTTCATTACCCCATGTATTTACGAACAAGCTGATCATTTTACATTCAAGTATTTAGTTAGTTAATGATCACTTATTAGTATGTAATTTAATAACATATTTTTAACACTTACTTGACATATGATTGAATCTCTGGACAATTAAGCAAAATATGTGTCACAGCTGATTGCATTTCCATATCAGTGAAGCCTCGCTTTCTACGCTTTTTAGATCCTCGACCATTTTGATTAAAAATTGATATTGGTGGAAATAAAGGATCAATATCGCCTTCATCATTGCGATTGGGCCTGTTTCTCCTACATGGCACATCATGACCAAAGTAATAAGAATAAAAATCACATGTTTCTCTCCCAATATGACCTTGAACAAATGATCCTTCGATCCTTCCCCTTTGCTTAATCGTTTGCTTCGAACTACCAATTTTTCTGCATGCATATATGTATATATATGTTAATATATAAAAGACTTGGCGAATATATATAACTTAGTGAATATTTCAAATGGATACCTCTCAAATGGATACATCCATCTTGTTTGAACCGGACCTCCGAGGCGAGCCTCTTGTACAAGGTGAATTGGAAGATTCTCCATCACATCAAAAAAACCACATGGAAATATCTTCTCCAACTTAGTAGTAGTGACAAGAATATTTTCCTCCATCCTATCTAAACTACTCTCCAACAACTTTCCAGAACACAAATCCTTAAAAAAAAGACTTATCTCTGTGATTGGTTTCCATATCCTTTCTGGTAGATGGCTAAAAGCGATAGGAATTAAAGTTTCCATGAACACATGACAATCATGACTTTTCATACCTATCAATTTTCCTTCATTCATATCTGCCCGCTTTCCTAAATTCGAAGCATAGCCCTCTGGCATCCTCAAAGTTTTAACCCACTCAATAATTTCACGTTTCTCATCCAATGTGAATGTAAAGCTGGCTTTGGGCTTAACTATTTTACCATTCTGTAATTCCTGCATCCATAACTCTTTTCTCCTACAATACTCCTTTATGTCCATTCTAGCTTTTGGATTGTCTTTTGTCTTACCCTTAACATCCATCACTTTGTTAAACAAATTGTCAAAGTAATTTTTTTCAATGTGCATCACATCTAGATTATGTCGTAGCAGATTGTCCTTCCAATACGGCAACTCCCAAAATATGCTTTGTTTGGTCCAATTATGTTCAACACCATATCCAGGAAGTCTAGAAGGTGAAGCTTCTGTAACTTTAGGTAATTGAGAAATTCTCTCCCAAATTTGATGCCCTGTGAGTAATGGAGGTGGGGGGTCACTTTCAACCTTATTTTTCCTAAATGCATTTTTCATCTTTCTAAACTCATGGTCCATTGGCAAGAACTGGCGATGACAATCAAACCATGTATTTTTTCTGCCATGCTTTAAAGTGAATGCCTTACTATTTTCCATGCAATACGGACATGCTAGCTTTCCAGCTGTCATCCAACCAGACAACATCCCGTATGCAGGAAAATCATTAATAGTCCACATTAAAGAAGCACGCATGATAAAATTCTGCTTAGTTGATATATCATAAGTCAAAACGCCTTCAAACCACAATTGTTTGAGCTCATCTATCAATGGTTGTAGATAGACATCAATCAAACTTTTTGGATTCCGGGGACCTGGAATAACACAACTTAGAAAGATGTAGGGACTGGTCATGCACATTTCAGGAGGAAGATTATACGGAGTAAGAAATACCGGCCAACATGAATAAGGCGAAGCATTATTAGAGAATGGTGTGAAGCCATCTGAACACAACCCCAATCTAACATTTCTTGGTTCACTAGCAAAATCAGGATATACATTATCAAAATGCTTCCATGCTTCACCATCAGATGGATGAGACAAGACACCCGGCGGCCTTCTATATTCACGATGCCATCTCATATGTGGGGCAGACCTCATCGATGCATACAACCTCTTTAATCTAGGAATGAGAGGTAGATAATGCATCGCCTGAACTGGGACCATCTTTCCAGCCGGAGTCCTCTTATAACGAGTATGTCCACAAAACTTACAATTTTCTAATTCACTATCAGTCTTGTAAAACAACATGCATCCATTAACACAACAATGAATTCTATCATACGTCAATCCTAACTTGGACACCAAACGCTTTGCCTGATAGAAGTTCTTTGGTATGTTAAACTCCGGATTAACTAGTTCACCCAAAAGATCAACCATTGAGTCCATAGCAGCATTAGGAACATTCCAATCTGATTTAATATTCATTAATCTAACCGCAACTGACAAGGCAGAATGCGGACTCCCTTCACATAGTGGACGACTAGACTCTTCTAATTGATCATAAAAGTGTCTTGCTTCTTCATTAGGAGCTTCATCAAAATATTGTTCCGGTTCCATCCCACCTTGAACCCCGAAAGCATCATTAATCATTTCATGAACTCTATCATGTTCAACCCTATCATGTTCAACTCTAACTTGTTCAACCCTAATTTGGCCATGTGGTGCAACCATATTATATACATCAACAGGCATCGAATTATAAAAGATACCATCCAATCCATCACTTTCTCCATGATCACTCCATACAAAATATCTAGGCTTAAATCCATTACGGTACAAATGAACCATAACTCTATCTGGATTGAAAAATTTTAAGCACTTACATACACTACAAGGACACCTAACCAATCCATTAATCTTGAAAATGTCAAGTGTCATTGTATGTTCAATAAAATTTCTAATACCGTCAATAAACTCAGGTTTCAAACCAGCACCAGTTTCATAATGCATATTATACATCCACAAACGATGATCCATCTACAAAAATATAGATACTCAATTATATTATAAATAAAATTTAATAATAATTTTACTACTAGTAGTCCTAAAACTAATTTAGTATTGACTAAATCACATTAATTAATTTAACTTATTTAAACAACTTTAACTCTTTAACTAGTTTAGCTTTGACTTAAATACAACACTAAATCCACCAACTAAATCACATTAATTAATTTAACTTATTTAAGCAACTTTAACTCTTTAACTAGTTTAGCTTTGACTTAATACAACACTAAATCCACCAACTAAATCACATTAATTTATTTAACTTATTTAAACAACTTTAACTCTTTAACTAGTTTAGCTTTGACTTAAATACAACACTAAATCCACCAACTAAATCACATTAATTAATTTAACTTATTTAAACAACTTTAACTCTTTAACTAGTTTAGCTTTGACTTAATACAACACTAAATCCACCAACTAAATCACATTAATTAATTTAACTTATTTAAACAACTTTAACTCTTTAACTAGTTTAGCTTTGACTTAAATACAACACTAAATCCACCAACTAAATCACATTAATTAATTTAACTTATTTAAACAACTTTAACTCTTTAACTAGTTTAGCTTTGACTTAATACAACACTAAATCCACCAACTAAATCACATTAATTAATTTAACTTATTTAAGCAACTTTAACTCTTTAACTAGTTTAGCTTTGACTTAAATACAACACTAAATCCACCAACTAAATCACATTAATTAATTTAACTTATTTAAACAACTTTAACTCTTTAACTAGTTTAGCTTTGACTTAATACAACACTAAATCCACCAACTAAATCACATTAATTAATTTAACTTATTTAAGCAACTTTAACTCTTTAACTAGTTTAGCTTTGACTTAAATACAACACTAAATCCACCAACTAAATCACATTAATTAATTTAACTTATTTAAACAACTTTAACTCTTTAACTAGTTTAGCTTTGACTTAATACAACACTAAATCCACCAACTAAATCACATTAATTAATTTAACTTATTTAAGCAACTTTAACTCTTTAACTAGTTTAGCTTTGACTTAATACAACACTAAATCCACCAACTAAATCACATTAATTTATTTAACTTATTTAAACAACTTTAACTCTTTAACTAGTTTAGCTTTGACTTAAATACAACACTAAATCCACCAACTAAACCACATTAATTAATTTAACTTATTTAAACAACTTTAACTCTTTAACTAGTTTAGCTTTGACTTAAATACAACACTAAATCCACCAACTAAGTCACATTAATTAATTTAACTTATTTAAGCAACTTTAACTCTTTAACTAGTTTAGCTTTGACTTAATACAACACTAAATCCACCAACTAAACCACATTAATTAATTTAACTTATTTAAACAACTTTAACTCTTTAACTAGTTTAGCTTTGACTTAATACAACACTAAATCCACCAACTAAATCACATTAATTTATTTAACTTATTTAAACAACTTTAACTCTTTAACTAGTTTAGCTTTGACTTAAATACAACACTAAATCCACCAACTAAATCACATTAATTAATTTAACTTATTTAAATAACTTTAACTCTTTAACTAGTTTAGCTTTGACTTAATACAACACTAAATCCACCAACTAAATCACATTAATTAATTTAACTTATTTAAGCAACTTTAACTCTTTAACTAGTTTATCTTTGACTTAAATACAACACTAAATCCACCAACTAAATCACATTAATTAATTTAACTTATTTAAACAACTTTAACTCTTTAACTAGTTTAGCTTTGACTTAATACAACACTAAATCCACCAACTAAATCACATTAATTAATTTAACTTATTTAAGCAACTTTAACTCTTTAACTAGTTTAGCTTTGACTTAAATACAACACTAAATCCACCAACTAAATCACATTAATTAATTTAACTTATTTAAACAACTTTAACTCTTTAACTAGTTTAGCTTTGACTTAATACAACACTAAATCCACCAACTAAATCACATTAATTAATTTAACTTATTTAAGCAACTTTAACTCTTTAACTAGTTTAGCTTTGACTTAATACAACACTAAATCCACCAACTAAATCACATTAATTAATTTAACTTATTTAAACAACTTTAACTCTTTAACTAGTTTAGCTTTGACTTAAATACAACACTAAATCCACCAACTAAACCACATTAATTAATTTAACTTATTTAAACAACTTTAACTCTTTAACTAGTTTAGCTTTGACTTAAATACAACACTAAATCCACCAACTAAATCACATTAATTAATTTAACTTATTTAAACAACTTTAACTCTTTAACTAGTTTAGCTTTGACTTAATACAACACTAAATCCACCAACTAAATCACATTAATTAATTTAACTTATTTAAGCAACTTTAACTCTTGAACTAGTTTAGATTTGACTTAATACAACACTAAATCCACCAACTAAATCACATTAATTAATTTAACTTATTTAAACAACTTTAACTCTTTAACTAGTTTAGTTTTGATTTAATTCCAACAACTAAATCCATCAACAAAACCACATTTTTTAATTTAACTTATTTCTAAATTTAAAGCAAAGTGTCAACACTAGATGGACACAAATCGATCTTGCAAGAAAATCAATTTTGTCATCAATAGGATCAACTAGTGTTGGCACTCATGCTTAACAAATATATTATTTCTAAATTTAAAGCAAAGTGTCAACACTAGATGGACACAAATCGATCTTGCAAGAAAATCAATTTTGTCATCAATAGGATCAACTAGTGTTGGCACTCATGCTTAACAAATATATTATTTCTAAATTTAAAGCTAAGTGTCAACACTAGATGGACACAAATCGATCTTGCAAGAAAATCAATTTTGTCATCAATAGGATCAACTAGTGTTGGCACTCATGCTTAACAAATATATTATTTCTAAATTTAAAGCTAAGTGTCAACACTAGATGGACACAAATCGATCTTGCAAGAAAATCTATTTTGTCATCAATAGGATCAACTAGTGTTGGTACTTATGCTTAACAAACAATTGATGGACACAAAAATATTATCATAAAATTAAAGCTAAATATCAATACTAGATGGACACAAACACATTATTGAAAACAATTGTACTTGAACTTTAGAAATTTAGAAGCACCAACCTTATCTCCTACTTTGATGAAAGAAGCAATATAGTCTTGTATCAACTTTTTTAGATGTTGAGCTTCCTCAGTTGCCTAGCATGAAAAGTTCTAAAATTAGTTAAATTTCAAGTTTAAGTTCTAATTCTAATTTCAAGTTCATGTTTAAATCCTAAGTTCAACTTCAATAACTAAGTTTAAGTTCAAGTTCTAGTTCAAGTTCAAGTCAAAATCTAAGTTCAAGTTCAAATTCTAAGTTCAAGTTCTAAGTTCAAGTTCAAGTTCAATTTATAATTTCAAGTTCAAGTTCTAATTCTAAGTTTCAAGTTCTAAGTTCAAGTTATAAGCTTAACTTCAAATTCTAAGTTCAACTTCTAATTTATACGTTCAAGTTCAAGTTCAAGTTCAAGTTCAAGTTCAAATTCTAATTTCAAGTTCAAGTTCAAGTTCTAAGTTCAAGTTCTAATTTCAAGTTCTAATTCTAATTTCAAGTTCAAGTTCAAGTTCTAAGTTCAAGTCAAAATCTAAGTTCAAGTTCAAGTTCAAATTCTAATTTCAAGTTCAAGTTCTAAGTTCAAGTTCTAATTTCAAGTTCTAAGTTCAAGTTCAATTTATAATTTCAAGTTCAAGTTCAAATTCTAAGTTCAAGTTCAAATTTTAATTTCAAGTTCAAGTTCTACGTTTAACTTCAAATTCTAAGTTCAAGTTCAAGTCAAAATCTAAGTTCAAGTTCTAATTCTAATTTCAAGTTCATGTTTAAATTCTAAGTTCAACTTCAATAACTAAGTTTAAGTTCAAGTTCTAGTTCAAGTTCTAAGTTTCAAATTCTAAGTTCAAGTTCAAGTTCTAATTCAATACACTAATTAACAAATTCAATACTCAAATTTCAAGTTCTAAGTTCAAGTTCAAGTTCTAATTTCAACATCAAGTTCAAGTTCTAATTTCAACATCAAGTTCTAAGTTTAACTTCAAATTCTAAGTTCAAGTTCAAGTTCAAGTTCTAATTTCAAGTTCAAGTTCTAAGTTCAAGTCAAAATCTAAGTTCAAGTTCAAATTCTAATTTCAAGTTCAAATTCTAATTTCAAGTTCAAGTTCTAAGTTTAACTTCAAATTCTAAGTTCAAGTTCAAGTCAAAATCTAAGTTCAAGTTCTAAGTTCAAGTTCAAATTCTAATTCTAATTTCAAGTTCAAGTTCTAATTTCAAGTTCTAAGTTCAAGTTCAATCTATAATTTCAAGTTCAAGTTCAAATTCTAATTTCAAGTTCAAGTTCTAAGTTTAAATTCTAATTTCAAGTTCAAGTTCTAAGTTCAAGTTCAATCTATAATTTCAAGTTCAATTTCTAATACTAAGTTCAAGTTCAAATTCTAATTTCAAGTTCAAGTTCTAAGTTCAAGTTCTAAGTTCAAGTTCAATTTATAATTTCAAGTTCAAGTTCTAATTCTAAGTTCAAGTTCTAATTCTAAGTTCAAGTTCTAATTTCAAGTTCATGTTCAAATTCTAAGTTCAACTTCAATAACTAAGTTTATGTTCAAGTTCTAAGTTTAAGTTCTAGTTCAAGTTCAAGTTCTAAGTTTAACTTCAAATTCTAAGTTCAAGTTCAAGTTCTAATTCAATACACTAATTAACAAATTCAATATTCAAATTTCAATTTCTAATTTCAACTTCAATTTCTAAATTCAAGTTCAAGTTCTAATTCTAAGTTCAAGTTCAAATTTCAACATCAAGTTCTAATTTCAAGTTCAAATTCTAAGTTCAAGTTCAAGTTCTAATTTCAAGTTCAAGTTCTAAGTTTAACTTCAAATTCTAAGTTCAAGTTCAAGTTCATGTTCAAATTCTAAGTTTAACTTCAATAATAATTCAAACTAGTCCTAAATTCAAAATTCAAACTAGTCTTGAAATCACAAATTCAAACTAGTCCTAAAATTCCAAAATCTAACTAGTGCTAAAATCCTAAATTCAAACAACTCCTTAAATACCCTAATTCAATCTAATCTTACAATTTCAAAATCGAACTAATTAACTCAAGAAATAGCAAATTTCAAACAAATCCTAAGACACCCGAATTCAAACAAACCCCAACATTAAAATTTTCATTTCACAATCAACAAACACAAATTAACAATCAAATAATCCCTAATTCAAACTAACCATCAAAAACCCCTAATAATAATTATATAGTAGTCACCTCACTATGTATACTTTCCTTAATAAATATAGATTCAAAATTTGAATGAGCAAAAAATGTGGAAGCCAATAACGTAGATAGGGCCATATTAATTAGTGAAGTGAAAGACACACTAATTAAATGCATATTTGAACTACAAAATAAAATTTCCATAAATTAAACAAGTCATTTTATGGCAACATTTGAATTAAGTAGTTTATTGTAAAAAAAAAAATTGAGAAATACTTTGATTCATACCAAACACACTCAATACACTAATTAACAAATTCAATACTCACATTGAAAGAAATTAAAAATGATATTATGAAACCCTAACCTTCAATTAAAGGAGAAGGGCAGTGGATCGACGTCGGAGTTGGCCGGAGATGTTGCTCTCCTCGCCGGCTGTTGATGTTGATTGGAGAGACGTGAGATATGCCGATTTGTCTCGCCGGTGAGAAGAGACGGGAGGGAAGGAGAGAAGAGATGAGAAGAGGAGGGCGGCGGGAGGACGGCGGCGGGGGAGGGCGACGGGAGGCTTGGAGGAGCTAGGGCTGCTAGAGAGAAGAGAGATTAGAGGGATTAGAGGGTTTGGTCTTTTTTAGGTAAAAAATAGGAAGGTTAGTAGATTTAACTTGAGCCATTGGATTAGTTAAGATGAACGGCTAGGATTTGATCTAGGATTCACTTAAAGGATGGACGGTTAAGATTTAAACTAATGTTTCAAAATTTGGACAAAAGGGTTATAATTTCAATGAATGGATGGCTAAAATTGCAACTAAAATTGATATAAGAGGCTATAATTGAAAAACGAAATTGGATTGAAGTGGCTAGAATTGCAATGAATTGAATAAGGGTAAAGCTAAAATTTAAAGGAATTAGATTAGAATGGGCTAAAAATTAAATGATTTCGAGAAAAATTAAAGAAATGTTATCCAATTAAAATACTACAAATATTATAACATTTTATATAATAAAAATCACTTAATTTTAAAACATTTGAATAAAATAATTATTCCGAGTTTTACTTATAGTTTTAAAAATATTTACGGTAATTTTATAAAGCATTCAAACTAAAATATATATTTTTTAGACAAAATCGATTAAAAATTTAAACTCGGAATATTTAAAAAAAAACACGTATTTAACCAAATAGCACTTTCAAAAGGGTTATAGGTCTGTCAAAATTGGGTGTCAACATACCGATATCGTGAAGTCGATATTATCTAAATAAAATAATTATTTAAATATACCGACCTCTTTAGGTCGGTATTTATTAATTTATTTTAATATAAACTCACCTTTTGAGGTTGATTTTATTAATTAAAATTATATCCATACACACATACATACATACATACATATATATATATATATATATACACACACACACCAAACACATATAGACGTGTACCTGTTAATTAAAAAAATTAAACATTTGCGAACGAACATAAAAATTTTCAAATAATAATATTATTTTTTTATATTTCTCTGTATTTTTGCATGAAAATAAATTGACCAAAGTTCTTTGATTTTCTTTCTTAAACATTCAATCAAATTAAATAACACTACTTATTTATTTTTTCTTATCATCTAGGCTATCTAAATTTAATGCAAATACTCACTTTTAATTTTTAATATAAATCAATACGAATAAAAAAACCCATCTTCAAAAAGACTCGATTGACTTAGTTAATAACACTACTAAAAAAATACTCTTGTTCATTGCTAATAACACTACTAAACAATGTTACAACTCCACTGACTTTGTTATAAGGTTGTCAGTGATTTTAAAGAAAGAAAATCAACACAATTTCGTCGGTTATTTTTCACACAAAAATACATAACACTCTTAAAAAGAAATTATTATTTTTTAAGAAGAATTATTTTTTTTTAATTTTTAATTTTTTAACTAAAATTAAATGACACATGTCAATTTAAAATAAGAAGTTGCAATTGAAGAATATATATAAAAATAAATAAATCATAAAAATAGTATTTCGTGTTAAAATGGAACATAAAAAATGGAGTTCAAGGGTTAAAATGGAACAAGGCTAAGATAAAGTGTCAAAATGAAAAATGTGGACAAGTTAGAAGGGTTGTATATGTGTTTGGCCATATATATAATTAGAAGGTATATAATTTAAATTTATAAAATTAACTTGATCGATAAATTAAATTTATTAAATTAAATTTTTGTTGATGTGTAGTTAAATTATATATATATATATCGATCAAGTTAATTTTATAAATCTAAATTATATACCTTCTAATTATATAAATTTAATTTTATTGATCAACAAAAGTTTATCAATATCAAGTTTAATATATAAATCTCCTTTAATTGATCATCGATATTTCTTTAATTGATAATGTATTTCATATCTAAATTTATTTGTTAAACTACTCGAGGAATATAAATATATAATTAATCAACGTATTTCATACTCCGATGAAGTATCCTTTACATGTCATCATAATTAGGAGGTGATCACTACACTTGACATCCATTCAAGATCGAATGTATATAATAATACTATCTCGCATTTCATACTGGAATGAATTATATGTTAGCTCTTCACCTCTACTACATCATGACATGAGATATTAAGTTTATGATTAGACGACGGACTGATAGGATTTGTACATTACTCTATAAATATAAGTATAATTATCTCCTAATTCATATCAACGTAGTTTCATACTCTAAATATGAATTATAGATATTTTTTTTATTTATTTCACGAATTCTAACATTTTATTTGTAAAAGTATACAAAATTGTTACACTTTTTGAACAATTAATCGTAGGTGTAAAATGAAAATTTAATATTATGCACATTAATTGCAAAATTATGATTAATAGAAATATTTTAAACATACCGACCTCCGGATGTCGCTTTTATTAAAAGTAATTAGATATAATAAAAAATACCGACCTCATGAGGTCGGTATCACATTAAATTTTAAGATAAATAAAAATTAATCATGTTAATTAAATAATATTGACATCGGGAGGTCGGTATTTTATACTAAATTAATTTTTAACTTATATAAAACCGTCATTCGGAGAACGATTTATTTAAAGTTAATTGAAAATATTAATTTATTACATACAATTTAATTTTACCGACATCTGAAAGTCGGTATTATAATTTTTTTTGTTTTTTATTTTACACAAAACCATTATCTGGAAGATGATTTAAATAAAATTAAATCAAAATATTTCTCAATTTTGTTATTTTTTTATGGAGAAATGGAGAAAATCGCGTCTGCTAGTGCATATATTTTTAAAAAAGCGACGGACAACGTCTCTATGTCCGTCGCTTTTTTAAAAAAAATGTTTGGCCAACATTTTGACCAAAAAGCGACAAACTAAGAGACATTGTCCGTCACTTTGCCAGATATTTTGACCAAGAAGCGACGGACATAAAGATGTTGTCCGTCGCTAATTTAAAAAATAATTAAACAATTAAAATTAATAAAAAGCGACGGACGGTGTGACTTTTTTTAAAATAATAAATAATTATTTTAAATAAAAACCGACGGACTCCGTCACTATCTATATAAAATAATTAATTAGCAAAAAATACCCGAAAAAAAGCGACGGACTAAGCGATGCCGTCCGTCGCTTTTAACAAAAATTAAAAAAAAATTAATTAATTAAAAAGCGACGGACTAAGAGACGCTGTCCGTCGCTTTTTTAAAATGTTTGACTAGATATTTTGACCAAAAAGCGACGGACTAAGAGATGCCGTCCGTCGCTTTTTTAAAAAATTAATTAATAAAATAAAATAAATTTAAACGACGGACAGCGTGGTTATTGTTTAATTTGTAAATAATTATTTTTAATAAAAAGCGACGGACTAAGAGATGCAGTCCGTCGCTTTTTGTAAAAAAATTTTAAAAATTATTATTTTAATTAAAAAGCGACGGACGGCATCTCTTAGTCCGTCGCTTTTTAGGAGCGACGCTGTCCGTCGCTTTTTCTTCCGTCGTTTTTTAGAAGTTTTTTAGTAGTGACCATTCCATACATAACCCACTGGAATCCATGGTAGCTGGCTGACGTGCATATGTATTTGGTGCTTGCTTAGGATATATTTGAACGACATAATTTTGTAACTTAAGAGTAAACTAGCAAGAGATCATTCAATTTACATTGAGAAAATCTTAGAAGAAAACCAAAAAGATCAACAACAATATACCTTATGTAATCCCATAAGTGGGCCTGGGTGGGTAGAATGTACGCAGACCTTATTTCTACCTTAGCGGGGTAGAGAAATCATTTATGATAGACCCTTGGCTCAAAAGAAATGTAACTGATGTAGGAAAGAAAGAAAAAAAATAGCAATATATACACAAAACAAAAGCACCATCATAAATTATACCTTTTGGTAAACCTCTTCCTTCCAATCAGCTCCATTTGCACTTCCCATCTTAGCTGAAGAATATAAAAGTGCTACAAATAAAACAAAATTGAAGACAATAGTTGTCACGACCCGAGACTACCCCCTAGACGTGACACGGCATACAAGACTCCGAAAAGTCTCATACAAGCCTCTTAGCATATCTTGAACATAAGATCATAGGAAATAGTGCGGAATTTAAAACTTTTCTTTAAATACAACCGAAGTCATTTTTCATAAAAAGCAAGCGGAAGTCTTTTTTATATTGTCTCAAACCATCTACAACACTTTGAATAACTTTGGGACTTAGCCCATACAAAATCTCTAAACATAAAGTAAAAGACATAAAAGGGAAATAGTGGGTTCATCCTCGAAACTATGAGGACTCACCAAATCTTCATATCCTTGCACCTTAGAAACCTACCTTCTAAGTATATGACATCACATCTCCAAACCCTACACTTTTGTAGAAAATGAAGAAATATGGGTTAGCATATTGAATGTACTAAGTATGATAGCCATGCAAAAACCATGCTTAAAACGGACATTTCATTTGAAAATCATGCTTTATGCCAATTTTGAGAAAACTTCATGATCATAAGTATAAGAGGCATAAGATACAACATATTCAACTTATAAGCCATTTCATCACATTAGACCATAATTAACATATAAACCATTCCATCACATTAGAGCCTTCACCTTAAGTAACCCTAAGCTATACTTTGTGCAATGTATGAATAGCGTTTCATACCACCATCCACACTAAGTACCACATTAAGGCCACCAAAAGTGAACTTACCATTCATCCTTTTCACCATTAAACAATACACATACATAAGAAACATAAGCATTTCATAAGGCATGACAAGGAAGTAACTCATAATACGATCCAAGTAAAGCATGCATCATGAAGACATTCTTCATTAACTTCATTTAGAGCACTTTCATTCATTAGTCATGAAGACATTAGAGAACTCACTATAGCCCTCTCAAAGCCTACTCGTGCAATGCATGGATGGCATCCCATACTACCACCCACACTTCATAAAACTTCTCAAGAAACCATAGTGCACATCTCACATGATGGGAATAAGTGTTTAACCGACATAGACCATGAGAGCTAAATCATGGAATCTGATGTACTATCCCACATCGTAAGGGTTGGCGTACTTGCCTAAGGTAGGACCGGTAACATTTTAGCTTAAGTGGAATCCACTAGCTAATATCCTATGTGGGCACATAGTTATGGGATAGGAAGATGTTCATTGGAACCCGGCCTAAACATGGGGAGAGTTTCCATCTTACCATATCCACTCAGTGCTTTGCCTTTATTCCCATAGAGTAGTTCATTCACATTAGCATTATTACACATGAGAGGGTGTCATTGGCCTACCGACCCAAAGTGCATTACACATGAAAGGGTGCCATAAGCCTACCGATTCAAGGTACATTATAAGGATAGCTCATTGAATCCTCATGAAAGGGTGCCATAAGCCTACTGATTCAAGGTTCATCATTTCACACATGAAAGGGCTACCAACATTAGGTCTACTGATTCAAGGTTTATCATCAACTTTCATGGAAGGGTGCCATAAGACTACCGATCCCAAAGTTCATTAACATCATTTATGGAAGGGTGCCATAAGCCTACCGATCCCAAGGTTCATTATTAACATGCATGGGAGGGTGCCATTAGCCTACTGATCCAAAGGTTCATTATTAACATGCATGGGAGGGTGCCACTAGCCTACCGATCCAAGTTACATCATTAGAATAGGTCATAGACTCATCAAGCAAGGGTTACCAACATTAGGTCTACCGATTCAAGTTTATTAAGTCAAGACACATTCATTAGTCATTTATGAAAGGAATACCAGGGCTTCAATACAATTATGTAGAAGTTATGAAACACCGCATGATTTAACCACTTTTAGTAGTTATAGATATATTGCAAACTTGCGGCATGCAGGCACTATAGATCTCACCGTATAATTTCAAATCAAATACCTGAATGTTTCTATCTTCTGACTGTACAACTCTCAAGGCCACACCAATCCTCTGCTAGAAACCAAAATTTGCTTCTTTCTAAAGATTATAAGTGAGCCAACAAATATATGAAAATAAATAGTGACACTTTATTATTAACAATGATTAGCTGGTAGTCGTGCTTCTTTATTTTAGTGGTTGATAAAGTCAGAACAATATTAATCCATCAAATCAAAGAAAACGAATAATACTTGGAACATGTTACCTGGAATCAAGAACATCAAGTAGCAGTGTTTATGTCACTTTATTTAAGCACGTTTCACTCTTAAATGGTAAAATATTA
The DNA here is from genome assembly GCA_036553675.1 of Solanum okadae. Classification (NCBI taxonomy): domain Eukaryota; kingdom Viridiplantae; phylum Streptophyta; class Magnoliopsida; order Solanales; family Solanaceae; genus Solanum; species Solanum okadae. Next base: position 13,936,041 of record CM071681.1, on the reverse strand, counting down.
CATTGAAATCCAAAAAAATTGATAAATTTATTGGGTTTATTCTTTCTTAATTGTTCATATCATAAGAGAATTTGAAATTGAACTAAGTTACTATTATACTCAAGATCCTCACAAGAAGAGAGAGAAAACATCATTGAATCAAAGAGTATAGAAAGGAGAAGACTGGTAGCCGTTAGGAATACATTGGGGATATTTATAGTTAACTAATTTAACTACCTAAGTATATGAGTCATTAGTTTATTGGGCCACAATTTGCATTGGGCATGACAGTGTCATTCTCACTACAACAAAAGTGTGAATTACATGAGAATTTTCCTAGGGATTAGTACGAAAATTCGCAAGAAAATAAGTTTCCTGCGGATTTTCATACTAATCCCCAGGAAAATCCCCATGTAATTCACACTTTTTTTGTAGTGTCTATCCAACAACCCCCCTCAAGCTAGGAGTGATAATAAATAGAGAGCAACTTACAAAAATAATTATATTTTTAGCGTTATTAAAGTTCAATAGATATCAGTATGTTATTTACGAAAAATGACTATAATATATGTCTTTTTCTAGCTGTATCTTTGTATATGTTTTTTATTTTTCTATTTATACATTTATACAATTTTAATTACAATGAACTAAATAAGGAAAATGTATTAATTGTACAAATTCAAATTGGTATCTCCATTTATTAAACTTAAAGTATTAATATATCAAGGATACAAGTATTTATAAAAACTTAATTATTAATATATCAAACAAGGTCTGTATAACAATTTAGTATATGAACATGGCAATTTGAAAAATGGATACACTATTGTTAAACAAAAAATGAATACACCAATATAGTATACATATGAATACATTGTTGTTAAACAAAAGATGGATACATTGGACAACCCAGAAACAAGAAAAATGGAAAATAATAGAATGTGTAGGTATCATAGTGTGTAAGTATTCGACTGAAAAAGCCAACAAACGTCAATATCTTTCTGGTCTACTTTTTCATGTAATTACTTGAAGCTTGGTGTTAACTCATGTATTTATTTATAAAAAATATAGTATTAATGTATCAACTATACTTGTATTGCCTAATCAGCCTTTTTCGAATTGGATAGATTACTTATGTATCCAGATATACTTGTATTTACAAACTTGTGTTAATATTACAATAAAAGTATCAATGGATATAATTATTCTACTATATACAAATTTGGCAATCACACAAACCTCGATCTCTTTTTGCTCATGTTCTTCATGTACTATTTTTTTTTATAACTATAGCCATTGTAATGGAGAAACAAATAATTCTTCAATCGAAACCATATAAAAATAGATGAAAATATAGATGTATACAAATATAATCTTCATAAAAATGATGAAAATATTCAATTAGAAGATAGTTGATGAATTCAAATAAAAAAAATTGCTCCTAGAATCACCAAAAAAGATCTTAAATTGAAACGAATTTGGGAGAAAACTACAAAAAAAAATTGATATAGGGATATTGATGAAAGAGAAAGTATTAGTGAGGATAAACATAGGGAACCAATCACATAAAATGCTAGACAACATCAATTATGCATGTAATAATAACTTTCCTTTAATATTTAATAACTTTCCTGCTATTTTTATATAATTAACTTTGCTATTTATTGTGTAATTATATCCATATAATATAAAAAAACTGTAGCTATTTATTTTAAATGTATATTAATGTTTGTTATATTTTGTAGTTTTTCCATAAAAAAAATTGAACATTCCTAACTTGGACATGAGAACTTTATGTTATAGTCTACTTAAGCCTTTTGTAAGGACATATGTTGGTTGATCTTTGGTTGACATACATTTTGTTCTGACTAGTTCTTTCTGGATTTTTTCTCATATAAAATGACAATCGATGTCAATGTGTTGGTCAGTTCATGGAATACTAGATTGACAACAATTTGAATTGCTAGCTTGCTATCACTGTAAACATATACGGGTAGTTATAGCTGCACTCCAAGATTCTTCATTAATCCAATTAACCAAGTTAGTTCAGACACAATAGTTGCCATGCTTATGCTTTCAACCTCTTCTAAGCTTCTTGAAATAGTGTTTTGCTTCTTTGACTTCCATAAGATGCGTGAATCACCTAGTTTTATATTAAAATATGTGACTGGTCTTCTTGTGAAGGAGCATGATGCCCAGTCATCATAAGAGAATGTTGAGATTGTGTCCTTGTTGCTAGACATGAGAATTCCTAAGCAAGGTTGTTGTTTGATATACCTGACTATTCTGGGAAATACTTCCATATGTGATCGTTTAGGTTGCTAGAGACACTGGCCAAGTGTTTGCACACTATATGCTATGTCAAGTTTTGTTACAGTTAAGTACAATAATTTTTCAATTAACCTATGATAGCTTGCCTGATCTTCTATCACTTCATCTATTTCCTTAGTACTTGACTCTTTTGCCTTCTTCTTCAGGTGTTGATCATACTCTTTAGAGGTTAAGTTGACGTTACTGTCCACAGGTGTAATAGCTGGCCTTGCACCACTGAGTACTCTTGTCTCTAAGATCAATTTCAATGCATATTTTATTTGATGCATTATAATTCCTGATTTGGTTTTTCCAAATTCTATTCCTAAGAAATACTTTAGTTCACCCAAATCCTTTATTTTGAAAATTGTTTGTAGTGCAATTTTTGTTTCTTTGATTAGTTGTGGATTGGTTCTAGTGAAGAGCATATCATCTACATAAACCAACACAACTGTTAATCTTTTTTCTATCTTTTTGGTATATAAAAAATAGTCATATTGACTCTATACAAATTTTAACCTTAGTAGTGATTCACTAATTTTTTATTCCACTGTCTTAGTGCTTGCTTCATTCCATAAAAGAATTTCTTAAGTCTGCAAACTTGTCTCAATCCCCCACTCCCCGACTTTGAAATCCTAGTTGCAAGTTTATGTAGATTTCATCATACAAATCACCTTGAAGGAAGGCATTGTATACATCTATTTGATATATGTGCCACCTTCTAGCGATTGCAATAGCCAATATTGATCTAACAGTTACCACTTTTACTACTGGACTGAATGTCTCTTGATAATTTATTCTATCTTGATGGTTGTAGCCTTTTGCTACAAGTCTGGCCTTGTATCTTTCTATCTCCCCATTAGCCTTGTACTTAACTTTGTAAACCCATTTGCAGCCAATTGAAGTCTTGTCATGTGGTAGTTGCACTATCTCCCATCTGTTATTTTGTTGTAAGGCATTTACCTCAGCTTTCATGGCTTTAACTCATTGTATGTCTTTAATAGCTTTTGTATATGCAGAGGGTTCAGTAACACTATAAGCAATAGAAATGAATGCAACATACTTAGGATGAATATGATCATAAAATATATAATTTGACAGTGCATAAGGTGTAGCATTATCAATAGTGAGAGAAACAAACTCTTTCATCCAACAGCGTCGATGAGTTCCTCTGGTTGACCTCCTTGTTGGTTGGGTGTTGTTGCAAACTAGGTTGAGCCACATGTTGAGCTATATATTCAACACTAGATTCACTTATAAGTTGAGTTATAGATTGAACCATAGGTGGTACTGTTGTAGCTGAAGGAATGATGCTAGAAGTTGTAGATACTCCCGACCTTGGAGCATCATTATTAGAATCTACAGACCTTGGAACATCATTATTTGAACCTGTGAATTGTTACAAGCTTGCAGAAGGACTAGCAGTAATAGGCAATAGAGGATCATTATCATGATCAAGTTTAGGTTGAAGAAAAAGAGTATGTGAACCGTAGAAGAATTTGCAAAAGGAAAGATATTTTCCTTAAATTCCACATTCCTGATGACAAAAAAACACTTCGTGGCTAGATCATATAAGATGTATCCCTTTTGAGTCTTAGAATACCCCATCTGTATAGCATGTTTACATCTAGATTGAAGCTTGTCTGTTTCATTTAAAACATTAATAAATCACAAACAACCTAGAAATCTTAGGTGCACTAGAGATGGTTTCATGTTGTGTAATTTTTCAAAGGGAGACAAATTAAAAGCTATCGAAACAAAAAAATTAAAACAAATAAATTTTAAAAAACAAATATTTTCACTTCCATCAAGTGAAAAAGCTATCTAAACTATTTGTATAACAGTAGGTATATATGAACCACTTTATTTAACAAAAGTATATATAATTTAGATCGCAAAGTTATTATAGTAGTGATGATGATGACGATAATAATATATTTTTCAAACATCTTCTTAATTCATATAATTGAAGTAACTAATCATGTATTCGTGGTTAGAATGGTGAAATAATTTTAATAATTACTATAAATTATTATAGTTTTGTTTAGAGCAATTAGAATATACAAAATTTGATATGTTATTTGAGGTATAGTTACAAATGTTTTATTATATCTTTTTCCATATTTAAAACATATAATTCTCAAAATTATATTCTTAATTTATTCTTAAAATAAAAGCACGCACATTGTATGAACGGTCTATTAATCATGGTAAAATTGTATATAATTTTATTCGTTGATTATATTTAAAGAAAAAATAATTATAAATTTCAAAATTCATACTCAATTCAATTTACTAAATTGTGTATTACTGAGTAATTAGTATAATTTTAAATTGGGCACTAATCTGCTTTTATCTATTATTAATGTAACACCCCGACTTTTCAAAACGTCTAAATTAACTCGTATCTTCGTGGAAAGACAAATAGGGTGAGTAATAAATTAAAAATAATGTGTTATGTGATATTTTAAGTGTTCAAGTGTTGTATCTCAAGTTTTGAAGTTAGGTAAGTGGCAAAATAAAAGTTGGAGAAAGTTACCGTAAATTCCTTTTTAAAGATTTGTCTGAAATTTAGGTCAAATGTCACGGACGTTCTCTCACAATCTATTAAGAGTTATGGTCCCCGCGAGCTATGAAATCGAAGGTCTACGAGTCTAGTTTCCAACGCATCAAACCGTTTGTTCATACGACTTTAAAATAGAGAGATACTCGCATTTTCGTGGGACTGCACAAGCAGGCACGTGAGGTGGGGCCCTAAGTCGGTGGATTGTTACATATATCTTTTTCTTCGATCTTTTTCTTCATTTTTAAGTTAGAAACCAGAGAAATTAGAGAAACCCATTTCTAGGATCAAGTGAAGTATAGATTTTCTCGACGTAAGTCCTTGACGAAAGTTGTTCTACGCATTGGGCTCATCATCGTGGTATAATTTGTTTTATCGATTGCATAGCATATCACACTTTAGTGTTGGGACAACAAGGGTTTGAATATATTTGAAGGTTTTAAGGCGAATTACGAACCTAAGATCGAGGTAAGACCCTTCTTTGATCGACTTTAGCTTTTATAAGCAGCAAACAACAATTTGCGACGGAAATACATATCTTTTATCGGATTTTCATTGTATCTTCTATTCTTTTGTTTGATTATGATCCTGCCTTGTTGTAGTATCAAGGGGGGTTGTGATTAAAGTTATTAGTACACGTGAATTCAGCGAAAAAGGTATGTTAAGGCTATTCTCTTCATATGGCACATTTCTTTAAAGCTTAAGAGCAATGTAATTGAGTTGTTATCGTTGTTATACTTGTAGCCATTATTGTTGATTGTTGACTGCTCGAGTGTGTATAATCCTCTCTCATCGAGATTCTTATTCAGTAGTAGCATTCTTATGTTGGACATGACTTAGAGGTTATTTGTATAGGTTGCTTATAACTAAATTGCTCGCTTTTAGCTGTTGGATTGTTATTGTTGCCTTTGGGCTATTGTGGTTAGCTGCAGGAATGTGATTTATGCCTAGAAAGGTTATGTTCTGCCTACAGGGCTATATGGATGCCTAAAAGGGCTACGAGTTGCCTACGGGGCTATATTAATGCCTAGAAGGGCTATGAGTTGCCTACAGAGATATATTGACGCCTAAGAAGGTTATGCGCTTCCTACAGAGTCATGTTGTTGCTTAAGAAGGCTATGAGTTGTCTATAAGCTATGTTGATGCCTAAGAGGGCTATGTGACTGCCTGCGGGGCTAGGGGACTACCGATAGGCATATACAGGCTGATTGGCACCTTCCGGGCTTATGGGGGCCTGAGTAGGTGGTCTTGTGTGCTGTTTGTACCTGCCGAGCTTATGGGGGCTTGGTTAGGTTGTCGTTTTATTATTTTTGATACGTTTGGATTTAGGAGCAGGTCAGTACAGTTATCTTATCCTTGATTTATTTATCAGATTATTCCAGTATATCAGGATACTTCATCATAGTATATTGCCTTTCATACTCTGTACATTATTTTGTACTAACGCCCCATTGCCTTGGGGGCACTGCATTCATGAATGCAGATCCTGACAGACGATCGAGTAGACCTCCTCAGCAACAGGATTGACTTTTATCCGGTTGGTCAGCCCCTTTCCTCCGGAGCTGCCAGAGTTGGGAGGTTTGTTACCTTTTGTTGTATATATTCTCATGGGTAGGCTTAGGCCCTGTCCCACCAATCTTTACTACTCTTAAAGGCTTGCAGACTAGTGTGTGGGGTTTATAGCTACGTTATGGCCATGCTGGCCTATGCTGTTGGTTTGCGGAAGCTTGTGAGTTGTTTGATGTATTGTATTGATATATACCTGCTTTTAGTTTTGGTATAGATATCATGGTGGCCTCGACGGCCCAATCAGGACTTTTGTGCTAGTTGACTATTTATTTATATGATCTCCTGGGAGTAGCTGTTTCTTTTATAGATCATTTGACAGGGGCCTTGCCGGCCGATGGCTTAGTTTTAAGCCGAGATATACTTGTTTGATTTCTTGATTGCGTGTGGCTGCCATGCGCTAGTAGCAAATGGTTCAGCAGGATCGGCTCGGGCCTGAGTTTTGGCATTTGGAGCCAGCTGCGCCCCTCGAGTTTGGGGCGTGACAAACTTGGTATCAGGGCAACGTCGTATCCTAATGAGTCTGCAAGCCATGTCTAGTAGAGTCTTGTTTATAAATGTGTTGTGCACCATATTTGATAAGCAAGAAGTTATCGGGCATGTTAGAATGACTATCCTTCTTTTGCTCACCTCGTGCTATATAATGGTGTCTTAAGGGTTGAGTTTTCTGGTTTATAATTGATACTTGTATGCAGATAGAGATGACTGATACTAGACAGACCACAACTAGCCAAGGGCTAGATACAACTGCAATCGAAGGTACCTGCAGGGTACCACAGGTGGAGGTAGCCCATTGTGAGACCCAGGGGGAGACATCTTCTCAGCCCCCTATAGCTTCTCCACAGCTTTAGGAGCCTCTGAGGGCTACAGGACTTCCGGATCCACCAGCAGTACCACCTCTAGTTCCTCTTATTCCATCTGATCAGGATTTCAAGAGTGCAGTATATATGTTAGCACAGTTAGTAGCTGCACAGTGCCAACCAGTTGCACCAGATGTTGCCGGACCTTCTGAAGGGCCCAGAAGTTCGAGTGTTCGTGAATTTCTTGCCTTGAATCCTCCACAGTTTACAGGGACAGATCGCAGAGAAGACCCTCAACACTTTTTTGATCAGCTTCATAGAATCTTAAGAGTCATGCATGCCTCAGCGACTGAGTCAGTTGAGTTAGCAGCATTTCGATTGCGTGATGTTGCAGTATTGTGGTATGAAAGTTGGGAGAGATCTAGGGAAAAAGATACATTTCTACCCACTTGGGATAGCTTTACAGAAGATTTAATAGATCACTATTTGCCTCGAGAGATTAGGGATGGCCGGGTGGACCAGTTTCTAAACCTCCGACAGGGTGGCATGAGTGTCCGAGAGTACGGGCTGAGATTTGATTCATTAGCTAGATATGCACCAGCAATTGTTGATACGATGTATGACAGGGTGCGTAGATTTGTGGGAGGGCTTGACTCAGACTATATCGAGACTTGTTCTACCGCTGCGCTAAATGATAATATGGATATCTCGCGGATTCAGGCCTTCGCACAGGGCATAGAGGATCGCCGACATCTACAGTATTCGAGTGAGAGGGTCGAGAGAGAGAGACAGAAGAGGGCTAGGCCCGCTGGTTCGCAGGGAGATTTTCAGGGTATTCCCTGACCCCGATATTTTATTAGGCCACATAGACCTCCACCACAGCAGTTCCAGGGTAGTAGATTTGATCGTCAGGAACAGTCAGGCTCAGGTGAGGGTTCACGAGCATCAGGCTTGCAGCAGCAGAGGGGTTCAGGCCAGGCTAGGACATCCCCGCCGCGTTGCATTACTTGCGGTAGGATGCATTTCAAGAGGTGCAGACAGGGTTCCACAAGTTGTTATTCTTGTGGACAGGAGGGGCATGGGTGGAGAAACTGCCCTACCATAGTTCAGGTCAGTCGACCAGGTCAGCAGTAGGTTCCTCTTCATCAGCACAGTCTACAGGGCGTGGACCCCAGACTTCAGCACGTAGGGGTAAAGGCGGAGGCAAAGAGGGAGCATCTAGTTCTGGTAGTGGATAGAACCGTGCATATTCATTAACTAGACGACAAGACAGAGTCATCGCTAGATGTTGTGACAAGTACATTGATTGTTTGCTCCCATTGTGTTTATGCTTTGATAGATCCTGGATCTACTTTGTCTTATGTTACTCCATTTATTGCGGGGAGGTTATGTATAGTTGCAGAGTCGTTAGATCGACCCTTTATTGTATCTACACCGGTTAGTGAGTCTATTATTGCCAGGAGAGTCTATCGAGGTTGCACGGTAGAAATTATCGACCGCCAGACCTCTGTAAACCTGGTAGAATTAAAGAATGTTGATTTTGATGTCATTATGGGTATGGACTGGTTAGCATCTTGTTATGCTAATCTTGAGTGCCGGACAAAGATTGTTAGATTCCATTTTCCAGGAGAGGCAGCTCTGGAATGGAAAGGCGATACAGCAACGCCGAAGGGTAGGTTTATTTCCTATCTTAAGGCGAGGAGGATGATTACCAAGGGTTGTATTTATCCTCTTGTTCGCGTTCATAATATAGATGCAGAACCACCGACTCTTCAGTCTATTTCGGTAGTTAATGAATTTCTAGATGTATTTCCAGATGAACTCTCTGGTATCCCTCTAGAACGAGAAATTGATTTTGCTATCGATATGCTACCAGGTACACAACCCATATCTATCCCTCCTTATAGAATGACTCCTATTGAACTGAAGGAGTTAAAGGATCAGCTGAAAGATTTGCTTGATAAAGGCTTTATCAGGCCTAGTGTTTCACTACGGGGTGCACCAGTATTATTTGTGAGAAAGAAAGATGGCTCGCTGAGGATGTGTATCGATTACCGACAGTTGAATAAGGCAACAATAAAGAATAAGTATACCCTTCCGAGGATAGATGATTTGTTTGATCAATTACAAGGTGCTAAGTGTTTCTCAAAAATTGATTTAAGATCAGGGTACCACCAGATACGGGTTCGGGAGAAAGACGTTCCATAGACAGCTTTTAGAACTAGATATGTACACTTTGAGTTCTTGGTAATGTCTTTTGGATTAACTAATGCCCCAGCAGTGTTCATGGACCTGATGAATAGTATATTCAGGCCGTATCTAGACTTGTTTGTAATTGTATTTATTAATGATATTTTGGTGTATTCACGTTCAAAAGATGAGCATGAAAATCCTCTGCGAGCAGCCCTTCAGGTTCTTCGAGACCGAGAACTTTATGCAAATTTCTCTAAGTATGAGTTCTGGTTAGACTTTGTAGCTTTCTTAGGCCATATTGTATTATATGCAGGCATCGCAGTGATACACAAAAGATTGAGGCTGTAAAGACTTGGCCCAGACCCATGACTCCGACTGAGGTTCGTAGTTTCTTAGGGTTAGCTGGGTACTACAGAAGGTTTGTAGAGGGATTTTCTTCAATTTCAGGCCCATTAACGAAGCTGACTCAAAAAGCAGCTAAGTTCTAGTGGACTGAGGCTTGCAAGAATAGTTTCCAGGAGCTGAAGGACAGGTTGACATCAGCACCAGTTCTTGCATTGCCAGACGGTTCAGAAGGCTATGCGGTGTATTGTGATGCTTCTGGTGTTGGGTTAGGATGTGTTGTAATGCAACATGGTAAGGTTATCGCATATGCTTCAAGGTAGTTGAGAAAACATGAGAACAACTATCCGACCCACGACCTAGAGTTGGTTGTAGTTGTGCATGCACTAAAGATCTGGAGACACTATTTGTATGGTGTTCATGTTGACATCTTCACAGATCATAAAAGCCTTCAATATATCTTTAGACAGAAGGAGTTAAATCTGCGACAACGTCGATGGCTTGAGTTACTGAAAGACTACGAAGTGGACATTTTATATCATCCTGGAAAGGCGAATGTGGTAGCTGATTCCCTCAGTCGAAGATCTATGGGTAGTTTATCATATTTAGTTGTTGAGAAGCGTGAGGTAGCGCGGGAACTGCATCAGTTAGCTAGCTTGGGAGTCAGATTGTTAGAGGCAGAAGATAGTCGGGTAACAATTCAGGACACAGCCGTATCATCTCTAGTTGTAAAAGTAAAATTACGGCAACAAGAGGATCCTAGCTTAGAGAAAGTTAGATCTAAGGCTCAGGATCCACAATCTTTAGCATTTGATATAGCAGAAGACGAAGTCCTCAGATATAGCGGTTGATTGTGTGTTCCAAATGTTGTAGGGCTTTGACATCGAATTACAGAAGAGGCACATCATTCCCGTTATTCTATTCACCCTGGTTCTACGAAGATCTACCATGATATTAAAGAGATCTATTAGTGGCACGGAATGAAGAATGACGTTGCTGAGTTTGTAGCGCAGTGTCCTAACTGCCAACAGGTGAAGGTTGAGCACCAAAAGCCCGTTGGGCTAGTTTAGGAGATAGCTATTCCTTTGTGGAAGTGGGAAGTAATTAATATGGATTTTATTACAGGTTTACCTCGATCGCGTCGCAAGTTTGACTCTATTTGGGTAATTGTTGATAGACTAACAAAATCAGCCCACTTCTTACCAATCAGGGCTACTTTTATGGCCAAAGACTATGAAGGGCTCTATATTAGGGAGATTGTTAGGCTACACAGTGTCCCAGTATCTATTATCTCTGATAGAGGAGCACAATTCACTGCCAACTTCTAGAAGTCCTTCCAGAAAGGACTGGGGACACAGGTTAATCTTAGTACAGTCTTTCACCCTCAGATAGATGGCCAGGCTGAGCGCACAATTTTGACACTCAAAAGATATGTTACGGGCGTGCGTGCTAGACTTCAAGGGAAGTTGGGATGACCACTTGCCTCTTATAGAGTTCGCATACAATAACAGTTATCATTCCAGCATCGGGATGGCACCTTATGAGGCTTTGTATGGGAGAAAATGTAGATCCCCCATTGGATGGTTCGAGGTAGGTGAGTCGGGGTTGATTGGACCCGACTTAGTACAGCAGACAGTGGAGCAAGTTAAGCTCATTCGGGAAAGGTTGCTAACAGCTCAAAGCCGACAGAAGTCATACTCAGATGTGCGATGAAGGGACTTAGAGTTTTGCGTCGATGACTGGGTATTCTTAAAAGTTTCACCTATGAAGGGTGTTATGCAATTTGGCAAAAAGGGAAAGCTTAGTCCAAGATTCATTGGGCCATACCAGATCCTTCGAAGGGTAGGACGAGTGGCTTATGAGTTAGAATTGCCTTCGGGGCTAAAATATGTTCATCCAGTTTTCCATGTATCGATGCTACGAAAGTGTGTAGGAGACCCTCTTCGAGTTGTCCCAGTTGAGGATGTTCATATCACAGAGGAGTTGTCCTACGAGGAAACTCCAGTTGTTATATTAGATCGGCAGGTCCGTAAATTGAGGACCAAAGAGGTGGCTTCGGTTAAAGTATTGTGGAGGAATAAAAATAGAAAAGAGGTGACCTGGGAAGCTAAGGATGGCATGAGGTCCAAATATCCTCACTTGTTTCATACCCCAGGGTGATGTTATATCAGTTTATATTAGGGCAGTAAGGTAAGATACCTATTTGATTATATATATATATATATATATATATATATATATATATCTATATTATTGCTTATTATTATTGTGGTTGTCGTTGTATATCTGCTCGCACCGTTGTGGTGGAGCTATAACGCTTATCTATTTATGTTGTCATGTGAGACGCCAAAATTTTGGCAACTCCTAAGGACTGAACAGCGTGACTCAGATTTTTCATTCGATGACGAATGTTTCTAAGAGGGGAAGGATGTAACAACCCGACTTTTCAAAACGTCTAAATTAACTCGTATCTTCGTGGAAAGACAAATAGGATGAGTAATAAATTAAAAATGATGTGTTATGTGATATTTTAAGTGTTCAAGTGTTGTATCTCAAGTTTTGAAGTTAGGTAAGTGACAAAATAAAAGTTGGCGAAAGTTACCGTAAATTCCTTTTTAAAGATTTGTCTGAAATTTAGGTCAAATGTCTCGGACGTTTTCTCCCAATCTATTAAGAGTTATGGTCCCCACGAGCTATGAAATCGAAGGTCTACGAGTCTAGTTTCCAACTCATCAAACCGTTTATTCATACGACTTCAAAATAGAGAGATATTCGCATTTTTGTGGGACTGCGCAAGCAGGCACGTGAGGTAGGGCCCTAAGTCGGTGGATTGTTACATATATCTTCTTCTTCGATCTTTTTCTTCATTTTTAAGTTAGAAACCAGAGAAATTAGAGAAACCCATTTCTAGGATCAAGTGAAGTATAGATTTTCTCGACTTAAGTCCTTGACGAAAGTTGTTCTACGCGTTGGGCTCCTCATCGTGGTATAATTTTTTTTATCGATTGCATAGCATATCACACTTTAGTGTTGGGACAACAAGGGTTTGAATATATTTGAAGGTTTTAAGGCGAATTACGAACCTAAGATCGAGGTAAGACCCTTCTTTGATCGACTTTAGCTTTTATAAGCAGCAAACAGCAATTTGTGACGGAAATACATATCTTTTATCGGATTTTCATTGTATCTTCTATTCTTTTGTTTGATTATGATCCTGTCTTGTTGTAGTATCAAGGGGGGTTGTGATTAAAATTATTAGGACACGTGAATTCAGCGAAAAAGGTATGTTAAGGCTATTCTCTTCCTATGGCACGTTTCCTTAAAGCTTAAGAGCAATGTAATTGAGTTGTTATCATTGTTATACTTGTAGCCATTATTGTTGATTGTTGGCTGCTCGAATGTGTATAATCCTCTCTCATCGAGATTCTTATTCAGTAGTAGCATTCTTATGTTGGACACGACTTAGAAGCTATTTGTATAGGTTGTTTATAACTAAATTGCTCGCTTTTAGCTGTTGGATTGTTATTGTTGCCTTTGGGCTATTGTGGTTAGCTGCAGGAATGTGATTTATGCCTAGAAAGGTTATGTTCTGCCTACAGGGCTATATGGATGCCTAAAAGGGCTACGATTTGCCTACGGGGCTATATTAATGCCTAGAAGGGCTATGAGTTGCCTACAGGGATATATTGACGCCTAAGAAGGTTATGTGCTTCCTACAGAGCCATGTTGTTGCCTAAGAGGGCTATGAGTTGTCTATAAGCTATGTTGATGCCTAAGAGGGCTATGTGACTGCCTGCGGGGCTAGGGGACTACCGATAGGGGTATACAGGCTGATTGGCACCTTCCGGGCTTATGGGGGCCTGAGTAGGTGGTCTTGTGTGCTGTTTGTACCTGCCGAGCTTATGGGGGCTTGGTTAGGTTGTTGTTTTATTATTTTTGATACGTTTGGATTTAGGAGCAGGTCAATACAATTATCTTATCCTTGATTTATTTATCAAATTATTCCAGTATATCAGGATACCTCATCATAGTCTATTGCCTTTCGTACTCTGTACATTATTTTGTACTGACGCCCCATTGCCTTGGGGGCACTGCATTCATGCATGCAGGTCCTGACAGACGACCAAGTAGACCTCCTCAGCAGCAGGATTGACTTTTATCCGATTGGTCAGCCCCTTTCCTCCGGAGCTGCCAGAGTTGGGAGGTTTGTTACCTTTTGATGTATATATTCTCATGGGTAGGCTTAGGCCCTGTCCCACCAATCTTTACTACTCTTAGAGGCTTGCAGACTAGTGTGTGGGGTTTATAGCTACATTATGGCCATGCTGGCCTATGTTGTTGGTTTGCGGAAGCTTGTGAGCTGTTTGATGTATTGTATTGATATATACTTGCTTTTAGTTTTGGTATAGATATCATGGTGGCCTCGACGGCCCAATCAGGACTTTTGTGCTAGTTGGCTATTTATTTATATGATCTCCTGGGAGTAGCTGTTTCTTTTATAGATCAGTTGACAGGGGTCTTGTCGGCCGATGGCTTAGTTTTAAGTCGAGCTATACTTGTTTGATTTCTTGATTGCGTGTGGCTGCTATGCGCTAGTAGCAAATGGTTCAGCAGGGTCGGCTCGGGCCTGAGTTTTGGCATTAGGAGCCAGCTGCGCCCCTCGAGTTTGGGGCGTGACAATTAACATGAATTTTAATTGTCTCCTTCGATAAAAAAATTCTACATTAAATGAAAATAATTTTTAAAAAATGTATATCCTAATTATGTTATACTTTATTTACATACATTAAACATATTGTAATTTAATATAGTATCCTACATAAAAATACATCTATTTTAAAGTATTATAATTGATAATTAGGTATTGAGTGATGGTTTATTTATTTCCTTTGAAATATCCTCTTAATTAGTATTATTGGAGTAAGTGAACTTTTTATTCATGGTTAAAATTAGTGAAATAATCTTCTTAATTTCTATATATGTTAATTCTTGTTTGGATTGATTATAATATACAACATTAAGAGTAAATTTTAGGTTTAGTAAACATAAAAATCATATGTGTATGCTATAACTATAGTTTGTATAATTGCTCCATAGCAAACTTTATGTTTGCGATGGAGCATCAGATTTGTATAAATCGTTGGCAGCCTCTCATTTGTATAAATCACTGGCAGCCTCTCAATTCAATTGTATATATGTAACTACTATGTATATGTATCAACAATTGTGTTGAATCGAAATAAAACATTTGTATACAATGTATAATTTGTGTTGTATAAAGCAAGAAAGAGAGATAATGCAAAAGAGAACTGGTAGGAGAAGATTTGTATTTGTATAATTATAAGTGTATAGGACGAAAATATGTATTTGTATTTGTATATACAGTTTTCTCTCGCTTTGTACAAACACAAACGCAATTTATACATTTGTGTTTGTATAAAGTGAGAGAGGCGAGGGAGAGTGGCGAATGAGATTCATTGGGTAGAGAGACGGATGTCAACTGTTTGCTACGGCTTACAATTAAATAAAACTATGGTTATAACATTTAATTTGAATTAATAGTTTGTTATTTTATACAATTTTCTCAAAAATTAATGTGTTATTCATGGTATAGTTATTAATGTCTTATCATCAAAAAAAAAAATTATAAATATCTAATTTTACATTGTTTTTTCTCCATTATATAAACTAATCTATTTAGTTGATTATATTTAAAGAAAAAATCAATTACAATTTTTCGAATATATGCTTAATTACTATATTTTACTAAATTTGTTTTACAAAATAATTAAGTATAATCTTAAGTAGATAAGATAGTCATTTGTAATTGTTATTAATGATAAATTTAATTGTCTTATTCAATAAAGAGATTTATTTTAAGCGAAAAAAATAATTTTTCAAAGGTATGCATTATAGTACATTAAGAACATAATTGTGTTCGGGGGAGGGGTAGAGGAGGGAGTGTAGGTTATGTTTATGTAGAACATAATTTGTATGATATAGTAAGGAAAAAAATATTAATGTATAAAAATGAAATTATAATAATATTTTTTTAACTAAAGCGTACAACTTCTTTTAATTAATTGAACAATATTTATTTTTAAAAATAAATTGAACGAACTATACACACACAAAAAAAAGTACACAAAAATAGTTTTCATTTCCCTCCAGTTAAAGAGTTTGTATTTTAGTAGTTTAAGGAGTTTGAGAAATAGAAAATGTTTGTTTTGTTTTGGAGGGAAAAGTATTGAGGGAATAAATGCAAAAATTGAAATAAGAATACTATAGACTTTTTACATTTCTGATCAAATTCTTACCAAATTTTTATGTCCATTTAGCATTACAAATATTATGTCAAATCAACCATAATCAAGTAAAACAAAACAAATGAAATATATAAGGGGAAATTGCGCGGTTAAGCAAATTTATACTTAATTACTCATCATAGCTATAGTTTGCTATAATTACCACTCACGACTAACATTATACATTAATTACGTGGGCTGACTTAGAGTTTGTATAATTAGTCACGTTTGTATATGTATAATTCGCCAGAATATACAAATACATGTGTATAATATACAATTATCTAACCGATATACATATACAATTGACCTCTCTCCCACTCTCTGCCCTCTCTCGCTCACATCTCTCCTCCCTCTCCCAATCTCGCTCGTCTCTCTCCTCCCTCTCCCAATCTCGCTTGCCATATATACAAATTCATATGTATAATGTACAATTATCTAACCAATATGCATATACAATTGACCTCTCTCCCACTCTCTGCCCTCTCTCGCTCACCTCTCTCCTCCCTCTCCCAATCTCGCTTGCCATATATACAAATACATATGTATAATATACAATTATTTAACCGATATACATATCTCCCACTCTTTTCCCTCTCTCCTCTCTCTCTCCCAGTCTCGCTCGCCTCGCTCCTCCCTATTACATGTAGCTATGAATTGTAATTATCAAACTATAGCTATGGAGAGTAATTAGGCTATTTTTGAGTGGCTATATGTGAAAGTTCCTCAATATATAATACTCCCTCCGTCCAACAATAGTTGTCCTCTATATTAAAAATAGTTGTCCAACAATACTTGTCCAATTTAGAAAATCAAGAGATATTTTACCTTTTGTGTCTATCTTATTCTTACTATTAAATACTATTTATCATCTAACACATTTCTCAAAACATTAAATTTAATAAAGTCAAATGATAATATAGTACTATTACCCCTATTAATTATTGTTTCTTAAAGGATGTATCAAGTTAGGGAAAATCCTTTTGGCCAGAAAATTTGGCAAGAATTTGGCCAGAGTGGTATTTTACCTATGTTATTTTATCTTTTTGAACATTTTTACCCTTTTAACTTTAATATTTTTTAATTAAAAAATGAAAAAATATCAGTTTATTTTAAAATAAAAAAGATATTATAAATTTTTTAAATTTTTGGCCATTTAGCATTACCCATCAAGTTAATAGTGAATAACTATTGTTAGACAGAGGGATTACTACATTTTACTTTTCGTGTAATAGGGATTGGGATCCTAGAAATTAGTAGTCCCTAGAAGCACAGAATAATTCACATCATTTTAAATGCAAACGGCTGACCTCTTTTTTAATATTTTCATTGGCTCAATAAATATTACTCATTTCAAATCACTTTACTCCTTACATTTTTTGTTTACACACCTCTTTAAAAAATATTAATTAGAGAATAATTTGGCTAACGTATCCTTATTTATTTACTTCTCATTATTTAATACTCCCCTTCTCTTTTCTTTTCTTTTTTTGCATTACATTAATATCTCTTTATATTTATGACTAATATTAAAAGTGAAAACAAACAACTAATTATATCTTGACCTTTTAAAATGACAACTATTTTGGATCATTTATTTTTACTAATAAGAACGACAAGTAAAGTGACCCGAAGGGAGTAATCAAGAAGGACTTTGATTACCTTCGTTAGGAGTTACATCATGTCAAACCGTCAAGTCAAACCGAATCGATGAATGAAGTAAAATGCAAAAAAAGATAAATGGATTTGTTATTTTGGCGACAAAAATTATTGGTTGCAATTTGCAAGGATATTATTAAAAGGAATTAACTTTTCTTTATTTAAATCATCAAAAATAATATAAAATGATCAATCAAATATTGATTCAACCAATTGCTATAATACAAGAATTCTTATTATTATGTATATTAAAGAATTAATACATTAGTAAATGAAATATTGAAAGAAAAAAATGTGTAAATTTAATAAAGGCGAAATGGTCTGGTGGACCCTTGTACTTGTATCAATTTGTATTCTAAACCCTTCTACGTATTCCTTTGTCATCTGGACCCTTAAACTCAATAAAACACAATTTATCAAACCCATCTGACCATTGACCACGCTTATGTATCTTTAAGATGATTGAGTTGGCGAAAGTGTGTGACTTCACGCTCTTTAAAGCGAGTGAGTACTATATTTCAATTTTAAAAATATTAGTAAAAAATTAACTAAAAAGTCTTCATCTTCTTCACCCACTCCACCTTCAATTGCAACCATCTCCATGCCCGACCCTTTTTTTTTCTTTCCATACTCTTGTCATCATCTTTAAGAGATCTTGGCATTGAAACCTCCTTGAGTCCATAGATTCGCCGCTAGAGGGAGAGGTCGATGGTGGTGGTGCTCATCGGAGAAAACTGGTTCGCAGTAGAGTGAGAGAGACGGTGCTAGTCAGTGGAGGGGAGAATGAGGCCGGTGAGGGTTGGAGGATCTAGTTACGACAACGAAGAGATTTCGGCCAGATCTGGTGGTGCGGCGGCTGCTGCTTAGGTTGGTAGTTTTGTGATGGTTGAAGGAGGAGGAAAGGAAAATAGCGAGGCTTGTACGCGCGGAGATGAAAGATGGGTGAGGAAAAGAGTATAGGCAGTCTCGCCGGCAAGAGTTTCTCCGGTGGATTTTGTCTGTTTTAAGGTAGGAATGGGGGAGAAGATGTAGGAGTTTCAAAATTTTATTTTAAGGAATAAATTTAAATTTTATTGTTTTACATTTTATTAAATAATTTTGGTTAATAAATTTTTTAAATAGTTAATAAAGATAATTATGACATGTCATTGATATAGGTGATATGGATTTGACATGTCATCAATTTAAGGGAGAGTGAACTACAAACATGATAAGAGGGCTTTAAATCTTATTTGGATTGAGTTTAAGGGTTCAGTTGATAAAGAGTTAAGTAGAAGGATCCATAATACAAACGCATACAAGTACGAGCCATTAGACCATTTCGCCTTTGATAAATAACATATTTAAGAATGATATTACTAATTATAACATGACTTTCTCGTTTTCAATATATAACTATATAACATTAGATTTCTAACAAATAATAAATTAATAAAATAAATAAAAAACGGAAAATAGATTAAGATAATTTTTAACCAACTAATTAATAATATATTTTCCTTAATTATGGTATTCTATAACTGATAGGATATCAATACCCTAATTTTCTCTCAATTAATTGGTCATTATTTTAGTTGTTATCAATCTCCTAATTAAAAGTATCAATCTCCTATTTTGGTTTTTTGTCCTCCTTCTTTCTAGCTGTCGATTTTTTTTAAAAAAAAATTATCAGGTGGTAATGTTTTTGTTGACATCATTTTTAGGTGTTTTATATTTGAAATTGTTTTTTAAAAAAAAATTAAAATAAGCCTTTTTATTTTTGGGATATGATATTTTTGTAATTTTTTTAGATGATTTTTTTTTTTTTGTATCAATCTATATGAAGTGGATAAATATATAGTTTTCCGTTTGAAAATACTACATCATTTACAATTAGCATCTTATATTTACAAGTTTCATAAATAAAAAATCGTTATCGAATTTCATATCTATTTCATACCGTAAAATATGTATACATAATATACTAAACTTACTAATAGATACAAATTTTAATATAATTTTTAAAAATAATACACAATTTGTTGCTCGTTACTAATGGGTAGTTGGATACCAATTTTATACACTTTCTAAACACACCAATAAAGATATAACAATTTCAAATTTTTTGAGGTATCAAATTTCATATCTATTTCATTCAGTGAAATATTTATATATACTACAGTAAACTTAATAATTGATACCAAATTTAATACACTTTTTAAAAATAATACACTATTTGCTGCTCTTTACTAATGAATAGTTCGATATCAATTTTTATACATTTTTTAAACACCAGTAAAAAATATAATAATTCCAAATTTGTTGGGGTATCTAATTTTATACCTATTTCATCTTGTAAGATATCTATACGTACTAAATTAAACTTACTAATTGATACCAATTTATATGCATTCTAAAACATCAATAAAGAGTACAATATTCCACAAAATTTGTTGATGTATTAAATTTCATACCTATTTCATATAGTAAAATGTTTATACATACTAAACTAAATTTTACTAATTGATACCAATTTTTATACATTTTCTATACATCAATAAAAAATATAATAGTCCACAAATTTATTGGGGTGTCAAATTTCATACCTATTTCATATCAAAAGACTATCAATTTTAAAACAATTGCAACTAGTAATTGTGTTTTGTTATATAAATAGTATACGAAATGTATATAAATTTTTTGTCAATATCTATACCAATTTCATATCCACAATAAACACTGGTTCATACCAAAAAGAGTTCTTTGTAAAAAAAAAATTGGCTTACAAAATTTGAATCGAAGTCTGAATACTCAGACAACAGAGGTTCCACCATTTGTCCTTCCTTTATTGCCCCTTACGATTTGAAGAAGTGAATATTTTCTTTGATTCTTGTTTCTTCTCCTTCGCTGGGTTTTGTTTTTTCTTCGGAGGGGTTACACTCTTCTTCACAAGAGTTGCATTTATCTTGGGCGATCGAGTTTGAGTTAAATTATTGAAACTTGGAAGCTCCATTTCAAGATTAGATAAAATCCTCTACAAATGTTGAACTCTTTCTAGGTGTATGGCGAACTTTTAATTCTTTGGCATGTTTGTTTGAGAATCGAAAATTTTGATTCACTGCGTACCAAATTTTCCACAGTTTGTGTTTGAATGGAGAAGAAGAATAATGAAGAAGTTGGAAGCAAAAGAGTAATCACAAGTGGAAAGAGAAATGTGGATATGCGAGACTCTTTCTTGAAAGATGTAATTGATAATTATCAACTTATTTACTGTCATAATTTTCTCTTTCTCTCACCTATTAGTAAAATATAATTAATTTATAAATTAAAATTAATCTGCTAAGACTTATAATTAAAATTTTATAAATAATAATAAAAATTAAGTACATATAAAGATTATAATATTAATTCTTAAATATATGCGGGGTGATTTTTCCAATAAATAAAAAGTAAGAGCTTACATTTCCAGGGGCAAAGCACAAATGCATTGAAAGTTGGTACATATATTTTTACTTCTACTTTTAATCAAATTTGAACTTGACACACACATTAACCCATAAAATAATGATTTATATGACTATTTTATCATATTATTTCTATTAAGATGTTTAGTATTATATTTTTAAGAATAATTAAAAACTAAATAATTAGCAAAAACAAATTTCTTAATATGTTAAAAATGACAAGTAAATTTGAAATATGTTCTTGAAATAGTGGATACGTAAAAGTGAGGAGGAAAAGAGTGCTTTAATCCTATTCTATGTATAGAAATTAACCAAGTAAAAAATAAAATTGAGCACACTCTTTCCTCCCAAATAAAAGGGTGAGTATCAAGGAAAGAGATGTCCAACACCATCACAAATTCACAACAATAAAATTATATTTATTATTATCATCATTACTATTTTATTTTTTAAACAAAGCAAGATTTTAACACCAACATAGTATCAAGAAAGTGTCAGAATAAAAATTGTATCCATAAAAGTATAGCCAATCCAATAATTTCAATGTTGAACAAGCTAATTCATTTAGAACTTGACATCATATCAAAAGAACAAATTTTGAATGCATTTGAAGAATACAAAAGATAAGAACTCTTCATATTTATTGTCAAATATCTTTTTTTCTAGCGCATATGTCAAAATTATACACAGAGAGAAATCTTTTCACAATTTTTTTTTTTTTTTGCTTTTCATTTTTGATGTGTAAATTCCAATGTCAAAATCGTTTAGAAATAAGAAAAAAGATTTTTAAAAAAATCGTGGAAAAACTATCGGAGAAGAAGAATTATTCTAACAAAGATGAAGTTGAAGGACAATTCCCCAATAACACGTGGAACAATGAATAGTTGAGTATATATGAAAAATATAAAAAGCTGAAAATGAATGTGAATGTGAATGTGAAAGTGGTTGACAGATGTCCACACAAACTGAGTGAGTGACTCAAGAAAATAACAAGTATGAAGTATGAGGGGGCAAAAAAATTAAATGCAGTTGACAATTGAATTAATGCTTTAAATAACACGTAAGTTTATTAGCTAAAATATCACAATTACTCTCAAAACTGAATTGAATTCCATAAAACAGGTTGATACCAATATCTACTCACGAAAAGTATTGAATAAGTAAAAGACATGTTCAATAGGAATCGACAAAGCAGGGTGAAGGCACCGTTTGAGTTTGGAGTACCGAATAATTAAGGTTGAGGCAATCAATTCATAAATAGTAAAAGCCTAAAATTGAAGAATGTATGTAAAAAGCAATATACCTAGATTGAGCGGCGATATTTTTAAGTTCCTTTGTGTCCATAGCAGGAGTCCTGAAATTTTTTGGATGATGGGAAGATTTTGCCAAGGCCTGTTGGGCAGTGGCGGAGCCAGGATTTTCAATAAGGGGGTTCAAAATCTGTAGAAATAAACACACGAAGTAGCCGAAGGGGGTTCGACATCTACTAAATATACATAAAAAAACATTTTAACCATGTATAATTAATGTAATTTTCCGCCGAAGGGGGTTCGGATGAACCCCTTAGTATAAGGTGGCTCCACCCCTGCTGCAGGGGCGCGAGTACAACAAAGTGAAAGCAGCATACCTGGATGATATGGTGCGATTTTTGGAGGAACATTGGAGATCATGCCAGGATTTGATTGAAGGCAGAAAGGGAATATAAATTCATGAGCAAGAACAGAAGGTGGTGACCGTTATGAACATGTATGTCGTATAGGAAGGGCCGCTGTAGGTGTAAAAGGAATGAAGCTGAAGAAAAGATTGATTGTGACGTTTCTGGGTGGAGGGGAAGGGTAGTTGTGGGAATTAAAAAAAAAAAAAAAAAAGGACCTCCTCTCTCGTAGTAGCGCCACCTCACCGGGGTTGAGGGTTTTATTTTATATGTATGATGTATGATCTTCTCAATTAAAAAGGATGTGCCATTTTGAGGGACGTGTTGCATGTCGCGACAAATATTATAATTCGAGGGACGTGTCGCACGCCGCGACGAATACTATTATCGAGGGGCGTGTTGCACGCCTCGACAGATTCTATTATCGAGGGACATGTCGCACGATGCGACAAATTTTATTATTAAGGGACGTGTCACACACTGAGACGGATGCATAAACATATATGTCCCACATGGGTCCCGGACTAAGAGACAGCGAGTGCGTATCATTAGGTCAGACATGCATCACTATACTTGACATTGCATATCATTGCATTGCACATCTTTATCACTGGTGAATTTGATCTTGTGTGTTGCTGATCTTGTGAGTACCTTTCTATGGAATTTGTGATTGATAAATACTGAGTTTGTTGTTGAGGATATGTAATTGTTAGAGTATTGTTGAGTTGTGTGCTATGTAAACTGTGAATTGTTAGGTTGGAATGGTTTTATGTAGGTTGTAGTTGTGGAGGTTCCATTGGGGTGGTAAGGAGTACCCGTATTCTATTCCCTTAGCTTGTGTTTAGAAGTTTACTTGTTGAGTACCGTGTGGTTTGGTACTCAGCCCTTACTTCTACATTTTTGTAGGTTACTAGCCCGGATCTTTGTGATATTTTTCTCTTCGTTTCTTGTCTGAGGCTTCTTGTGGAGGTTTGTGAGGTAGTTGTTTGTCATCTCAGCAAACCTTCTTTCTCCTTATTTATGATCTTGCTCTATTCTAGAAACAATGTTTCTTTCAATTTTGTTAAAAACACATTAAAGGTTTGTACACATGACAACAGGTTTTGGGGCATATTTAAGTCGATTATGAATTTTCGCTTTATATGAAAGTATTAGACTTTTATTCTCGCTTTACTTCTGTATTTATCGTATTATTTGAGTTTTAGGCTTACTTGTTTTGGTGGGATAAGGCGAGTGTTATCACATCTCTTTTTGGGTTGTGACACTACATTAAATGTTACCTTCTCCCAAAGACGATACATATTTAAAAGGAAAAGGTACTTTAAGCTCTAATTATCAATCGAGTCATAGCAATAATTTACTTTTAAAAAGTCGCAATATAGTGTATTATATATTTTGTATCATTGCAACTTACATAGATATGCTATATTGAAAATATTTATTATTTATAGCAATGACATTTTTTCCACTGAACACTAATAATATAATTTAGATATAATTATGTGTAGTTCTATTTACAAATAATTCTACTTTAAAAGTTACCTTCTTACAAAGACAACACATTTTATTTTTTATTTTAAAAAGGGTATTTTAAGCTCTAATTATCAATCATAGTGATAATTTAACTAAAACATAGCAATAATTCATTTTAAAACTTGTGTTATAGTGTATCATGTGTTTTGTATAGTGTATCATATGTTTTGTATAAGTGAAAAACTTGCATAGATATGTTATTTAAGAAAATATTTACCATAATAATATTATTTTCCCTTAACACTTATAATACATATTATGGAGCACAATTTATAAAACACATAATACATTTATATTGCATACATAATTCACTTTTAATACATATATGGGGTCATTTGGTTGGGAATAAGTTATTCCAGAATTAGTTATATTGAGATTAGTTATCCTGGGACAACATATCCCACTTATTCCCTCACTATGATATAAATGGTGGGATAAGTTATCTCAATCATGGCAACCAAACAAGACACAAAAATTTTATCTCATCACTATTTTTTTTATCTCATCACTATTTATTTTTATCTCTCACACTAAACGACCCCTATACAAATTTATATATTGATATAAATGGTAATAAATAACAAATATGTTAAAACCAATAATTATTTATTTTAAAAAGCATTTGCCCAAATAACTACTCCCTCCGTCTCATTTTATGTGGCATTTTTCTAATTTTGAGATTTAAATAAGTCTATTTTTTACTGTAAGTTTTTCATAGATCTTTTAAACATTTTGAATGTTCAATTATTGTGTCTTATAGTACTTTTTACGTAGTTTACAAACATATAAATTTCATTTCAAAAAAATTGAAGATTTTATGTGCAAATTTCTGGTCATTGACTCTCGAAAATCGACAAGTGTGACATAAATTGGGGTATAATTTGGGTTTGTTTGGTTTTAAATTGATTCTCTCAATAGGTTGCCGGAGCCTCTGGTAACATTCGGAGGTGGCGACAAATTTGTTTACTCGGACGACGATGAATCGCCGTCGCCGCCATTGCCGGATCCTTTGGTAACATTCGGAGATGGCAACAAATTTGTTTACTCGGACGACGAATCGGATGACGAGGAATTGGATTCGCTCCCGTCGTCGACGATGAAACTGAAACAAAAGGTGAATGAAGAAGATGCTGAATCCAGCGAGTCCGAAGATAATTCTTCAGAATGTGATACGGAATGGGATACGGAGAAACAATTATATCGCCCTTACTTTCCTGGTGATGTAGTCGGTGATAAAGCTTGCTGGATAAGGTATTTTGAACAAATCTATGACAGTGAGGTACCGATTTCTCCCTCTTCTCTACTATACTATACTATTGTACGATTATTGTTTAGGGTTAGTCCAATTATGATAATTACCATCGGATATACTAGAATATTGATGCTCTTTTAATGCGATAATCGCAAAAACAGCAATAGCCCTCTTAAAATTGCAAACAATAGAAAGAGTTTCTGATAAATAGGCAACTGCATAATCCCTAGTATTTTAATTTTTGTTGTGTGGATGTCTAGCACCGTATGGGATATGATTTGAATGGTAAAGTGATTCGGAGAGTCACACGACTCCATCCTGAAGATTGGATTTCCAGTAGGTGCTGAAATTTCCTGTTCCTGTGCTATGCTGATTATTAAGATTGGGTTGATTATCGAGATTGAGGACTCTTAATGTTATTCTATTAGCAGTAATATGGACTTTGCTTCTTACCATGTTTGACTTGGGGATTTGACATCAAAGATTATCCTGGTTGGGCTCCAATGACCTTCCATATTACCCATGCCACCAGACTACTTAAAGCATCCTGAACATATGGAAAAGATGAAGGGTTTTGCTAGATGGGCAATTGAGCACTACAATGAAAAAATGGTATGCTCTAGTCACATTGTCTTTCTAGTTTTCTTCTATAGAAAGCTGATTGTGTATACTTTTAGGGCACTTCATATGAGGTTAATGAGATTCTCAAGGTTAATGGACATACCATCCAACACTTCATGTACTATATTTACCCTTTCAGTCAAGAATGGCGAGAACAAATATTTTTAAGTTAAGGTGGTGGATCGTTTTCATCTGTATAACTTTTTGGATTTCCCAATCGTTAGGCCAAGGGTAATGAGATCTACTATACATTCCTTTTTTCTCTATATTGCTTAAAGAATTAATGACTAAGTTTCAGCATTTGCAAGTTACTAACTCTCTTGTAGTTTTATGTAGGTGAAGGGAGGTTTGGACATATAGTAGATGTGAAGTCCCTACATTCGTGTTGGCTCAGGTTCAAGCTTTAGCTTTACATTCATAGCTCTTGTGAATGTTGGACATTATTACTAGTAAATTATCATCGTTTTTTAGTTAGTTCATTGTAGTAGTTTAGTTGGTAGTAATTGAAAGTGGATCATCTATTCTAGTCTTGTGTAAAAAGGAGAAACAATTGTGACATTTGAAAGTAGGTCTGTCTTCAAATGCAGGAGCTCTTAACATTCATTTTTGTATATGATTTTTAGCGAGTGTCAAAAGAATGCCATAGAATGCGTGCGTGTTGTATCCTCCTAAACTTGTTCATTTTTTTGAAGATTTGAAACGGATGATGTTATGAACCAAGTCCAGCCTAATATGGATACCAAAGTCACACAACTAGTTGTTGGGCTGACAAGAGTTGTTGCATTGAGAACAAGCAATAGGACCGGGTTAATTTGGAATTCGGTTTGAGTAGTGGATGTGAGAACAGTTTCATCAAAAAGGGATAGTTGTATGTGATTCAGGGATTATGCATATCGAAGAAAAATTGTTGCCCTTTCTTCTTCTTCTAGAGTCTAAGCTTCTCATCCTAATTCTTGTCCCTATCATTCGTTACTTGTTATTTCCACTGTAATTCAATAGTTTGGGCATTGCAATTACTATTCTAAAAAGTTATAATTGCGTTTCAATTATGAGCAATTCAGGTTTGTTACAGATGCAACAACATTTTTTTAGAGCCTTAACAATATAGAAGCAGAGTACCATGAATAAGGTGTCTGGTGGTTATATTAGTATCTATTCATTCAAGTATCATGTTAGCTACGGATTTTTTAGCGATAAATTAACTAATAGCATAATTGATTCATGTTATTTTTGTAATAGCAAGCAAGATTGCATTTGTCATATTTTTCTCAATAATTATTGTAATTATATATCTTAAAATAAGTTGTGACATGAATAAAAGGCGTTTAACATCCCTCTAGTGACTTGTTAATTTAGTTTAGTAAGTATAACATGTACTACAAAATGCAAGAATATCATACAGTATACACAATTAAATAAAAATGTTTGGTGACAAATTTAGTTTGGTAAAGAAATAGATACTAGTCAAAATCATGCCTGCCTTTAGCCAACTATCCAGAAGCAATGGTTTTTCACTTGGACAAGTGTCACACTAGAGCCAATTAAAAATTATGGAGTACTTGTTTTTCCCTAATATTAATTAGTATGTGGACTAATTGTTCAAATAATCTAGGTTCACACTTAGACTATTTTATGAAATACTTACTGACTTTCAGTGACAATAATATTAGTCCAACTCGCTCATTTAATATTTTTACCTCTTACCAATTGTTATAAAATAGTTCAATTGCTTTAGTCGGACATATTTTACTTAATCTTTTATCAATAGTATATTTTGTTAAATTATCACTTTAACCTTAATTCGCAAATCAAAGACTAAGTACTCCTTGCTCCCGATTCACTCATCAAAATTTACTCGCATACGATATTTACACTAAACATGTTTAAATAATGGTTGTGTATTTATACTTTTGACGCGAACCATGATTAAGCAATATTTGTATTGTTTTTTTATATAATATAATAGTGCCTTAAAATTACTTTGTTTGATTTTCTCTCCTCTTTTTCTTTTATTTCTCTCTTCTATTTATTTATATTATTTGGATCCTTCACACCAACCAATAGCCAATTAGCAATTGACTCTTCAAAAATCCCAAATTTTTTTTTTGTGTCTATAAAATAAGTGCACAACCCATCCAATTCTTTAAAACAAAACATCAAGAAAAACTAAGTGATTTTAACACTTCTCATGGCTGGCCTTCAATACAATTTCTTCCCAACAGATCTCCTTTATCCTCTCCAAAAAACAAACAAAAACATCAACACTTCCCAACAAAACTCTCTTATAATCAAAACCAAAAAGAATAGTGATAATGAAATTTTAGATGATTCGAAATCATATAATAAATCCATCAGTAGCAACAACAACAACAATAACGTCCTTAAAGCCAATTCTTCTTTAGCCTTGGCTCCCATTACAAAGCATGAGGAAAATCAAGATTACGATCAAAATCAAGACTTTTGATTTCAATAAGAAGATCTTGATCATATAGTAAATTTGAGATAAGTACATATTATTGTGATCTACGTGAAATATTCTAAGGATCAATAACGACAACAATAAGGCTCTCAAAGTCATCTCAAAAGAAGAAGAATAAAGATTAAGATTGAGTATATTATTATGATTTGATATATCGTTTTTTTATAGTCGAGAAATCTCTAAGAATCAGGCGTGCATGTATCTCTTTGTTTCTTGTGATGAATATATGTGTATTTGGAGACCTTTTGGTGTTGTAAAAGGCTTCTCTAAAGTCATCAAATGTTATTGATGTATCATATTAATAATAGTTTGAATCATATTAGTTATGAATATTTTCCAATATTCACATTTTAAGGCTAAAATAGAGGTAAAACTTATAGTATATAATATATCACCCTTTATGAATGAATAAATAAAAAAGGTGATAAAAATATCATTATGAATCTTCTTCCTTCCATTAAGTCAATTCAATTATGCTCATAATCAATTCTAACTTTCTTGTTCAGCAGGAAATGCATCAAAATGTTCCATCCAATTATTAAAATATTAATAATTAATTAAATATAAACGGAAATAAGAAATGAATATTCTAGAATGTGTCCAGAATATTCAAGATTGGTAAATAAAGTTTAGTTTATTGGTCTTTTGACTTCATGAAAAGAAAGTTTAGTTTAATACTTGCAAATTAAAATTTGTTTATAAATAAAGTGTAGTATCAGTGTTTGGAAGCAATATATTCTTTCAGTGACACTATTTATTTATTTTTTTGTTTATTAACATCCTTTGATAGCTCATGAGTTTTACAAATTTCTGTTTTTTTTTTGTCAAAGATATAATTAAGCTATATCACATAAAATGAAATACAACAAATATAAATATCTTTGTCATTTTTATAAAGTAGAAGTAGATTTTATTTTATTTTATTTTATATTTTTTATACAAAACTCACAGTGTTAAGAGCTAATTACATCATATACCTACTCTGTTTCAAATTACAAAAATTTCTTAAAATTTAAGAATTTTGGATACATCATTCAATGTCCTGATACATCGCATTCTGATTTCAGATATATTACTCAACATCTAATACATCGTGTTCCAATACATTACTTGTGTTGATACAACACACCTGTCACAATACATCACTTAGTGTCCCGATACATTACCTTTGTTGATACAAGAAACACGTATTCTGATTCCAAGAATATAAAAAAGTAGAAATTTTTATAATTTTTCAAATATGATAAAAATAAGTTGTGTATTTAAATAAAAAAAAATTAGGGAGGAAGAGGGGGGCCAGCCTAAAGAGATTATTACTAGTAGTTAATTGACTTTCTAGAATTACAACTTATAAAAAGTTGTGGTCCTCAAAGGACTTTAACCAAACAATGCACGTGAATGAAAAGTGGTCTATATTTTCATTCTAGAAGATTGGTTTTTTATCAGAAACTTAGCCTAATGTTGATCAATTGATAATTTCGATAGGAGGTTTTATATTGGGAATCAAAACTATTAAAGCGATATTTCCCTTTAACTTCTATTTATTAACTATTAAATTTATGAATAAGTTGCAGAATTAACAAGTCTATTAGAAAATTGAATTAGCAATTTTTACCTAAATTATTAGGTGGATAAGATCGATCGAGTGGTCTTAGTTTGAAGATGAAATAGGATACGGACCATGATATTAGAAGAATGAACTTTACTAATTGGTTGCCAACATAAAAATGGAGTTACATTTTAGCAATTATCCACCTAACTAAGTAGGTAGAGTATGGCCAAAAAAATAACTTTCATATAATGATAAAAGAAAATAATTTTATTCTATTCGATCACTTAAAACATAATTACATAAGATAGTCTATAATAAGTGGAACTTGTAACTTAAAAATAATACAAACATCATCCTACATCAGATTAATTAAGTAAACTCATAACATAAAAATTATTTTCACCGTCAGTGCATATGATTTTAAGGGCATTTTGGGCCTCCTCTCTTGGTCTTCCAATTATTGTAACAAGGGCAAAATTGTTTGTTCCCATAAGTCCCAGCAGGAACACAAAGACACTTTGCACAACATTTTTGGCAAAAGAACATACATGGCTTCCTGTATTGTGTATTTGAGCATCTATATGTGCACTTTGGTAAACAATCTGCAAAAAATAACTAATAAAAAATTTAAGTTCATATAGTATATTATAAATTCAACGGCGAAGACAAAAATTTCGCTAAGAATATTCAACTGACCACCCTTCGACTACTGTAACTCTATCCTATGAGTTCAGTAGCCAAGAGATCATAATTTGAATCATACATAATAATAAATATAAGGATGTTTAAAGGGGAGTTCAAGAATTGATGTACATACATTATAAATTACATTATATCTTTTTACGAAAGATATTTAACTGATCACCCTTGCTAGAATACAATTCATTTTTAATTACCTTGAGGATGGAGACTACCAGGAGTAGTACCATTCTGCAGAAAAATAAAAACAATTTTATAAGTAAGAATTCGCAAATTTCATAACCAAAAAAAAAAAGGACAAAAAAAGTGATAATTCAAACAAGACTTACCATTGGTAAAGTGTTAGGAGGTTGTGGCTGAGGTGCCGGAGACTCTATTATTATTGTTGCCTGACATAAAAAAAAATTAAAAAAAATTGTTGTAAGAAACAATTAAAAGAAAGGTCTCTATTAGTTCAACTAAACTTATTATTTCGAAATATATAAATTACTTTATAATGTACAAAATTCACTGACTCTAAATTTTGAGTTCGATTGTAATTATGAAGAGTGTGTGTGGTGATAGCTTACATGGGTTCCAACAAGAAGAAGCATTATTAGAAGAGGGAGTAATAGCACTAGGCTAAGTTTCTTCTCCATTTTGTTGTTTTCTTGATATATTATATTGAACAAAAGAGAGAAATGATGTTTGATGGTTTATGTTGGTTGGGAATATTAGATAGATGAGGTATTTATAGGCAGTTGGAAACTCAAAAAGTGAGTAGAATTCTATGGGTATTTCTCAATGTTCTTTGATAGCAACATGATTATATATAATATATACCGCTATGGGTTGTGGTGGGACGATAAAGATTTTTCATTTTTAACAAAAATTTTAATTTCAATTTTGGATATGAGTATTCTTTGATAGGAAACAATAAAATGTCCTAGTAGGCTTCTATCGCATGAATTCAGGAATCCTAATTAATCTGATCGATCAATGAGTTTCGTATATCATATTGTTTTGTTAGTTTATTATTGTGTTGAATAAAGCGAATCGAGATTAATTAGTTCAGTGGATTATATATACCAAATATATTTTAAAAATAGTTTTGTGAGTTTATTGTATTGGATCAAACTCAGCACTATTTATGTATTTATTGTACGAGTAGTGTTTTACGATAACTACTTAGTAATTAGTAACCTAGTAAAAATGATATAAAAAGTTGAACTATCTTGATAATGTAAAAAATATTTAAAGTGTCTATACAAGAAAACAAAGCAAAAGAAATTGGTGGTCAATTTACATAGGGAAAACAGCCAAGAATCCATGTGAAAATCCAGAATATGAAAATGAAAGTAGAAGAAACTTCACATGTGTTGATCACTAGCTCTCACATGTTCCCAATAAGATTTTAGAGGTCTGCAATGTTCTTGAAGACCTAACAGATAAAAACTTACATAAACCATATAACATTCAAAAGAAAACAAAACTCTTATCTTCAAAATATATAACTACTTTTATTATAAAAAAAATTGTCTTCATAGACAAGTGGTAGCTAGGAAGATCATTCAATCTAATAATCTATTCAAACTTCACTATTGATTCTTTTTCTTTTCTTATAAACAGAATTCAAATGTGCGTATCTCAATTAGTTCATTGAATACTTGATATGGGGTTCATAAGACACTTCAACTATGTACTGAATAACTTTGTCCACTGAATCTTGGATAGATGAGAGAAAACTACCTAATGTTTTTCTTTTTGTCTCTATCGATATTTAAAACCTTGCACTCATTTCGTTGATCACTATGCTAAACTTCTCGTGAACCATACTTATATAATTTATCAGTTTGCAGGAAAATTCTAGTTGTTTGTTATCTTCTGTTATTAGCTTTTGTATTTTATTGGAAGTTCGTGAAAATTTGGAGTTTGTGTGGACCATAAAGTGTTTTTGGTATTTAGCAGGTTATGGTATGTTGGTTCACTCTAGTAGCCTCGTGACTTGCATTTTTAACCATTTTTGCTTGTTGTCAATCAATAGAGATCAAAATTATGATATATATTGTAATAGGACCAAGATTGAAAGATTTCATGTTCTTAGGGATGGCAAAGGGGCAGGGCGGGTTATATCTTTTGTGGGTGCGGTGCGGATCTGGGCGGATTTAAATATATTTTTTCAAAATTTACACGGGGCGGTTGCGGGTTAGGGATGAAGAATCCATCGCTTCACATAAATTTTTAATCAGTTCTGCACATATTTGGGCACTAATCATATGATGAGTTTTAAGTGAAAATGGAACTGACTGAATATTTATTAAAAAAAAATTGCATGGCCAAAAAGCTAGAAATAAGAAAAAAGTATGTCACTATTTGCATTTTTTATTTATACATCAAATGTACCTAATTCAAAGCTACCAAAAAATATGTTATTGACATTTTAAAAAGATGAGTATAATAAAATTGCATTTTAATGCAACACTAACATGTTAATTTAGCTTTAAACAGTTAACAAAATTCAAACTTTTAAGTTAAAAACTTGTACGCCTATCATTTAAAATGTTTTTTACTAATCATGTGGGATGGGGCGGTGCGGGGTGGGGCAGGGCGGGTTGAAAACAACTAATCATGCTATGTGGAGCAGGGTGGGGCGGATCAAAATCTTAGTGGGTTTAAGCGAGTTTACCCCGCACTGCCCCATTGCCATCCCTACATGTTCTAGCATAATCATTTAATACAATAACAACATACACAGTATAATCCACAAGCAGGATTTGGAGAGGGTAGTGTATACACAAACCATACCCCTACCTTTAAAGGTATAGAGGTGGTTTCTGATCTGATGGCTGCAATAGAGGCACCTAATAATTACTAATATGTTAAAAATTTGCATTGTCAACAGAATCAAATTACTTAATTCAAATGTAACAATTTTTTTTGCAGTATCGAAAATATGAAACACTAGTTTACATAGATTCTTCTTGATCAAAGCATCTTAGACAAAACAGTAAAAATTAAGGTTGTTGTGCTGCAGCTCCTGCTGGTTGAGGCTTCTGCTGATAAGCAGCTTGCTCACCGGTAGGAGGTGGGGGAGGTGGTCTGGCAGCTTGATAAGGCGGGGGATATTGCTGATAATGTGGAGGCGGTGGTGGTGGCATATACCCATAGGGTGGTGGTGGATAGTAAGGCGGGTAAAATTGACCTTGAGGTGGAGGCGCTGGTGGATATGCATAGTGTTGTCCTTGTGGGTGTTTCTCAGAACCAATCTTGTTTTCAGTCCCCGACCCTGCAGCTGAACTAGAAGCCCCATCCTGAGATGAAACTACGGCACCCATCCTTTGAGGATCCATTGACGGATAATATGCTCTTTCCTGCTGAAGCATTGGTGGAATGTTGAAGTATGGCATCGGTTGTGGGGGTTGTTCCTGAGTGCCTGGGGGTGGAGGAAGCTGGTTCTGTTGTTGTGATATGACAGCTCTGGGCAACAATCCACTGTGAGTCACTGCAGCCTGCTGCCTTGCTTCATCAGACAGTTCGGTGTCTGGTTTAGGAGCTTGTGGCCTCCCCCAGAGCAGCTTCAGCCTCAAGCCCTTTATCACTAGCTTGTTAGCTAGTTCCTCAGCCGCCTTCACTGCACCTTCTCTTGTAGTGTAGGTTACAAAAGCACAACCACGCTGCAACACCATTTTAATGGACTCAATTTCTCCATGTGCGTAAAACTGGTCCCTTAGGTCCTGCTCACTGATTCTTGCATCAACACCACCCACATAGAGGGTTCTAATGCTCTCGTCATCAGGGGGCTCCAATGAAGGCATTTCACCTGCCTTATTAAGTAGCTTCATCGCCACAGGATCATTAACTCTGCAAGCATTGCAGGTAACACAATGACAACACTTCTTGAGCCAAAAATATGAACAAGATAGTAATATAGCTTTTTTAAGTTAATGGAGATCATTAGGATAATTAACATTCAGGAAAGAGGACATGCAACAAGATGTCACTAATCTAGCCACAGTGAGGGTAGACATGTCAGACTGTAAACGGTACAGTATTAGCTTCTTGGAGTATGAGAAAAATGATTGCTCCAGCATTGTCTAAATAAACTTATAATCCAGAAAACAGAACCATGCAGTTACGATGACCTCACTAGTCCCACCTTATCACCTGTACTTGACCTAAATCACCTAGACCCGCTAAGGGATGCCAAACATCCATGTCTGTAGAGATGATTGATTTTCCAAAGGTTTCATATTTAGGAAACAAGGAAATTAAAAGATCATTAACACTGATGAAAGGATATGACTAGTAGGCAATGTCTGTGATCTTTGACTATCAAATATCTTCTCAGAGAAACAATGTGAATGGACTTTTACATGAAGAGACAGTTATTGAGATCACGTTGAAGAACTTGGGAAACAAGGAAATTAAAAGATCATTAACACTGATGCAAGGATATGGCTAGTAGGCAAGCAAATTAAGGTTAAATCATAAATGTCTGTGATCTTTGACTATCAAATATCTTCTCAGAAAAAAAATGTGAATGGTCATTTACATGCAGAGATAGCTATTGTGATCATGTGGCTCAGCCTTGCGTCTATATTGAGGTGCAGACACAAGTTCAGCTACGCATTATCAGAGTCCAGGCAACATAGTCCCTAACAACATCTGTGATCAAGCAACCTTTTTGATGTCCACAGGTTTTTAAGTAGGCAAAATTTGAGCAAGAAAAAACACAGGATCACTATTGAGTCAGCTGCTGTTGCCTGTTGCTGAGCTAGGTTCCATCTTTTCCTGGTAATCCAGGGCATTTGACTCTGGATGACAGATTCTTATCCTGCACCTCCCGACCAAGCCAAGCATCAAACCTCTTTCTAACTGTCCTGTATGTTGGCTCTTTTGTTCCATGTTGAAATAGAACCTTAATTGTTTCTACTACTTATTATTGGTCACTTATAATTAGATTTTTTGAGAAATGAATTATTAGATTGTATTGGACAAGATTTACGAAAAAATTATTTTTCAATTTCAAAAATTATTTATACAACATAAATTATCAAACTAAATAATGAGCAAGCAATAAGAAATATGCTATAAACAGCCTGGAGATATTGAAAGTTTGACATCAGGAGATTAAATGTCAAAATGATCATATGAGATTTAAGAAAACAAAAACCATTCAAATTAACAGGATAAAGATTCAGTTGCACATACCCATAGTAACGGTCCTTAATGTTTTGCTGTGACAACTCCCCAGTCTCCGGCATTTCATGCCTATAAGGGCACTCCAAACCTCTTGTGCATTGACCACGTATATAGAAACTGCAAACATGTGCCCGATTTCTCTTGTAGTATGGAGTTGTTCTTTGGAGCTTCAAAATAGTGTCATTTGCACGGACTTTTCCATATGAAGATTCATAATCAATCCCTGCTCTTGCCTGTTCAGAAAGAAAGCATAGGTCAACAGGAGAATATAGAAAAGCAAAGTGATTATCATAGAACAGTTTTGTCTGAAGCGAATCTTTTATGTTAACTATCTATAAAGGTTCTATATATATATATATATATATATATATGTCATTCTCATTCCTTATGTACTCTTCTGAGGTGAGGAAGGAGGGAAACCCAATAATTATACAGCCCAATCAATTTTGGGCTAAAAGAAAGTTTCGGCTCAAAGATTTAGTAACTTTTCGTATAAGCTAATCCACATTTGCGCTCTGAATGTTGCAAGTAAAAATTTTCATGGTAACAAGCACATACCCTCAGTAATAGATGAGTATTATTCTAAATTTGTGTGGGGTGGACGTGGGGGTGGACGTGGGGGTGGGCGTGGGGGATGACCTTTTTATGCATGTAACTGTGAATATGCAGGTGGAGTACAAAGGCATGTTATAATAAGTATTAATAAACTTCAAGTTGAAACTTCACATACCCTGCGGTCATGCTCCTCTGCGAAATATTCTCTATTAACATCACTCTTGGGAATTGCATCATTAGAATTGATACTGAGAGCAGTGTCTCGGACCTGAACTGGCAAACCATACTCAAGATCCAAAAGACAAACTTGACAAACATTCTTCAACTTGCTGCAGGTCTGACAGATCTCAGATTTTTTGTATCTTGCATCCCGACCAGGTCTCCATCTAAACACTGTGAAGGGTCGTGTGCATATCTTGCACTCCTTGTCATAATCTGCTTTCGTCTGAAGGAACAATGACAAGATCAAAAGGTTCAATACTTGAGCATGGAAAAGTAAATGTAACTTGACCACGTCATAAAACTCAGATCAATCTCTATGCCTTGTACGAAGAAAACTGACATTTTGACAATAGGAATGGCCAGTAGAAGCAATCAAGTAGGAAACAGCTATGTATTAAGGGGAGTTGTCATCAGTTAATAACATGTAAAATGAATATAGAATCTATTTTGATAAGAACGTGATGCAAGCAAGTGTATAACCTAACCAATAATCAGAAAACAAGGACTAGAAAGAGAGTAATATGCCTAATAAGCTAACAGCCTTTTCCTTTATTGAGAAAGGACAACTTATTCTTTCCCTATCACCCAAAGAAAATACTTAACTTGTTATCTTCATTAAATATGAGCGACCAGATCAATCACATGTTATAATTACTTCAGTAAGAAGCTGAGGGCGTGAGGCGTATCAGATATAAAACAACTACACCTTTTAGTTCCTAACTGAATAAAGTGACCCTGTTTATTATAGTTTTTACCAAATAATGCAAATCCTGATTGCTGAGAAACAGATGATTTATATACTTTCCTGATTCCTGAGATGCCAACCCCGCTATACAGAACAAGCTTTTGGATATTATCAATGTAAGAGTGCTACTATATACAGTGGCTGTCATGCCAATGTACAACATAGACTCAACGAATTCAATTTTTAAACGGCTCAGCAATTAAGTTCTAAACCCATAATTGCAGAAGTGCTATAGTTCAGTGATGAGGCATAAAGATTGAACCCATTTGGTTTAAATCCTGGAACGCTCTGACTATATTCACCTAAAGTTAAGACAAATGACTTCCTCAAGTTGGTACGTATGATGTATGGTGGGTGCACGTAACAAGTTAGAATCAGACTTGTGGACAAGTCTAGTATTTACGTGGAGAAGGGTAAAAAGGCATACCACTACCCACCTACTGTTGAAGTATAATTTCTCTGTGGTAATAAGAATAACTTCATCTACTTCTTTTTCAAACATTAGAATGTGTTAACCAAAGTGAGGCTTTTTCTCTTTAATCTTTTTACACCCTGCTAAAGCAGATAATGAGAACATAGCAAAGACCAAAAGGTCTCAAATTATGTCCATTTTCATGCTTGCATTCTCTCTGCTAGCATGCTGTTTCGTTTAATTTGTTGGTATAAATATCGTCAACACATTCCTACGCATAGGAGGGGAGATTCAAATAAGAAAAAGGTGTGATCTTTTTAAACCAAAATTAACTAATTTGAATGGAAAAGGCTCAATCAATTAGGAGAAAATTAGGCACAAAATCAGTTCCTAAATTCCATAAACACACAACCCCTCAATTCTAGTTCAAAAAAACCATAAACATAACAAACAAACCCTAATTCTATTCATAAATGAAAACAAAAATGAACACCAAATCATGAAATTATTCACAAAATAAAAGAAAAATCAAAGAAGAGAAGTTCAAAATATTACCATTCGCACATAAGGACTATCCCCGAGACAAGACTCACATATAATCGGAAAATCAGATCGCTCCCATCCATCTGCTTCTGCATCTCTAAGCAACCTATGCGCCATTAATTACTATATTCCTGTTTCACAAAAAACAGAAACTTATCAACTGAAGCTTTTTCTTCACACCCACTGCATCAAAAATTTCCAATTTTTCAAAATATAAGGTACCTAATTAGGTTGATTTTATCAAAACGAAGCAAAAACTTTACCTCAGTGAAATACAGTGATGGAGCTTACTGCGGCGGAAGAAATAGAGCGGCGACGCTTACGGCGGTGGAGGAGGTACGGCGGCGGAGCAAAAGGGAGGAGAGGAGAAATAAAAAAACCACTACTATTAATGTGAAGAAGAGGAAACAATCGAATTTTTTGTAAGTTTAGTATTAGTACGTTTAGTCCTTCTAATACCAATATATTATAATTTTGATCCTTATATTTCTAGTTAGGGATGCTTTACTTTTAGGGTGTGTTTGGTGCAAAGGGAAATGTTTTCCTACAAAAACAATTAGATTTCTAACTTATTTTCTTATGTTTGGTTATTGCGTAAAAAATATTTTCTGGAAAATATTTTGTAATGTTTGGCTGATGAATAAAATATATTTTTCAAAAAATATCTTTTATTTTTGGCTTGAAACTAAAAAATACTCTTTAGGAAAATAATTTTTTATCCGAAAATCAACCTTGATAATTGATCTAGGATCCGACCCCGACACCCAAATTAGGACAAGACCCCAGTGACCATTTCAAAATCCGACCCTGAGATTTGACCCAGGACCTGACCCAGGAAAAAAATTTCAAAAATAATTTTTTTTTTAAAAATTGACGGGGTTGCGGCGGGGTGGGGGTAGGGGGTGGGGTGGCATAAAAATGAATTTTGTAAAATTTGAAATAATTTTCAAAAACAATTTTTTTTTAAAAAATTGATGGGGGTGGCTTGGGTGGGGGGTAGGGGGTAGGGTGGCATAAAAAATTTTAAAAAAATCAATTTGAAATATTTCCCAAAAAAAAATTGATGGAATGGCTTGGGTGGGGTGGCGAGGGAGAGGGTAGGGGTATGGGTGGCGTAAGAATGAATTTTTTTTTAAATTTGGAATATTCTCCAAAAACAATTTTAAAAAAACAAAACTGACAGGGATGGCCTGGGTAGGGGTGGCGTAAAAAATGAAAGAATTTTATATTTGAAATATTTCCCAAAAATAATTTTGACGAGGTGGCCTTGTGGGGGGGGGGGGTAAAAAAATTGAGGGGTAGGGAGTAGGGGTGGTAGGGGTTGGGTGAGGTAAAAAAAATATTAAAATTTGAAACTTTTTTTAAAAAAAATATATGTTTTTTTTTGTTTGAGGGGGGGGGGGGGATTTGGTGGTAAGGATAAAAATATATTTGAAATTTAAAAAATAAGAAATTTTAAATTTTAAATTATTTTTTTTGAATGGGGAGGCTCGAGTACGGAGTATCGGTAGGGGTAAGAAAAAATATTGAAGGATCAAGTAGAGTTTTGGAAAATGTTTTCCTTAATTTTGGAAGAAAAGTCATTTTCCTTAAATTTGAGAAAAATGAATTGATTTGGAAAATATTTAAACCAATCAAACATGGAAAAATTGAAAAACATTTTCCAGAAAATGTTTCCCCCCTACCAAACACACCTTAACACAAATTAATTTGTATACTTTTTTTTTTGGGTAACTAACGGTTTCCATTAATCACCAATGTAAAGCGGTTACAATCTCCATAGCTGACTACACACACCTAGCTATCCAATACATCAAAGAGCTCGTACTCAGTCACAACTAAATCTGAAAGTAGACATGAGAGCACTAATCTTGGGTGGGGATCGAACACTACAAACAAAAGTTATCTTTTTTGCAATGGCATTTGACTCTCCACTCTTTTTCTCAAAGATTCGCATATTTCTCTCTATCCACAGATAGTGTACGAACTCTGTGTAAACCATTTTGAAAACTTGAGTTGCTTGTGTCTTTCCCTTCACACACCTTAGCACTTCAGTAAGATGTTGGTCATATGACAGGGATTGAATTGGCTTGGCTTGGATCCACCGTTGCACTGTTATCCAGATTTCTACCCCATAAACACAAGAAGTGAAAATATGATCCCTAGACTTGTTGTGCAAAGTACATAGGGGGCATATTGGAGACACAGATTTCCCCCACTTGATAAGTCTATATGTAGTCAATAGCTTAATCTACACTTGTAACCACAGTATAAATCTTGCTCTTGGCCTAGCTGCATTTTTGTACATTAAGTTCCTCCATATTACTCTAGGTTTTGGGTTCAGCAAGTGCATGTAGAGTTGCCTTGTTAGACTGCACCTGCTTGATTTATCCACCTGGAATTGGTCAAAGTAGTTTTAGCTACAATTATCTTTTGTATCATCCAACACACTTGTGTAGGTACCTTCATTGTCTCAAGTTGTAGCCCTTTTATATAATAGCTATGATAGATGCTCTATTCCATACATTCACATTAGTCAAGTTTAGTCCATCAAAACATAGAGGAGAGCAAACTATATTCCATGCTACCAGTGCTTTCTTGGTGATACTATTACTTGCAGATCATACGTAACTTCTACAATAGCTATCAATTAATGTTATTACCTTAGCGGGGAGTACAAATAGTTGAGCCCAGTATGCTTGGATGCTAAATAGCACAGATTGGACAAGTTGTGTTCTGCCCGTATATGAGAGATTCTTTGAAGTCAGGAGGAAATCCTAGCTATCATCTTTGTGATCAGCGGGTACCATTGAATTAAAAAGATCTTCTTGGTGGACAGAGGTACTCCGAGGTATTTGAATGGGAGATCTCCATAGGTGAAGCCACTACTATTTCCTTTTCTTCTGTAGTTACCTCTCCAAAAATATATGCAGATTTTCCCCATGTTTGCTTGCAGACCTGAAGCACCTGAGAATAGTCGAAAACATTCCATCATAGCCTGGACAGAAGAGTTATCACCTCGAGAAAACATGAGTAGATCATCAGCAAAGAATAGATGAGTGATTTAGAGTGTAGCACATCTCGAATGGAATTTAAATTGCTTTACTCCTACAATTGTGGTGAGACATCTACTGAGATACTCCATAGCAATCGCAAAAAGGAATGGTGACATTAGGTCGCCCTGTCTTAAACCCTTTGCTGGTGTAAATGGTTCTGTTGGTTCCCCATTAACAAGTATGGAGTAACTAACAGTTTTCACACATTCCATAATCCAAGAGATGAATTGATTGGGAAAATTCAACTCTTGCATTACCTGCTCCAGATATATCCATTCCACACTGTCATACGCATTTTGTAAATCAATTTTTATCATGCACCTAGGTGATACATGTTTCCTAGTATAAGACTTTACAACCTCATGTACCATGATGATATTATCTCCCATTCTTCAACCAGGAACAAAAACTGCCTAAGTGGGATTGATTATGGTAGAGATAACTTTTTGTAATCTAGTAGCCAAGATTTTCCCAATAATTTTATACAATACAATGCAGCAGGCTATTGGTCTGTACTTTTTTATGTTCATTGGGTTGGAAACTTTAGGCACAAGAGTAACTGTAGTACAATTTATGTTTCGATATATCTTCCTTGTGATAAAGAAATGTTGTACAGCAGCAATAACATCCTCTTTAATAATGTGCCAAGCTTTCTTAAAAAAAAACACATTGTAGCCATCAATACCAGGGGCCTTGTCTTCCCCAATTGCCTTCAAACTATTGATGATTTCGATCTCTGTTACAGTAGCACACAGTTCCATCCTTTGTTGATGCAAGGGTAGGTCTTGCTCTCATGACAAGCTTATTAACTGCTAAAAGATTGCCCGTGGATGATCCCATTAGACTCTAGTAGAGCTGTACCACTTCTTGCTTAATGTCTTCTTGGGCAAGTAGCTTAGTACCATTTAAGGATGTAAGATCATTCATTTGCTTTCTATGAATCCTCTCCTTAATGACAACTGAGAAATAGTTTGAGTTCGTATCACCAAGTTTAATCCATTTTTCCCTGGATTTTTGCTTCAATATGCTCTCCTCAATTCCTAACCACTTTTCGAGGTACTTAAGAATGTTTTTCTCCCAATTCTGCAATCCATCAGTACATGGTAGAACCACTTGTTCTGGATATTAACTAGATCAGTCCTGGCCTTGCTCAATCTCTAGGTAATTGCATTGAACTCCTCTTGATTAAGCTTTGCAAATTTTTGCTTGAGGCTCTTTAAGTGTAACCATATATTCTTCATGTGCCCTGTAGCTTTCCTCTTTTGCCATTCCTTCTCCACCAACAACAGAAAGGAGGAGTGTTCAGCCCATACATTGAAGAATCTAAAAGAAGGCTTAGTACTTGGTTGAGTAGTCATGTTAAGCATCATATGTGTCACACCCCGAGCTACCCCCGAGACGCGGACACGGAACCTAGGACCACAAGTGATCCCAAGCTAACCATGCTGGCATGATCATGAGCATACTAAAGATAGTAAATTGATGCAGAAGCTAAATGCTAAATAAAATGAAAAGATGGGGAATACCCATATACTATAACTGAGATAAATAAAAACTGATGAGTTTAATACAAAGAAGATATTAACTCAATACTAAGCTGAATCTAACTATGTCTGAAATAAGCCTCTAAACTGACTAGAAATGTTGGGATATGCCCCAACTAGATCTAGCAAATTTGAAACTAAAGGACTAAAAATATTGAAAAGAAACTCATAACTATTGTCCTCGGAGAATGAAGACTCACCATTGATTCTGCTGAACTGAAGATCGGGAATCGATCTAAGTGTGATTTGGATGCTAAGAACCTGAACCTACATCACGAGAAGATGTAGCGCACGTATGCGTCAGTACTTGAAAGGTACTGAGCATGCAGAATAGAGTAAAGCTGAAATAACATATAACTGAAAAAAGCAATAAAGCAATGAAATAATCTGAACATGATATAGATACTGAATGCTGAGATAACTGAATGCAATGACCAATTTATAACATGCTGACTGAATACTGAATGAACTGTGAATGTGGTCAATGCAATAGAGTCTGACTGAACTGTGGGAGTTACTAATAACCAACATAAAACCACATGAGCTAAATGTGGAGTCCGATGTATACGCCCCATCGAGAGGACCCAATACACCCTGCCAAAGGTGTAGAGGCATGCTGGCATGATCACTAAACTGATGTTGCCCACAGAGGGGACTTACACCTACGTGGCTCGTAGTTCTGGGACTATATGGGTACGCTGAACCCTAGTCCAACTCGGTATTATGCTACTCTCAATAGATTAAGTGATTAACACATTATGACTGAATTTCTGTAATACTGGATAACTTAAAACTGAACATGCAAAACTGAGAATGCAACAACTAATCTGATAATGATGCATCATAAACTGAGGCATGTATAACTGAATACTGAAATATTTGACCTAGTATGTGTAATTCAAGAACTAAAGAATACTTAACTAGGGTTCTGAAATTCATGTGAGAAACGGAGCAATAACATGATAATCTGAATTGGAACATTTAAATAACTAATTCATGATGATCTGTTGAAATTCTAGAAACCCTAGGTTTGTTCATAATCATGGAATCAAGAATTTGACAGAATTATAGGGACCTAATGGGCGAAAGGAACCCACTAGTGAAATCCCACATACCTGGTGACGAATTTTTCACGGAGAAATTTTTAGATTTCGGGGCTGGAACTGATGGAACCTTGCTGCGTTCTTGAACTAGGGTTCTTGACCTTTTTCTCCTCTCTCGCTTTTAATTTTCTAAGTTTTGATTAAATGTTTTGACTAAGGTAAGTTCTAGTTATGTTGTTAGGCTTAAACTGACTAAAACCTCATGATTTAGGATCTAAACGACGTATCTCAGGGGGCCAACGAGAGAGAAAAAGACCAAAAGACCCCTAACTTAATTGTTGTTGGAGTGACCGACGGACTGGACCTACGGGCCGTAGGTCAATCAACGGTCCGTAGGTTGGGGTCGTCGATCAAGTCTGCCCGACAGGGCTTCACTGAAATGAGCATAACTTTTTACTCGGAGGTCGGATTTTAGCAAACTCAGTGGCGTTGGAAAGAGGATTCAATTATCTATCATATAATAGGTCATGGGACACATAATTCCTTTTTTGCTAAAAGTTATGACCATATGAATTTGACCCATAAAAAATTTTCAGCTAACTGGCTGCTGACCCTCATCTACGGTCAGACATACGGACCGTGCATCGAATGACGGTTTGTGCTAGTCGATCATAGTTCATGTCAG
This sequence comes from Solanum okadae, assembly GCA_036553675.1. NCBI lineage: Eukaryota > Viridiplantae > Streptophyta > Magnoliopsida > Solanales > Solanaceae > Solanum > Solanum okadae. The sequence goes on along the minus strand of CM071681.1, from coordinate 13,891,105 downwards.
AGGCTGGGTAAAGGAGTCTTGATCCACAGACACAGACTACGAACCGTGGTCTGACCTACGGACCGTGGGTCGAGACTTAGCCGATTTTCTAAGCTGGGTTGGGGAGGGGTTGCAGTGGTGAACCACGGACCACCAGCACGGGCCATGGTCTAACCTACGATCCGTGGATGGCGACCGTAAGTTGCACCTGCAACATCTCAAAATATGTATTTTGTTTTGTTTCGGATACGGGGTGTTACATTATCTCCCCCTTGGGACCATTCTTCCTCGAATGAAGACTAAACTAGCTGAAATGGAGGGAGAGGGTTGCAATCCCTACCACTAAACACTGAGAACTGAATTTCTGACTGAACTGAGTTCCAACAACATGCAAATACGCTGAAAATGCAAGTACAACTGACTGAACATGATTCTAAGACTGAATTTACGCATGAATGATTGAAAAACTGAAGAGGAACTATTACCTCAAGCTGGAATGGAATCGGAAGGAAACAGGTGAGGATACTTAGATTTCATGGCTGCTTCTGCTTCCCAAGTAGCTCCATGTACAGACTGACTCATCCACAAAACCTTGACTGAAGCGACTTCTTTGTTTCTCAACCTTCTAACCTGACGATCAAGAATCTCAACTGGCACATCCTCATAAGAAATGCTATCTTTTACAGCCACAATCTCTAATGGCACTATGGATGCTGGATCACCCACGCACTTCTTCAAAAGAGAAATGTGAAAGACTGGATGCACTGCTGCTAAATCTGCTGGCAACTCTAACTCATAAGCCATTTTACCATTCCTTTTCAAGATCCGGTAAGGGCCTACATAATTGGGACTGAGCTTCCCTTTCTTGCCAAATCTCATCACCCCCTTCATAGGTGTCACTTTCAGGAAAACCCAATCATCAACTGGAACTCTAGTTCCCTTCTTCTCACATCTGCATAAAACTTCTGGCGACTCTGGGCAGTCTTAAGTCTGTCTCTAATGAGTTGCACTTTCTCCATAACTTCATAAACCAAATCTGGCCCAATCAAGGTTGTTTCACCTACTCATCCCCTAAGGAACACATAATTAACCCTGGTAGCGAAGCACACCATCTCCCCTTGGGAGAAAACCTCAACTCTCTGTTGGTAGACTGCACCCTTGAGTTCAAGTAATATTCGATCGTTGTCTTGCTTTTCCTTAACTTCCACTACCAAAGAAGATTCTACCCCATTTTGAACCGTTACACCACCATCTGATATACTCATAAGACGAACTCCTAGGAGAGCAAGTCTGTGAACATCCCTTGCTAGCTCCTTTCTTTCTTCCTCAACATGTGCTACACTACCCATGGATAATCTGCTAAGAGCATCTGCTACTACATTTGCCTTACCTGGATGGTAATGGACGTTTATATCATAATCTTTTAGGAACTCAAGCCACCTTCTCTGGCGAAGATTCAACTCTTTCTGGGTGAATACATACTGGAGGCTCTTATGGTCTGTGAACACATCTACATGGACACCATACAAGTAGTGTCTCCAAATCTTGAGTGCAAATACCACTGCTGTAAGCTCGAGGTCATGAGTCGGGTAATTCTTCTCATGTACCTTAAGTTGTCTAGAAGCATAGGCTATAACCTTACCTCATTGTATCAACACACAACCTAGGCCAAACCTGGATACATCACAATAGATCACATAACCATCTGAACCCTCTGGTAGAGTCAAGACAGGAGCTATAGTCAACCTAGTTTTCAGTTCTGCGAAGCTTTTCTCACAATCATCTGACCATTGAAACATGACCATCTTCTGAGTCAACCTAGTCAATGGTGAGGCTATGGATGAAAATCATTCCACGAACCGTCTGTAAAGCCTGCTAGACCCAAGAAACTTCTGATATCTGTAGCAGAGATAGGTCTGGGCCATTATTTCACTGCTTCTATCTTCTAGGAACCTACTAAAATTCCTTCACTAGACACAATATGCCCAAGGAAGGCAACTGATTATAACCAAAACTCACACTTGTTAAATTTTGCAAATAACTGGCGATCTTTGAGAGTTTGCAGAACAACTCTCAAATGACTCGCATGTTCTTCCTCATTCCTAGAGTAAATGAGGATATCATCAATAAAGACGATAACGAACAAGTCTAAGTACTGCTTAAACACTCTGTTCATCAAATCCATGAAAGCTGCAGGAGCATTGGTTAGTCCAAATGACATAACTACAAATTCGTAATGACCATACCGAGTTCTGAAGGCTGTCTTCAGAATGTCACAATCTCTGACTCTAAGCTGATGATAACTTAATTTGATGTCTATCTTTGAGAAATGACTAGCACCCTGAAGTTGGTTGAACAAGTCATCAATCCTGGGGATGGGATACTTATTCTTGATTGTGACTTTGTTCAACTACCTATAGTCAATGCACATTCTGAGAAAACCATCTTTCTTCTTTACGAACAACACTGGTGCACCCCATGGCAAAATACTAGGTCTGATGAAGCCCTTATCTAGAAGGTCTTTCAGCTACTCTTTCAATTCCTTAAGCTCAGCTGGAGCCATTCTGTAAGGAGGAATAGAGATAAGCTGGGTATCTAGAAGGAGATCAATTCCAAAGTCGATTTCTCTTTCGGGGGAAACTCCGGGAAAATCATTTGGAAACACTTCTGGAAACTCATTAACCACTGGAACTGACTCAAGAGTTGGAGTTTCGGAGATAGAAACTAGATGATAGAGATAACCCTTAGAGATCATCTTTCTGGCCTTAAGGTAAGAAATGAATCGACCCATAGGCGCTAAGCTACTACCCTTCCATTTTAGGATTGGTTCGTCTGGAAACTGAAAACGAACAATCATAGTTCTACAATCGACTGAGGCATAACAGGAATGTAACTAATCCATGCCTAGAATGACATCGAAGTCTACCATTTCTAACTCTACAAGATCTACTGAGGTGACTTTCTGAGAGACTGTGACAAAGCAATTTTTGTATACCTGTCTAGCTATAACTGGGTCACCGACTGGAGTAGAGACTGAGAAGGATTCTGAGAGAGTTTCTGGACTAACATCTAAGATTACTGCTATATAATGAGTCACAAAAGACAAAGTAGCCCATGTTGTCTTTCCACTGAGTGAACCATACGTGAGCCACATCCTTAAGCTGGTAGGATGCCAACTCAACCCTACTATTACCAATCACTTGCATCACTCCAAAGATTTTCCTAACCTCATCAATGAAATTTTGTAGGTCCTCACCAACTTGTGACCCTAAAACTCAGGCGAATTCATCCTAAAAAAAAATCTTGAACCCTAACTGCTATTGGTCCATCATTTCTATTAGTAGGAACTGGAACCCGCTGATTGTTCTAGTTGGCCTCACTCTGAGCCAACATCTGAATGGCGTTCCTGAATTTAACATTTGAGACTTCCTGATCTGGAACTGGAGGAGCTGCGTTTGCGTTCCTGGCATTCACATTTCTGGCGTTAGCTCTACTAGAAGGCATGATCTTAAGCGCATAACGATGGATTAGAAAGAGATCATACCTTACGCACGATAAGAATATCAAGAAAGTGAAGTTTTTCTAAATCACTTTGTAGCCTCCCTCTCATTAGATGTGGTGCACTACACACCCATGAAAATGACTCTACTTAGTGTGACTTTTCAGACATCCTAGGACACTTAAACCTAATGCTCTGATACCAAGTTTGTCACGCCCCGAGCTACCCCCGAGAGGTGGACACAGGACCTAGGACCACAAGTGATCCCAAGCTAACCCTGCTGGCATGATCATAAGCATACTAAAAATAATAAACTGATGCGGAAGCTAAAGGATAAATAAAATGAAAAGATGGGGAATACCCATATACTATAACTGAGATAAATGAAAACTTATGAGTTTAATACAAAGAAGATATTAACTTAATACTAAGCTGAATCTAACTATGTCTGAAATAAGCCTCTAAACTGACTAGAAATGTTGGGACATGCCCCAACTAGATCTAGCAAAACTGAAACTAAAGGACTAAAAATACTGAAAAAAAACACATGACTATTATCCTCGGAGAATAAGGACTCACCATTGATTCTGCTGAACTGAAGATCGGAAACCGATCTAAGCGTGATCTGGATACTGAGAACCTGAACCTACATCACGAGAAGATGTAGCGCACGTATGCGTCAGTACTTGAAAGGTACTGAGCATGCAGAATAGAGTAAAGCTGAAATAACATATAACTGAACAAAGCAATAAAGCAATGAAATAATCTGAACATGATATAGATACTGAATGCTGAGATAACTGAATGCAATGACCAATTTATAACATGCTAACTAAATACTGAATGAACTGTAAATGTGGTCAATGCAATAGAGTCTGACTGAACTGTGGGAGCTACTAATAACCGACATAAAACCACATGAGCTAAATGTGGAATCCGATGTATACGCCCCATCGAGAGGACCCAATACACCCGGCCAAAGGTGTAGAGGCATGATGGCGTGATCACTAAACTGATGTTGCCTACAGAGGGGACTTACACCTACGTGGCTCGTAGTTCTGGGACTATATGGGTACGCTGAACCCTGGTCCAACTCGGTATTATGCTCTCTCAATAGGTTAAGTGATTAACACATTATGACCGAATTTCTGTAATACTGGATAGCTCAAAACTGAACATGCAAAATTGAGAATGCAACAATTAATCTGATAATGATGCATTCATAAACTAAGGCATGTATAACTTAATACTGAAATATTTGACCTAATATGTGTAATTCAAGAACTAAAGAATACATAGCTAGGGTTCTGAAATTCATGTGAGAAATGGAGCAATAACATGATAATCGAATTGGAACATTTAAATAACTAATTCATGATGATCTGTTGAAATTCTAGAAACCCTATGTCTGTTCATAATTATGGAATCAAGAATCTGACTGAATTCTAGGGACCTAATGGGCAAAAGGAACCCACTAGTGAAATCCCACATACCTGGTGACGAATTCCACGGAGAAATCTTTAGATTTCGGGGCTGGAACTGATGGAACCTTGCTGCGTTCTTGAATTAGGGTTCTTGACCTTTTTCTCCTCTCTTGCTTCAAATTTTCTAAGTTTTGATTAAATGTTGACTAAGGTAAGTTCTAGTTATGGTTCTAGGCTTAAACTGACTAAAACCTCATGATTTAGGGTCTAAACGACGTATCTCAGGGGCCCAACGAGATAGGAAAAGACCAAAAGACCCCTAACTTAATTGTTGTTGGAGTGACCGGCGGACTGGACCTACGGGCCGTAGGTCAATCGACGGTCCGTAGGTTGGGGTCGTCGATCAAGTCTGCCCGACAGGGCTTCACTAAAACGAGCATAACTTTTTACTCGAAGGTCGGATGCAAACTCGGTGGCGTTAGAAAGAGGATTCAATTATTTATCATATCATAGGTCATGGGACACATAATTACTTTTGTGCTTAAAGTTATGACCATATGAAGTTGACCCATCAAAAAATTTCGGCTAACTAGCTGCTGACCCTCATCTACGGTCAGACCTACGGACCGTGCATCGAATGACGGTTTGTGCTGGTCGATCGTGTCAGAGGCTGGGTAAAGGAGTGTTGATCCACGGACACAGATCACGAACCGTGGGTCAAGACTTAGCCGATTTTCTAAGCTGGGTTGGGGAGGGGTTGCAGTGGTGAACCACGGATCACCAGCACGGGCCGTGGTTTGACCTACGGTCCGTGGATGGCGACTGTAAGTTGCACCTGCAACATCTCAAAATCTGTATTTTGGTCTATTTCGGATATGGGGTGTTACAATATGAGCATGATCAGATATGTTTGGCAAGCCATAATTGGGAACTGCGTGACCCCATTGTATCATCCATTCAAAATTTCCAAGTGCCCTGTCAATTCTACTGCAGATTCTATTTGAGCCTTTCTGTTTGTTTGTCCAAGTGTAGTACTCACCTTTCCAAGACAATTTATTAAGATATAAATCATGTAAACAATTGGAGAAATCTGCAATTTCTGTAGGTTGAACTGGATTACCATATAGCCTATCTTCTGCGTACAAAAGAGCATTGAAATCTCCACAAATTAGCCAAGGGGTTGTCATTCTTATTGCCAAGTCTCTGAGGTTAATCCATAGTTATTTCCTCTTATCGCAAGTGTTGTAGCCATACACCACAGTTAGGTAACAATTCACATATGCACCTATCTCTTCAATGCGACAATGTATCAGTTGGTTCCCTGCTTTGATCATAGTAACTCTATACTTGCATGTATCCCAAAGAATCCATATTCTCCCATTATTAGTATGTTGATAATTGTGTAGAAAGCCCCACTTAGAAGCTATGTTGTTACTAATCACTTTTGCTCTATGAGATTTTACTCTAGTTTCTACCAAACATGTCAAAGAGATGTGTTTATTTCTGAGAACATGCTGAATATCCTTCTGCTTGTATCTCTTATTTACACCCCTGACATTCCAAAATAACCAAGTCATTGAGTTATAGGTTGGCCCCCTTTATCAGGAGGTATAATATCTCATTCATCCCACAACATACCCAGTGGACTGAACCCATTCCTAACAGGTAGCATAGGAAAGTTTTCCAAAGTTAGGTTTGGACTAGGTTGTCGATATGTAATTACTCCAGATGTTCCAGCTGTAGGGGAGGTTGCTTGTCTAAGTACTTCATTTGTTGTTGTTATGACTGGCTTCACTACCTCCTTTGAGATCCACTTCTGCACTACCTTCTTCGGGGCTCTTCTGCGTCTCATAGCCTACTCATGGAGGCATTCATGACCTACTACTTGGCATTTCTGCCAAAAAATAGGCTTCCAGTCATATTTCACTCCTTGCACTATTGTTTTCCCAGTTGGATCCATGACATTGATTTTATCAGGTAGTGGCTTAGTAACATCCACCTCAACCAACATTCTAGCAAAAGAAATTCTCGTCTGCTTAGTCGTGCACTCATCTGCAAACATTGGAATTCCAATGGCACTTGCAATCCTGCTTAGTGAATCACAACCCCAGCAGTTCATGGGTAGGTTGGGAAATTTAACCCATATAGGGATTTTTGTGGGGAATTCCTGATCAACATCAAAATCCCCTGTCCGGTTCTTTAAAATTAGGGGTTTATTATTTATAGAATACAACTCGGAAAAGATGATAGCTTGTATATCTTCCACAGATTGGAACCGCACTAAGAAATACCCCTCCTCATGCATGAATATTTCAGGCGCCACTACCTCTGTCCAGGTCTGGCTAATATATTTATGCATGGTATTGTATCCTGGAGACTCACCAAGGACATACACTATCAGAGCACACTTCCACTTTGTAGTTTCCCTATCTACCTCTGTTTTATCTAAATGTATGATTGATTTCCCATCAATTACTTGAGGTGGGATTTAAGATAGAACCATACCATTTGTTACCGATCTATTCTTAGCAAAAGGATTAGCCCATGATTCAATTGGAGCTTTACCTTTCTCTGTGGTTGTAATGGGGGGTGCCCCAATTACTGTATCATTGATAATCACCTCGCCTTTCTGTTGCACAGTCACAATTATTGGTTCTGCCTTGCTAGTAGTAGCTCTCGTACTCAAATGGAGTTGTTTGACCCCATTAGTTGCATAGATCAGAGTGGGCTTAGTTAGGGTTCCTCGAGCAGGTGTGGTAGCACATGTTACTTCCTTCTTCCCCTCTAGTTCTAGTCTTGCCTCATTAGCGCTACCCAAAGTGAGAATAGTTTCCCGTCTTGGTCTTCTCTTTCCTCTTCCCATCCTCTTGCCATGGTACACCACTAGCGTAGGTTTAGCTAACATACGTTGTCGGCATGAGAGAGATGATTTGTATACTTTTTAATCCCTCAAAATTGTGAATTTTCATTTTGAACGTGCTAAACTACTCAATAATCAAATTACTATGTCTAATTTATACTTTTACTTTATATTTGAAAATGATAACATTATGGAAGTACTTTAAATATCACGTATTTCTTATATAAAGAGATCCAATACACATAATTTTGTTAGTTGAAGATAAACTATGCATAGTCAAATATTATAAGTAGGTGTTTGGGCATGTGATTTCATATCGCGAGATGAAATCAGTGTTTAGACATGTGATCTCACGATGATGTCATATCATGAGATGAAATTTTAGATTCTCCAAAAATCATGATTTGAGATTTTTTAAACATAACAATTATCCAACAAGCGTATATTTTGTAAAGACAATCATACATTTATATCAACTAACCATTTATTTCATATGTAAATAAAATTTATAATTCATATCATTACTTTTAGAATCATTTATATCACATATAATGATTACCACCAACATAAAGTTTATTACTCTCTTTATCCAACAATAGTTGTTCATTATTAGTCTGACACACCCTAATAAACAATAAATAATAAGGATATACTCCTCTTGTTCCACATTAGTTGATCACTTTCCTTTTTACATGCATATTAAGAAATCGTAAATAAGAAGATAGTTTTACTAATTCACCCTTTAAAATACTTATTGAGAATTTTACAAAGAAATGTGAACACTTTCAAAAAAGAATTAATTGCAAGAGTAGTATAGGAAAAAAATAATTAATAATTTCTTGATTTAGTAATGTGGACAATTAATTAATTGGGACAACTATTTTTAGTAAGATGATCAACTAATATGGACGGATGGAGTATCAAATTTGATGTTTTGAGAAATGTATTAGATGTTGGATAGTATTTAATAGCAAGGGTGAAATAAACATAAAAGGGTAAATTATCTTTTGATTTTCCAAAGTGGACAAGTACTGCTGCACAACTATTTTTAGTATAGTGGACAAGTAAAGATGGACATAGGTAGTATTACTTTCAAATCAATTCCTACCTTACTATTTATATTCAACAATTTTTATTATATTTGACTTACCAACCAAATTAACCAAGAAATGGCTAAAAGTAACAATGTTGGTTCATCTTCTCGATCGTATAATTGAAAAATGCAAGTTCAACGTGAGAAGTTGTTTGTAATATATGGGAAGATTATATTAAATACTAGTACACTACAACTTATGTTCAATTTTTATTTTTTATTGAATTAAAGTTTGATCAATAAATATTGTATTTTTGAAGAATAGTTTTGTAATAGTGTAATATATATGTGATCTTATGTGATTGTTCAGAGAATATCTCCTATAAACAAAACTCTTTAATAGCTACATTGTGGATACTCTTACATCCTTGGTATGGGAAGAGGATCTTTAATTTATAAAGTTCCAAATGTTTCCTCCAAAGAAAGAATAATCAAATTATATGAAAGAAAATTATATTTTTCTTTACTGAAAGGTAAAAGCAATTATGGTAATGTTTTAACTTTCCTTTTAGAAAAGAGTAAAACTCAAATATAATAAGAAAAATCGAGGCAAAACCCTAACAAACGGGATGATGGTGACCATGAATATAATCACAATGATGGGGGATGTAAGTATGATAACAACTGAATGTAGTAGCAGCAAAGGTGGTAAATGTGATGACATAGGTGGTTGGTAGTAGACAACAGTAAAAAAGTGATTAACAATGATGGTGACAGTGGCAGTTGTAGTTGTGATAGGAGAGGTGGTTAGTGATGATGGTGGTTGTGATAACAAAGGTGGTTAGTGATAGTAACTAATGATTGTGGATAAAATGATGATGAATATTATCCTCACAAGTCACACAAATACCTCTTAATAATATTAGACTTTGTTCTAAATCTTAATAATTCAGATATATTCAAACTCATTAAGTGCTTTAATGCGAAAGAAAATCCAAACTTCTTTGTGATCCCAAGTGTACAATGTAATTCTTTGTTCTCAAATGTGTCTTAACATAGCAATTAATGCAAACTTATGAATCACATTTCTCAATTAAGAGAAGAGATACCAATCATATCTCTTATATATGATTGTCAAATGTAATTTGCATTTAAATATCTCTTTTTAAAAATATAATAATTTACAAGTCTTATTCACTAAACATATTTTACAAATTGTACTTGTGAAATACACAATTTAAATTAGTAAAATATAAAGTCACTCAAAATACAACCAATAAAAAGGGAAAAAATAGAAGAGAGATAAAACCAAGAAAGAAACATTCTTCCACTTTACTTCCCTACTACTCGCAACTTCCAAAGCGAATCTCTCTTCCCCAGTCACTCCTCTCCCCTCCAATGTTTCGATCTGTAATTCTTCTCTTTGCAGAGCTTTCAAAATCCCACAAAGATCTGTAATTAACTCGTAAAAAATCCACCCAAAAGCCACAAAAATGGAAGATTTAGACACCCAAATGGTCAAAATTTTGAATCAAAAGTAGAAATGAATAGACAAATGAGAAGAACCAATAGAAAGTGCAGGCTTTGGTGGCCAACCCATCTTTCTTGTTTAAATCAATTGACTAATTTGCATTCCTATGCTTTCTTGTTTGGTTGGTTTATCTCTTCATCTGATGCTTCTTTCGACATTGTTGTTGCTTTCGCTTGCGATGAATCTTCACTTCTTTCTATGACGACCCATATGAATCTTGAGGTAAAATTTCTTAAATAACCCTTCAAAGATTCATAATTTTGCAGTCTGGGTTTATGTAATTTAGTGTTTGTTGTGAGAAAAGTTGAAAAAAATGCCTTAATGTGAATTGGGTTAATCTCAAAATGTCAAAAAGATGAAACATTGGTGAGCTGGGTTGGTGTTCAAATTTCACAATCTGGGTTGATGAGAATTTAGTATCCAAGTCTGTGTTTTTTCAAGTTTGTTGTGATGTGAATTGAGTTTCTAACTTTATCTTTTCAAGTTTTTTGTGATGTGAATTGAGTATCTAAGTTGTGTTTTCAAGTTTGTTGTAAAAAGTGCATGTTGCCTTACTCTAAAAGTTTGTTGTGAAAATGGTGAGCTGGTTAATGTCAAAATGGTGGAATAAAGGGTGAGCTGGGATCATTTTCAAATATGAAAATAGTGAAATAAAGGGTGAGATGTGATCAGCTTCAAATATGAAAAAGATGAAACATAGTAAACTGGTTAATGTTTAAATGTGGAAAAGGGAAGTGGGTGAAGGTTGAGCTTCCTTCCCTCTCTTATTTAAGTGTTTGACACCATTTTATGGAGATGAACTTGGCAATGAAATTTTGCTTTTTTATTTTGAAAAAGAGATAATGTTTGGCATCTATAGAATTAAACCTGTGACTAATTAGATTTTTTGTTGATTGCTATGGTTGACAGCTGAAAAATTAGGAAACTTTGGGACGAAAGAATCTTTATTGGCTATATTTGAGGAATCTGCATAAATAGATGGTATGAGGACATGCGGTTAATATGAGGGTCGTTAATGTGGAACTTCCTCCTTGTTCCTAGTATAAGCCACATTTATGCTAAGAAATAACCAATGAAAATGTGGTAACATTCTTTGGTATGGTGCTTTTAGTAAAATACCATTCTCCCCTTTACACACTTAAAGCTTAGGTATTAAAGTAAATGCATTTAATTTAAAGAGATAAAATTTCTAAAAACTCGAGCAAATGGATCAATATGGTTGATCTGAGCAAGTTTCTTCTGGTTTTTATTTGATATGAGAAGTCTGGATAATAATCATTGAACATATGTCAACTTGGATTTAGAAATGTTTGGGATCAATTATACACCCACAAAACACATGTAGTGTGTAAGTGGCTTTTGTGGGTGATAACCCTCCGTAGATTATAGCTTTGTCCAGAACGATAGGAAATCACATTCTTATTACTTATACTGTGTAACTATCCCATGCTAGTTCATGGATTTGATTCATTTGTACCGATAACTATGTTGTATTTCTTTACATGTGCGCTATATACATTTTATGAAAACTGTTTCTTATTCTTTTACAAATTTGTTGCAATTATTTTTTACTAGTATTTTTGTCTAATTTATTATATATGATTTCTGTCTCATTTTATTAGAGGGTTCTTCAAGGCATAAACAGAAAGATGCCTGTGCTTCTACAAGATAAAAGCAAGTTATCTCTGTTAGGTTATTATGCAGCAGATTTCAGCAGCAATGGGCAGTTGCTAATGGTCAGAGGCAAAGGGAAAAAGCATGTCAACTCTACTAGTAAGAGGACATGTGTGTGTGCTGAACAACATGCACCTGAAGGGAAACGTGGAAGATGGAGATGTGGATGTAACAAATTGGATGCAATACTAGAGCAGAGTAGGGCATTATCTTTAAAGGATAATATTTGGGCACAGATTGTTTGTGATAATTCTCAAGCTGTTAGCAGAAAAGTAGAGCTAATACCAAAAGTGCATCATATACATAGGATGGGAGAAACCATATTCCAATTAGATGTCCACGTATGTAAGTCATAATCACCCATACGACATCCTTAGATTTACTTGACTTTGTCTTGCAAGTTCCTTATTGTTCTATTTTTCCTAAAAATAAACTCAGGTAGTGTTTTATGGAATTCCTGTGTTTGGTAGCCACCATTACTCATTGGGTTTCAAGAGTTCATCTGAGCAGGTGACAAACCATTGCAAGAAGCCTGAATGGGTTAAGGATCTTAACAGGAAGCGGCCATATGTTGACTTGGTATACTAATTATGAAGTTTAATCTTACCTGCACTGTTGACTGATTCTAAACCTCTTTGCTTTCAATTATCTGAAAAACAGGATGCTGTAATTCTATCTATCAACACTGCTAATGCGGCTAAAGTCTTTACAGAAGCAAATAATTCTGCCAAAAGATCCAGGGCTCCCTTCCATTTCTTTTGCATGTAACATCTTTTAAACTTTTGACATGCTTTGATTTTCTGCTGCTTCATTGGTTTCTCTGCCATTTCTAATAGATATCCAATGTCTTGCTAGGTTTTCTATTTTGACATGGCAACTGCTTGCTATATTGCTTGCATCATTCTCTACTATCTTCTACGTCATCCTTCAGTTCTTCCATGCCTGCTTGATCCATGTGTCCCACTCGTATATCTATGCTGCATTGGAGAAGGTATTCTCCAATACATGCAAAAATATGGAAATTCGATGCTGCCAGCTCCTCTATTGGCCGGTTATTCTCAAAGATTATGGTCTCAGGTAATCTTTCTCTGATAACCTTTTTTTCGGAACCATCCTGCTATGTGTGTTCTGTGTATTCTGGACAGAGCAAAATGAATGCAGGGGATTCATATAATGAATCTGGTGCAATCGATTGATATGTGTATATTATTATTTCTGCTATGCTTTCTTATTATAATTTCTGCACTAAGAGGACTTGTATTGTAGGTCTCAATCCTGTGTGGAGTATGCTGAGAAAGCGGCATTTCACAAACATTCCATGTGGGCAAGCCTCGTAGTCGATCTACTTCTGGGGAACTTTCTTGGCATCATATTGTGGTCTCGAGCTAGAGCAGCTTGCGTGTGGGTTTCAAGTTTTTCTGAAAATGCCACTAACTATCTTCTGCGTACTGGTTGTGTGTGGCTTATGGGAAACCCAGCAGGATTCAAGTTGAACACTGAGCTAGCCGGAGTTCTTGGGACAATTTCCCTGATTGCTATTCAAATTTGGTCTACCCTTTGGTGGTTATTGGGTTTCTTCTTGATTCATCTCATAAAAGTAGTAGCTGTATTTGGTTCATTGTTTGGTCTGACAGCAGCAGCTGCTCTGATCATCGACACAATTTCACTAGCAACTACACATGTTTCTGCTCTTCAGTGGTTGCTTACACTGTTATATTCGTGGCAAATACAAGCAGTAGATGCTTTATGGCGACTTTTCAGGTATCTTTCCCTATAGTGCTATCTGCACTCTAAAGTATCTTGTGGACTAGTATTGATCAATTAATCCAGGGTTAATCAACTTTTAGCTTTTTGAGGTCACTACGTGGTTTAGACATGGCGACCAAAAATATATAATCCTTTTTCTTTTTGGCATACAACAGAAATTGATTCATTCTTGTAGGCTACTTAACAACATTGGAAAGAGGAGGTAAACATTGAAGCTTCATCACTCAACACCAAGTATTTCCCTATGACCATTCAATCCAAACACCCTAAAAGCTAAAAAAAAAAAAAAGTTCTTTCATCATATTTTAGTGAAGTGTAAGTTAAACCAATTCTCCCCTTGTAAACTTAAAAAGCAAGGATCTTTACCTTTGTCTGGAATTAATTTAGTCAATAATTATTCTTCCGGGGTTACTGGATAAAATTACGGATATTAACCATGGAGTAGGGACTATTCTGGACAACAGATCAGAAACCGCAACCATTTGCTAAAGCAGGAACTGCAGGAAAAGAAGTAACAGAAAAAGGGGGATAGGGAAGATCAAGATGGGGAAAATAATGTGTGATCTATGTGTTAGGGTCATTCCTTGAGGAGGAATGAGGTAAGAGAGGGAAGTGAATTTTTGTAAGGTTCATATCAAAGAGGAGTGTGGTTATCAAAAGTGCCTGGGAGTGTAATAGCTTCACACTTTAATTTGGTTATTCATCTGATACTGTGGGGAGTTTAGCAGCCGAAAGGAAAGATGACTAACCAAAAAAACCTAACCTCGCTGTCTATGTTCTGGTTAATAATATCATTATTTAACTTCTATGGCCCAAATGTTCATTTTTGACGGCCTATTTATCTATGCTTTCTATTATATTTACTTGTGTCTTTAATTGTTATTCCCATGGTTTTTTTCCCAAAACTGTGTTCACCAAACAACTCCTTCATGGACATCCACCATAACTTTGCTTGTTTTTTAACTGGAAAGGACTGCTTAACTGAGCTATTTTCACAAAGTCACTATATCATTTTCTTGCGAAACCAGTATCAAGCATGTTGTGTTAGGTCTCTCCTTTTTATAGATCTCTTTTGTCTTTGTTTAGTCACCAATTTGCTTCTGTTGTAGTGGTTGCTTAAAAAACCATTAACAGTTTGCCTCCTTAAATTGCAGGGGTAGGAAGTGGAATCCTCTTCGTCAAAGACTAGATAGCTATGCATACAGTGTGGAACAACATGTTGTTGGGTCTCTCCTATTTACTCCACTTTTACTTCTGCTACCAACGACTTCATTGTTCTATATTTTCTTCACCATTATGAAGACAACCATTAGCTTTGTTTGCATAGCCATTCAGTTTGGCATATCTATAATTCATGCCACACCTTATATTAAGATTTTCTTTTGGTTCATGAGGAGGAAACGATTTCCTAGTGGATTATGGTTTGAGATTGTTTTGTGTCAGAGAAATGCCACTAATTCAGCAGAGGTTAAATTTGCTGATAAGACTGTATCAGGATCTGAGGATCCCCGCCACTGTAGATCCGCAGTTCTGGTTTCATTTCTTCACAGCAATTTTTTGAGCTTAAGTAAGTCCTTGAGCATTACTATTCAATTCTTAAAATTTTGTGACCAAAGAGGTGAAGGATAACATATTTATTGCTTCTGGAGTTTGTTTTATTGGATAGGAGGTCTCCTCTACATGGTGTGATCCTTTTAACTGCAAGTCCAACTTTTAAATGTTAATTCCACAACATCCTCACCTTTTTTCTGATAGTATCTCATTCATGTAGTGGTATCTACAACTCGGGGAGCAAACATTTTCTTCAACAATTGATTGAGCAAGGGCTCTTTAGTGTAAATTGAACAGGATGTATATTGTTTCTCCCATAGTTACACGTTTCCCCTTTCCAAGTAATAGAACTTTTCTACTACCACTGTAATGACACCAGTGAAGTAAGCCGACAAAGAATAATATACTTGACAAGTTTTCACATAACTGTTGCACCATTTTACCATGTCAGTGAGTCAAGCTGGAAACTAGAACTAGCTTCTATCTGTTCCCAGCATATCATACTTTTATCTTACTTGCTCATGGTTGTATAACATCTTTGCTTCTTGTTTATTCTTTTTTCAAGTGTATTTATTGTGTTTGCTAACTCCGCAAAAATATATTGCAGGACAAGTAGTTTGGCCACACTATAGAAATGTTTTTTCTGATGTATCTAGATCTTCTATTGCATTGTCAGCTTATGGAGTTCTGACAGGGAAAAGGTATTTCAACTTTTCTTCAATAGATCTTCTCTTACACCTTTTAACTAATTCTTGAGATATGTTTGGTTTGACGGAAGTCTTTTTTCAGAAAAATGTTTTCCACGAGAAAGTCATTTTCTAGTGTTCAGTTACAAGAAAATGTTCTTTGAGGTCCCATCAAAAGAGGGGAAATGACTTTTCTCCTTTATGGGTAAAAGTCATTTTTCCTACTTCATATTACTTGCTACTTATTATTATTATTATTATTAATATTAGTCTTTAATATATTTTTCTTAGAAAATATTTTCCAATCATCAATCAAACACCGGAAAACATTTCTCAGGAAGTGTTCTTTATGGAAAATGACTTCTGTCATACCAATACACTCTTAATCTTGCTGGCTTTCTCACTTCTGTTTACTTTCTCATTATATAGAACTCCATCTGCTCCAAAGATTGGTCTTCCTCCGACACTGCCATGGGTGTCTATTCCGTACAAAGAATACTGGCGCCTTTGCCATGAAGCAGTCCTCGATTGCAGGCAAGATTGCTACTGCCAATTGCACCAATAGTTGTCAAAAAAGGTAGGACAACAACAGAAGACAAAGAATTCTTTAGCGTGCTATGTTTCACACTGCCATTCCATACGCGTATTCCTTTCATTATTCTCAGTGTCAGGAATTGTTTCATAAAATTTTGTACACGTGAGGGCGAAAGGTAGTGTGGAAGAGTTAGATATTTGTGTATAGTTAGAAGGGTTTTTGTTTTTAGGCCATCTTCTATCCATGATACAGCAATTTTGTTTTGTTATAGCACTGAATATTTGATGAATGGAGTAATGTTCTTTTCCTTCTTAGACTACTTGCCCAAAGTTCATCTCTACATTTGTTATTGCAATGAACAAGTGTTAACAAGGTTTGTGTAAAGTTAACTAGGTGATTTGTTTCAATCTGTCTAAATCTTGATGGACAGAGGTCGAAGTTAATACATTTGGATATGACTTCTTATCTTTTCCCCATCTCCAATTTCGGAATATTATAGTTTCTTTGTCCTTCAATTTTGTTGCTATTTGAGAACAAAAGACATTGACAATACAAATTGGTACAAAGGGAATAAGTCTTGTGACAGAGTTACTTTATATATATGTTGGCAATAGAATAGTTAAGGTGTGTTTGTACTGGTTTAGTTAGATATCACCATTTTAAAAAATAAAATATATACTATTTATTTTGTTTTCTTATAAAATCAATTCAAAACATTTGAGAGGATATGAAATGAAAAAATAGCATAAGCACTAGGTAGCCAAATGTGGCATAACCTTAGTATATTTATTATGTCCTTTTATTATAGGTGAACATAATTTTATCTTGTTAGGTCTATAGTACTATAAAATAAAGTTATAATTAATGACTAGAGAAAGTAGCATAATAATGTTTAATTAATTCATTAATTAATCATGCATGCCTATAAAGTAAATTCAATGAATTGATTTGGGCCGTTTACCTACCAAACTTAGCCACGTGACCAAATGCTAATTATAAGGATCCAGTTGTCAAATAGGCCCCACATTGCACTATTTTTTGATAAAAATATCTTTTTAAAAACAAACTAGTGATAGCGTCATATCAATAGGTTCAATTCTGTTTTGAAGTTCATTGACTTTATAGAATCATTAATATATTAGTTTATCGGCTATAGATCTATCAATTATTGATCATTATCATTTTAGTTATCAATTTAATCGTTAAGGTTTGATATACAATTTTTTTTATTAAGAATCACTTATAAATAAAGTGACAAACCAAATGAACTATGCACATGAGTTGATATATTACATCTTACTCAAAAGCAAATACTAGCACATTGTAGAATCAAAGAGTTTGAGACAGTCAGAAATAAAAGTATGAAACTAAATCTTAAGTCAAAAATTTTTATATACTAAATGGTATAAATATATTTAATTTTATATACTAAATGATATAAACCTCAAATCGTTAAGAATCAATAACCCGATAATTAAAATCAAAATCAAAATCAACACCAGAACTCCTAAACTAATAACACATTATTGAGTGTGTGTGTGTGTGAAGATGCCAAAATTAAACTATAAGGGTTGGGTTTACCAGTTTAATTTATATAATAAATTTAATATAGAAAAGATACTTACAAAAGTTGAAATAGAAAAGCTAATAAAGACTATAACAAAAAAGCCTAATGAATTAGAAAATAGAACAACTGCATTAGTTACAACAATTACTAGGCAAGTAGCAATAGTAACTACTGAAGTCAACGAATTAAAAAAGACAATACAAAGACTAGAAGAAAAACTCCTTTCATGAATGATTTATGTCAAGATCCATCATATGCTAGAGCCCTAAAATTTACAACTAGCATCCAACCAGATCCACAAGGGTTGATGATCACCAACCTGCAAGTAAATCAGATCAAGTAATTATTAAACAAAATAATACCATAATAGCACTATTGTTAGAATTAAACAAAAAATTTGATAAAATAATAAAAGAAAAAGAAGCTCTAAAAGAACAACCTAGGAACTCTGAAATAGAAGAATTAATAACTCAATTAAAAAATATTGAAATCACTCCATATAAAGACAAACCAATAACAGCCAGAAAACCTCAAAAATGGACTTTTTTTCAGGTAGAAGAGCAACAGCCGAAGAAAGACCACGAGTAAGTTTCTCTGAGAATAGAATAGGAAATAGCCTTATATCACGAATTTTAACACGACACAAACAAGAGGATAAACAAATCCAGGAATTAAACCAAGTAATAGATATAGATAAAGACATAAAAATATTCCAACTGAATCAGTTAAACCTACTTAACCCAAAGATTATATGCTACAGGATATTTTCCGAGAAATAATCAGCTATATAGACATTATAGGGAAGAACAAATTTCAGCTATAGGAAAAGAAATAGCTACTATGAATCTAGTAAACCCAGAATATCTAAGAGGAATAATACATAACAAACTGACATTAATGCACATGGGATTAATAGTAGTAGGATTAAAAGGATTAACTAGAAAAAATCTAGGAACTAAAGTATTAATAGTAATATACGATGATCGGTGGTCTGATTTAAAGAAATCCATATAGGATTAACAGAAGTAGATATGACCAATAATGGAGGAATATTTTATATTAGCCCGGATTTTATGATTAATTTAGAAAAATTCGAAAAGCATATAAAAATAGGAATACAGACTAAAGGATACGAAGAAATGAGTAGCGGGAATAATCTACTTATGTGTGTAGGCTTCATTAGAAAAATTGCATCAAGTAGCAATACAAGGTTTAGACTAAAAGTAGAAGATGTAGTAGAAGTAATGGGTAACAAAGGCATAAAGCTAATAAAGCCAATAAAAATAAATCCAGAAGAGTATGCAGGATTAGAATGGAACTTGAAACAATTCAATGAAAAGAAAGTACTCACACCGGAATCTCATCTAATGTACACTAATACAAAAGGAGAAACATCAATAAGATTTACCAATTATAGCTACTCTAATCAAACAGATCCAGAAGACGAAATAGAATTAGAATCCGAAAAAGAGCTAATGAATGTAGAAATAATACAGGAAAGATATGAAGTAGATGAAGCGTTGCAAGAAGCAGAAAAAAAATATAGAGATAATGAGACTATAACGTTTAAATGCAAAGGATGTAAAATAGGAAATATGGGCATAGCAGAAGTAGAAAGACATTTTAAAACATGCAAATTCAGAACAAAAAATTTAGGATATAGAGACGAGTATAATAACCAAGAAAGATTAGCAAGCCTTGATGAAATAATAGAAACTATATATGTTAGCGAAGATGAAACCGAAAGGAATTCTATAATAAGTCAAAAAGAACTTATGGAATCCACCAGTTCAAGTGCTAGTCCATTCCAAAGAACTGCCCAACCTCATACTATAGACACAAGTACAGTAAATGTACCAAGAAGAAGAGTATTTAGGATAAATTCTGATACGGTAATAGAAAATGTAAGACCAATGGGTAGAAGAATGCCTATAGAAGAACCTATTAGGTTACAAGAAGGAGGAAGTAAAGGAAAAATATTAAACATCGCGGCACATGATCCGCAAATGTGGAATGTGGTACTAGCCTTATGGAAAGGAATAGTAGTAGCAGACTATATAAAAACATACCAAGATGCAGACGCAGAAACAATGTATAAATACATGGAAACATTCCTTGGAGAATTCGCAAAAGCCTTATGGGAAGCATATAAATCTAATTTCCCACAAGAATTCCAAGCATTAGTAAATATGGGAGCAAACCCATACAATTTTACAAATAAGATACATAGTCTAATTACAAGAGAAGATCCAAATAGAGGTTTAGTAGTATTACAAAGAAATGCTTTAATAAAACTAGAACAGTTAAGCATTACAAGCTGGCTCCACATCAACAACTTTCTAAAAGATTATTATTATTATTGCACAATTAGTGAAAATTCTTTTGATGAAGAATTAGAAAAGAAATTGTTTAATAAATTACCAGGAGCTTTAGGAAGAGAAATAGAAGAAAGATGGTATAAAAGAGACGGAGTAATACAAAACCCCAATGGTAAATGGTCTATAGGACACAAAGTACAACATATAATGGAAATATTAACAGAAAAATGTACAAATATACAAATACAGAAACAACTAAAGCAGAATGAAATGAGTTTCTGTAAAAATGTTATATATACAACCCAAAGTTATGATAAAGAACAGAGTAAACCAAAGACAAGATACAAGAAACGACGATCGTACTATGATCGGCAATATAATAATAGAAGATACTATTTAAGAAGGTCCTCAGCCAAGAAGCCATATCTAAATAAGGATAGTCATGTTAGAAAATATAGAAACGATAGAAATTATAAAAATAAGCTAGAATGTTTCACATGTGGAAGTATAGAACACTTAGCAAATGTATGTCCTAAAAGGAATAATAGTAGAACTAGAAACTCACAGTTAATAGAAGATTTCCAAGAAACATTAATTAATGTAGATGAATATATGTCAGATAATGAGAGTATCTATTCAATAGTAAGTGTAGAAATAACAGAAAATAACAACCGATCTGAAGATTCTAATTCAGATAATGAAGAATTAATAAACGAAATAGGCTTAGAATTAAAGAACATAAATTTAGAAGAATTACAAATAAGTACAATGATGAATATTTCACAAGAATGTACTCATGAGTTTGAAAGAAATAAAGGAATAGATAGTAACCAATGTGTTCTATGTAGATGGTATCCAAGCAGAGAAAAAAGGGCAAAATGTAAGTTTTGCTATGTTGAAGGATGTATCACATGCATAGAAAAGTTATTAAAAATAAAAGTAAAAGAGCGTGAAAATAGAGATATAATTAATGATACAATAAATTTACGAATAATAACATTAGAAAGTAGGATAAATGAACTAGAACAGAAGGTGATATTGTTAGAAAAACAAAAACAAAAACTTGAAGAAGATAGGACAGAATCAATACAAATACCAGACAACTGGGGGATAAATGAACTAGAACAGAAGGTGATATTGTTAGAAAAAGGAAAACAAAAACTTGAAGAAGATAGGACAGAGTCAATACAAATACCAGACAACTGGGGGATAAATGAACTAGAACAGAAGGTGATATTGTTAGAAAAAGGAAAACAAAAACTTGAAGAAGATAGGACAGAGTCAATACAAATACCAAACAACTGGGGGATGTGCAAAACATCTGCCCAAAAAGTAGAATTAATGAATACAGAGACATTAGAAAATCATTATGAAAATCAAATATGTAACGAGGATAAAAAATTTACTACTATTAAAGTGCTAGCTAGACTTAGAATACAGGATATAGAATTAGAAACCTTAGCATTAGTAGATACATCATGTACAGGAAGGATAATAAACAAAAAGATATTACCACAAAAATTAATAAAAACCTTGGATAAGCCAATAGCAGCAATGCAAATGGACGGAACGTATAATACATATCAGCACTATATAGGAAAGACACAGGTAAGTTTTGTAAATACCTGTAATGAATTTTATAAACCAATATATACTCTTGACAGAATATGGGTAAGAGACCTCAACATAAATGTCGATTTTGTATTAGGATTAAAATTCATTATACAAAACAATGGAGGAACATTGATCACAAGAGATGGGTAATATTTTTTAAACATCTAAATTATACACCAGTACAGACTATCAATTTTGAAACAAAAGGAAGACAAGCTAGTAGCCCAAATAATGATAATTTACAGAAATGTTGTAAAGATTGTAAAAATAAAAACCAATGTTGTAAAGACTTAAGACATACAGAACAATACGAAAAAGAAGATGAAGAAGAAGAATATGATATAAGAGAAAAAGATTATACTCTAATAGAAGTAGAGAATGAATTCTATAATTTTCAAACAGGAATCGATAAGATAGGCATAATTAGAAGTCCTAAAGACTTAGTTAATATAGTAAAAATATTAGACGAAATGGAAATAATAGGAGAAAAACCCTTAAAATATTGAAAAAAAACAAGGTAGTATGTAAATTAGATATCATAAACCATGAATATATAATAAAAACAGCTGCTATTGAAGCAACTAACCAAGATCTGGAAGATTTTGGTGTACAGATAAAAGAATTATTAAATTTAGGAGTAATAAGAAGATCTACTTCAAAACATAGATCAGCAGCATTCATGGTTAGAAATCATAGTGAGATAGTAAGAGGTAAAGCAAGAATGGTAATTAATTACAAAAGACTTAATGAAAATACAAGAACCGATGCATATAAATTACCAGATAAAAATGAATTAATCAACCGAATCCAAGGAAAGAAGGTATTTAGTAAATTCGACTGTAAGTCAAGATATTGGCAGGTTAAAATGCATGCAGAAAGTATCTAGTGGACAACATTCACTTGCCCTAAAGGACATTTTGAATGGCTAGCCATGCCATTTGGGCTAAAAACTGCCCCGCCAATATTTCAAAGAAAAATGGATACTATATTTGGAGACTATAAAAGGTTTGTTTTAGTATATGTAGATGATATTTTAGTATTTAGTAAAGATATCAAAGATCATCTAGGACATCTACAAACAATATTTAGATTATTCGTACAAAATGGAATAATAGTAAGTAAAAAGAAAATGGAATTATGCAAGAATCATATAAATTTCTTAGGAGTAACATTAGGAGACGGAAAAATTAAACTACAACCACATATAGCAACAAAAGTATTAGAAATGCCTAATAAATTAGATAACACAAAAGACTTACAAAAATTCTCAGGATTGGTAAATTATGCTAGAAACTTTATTAAGGATTTAGGAAAACTAGCTGGACCATTATATTCAAAAACAGGAAGCAAAGGGCAAAAATATTTTAACACAGAAGATATAAAATTAGTACAAAAAATTAAAGAAAGAGTTAAAAATATTCCAGAACTAAGTATACCATTAGAAATAGATTATTTAATAATTGAGACGGATGGAAGTTTCCAAGGATGTGGAGCTGTATTAAAAGTCAGACCAAATAAATATAGTGATAAGACAGAAGAAAAGATTTGTGTTTATCAAAGTAGAAAATATAAAGAGAAAGGAAATATGAGTAGTATAGATGCAGAAGTTTTAGCAATAATATATGGCCTAAATAGTTTCAAGTTATATGTTTTAAATAAAAATGAAATATTAATAAGAACTGACTGCGAAACCATAGTTAAATTTCATCAAAAGATAAACCAAAAGGCTAGTAGCAAGAGAAGATGGCTAAATTTTATGGATACTATATCTATCTATCCAAATGTTATTTTTGAATATATACAGGGAAAAGATAACAGTCTAGCAGACCAGTTAAGTAGACTTAATATAAAAATAACTTAACTATACATTTGTTTTCAGAATGAGATCAATAGGTCCAGCTCCAATAGACAAGGGCAAAGGAGTAGTCTCAGCATCAGACACATACGCTCAGACTCTATTAAGTAATATGAAGTTTAGACCTCAGACAAAATCAGTAGCAATGATGGAACATATGTATTTCGATAAGCATAATTTAATATGTTACCCAAATTCAAACCTATCTTTTAGAGAATTGACAGAATGTGTGTTAGATAGACCTCAGAAATGTTTAGTAGACAATTTATGGATGACATATAATAAGAAAGACGGTAAATATTTCATAGCTTCATTAAATGCATTATGTCAATATTTTACAGACAGAATAGATTTAAATATTATGTTGTAATACATGGTAAAACTAATGGTATTTTTCAAACTTGGATAGAAGTACTAGACTCCATAAACGGGGTTAAAACTCCTCTTTTTAAAGTTTTTAATGATTTTACTGAAGCTCTAGATTATGCAAGAGGGATACTTGGTCCAAACTACTATATTTCCCCAACCCTTAGACAAAATCCACAAAACCCCTAAATATAACATCCAGAAAGACACCGATAAAATAATTTTCTGTGACCACTGTTCCTCGATGGCAGAAGCCTTCAAAAGATTAAATGGAAAAATTGAAGCCTTACTCCAAGAAAATGCCAAATTAATGAATCAGGTAAAATTATTCAAAGGTAAGGATTCATCTCAAAAGGCTCACACCGGTACAGAGACATCAACACCGAGTTTTCCATCTCAAACTAAAATGGATGAGAAGGGTGTGCATTCCCCAACGAATGCAATAAAAGCCATCGTATCGAATGATAAAAATACGGCTAGTCCAGTTCAAACGATAACCGGTAAAGACGCCTCAAATCCGTTTATGGCTGTCACTTTGCCAAAAAGTGAAGATGAAGGCTCTTCTTCAAGACGAAGGTTACCCAGATCATTTAGTCAGGTAGAGACAATAAAAAAGAAAACTATGCTCCATAAAAAGAAAAAAAATGAGAAAAGAGAGAGCATAATAAAAAAGACTTTAGAAAAGTTTTTCCAACAAGGACAGGATAAACACATAATTACTACAGAAACTCCAGATCCAAGTGAAGATAGACTGGTACCAGACGCAGGACAAATAAATACGAGCTCAAGAAGGGACAGTCCAACTAATACTAGAACCAGATCCCTAAGTTCCGGAGAAGACGACTATAGAGACAACTCATATTATCAAGATGCTCAAAATCCGAATGAAGATGATGATTCCGGAATGAGCTTTGACTCCATCGCTTTGCACAATCTCGATGCCTAAAGACAAATAAAAGAAGACAAAAAGAGATGAAGACAATAAAATAAAGTGTGAATAAAAGTATGTCATGTGGGTATGCCCACATTTGTCGTGTGAGTGCTTACTTTATCACTATCCTCTAGAAGGAAAAAATTGATAAGCACACGTCCAAGTCTGTGTCAATAAGTGACAATAATACATGTGATGATGGGGCCCAAATGTGTACCCAACGTGTATTATTCGATCTTATCTCTAAAAGGGTCGGCCAATTTCAGGCCACTACTTTTTATCCCATTTTCACCTTAGTGCGTCGGCCACGTTAGGCCACTAGTGTTTGTCGTTTGCTATCCTAGACCTCTATATAAAGACACCGCTCCACAAGAAAGAAGGAACAAGAAAAGGAAGAAAGAAAGAAAACACACAACATATTCCCCTTGCCAATGTTCCAAAAAATTCTCTCCACTACAAAAGATAAAGACCTCTAAAAACCCTCTTGTAATATTACGTTTGTAAAAAGTTTTTGAATTTTAGCGTGTAAGGGTCAGTCGGGGTTCCCGAAAGGGAAACCTCTCTCCATCTTAATCATGTAAGTCTCTTGTGTTTTTCGGTATTTTCCCCTAAAAATAATTTGTATGTAAATTATGTTTGTATTATAACATGTTATTACGTTATGTGTTTATGTTATGAACTACCCTTAGTATATGGTTAAGCCTTTAACTTCTTAATAACAACGATGGATTAACCTGTAAATTCCTAGGATGTTCTAAAGGCATTAAAAAGTCCGCCAAAATTACAGGACGTCTCGATTGCCGTCTCCGAGGTGGGGTTAAAGAAGAATTTATTAAGAACACAAGTTAAAAGAGAGATATGAACAGGGTAGTAAGATAAAAAAAAGAAGGGAAATATGGCTAAATTCCAAACTAAACATGATAGGACACAGCGTGAGAGGGAGTACTGAGTAGGATTTAAATCAATATAGATCCATTAAAACAACTAGAATACTTAGACCTTAGAATCTACCCAGAAAAGAAATATAGAATATTAAAAGACAATACGGTAATAAGGTGCAACTTTAGCCAAGGAGAACATCTTTTACATTCTGAAGACAAGCTATAGTTACTATCTTTATCCTAGTGGAATATCTATTTCTCTAATAACTTTCTTCTGAACTTCTGTTCTATTATTAGCGGATTGGATATCACATAAAATTTATATATTTTAGTTATATATATGTGTGTATACATATATTTTGCTACATTTTTAAACTAAAGTATTATTATATTTTGAAATTATAGTATTATTTATGATTTTCTTTTCCTTTTGAAAAACGTCATCATAACTACCAAATCCATTCTGAGCCATTAGATTAAAAAAAGGCCTTTTTATATAGTCCGTTGGATCATTTACACTTGGCCCACAATTATAAGCCCATAACATGCTCTGTCGGGCCCAATAATTTTCTCTTTCTCGACTTGAATATGAACACGTGTACATGTCTTTAACACTTTACCGGCTACTTTGTCTCCTCTACCACTCCACCACCAAACACGCACATCGATTAATTCTACGAGATATTTATTGTCTTTTATTATCACAAACAAGTAATAGGTTCTACTAGGGGTTGGATAAATGGGATGAAATGGCATTATCTCGCGCTAGGAGTGGAGGTGGAAATCTAAATACGAGTCCAATTGAATCTAATAATTTTTTCTTAAACAATATATTTGTATTAGAAAACTTCATTAAGCATATACACACATCAAATTTAGAATATACAAGTTTCAAGTTCGAGTTTCCTCAGATACTGAGTTGTCTTTGTTAAAGAGCATTTTATCCTCACAATGTAGGACTTTTCGATGCAAATCTGGATTTAGTCGAACTCCAATGTAGGTACCGAACACCATTTGGGAAACAAAAAGGAATTAAAAAAAAATTAGAACATACTTATGTATAGTTAAAATTGTATTAAAATTTCATGCTTCTTCTATCTCAATTTATGTAAGGTAGCAAAACGACACTTGATTAACTGAATTAAGTTATAGACTTTTATGGTGGAGTTTCCTTTTTCCTTCTTTAATAATACATTATTATTATTATTATTATTATTATTATTATTATTATTATTATTATTATCTAGACACTGTACTTTGCGTAATAATATGCTTTATAAGCAGTCACTAAAAAAAGGATTAAGTAGTTCATTTGGTTTTTAAAATGTCACCCAAGTCTATTTATTTACTATTTTCTCAGAGACAAAAAAAATGTCACCTGTCATGTTTGTCTTCATCTCTTAATATCAAATCAATGTAATTTTTAATCTTTAAGATACATCCCTTGTCAATGATGCTTTGAATTAAATATGTAAAAGAATGTATCACCAATACTGAGGTGAGAGAGTGAGACGATATTTCTTTATTCGTAAAAGATTTCAAATTTGAATTTTGAAATATAACACGTTTAACTTCTTTTTTTCCAGATATACTTGTTGTTTGTCAAATTCGTATCGATCAATACTCCATTCATCTCAATATTATTGTCTATCGATTGAAATTTCCTCATTAATTAGCTAGAGACGGAATTTGTTTCTTTCTCAATTTGTTTCTTTCTCAACCATTTTTCAGAATTAGAGATGGAAAAAAAAAGAGAAAGGAATTAGGATTTCTCGTCTTTAAAGAGTAAAGAGTATGAAAAAGTGTTGATTTGAATTAATCGAATCAATCTATTTTAAATATTGTATAATTAAACTAAAAACAAAGGCTAGCAAATTTTTTTCCTCCCAAACTTTCTATTTATATAGTTTACATGATAAATAATTGCCTGAGTATTATTTTCACCTTCTAAGTAGTCAAACAGTATCTCATGTCGAAAATATTTTGACTCAATCTAAAAAATTATTTGACCTATTAATATTCTCTTACATATAACCAAAAAAAAAAAAGTTGTTGTCCCAATTAAATCTTTGATAAATTCAACAACATGGAGACCACTACCTTTGCACTACCAATATGGATAAAGTCATTATCCACAAAGGTACTAATATTTATTTCATAAGAAATTACATGGAAATCATTATAAATAAATAAAAATATAAATCATAATTAAATAACATATTTCGATGTGAACACACTTTTATCAATTACTATATTAAAATATCATCAACAAAAGTAATTAAACAAGTTAAATCATAACTACGATTATATTATTTCCAAATTATATATACTAGGGTAGCCGGTTGGTGATAACAAAAATCTAGATTTTTAAAATTTAGAATAAGTTATTATAGGAATATAATTTAATTCTTGTAAGTCAATCATTAGGTTGCCTTGGTCTTCCCCGAACCTATGCTTCGGTTACGAACCTTCTAGGCTTGGTATTCTTGCTATAAATAGTAGACCTTTTTCCGATTGGAGATAAGACTTCATACGTGTACGAGTCGCTTCTGTAGTTGAAAGATATTTTCTCTTCGCTAAGGTACTGTAAATATTGCTATTATAGCTATTAGTTTCGAATTTTCTGGTTTTTGATTTGAGATTTTGTATTTCCGTTCACCGATCTGTTGAATTCTGGTTGAAATTTGGAATTTTTGGATGTAATTTTTGCTTAAAATGATTGATTTTTGGTTCTGATTAACTTTTTTTCTAGCGATCGTGAAGTATATTTGATGAGTATGAAGTTTGACTTGGAAGTGAGAAGTTTGACTAGAAAATGATTGATTTTTTGGTTGTTTTTATTGATTGATGAGCATCTTTTAGCTGAACTGTAATTGATCAGTTGGAAGATGGAATTGAAATTTTAGTATTAAATTTCCGGTTTTTGATTTGAGATTTTATCTTTTGTTTCTCCGATCTGTGGAATTGTGTTTGAAATTTGGCTTTTTTTTATGTAATTTTTGCTAAAAATGATTGATATTTGGTTGGGATGAGTTGTGAAGAACAGTTTTTCTAGCGATCGTGAAGGATATTTTGATGAGTATGAAGTTTGACTTGGAAGTGAGAACTTCTACTGGAAAAATGATTGATCCAAATATATTTCCCAAGTCAAGGTCAATCAATCAACTGAAAAATGTTTGACTTGAAAAATTTGATCAGTTGGAAGATGACTTTAAAGTAGAGACTGCGGCTACAGATTGTAGTTTTGATTATACTTTTCATTGATTGATTGACCTTGAATTGGTCTGTGGCGATTTATAGTCGTTAATTTTATCTAAATTCCAAAAGGTCATTTTGATGATTATGTGAAATTTGTTTGAATAGATCTGTTAGATTTGAGGAGTTTTCGTGGTTAGAATTCAATAGTTTGGTTAAATCTGAAAGAATGATGGAGAAACAATAGTCGTTTTAGTAAGTTGAAATTGCAGTGGAAGTGAAGTATTCTTTTGATAGATGTTATTCATTAATTAGAGAATATTTGTTTGTAATCGGTACGTTTTTGTTATCATCATAGAATCATTCCTCAAGGGGGGTTTGTTAAAGTAGTTTTGCTGAAATTTCTAGTTTTCTATGTTCTAGTTATTAGTTGAATGTTTGAGTTGCAGCGTCAGCGTCCTAGATTATGTGATCATATTTGGCTCTTTGCTGTGTTTATGCACTAATATGTTGGATTCATTCTTTTCTCAAATGTCTTCAGATAGCAATTTTGGAGAAAGAAGAATGGCTTTAGTTTCTGGAGGAAGGTCGTCAACACTGAATCCGAATGCACCTCTCTTCATCCCATCTTATGTGCAACAAGTGGAGGACTTTTCACCTGAATGGTGGAATTTGGTAACAACTGCAACATGGTTCCGCGATTATTGGACGAGCCAGCATCAAGGAGAGGAATATGGCGATGATGATCTTGGGTTTGCTGGAAATGATGTTACTGACTTGCTTCCCGAAAACATTGATCTTGATGTCGATGAGGATATTTTGAATATGGAAGCTCAGTTTGAAGAATTTCTTCAATCATCTGAAAGTGAGCAACAAGGCATCAAGTCATCACTCTCTGGTGTCAATGGTATGTTTCAATTTGGTATACACCAATCTCCATTATCTACAATTCCATAGTCTATGATTCTCATGTCGTTGGTTCTTACTCGCATTTACCTCTTGACTACAGGCTTACCCAAGGGTTCTGAGGCACTCGTAAGGACACTGAGCATGCCAAAGCCAAAATCTCCTATTGAGCCTCCAAAGTTGTACGAGAAACCAGCAAAGATTGTTAGCCCAAAGAACAGCCTTCGCCGCATCCAGCAGCCCCGCTAAATGTAGTTTAGCTTAAGCAAGAGTTCTTGGTTTGTAGTTTGGGTGTATGTTAGTTCTTAATCTGCAGCTTTTAATCTTTGAAAAGCAGCAATTGAGAAAGTTTCAAGAGTCTTTAGTTCTTGTTTCATCTTTTGTATAGAGCAAGGTAGAGGTGGCACTTTTGTATCTAGCCTTGTTCATAGTTTTAGTATATCTTTTCATCAGTTTTTTAACTTTGTAAACATCAAAACTTGTCCAAAGTGAAAAAAAATATATGTAAAAATCAGTTGACAAAAAGAGCATGTCTTTTGAGTCTTACTTCTTGAAGAATGCTCTAAATTTCTGCCTTTCCTCATTAGTTTCAGCCTTTTGGGATGCAGGCCATTATAATTTTTGGCAATTCCTTGAGCCGTGGATGATCTATCGGAAACAACCTCTATTAATTTCCTCTATTAATTTCAAAGGTAGGTGTAAGGTCTTGTGTATACACTCTTGAAATTAGGATGGTACGTTGTTGTTTATATACATTAGGGTTGTTTTGAATTCAAATCATGATGCAATTACGAGGTCTCAGTCAAGTGTTGTTAATTGATAGGTACGCTCTATCAATCCTTTCTTGGCCTTGTGTCTATGTCACTTCTGGTAATGGTTAAGTACGCTCTCTATTAATAATCTCTTTAGGTCACCATTCAAATTTCAATATTCTATTTGTCTAAACATTAATAGGTCATCTTTACTCGATATTTATATTGATTAAAAAAAAATAACATTACATTGAATACATACAAAATATAATTAAATTAGGTACAAATTAGCTCCAACATCAGTGTCATAAGATATTGTAGATTGCTTTTCGAAAATAACATGATATATTTTAGAAAAAAGTCTAAAAGATAAGCTTAATGAAAAAGTCCATTAAGCTAAAAGATCTTCCTCATCATTGGGCACTAGCAGGAAGAGTCCAAGCTCCACTTTATTTCTTTTGTTTGGTTTTGGTCTAAGTTCATAGTATTAATTAATTAAAGCAATACTATATGAAAGTGATCCCACATTTTGTCTCTAATTTCACTAACAATAACATTTAACACGTAGACCCCAATTAGTAACAAGTGGACAACACTATGATTTCATTTGCTTTCATATAGGTATAAATTATAATTATGTTTTAGTTTTTTTTTTTCATTAGGACTTCTTCATTACTATATTCTTTTTGGTATATTGCTTTGAAATGTTTTAATTAAATTAAAGATTTATCGAAAATATTCTTTATGTTTTCACAAAATAAGAATAAATGTGTATAAATAGTATGTTGTTAACTAGTTAATGTAGCAAATAAAAGAAGAATAGGTCCATACA
This sequence comes from Solanum okadae, assembly GCA_036553675.1. NCBI lineage: Eukaryota > Viridiplantae > Streptophyta > Magnoliopsida > Solanales > Solanaceae > Solanum > Solanum okadae. The sequence continues at coordinate 13,859,349 of CM071681.1, read as the reverse complement.
ATCGACCTAGTGAATGATACTTATAGGACCGACGTCATTTTTTGGACTTTTGAGGTCACAAATCTGCAATTTGGGATTATTAGTTTTTCATGTGTTAATATTAGTCCATAAATTTTACAGATACAACCGTCCGATTTCGTTTGGCCCCAAGTTTTATGGGTCAATTTGAAATGACTTAGTGAATGATACTCATTGACTTTACAGGCATAACATAAATTTTTTGGAGTTTTGTGGTCAAAAAAAAAATTCAGGATTATCTCAGTTTCTTATGTATATTAGTTCATGAATTTTTTGGAATATAATTGATTGATTCCGCTTTACCCCAAATTTTGTGGTGCGGCAGATTAGGGTATATGTAAATTTAGCTAATCAAGTAAAAGTGTATTTTCAAGTCTATCAACAGTTTGAAAATGAAACAAATAATTTACGACTAGGTGATTCCTGTTATTTTACACTATTTTCATTGTGACCACCCCCAATCCCCAGCCACCAAGAGGCTTTTTCTGTTTAGCAATTTTCTTGACTTAACAACTTTCATGGCATCAGCCAGCACCAGTAAGTACTTTAAAAAGTTTTTCTCTTTGTTTTCAGCATTTCTTATATTCTGCAAAATTTGATACTCATTCACTTCTTTTTTTGTGGACATCTTTGATTGTGCAAACAATTTGGATTAGTGAAATGGGTTTCAATTGCTTCTTAATATATACTAACAATGTAAAGGCATTGTCTTTTTGTGTTTATTTAGTTTGAAATTGAAATATCTCTCTGGTTCAAATTCATAAAAGGGGAAAAAAAGTTTGAGAATTTATGTAAAATTACTTCATTTGTCCCAATTTATATGACTTACTACTGGCTAGTCTAGTGCACAAAATATTCCGCGTTCATGTAGTGTCCGGGGAAGTGTTGCATCCAAACATCAATGGTTAATTCCATGGCTTGAACCCAGGGCCAGCATATGGCGAATATACCGCAAAACTGCAAAAACTCTAACTTTGTTTTCATATTGCACCCTGCAATGCTAGTTAAATGTCTAATCAAATGTAAATCGTTGCAAAACCCCCCCAAAAAAAAATCATGTTAGACCAAATTATGTGTAAAGATCATGATAGAATAGAAGGTTAGTTAGTAGTCAGGCGTTTTTCATTCTCTTTCCTAGAGTTTTAGTCCTATTCCTTTTTTTTCCCTGATTTTTTTATTTATATCATTGCTTGTTGTTTCAGTATCTTATTATCTTGTTGTTGTTTCTATTTGTTGCTATTGCATCTTTTTCACTGTTTGCTTAGTCGAGGGTCTTTTGGAAACAATCTATCTACCTTCTCAATGGTAGAGGTAAGGTATACGTATACTCTACCCTCCTCAGCCTCTCTACACACTAGGTTTGTTGACCTCTCCTATAGTATCGTCATTAGTAGAGTTTAACCACCAATTTCAGGATGGATTGGTGTTAGAGTGGATAAAAGTCCTACATTGGTTCGGGAATAGACTGGTGGTCTCCTTATATGGACTTGGGAAATCTTTCCCTTATAAACTAGCTTTTGGGTTGAGTTAAGCCAACGTGTTATATCTTTACAACTGGTGTGGTTCCTCTATGCCTAGGACACTAGGATATCGAACCATGAACGAAGAAAGGCATGAGAGAAATGCATATTGGCTAGTGAATTGTTGTTGGTGAATTGATTGAAATGGGCTGCTCTTTAAGAGGATCAATGACAGGTCCCATGATATACCAAAAGGAGATAAGCTCGTGTTGAGGGGTTTAAAGTTCCATGGATATCACGGGTTGAATCCAGAAGACAGAAGTTCTTGGTGGATGTCGATGCTTGGATGGATCTTCAACCAGCTGGTAAATCTGACTGCTTATCGGATACTCTAAGTTACACTGATATATACAGGTGAGTAGTCGTTGCAATCGTGCTTCATTTTCTTCTTCTTGAAGGTTATGATGGGAGATAAGAAGTTCTTTTGTTGAAATAAACCCGTAAGAACATTCAGTTATACATTAGCTTTGGGAAATTGTTCAATCAACTGGCCTGATGTTAATTTGCTGAGCAATTTTCTCTGTTGATCGTTATGTTTATCTCGATGTGACATTGACTTGATATCATTTTCATCTGAGAATTGGCAGAATAGTGAAAGAGATTTTAGAACCCTCAACATGTATCCGCAGTTGGAAAGCCTCATGTGGCTGTTCAAGGACCTGTTGACTACTTAGGCGTCGAGATCATCAGACACAGAGATCTTGATGTGTAAAGCCAAAACATGTTGCTTGTATTAGTTTTTGTTATTCAAAATCCTATTGTTCAATGACACTTCTTTTGATTGCAAAGCTAGTTTTTTCTCTTCATGCGTAGTGTAAAGAATCTTTTCCATCTGCATTTGTTGAGTGCATGATTGAGAATGAAAATAAAGAAAACACAACAAAAATGTTGATTCCTTTATATATTGTAAATTGTAACCCAAGAGTTGTTGTTTCTCATATCCTAGGTGATTTCTTTTCAACTGCTTTATGGATAGAGTTACTCGATACATGTACTTGCAACAGTGTTGATACTCTCATGGCACATGGACTATGGATAGTTATTACGAATTACGAAGACTTTTTACATACTTCATTCATTTGTGGTCCCAAGGAAATTATCATAATGGCAAAACATTTGTTTGTATTAGCAAAATTTGAGCTTTGATTCATGAAAAAAGATATCACATGGCTACTACTAGAAAGAGGGAGAACGGAATGATCCCTTTCGATTAGAAGGGTGTTAACCCTTTAGCGGTTAACATGTGCCTGAGGCAATTTGATACACCAAGCATCTCGCATTCACACAAGGTCCAATGTGATGCTAAGAATCTAACCTAATGCTTGCATTAGGGGCTACTTCAATGACTCGAACCCATAACCTATCACATAGAGACAATTTTATCATTACTCCGAGACTCCCCTTCAACCCTTAGCATATGCTTATCCAACACAAATAAAAATTTGTGGGACCAATGAATTTCAGGTACCTGATAGTTAAATCGAAAAAAAAATTAGAGGTATTTCAACCCTAAAATAAAGGAGAGTGTTGCCTTTCAAGAAGAAAACAGAAACCAGGGATTAACTTAAGTTACAGCTCTTGCAAAAAAAGAAATGTGATGAGAACAATGGATTTTCATCAACCACTGATCTTTATGTAATTTGCATTGGTTTCTAAAAACAAAAAAGAACTACAACGGGGTCGTGGCTCATTCAGCAACAGCACCTGTGCCACTACTTCTAGCTTTGCTCTTGCGGTTCCATATTGGAGTAGTTTCGATGAGCTTATGAGGGACAAGACGTCTTTCGCGTTTAGTTAGCTTTTTGAAGTTGTGTACTCTCAACTTAGCTATCTCGGCCTCCTCTGCCGGTGTTATCTCCCTAAGAACCACTGTCAGTCTACATTCTGGCCTCACCATCATTCCACACTTTCCTTTAGCATGGTAGGACAACCTTTTCTTAAAGAGTCCCTTCCCAAGAAATGCCTCAGCTGCATTAAACATGAACAAGGATGAAGTACTCCAAGGGTAGAAATGAGATGAAAACATGTAACGTTATTGTATGTCATTTTACCAATAAGAAGACGATCCGGATCAAATCCATAGTTATGCACTGCATTTGCCCGAGCAGAGTGTATAACCTACACGAGAAATGTTTCCGTTATATCACACTTGAACTATGAGTAATCAACTTCTTTATACTTCTCATGTTAGACAATAGTAGTACAACTTGGGGGCTTGCTCTTTGGTGTTTGGGAAAGAACACTTGTCAAGGTTAGTATACAGCTTGGTGTGCTTTCTTGTGGATAGATGTGGCCTCCTGTTTTGACGGAACCGTAGGCAATATATTTGTCATAGAAGCAATTACTTTTAATATCAGATGTGCAGTGGCCTTACCTGATAGACAGTTTTGGCAGCTCGCTTTACCGTCACTTGCAACTGTAACAATGCATCTTCAACACGCATACCACGAACTAATGCAGCAACCAAATTCACCTTCTTTGGGCTCTGAAAAGGACAACACATTAAAATATAAAAGAATAGCAGGTCTAGGATTATTAGCAGTTGCTGCTGGTGGGAGTAACATCAATAAAGATTGTTAGTGACCCCAATCCAACAAACAGCAGAATTTTATAACTACCACATGCACTTCCAAGTTTGGTAAATTTATCTGAAAATCAGACAAGATTACAGACCAGGTAAAGGGGAGATGTCATGACTTGTAAAAATACAGGCAAGTTATAAATGTAGAAAGCCCCAACAAACTGCTTGAAATGATAAACCACTCAAACTCCACAAAGCATAGCTAACTCCAAGCTCAATTAAAGGAGGGTTGTAGTAAGTTAATAGTCACCAAGAAAAAGTTTATCTGTAGTTTAACTATGATCAATTCTCTGAGAATAGATGATTCATATAGGCAACCACAACTATTTCTAGACTTAAATGTAGTTGATTTGATATATTGGTAACAAAATTTGTCCAGAAAATCGAACGAAGATGATAAAGAGAGAATTCCGAAAAAAATAAATGTTTCAGTCTCTGAGGGGATGGCCTAGTGGTCAAAGAGAACCAAGTGAATCCCAGTAAAGTGCAAACTGTGTACATTGGTGAATTCTTCAGATCTGACTTAAACCTTGGTGAGTAGAGTTACCCGATAACTACGTTGGTGAGAGGTAACAGGTAAAGGATGGATTAAATGAGGTGCATGTAAACTGTCCCCAACACCAAAGATATCAAAAAAGAAAAGCAACTCACCCAATCTTAATCGTGGAGAACTAGTTCCTGTAAATAAGGCCAACTCCCTTGGCCGACAGAGAGAATCTGGTAGAAAAAATGTGTGGATGGCAGCCCTGTAAGGAGAGAGTTCGGGAGACTTTCCTAAGCAGGTAATGCTAGGTTAAAGGTAGCAGCAGGTGGATGCTATGTAAGGTGAAGAAGAAAGATCTAAAAACTCCACCTAGAAAGAAGCAATAAAACATATAATTCTCATAAAACCAGAAGGCTGTGGCATCTCATACCTGTTTTATACCCTTCAAAATAGCTTGAACTTTTGAAGGTTTAGAAATTGCTTTCTCTGCTTCTGTACTTCCCGTACTTGATGGTAACATTGGTGTTAATGGAGAAGAAATTGGTGTTGCATCGTCTGAAAGTAATGTCCTTGAACTAGACAAACCCTATCAAAAGTAAAATAACCATTTAAAAACAATGGAACTGTTTGAACCAATTAAATTCTAGTTTTGCAGGTGAACCATTTGATAGCTAACGAACATAAGCCCCGACACCACAGTTATCAAAAAAATAAAGAAAAAAGAACCATAAGTGCCTTTTGTAGCTTGCAAGTTGTAAGTCATTATAAGTAATTGAATAGGCATATCTATACTGGAGAAGTAGATGTCAAAATAAGAAAAGCATTTTTAAGAAAACATATTGTGTTAATGGATTATAGATATAACTATTAGTGTATGTGCATAAAACTTTCTTGATAGGTAGTAACTATGTGTACATTAAGGTACTCATATTAAGATCGTTTTGTAAATATCTCAATGCAGGAGTTAGCTGCTTGAATGACGCATGCTTTAGTCTAACACCCTAACAACTATGAACATAAGATAAGATCTCCAACTAATGAATTTTTTGTTACCATGAAGCTCTACCACATAAAATGTTTATCCCACTGAAACAAGAAAAACACAATCACAGAATATCAACTCAGCACACCAAAAATGGGCACAATAGATCAAGTAAAGGACATTTTAAGCATTACCAGATGTTGTAGATATTGGTACAATGGCCTTGAGATGCAAGGGGAAAGTGTATTCTGCAGCCTTGGTAAATAAGGCACCTCACCTAGAAAATTCATTATGTTCAACTATCAAATAAGTTGATGTATAACTTGAGACATCAGAAATGAAAAGGACTTGAAGGCAACTAAAAGCAGATCTTTGAACCCCATAATCGATTTGCTTTTACTCTTGTTGCATCGTCTATTTACATTGATCATGAGACACTCCTAACATCAGTTTTATCATACTCCACACAGAAAAACTAAGATTTACCGAGTACTGGAGTTGCCTTTGAGTGAAACAATGAATTGAAAGGAACAGTTAGATTTTGTTGATATCTCTTCCCAGCCTGACGAAGTATGCACTGAAGATGAAGTTCCCAGCCCACCATTTCTTCAGCTAAACGAAATCCCCCTGAATACCTCTAGACAATCTCAGTTCGTCTACAAAGCAAAGAGGCATAATAATTATTTTAGTCTGTTAATGCAAGTCAATGTTCCCTGTGAAAACATTAGAAAAGAATGAAAAGTGAAATAAAATTCTCTATGAGCACAATCGAGAGAAAAATATGATCTTCCATCTGCACAGGTACAAGTACATGTAGAAATCTCCTAGCATTTTTCCACTATTTTCCCAATAGTTTATACAAGCAATAACAGAGAACATTGTCACTGTAAGCTTAACAAAGCACAATTGGACGTAAAAGTTGTCTACCTATGGTCACTTTATATATACACTAGAAAGATGATGCCCATGCATTGACAAGCCTAACATATTTTAGTTGTTTTTTCCCTTTATTTCAGTGTTCTTGTATCAATAGAAACAATGGTCCATGTAAAATGAAAATACATAAATCATTAGATAAGTATAATCAGATTACTTGTACTGCATTATCAGATAATTTTACTGCATAATAGGACATTTTTCTTTATTGTATAATACTTGCATATGAGAACCTTAGAATTATGTACAATTCTAAGCTACTCATGGTGTATCTTCAAGGACAACACAAAAATCATTTTATCCAGTTTTGCACAGCTTGCCAGTGAGCCTTGGCCATTGCAATACAACATAGAAGAAATTTATAGTACCTCTATTTCCAATCTATGTGCTTATTACATAGGCATCAATTATGGATATTTTACATGGATAGAAAAAACCATGGATTTCTCACATTAATCGAACTTATAAGTTGCATGAGTAGAACAAGCTTAGACCATTACCAATATCTGGTACACATTATCTTCACAATGTGGTTGGAGACGCATAAATTAGGAAAGGGAAGGAGATGCAGTTGGATCGGCTGAGCTTTTAGATTCAGCTCTTATAGCTTGCAGTTGCAAATAAAAAGATAAGTTTCCTCTCATGTGATCTTTGCGCATATCTGGTGCGACATATATGTGCCAGGCATACACATGTGTATATATTTGTAAAAGGCACAGGCTTAGTAAGAGTCTGGACTTTATAAAGTGTGCGGAAGATTGCAACATGACCGATGCTGGCTATTCGGGGGGACATTTTCACCTGGACTAATGGTAGAAGGATCAGTAAGAGAATACTAATAAAACTAGTCAGGGTTATGTATTTTGATAAATGGTCTCGGAGCTTCCAAATGGTTAAGGTCAGACATCTTCCAAGAACAGGTTCTGATCATAGAATGTTGTTAATGACTTGGGGTACTATCGATCCTCCAAAAGTTAAGTACTTCAAATTCCTAAACTTTTGGATTGATCAAAATTATTTTATTGACACCGTAAAAGAGTCATGGCAAAACGAGATTAAGGGTAATTCTATGTGGATTCTATAACATAAGTTGAAGAGACTGAGCAAATGCCTTAGCCTATGGTCTAAAACATCTATTGGCAATGTTTTGAGAAAGTAAAAGAGCCAGAAGAACAGGTGGAGAAAGCAGAATTAGTTTATGCCTCTCACAACAGTGATCAAAATAGAGGTTATCTTCATGCCAAATATGCTGAGCAGATTCACTGGTTAAAAAAAGAATCCTCCATTCTAAAACAGAAGTCAATAATTAAATGGCAGGAAGATGGAGATAGTAACACTAAATACTTTCGTAGTGTTATTAGACATAAAAGGAAGAGAGTTCATCTCTATAGAATTAAAGATGAGCAGGACAACTGGATTCAAGGTGATGAAAGGATTGCAGAAGCAGCCACTAGACACTTCAACAGTCTATTTTCACAAACCGATCAGCAACCGGAATTTAAGATCCTGGATAACATAGACAGTATTATTACTGATGAAGAGAATGATCTACTTACTGGCATTCCAAACTCAGAGGAAATCTACCGGGATATAACATCTCTGAACCCTGATAGTTCCCCTGGTCCTAATGGTTACAATGGCAGGTTCGACCAAGCTAATTGGGATATTATAAAGGATGATGTGAGTAATATGATTGTTGATTTTTTCAGCGGAGCCAAACTCACAAAATTTTACACACGAACTTGCCTGTTATTAGAAAAATGGGGTTCTCTAAGATATTCATTGATCTAATTCACAGACTGATATCTGAAGTGTGGTACTCTGTCATGATCAATGGTATAAAGCATGGTTTTTTCCATTCTACCAGGGGTCTCAAACAAGGAGACCCTCTATCTCCTGGTTTGTTTGTCTTGGCTGCTGAAACTTTATCCAGGGACCAGGGCCCTTAATCAACTCCATGATAAACAAAGGATGCATTGGTTACTCTATGCACCAGAAGAGCCCTTTGATCAATCACTTGTGCTATACTGCTGACATAGTCATGTTCTCTTCCGGCAACATGAGAACTATCAAGATGATCATGAAGACTTTGAGACAGTATGAGAGGGAGTCTGGACAAATGATCAATATTGACAAAAGTGTTTTCCTGACTGCCACTCATTCACCTGATAGTACAAGAAGGATGATTAACAGAATCACTGGTTACAACCATCAACTGTTTCCTATGAGATATCTTGGATGCCCTATTTTCCAGGAAGAAAGAGGATTTCACACTTTACTGATATTGCTAAAAGCCTAAAACAATCATGAACAAGGTTCAAGGATGGCATGGGAATATTCTTTCTTCAAGAGGAAGATCCAGCATTATAAAACATGTACTTCAGTCACAAACTCGTCATATTTTGGCTGCTATGTCCCCTCCTAAGGACATTATCAAACAAACTAAAGGGTACTTTGCTAACTTTTTCTGGGGGCAAACAGATAACAAAAAGAGGTATCACTGGAGTTCTTGGGCTAATATGTGTTATCCCCTTAAAGAGGGTGGGACAGGATTTAAAAGACTTGAAGACATATGTAAAGCTTTTGCTGCAAAGAGATGGTGGAGACTGAGAACTGAGAACAATTTATGGTCTCAATTCATGATGAACAAATATTGTCAAAGAGGCCATGTGGTGGCTAGGAAGATTCAAAGATATCATTCCTCTATTTGGAAAGATCTCTTGAGAATTAAAGCTGAGGTAGAGCCTTTCATGTTGAGGAAGATTAATGACGGTCAAATTTCCTTTTGGTGGGATAATTGGAGTGGCATAGGTTCACTAGTCCTTTATCATCATACAGACAGCAGTCCAGGAAACCTCACTGTTGCCGATTGTCTAGATGGAGATCACTGGGATATGGATAATATATCCAGATTACTGCCTAACAACATTTGCCAAATCATCCAAAGCGTGAATATTGGTCCCAGGAACTGGAAAGATCAGGCTATTTGGACAAGTGCTCACCAGGAAATTCTCTTGCGCAAGTGCTTTTCAAAACCTCAAGCACTAGACCTGAAAATTTTATCTGGAAGTGCATATGGAGTAAGGATCTTCCTTCCAAAATAGTGTTCATTACCTGAAGAGCCATTAAAAGAAAACTGCCAATGTTTGACAGAATAAAGAAATATGCCACGAATGTTGACCATATGTGCAAATGTTGCACACAACCTGTCGAGGAGAGTATTCTAAATGTCTTCATTCATGGGGAGATGGCTACTAGAGTCTGGAAATACTTTGGGGACTCTATGGGCATTAACATGCAAAATTAGAGTATACAGGTCATGATTTTATCTTGGTGGCACTGCAACTCTAAGAACTCTATGATGAGAGTGGTTTGCCAAAGCATCCCTATCTTTATTTGTTGGGAAATTTGGAACGCATGGAGCTCAATAAAGTACGACCAAAAAAGATATTCAGTGGGCAAGATATGTTATGAAGTATCTCAACATCTCATAAGATTCATGAACAACAAAGGCAATAAGATGGACACAAACTACAATTGGAGTAGCATTTGTAAAGCTATGGAGTCATAAAAGGCCAAGCTGTCCAGTAAACCAATTACATGGAATAAGCCTCCTGAAAATATTATTAAGGTTAAAACAGATAGCAGCAGTGCTATACAAGAAAACAAAGCTGGAATAGGAGGCATTGCAAGAGACTGCAAAGGGGATATCATCATGGCATTTGTCAAATCTATATCGTTCTGCTCCAATAACAATGCAGAAATCAAGGCTGCCTCGTTTGTCTCAACTGGATAGATTTCAATGACACCAGAGATAGTATTTTGGAGGTGGACTCCATGATGGTGGTAAAATGGTTGGAAGGAGACTATATTGTTCCTTGGGATCTTGAACACGAGGTGAGCATATGAAGAGAATCATAGAGAAAAGGCATATCAAAGTCCAACACTGTTTCAGGGAAGCAAACACTGTAGCTGATGCTGGCTAAATTTGGCAATAAATCTCCAGATAACTTGATAGCTAATATGTTCATCTCATTGCAGGAACTTCCACATGAAGCTAGAGGACCAATTAGAATGGACAAAGCTCAGCTTGCCAACTTCAGAATCAGACATAAATGAAGTAAATGAAGCACAACAATGGTAAAGGAAGAGGGAGCTGCACGCAGCAGAAGTATAAAGATACACAAAACATCAACGATCTTTATCTTTTGTATAGCATAGTAGTTTTTTTTTGGCATACCTTGGTAGTAACTTCATACTGAATGTACTACATATCCAATGTAAAATTAGTACCTTTTATTTACTTATGATGTTCCTTAAGGACTTAGGCTAAGATATCCACTCCCACTTTTTGCTGAGAACATAGCTAATTAGAGTGTCTTTAATCAGTAGTGTTCTCTCTAAGGAAGTGTTCAATTGAAGTCCGGAAATATCTTTTGATCTGTATTGTGTAACTAGGGAGATATGGCGTAGCCCTCCTCTCATGTATATTTTGAAGTTTTATTAACAAGGTCGGGGATCAATGCAAAAAAAAAAAGTGTTCATGTGTGCGTTCGTACACCTTAGCCACTTATATATTAAAAAAACAAAAAAAAAACATAGAATCCAAAAACTAATGTCTGAGTAACATAATAAGTAGTAACTGACCTATAGTTAATGTATTGACTGATTGTAAGACTGTAACAATGGAATAAACCCAAATTCTTTCATAGACATTTCATCAAGCAGGTTACATACACAACATAACCACAAACTCAACTGAACAAATACACTTCAAATCCAACTTATGAACAATCAAGAATCAATTTTTCCTACATATATCAAGATATAGACACAGAACAACAAAAACCCAAGTTTAAATTTCCATTATTTTACCATTAAAAGTGCATTGTATCAGCTAAACAAACACACTTCTGGGGTACCATTGAAATCCAACTATTTGAACAATCAAGAACTGATTTTTCCTACATATATCATCAAATATACACAAAACTATAAAACCCAATTTGCAATTTTCACTAAAAGTTCATGGTGAGAAAAGGAAAATCAAAGAAACAACTTACATCAGGTTTCGCCGGAGAAAGAAATGGAGAAGAGCAAACTGCAATTAATTAAAAACTTGGGCCCTCATTTGTAGTCTATTTTCTTTGTTTCTTTATCCAATTTTAATTTGGGCCTATAGATCCATAAGGTATAGCCCTTTATCCATTAAGCCCAAAATATTTTTGATCCAAAAAATATTTATATAATTTATGGAAGAAATCGGAAAATAATAATCTTTGGACTGTTAAATATTAATTAAGTTCGAGCAGTTTTAAAATTATTCGATTATTTATCACTTTTTAATATGAAAATGAAACTTTGACAGAAATGTCTTTAGTTATAACATGAAAAAACTCTAGAATCTTTTGTAGAATTTAAATAGATAAATATCTAAACTCCATAAATTACTCAGGAAACTCTCGTAAATTTTTAAATTCTTTAACACATCAGAGTGAGGCTCCATTTATCAAGACTTTAAACTCAAACATCATGCATGTATGGAATAATTTGAGGCTAAAATAAAAAACTACGTGAATTCGTGATCGATTCATAATACTAGATAATTTATGTATATGTTCATAACCTATATATGATTGCCAACTTTAAACGGATGGAATGCTACATAGAAAATTTATACACTATAGAACTTGTATGATGAATTTTGATTTTGGCGGCATTTGCTAGTTACATAAATCTCATTTGTTGGTACCTATTTAAATCGTGTCACTAGTTAACTATCTAAGTAGTTTGTTATTAAATAATCCGTAAACGTCTATATAAATTGTGTCACGAACTAACTACTTAAATGATTCGTCATTAATTAAATCTCATCCACTGATACCTACATAAATCGTGTCACTAGCTAACTACCTAAGTCGTTCGTCATTAATTAAATCTCATCAGATGATACCTACATAAATCGTGTTACTAGCTAATAACTACGTAAACCTTTCGTCATTAATTAAATCTCATCCGTAAGTATCTATCTAAATCATGTCGCTAATACCTAAATTGTTCGTCGTTAATTAAATTTCATCCACTAATACCTATAAATCGTGTCACTAGCTAACTACCTAAATCGTTCATAATTAATTAAATCTCATCCATCAATATTAAATAGTGTCACTTCTAACTATATACGTCGTTTATCATCCATTGCTATACGATCTTCTTTTTTTCTTCGTTTTTTTTTTTTAAGTGAAAATACATTAGTATCATTCTTGCTACCTTCATAAGTTTCAATTTGATTCATTTAATTAATACAAAATTTACTATCAATTTTACATAAATACCTACCTATATAGGTATGGCCTGGTATGAATGAATAAAATAATGAAAAAATCATCTCACTAGCTAACTAACGTTGGTCTCTAATATAAATTAACATCGTTAAATTTCTATTTTCTATTTTGCTAATATGAATTTTTACTATGTGATTCGTTTGTCGTTAAATTTCTATTTTTCTGTTTTACTAAAATGTTAGTAAAACATAATTCAACGTCATTAAATTTTCTATTTCTCAGTAGAAATTAGTGTGCGATCAATTCCCACTTATTCATCGTTAGGTCCTACCAATATCCAGGAAAATCATATAAATATTTTTCTAATAATAGTTACCAATAATTTGAGAAAATTCTTACATTTGACACACACTCTCAAGACTTCTAGGATATAGAAAATTTAAAATGCAAAATCCGTCATTAATAGTAGCTCATTATAATTTTTTTAATTATACTTGCATCGTTTAAGATCCAACAACAAAATTTAATGGGAAAAAAAATATTAGCAACGAGCATTAACTTAATAACAAAAATCATCTTCTTTTTTTCAACTAAATAATTTTCCAAAAGGCACAAACATTTCCTAATTAATTACTACAATACTAAAACTTTTAAGATGAAAGAAAATGTTGTAAATACCTAAGAGCATCTTCAACAAATAAATATCTCCAACTTACTATACTCAAAATTCCAGCACTAATTTTCTCCACCATTGCTTTTCCATCTTCAAGCTTCAATCCTAACCGTAAATCCGCCACGAGACCGCTAACGGTCTCGATCGAGCAACACCCGGGCGGTGGTAGCTCCTCCGAAAACCATCCTTCTAACCCTAAAACAAACCTACCTTTCCCTTTACAATTCATCACATTGAAAACCCCTTTATACCCTTCCAAAATTACGTCCCACATTATTCTCACGTCTCCCAGGGTATCGAACGATCCCAAATACCCGTTCTTGATATTAGTGACGGAGCCAGGAATCCTAACAAAGAAATTCAAAAAAATAATTAGGGGTAAATACATTTTAAGTGTCCATAAAATTCGACAATGTGTGTATATATATACTCCCTATGTCCCAATTTTAAAAAAATTGATCAAAATTCAAACATAAAAGCTTCTTAATTTTTTTATATTTGAATACTACTTTAAAAAATAGTACTCGTATAAAGCATCGTTATTAATAACTTAATATAAACTTTGATCAAAATTTGAACATAACACTTCTATCCGTTTGAAATAAAATTTATATATTTGAAAGCCAAATAATAAAAAACAGTATAACCCACCCTAATTAACAACTTAAAATATTTTTTTAAAAAATAGTATAATCCACCTTGATTAATTAGGGAAAATATTTAAAAACTTGATTGACTCTCGAAATTCAGAGAGAAATAACTTTCTACGAAAAAAATTCAATTGAACACACTTACCTCCTCCGATATTGCTCAACATCGATATCGAATCGAAAAATGCCTTTTTTGTCGAAACTAAGTTGATTTCCATGCTTGACTAAACTCACCACACACGTAGAGTTTTTATAAATGTTTAGTGCAAATATGACGTTTTTAAGCGAAATACAAGGTTTTGATGGCGGTTTCCATCGACGGTTACTCGCCCTCTGACCGAGGGCGAATAACCGCCTATAAGAAACACTCGAATCATCATCATTATTATTATTATTAAAATTATGAAGTGTTGATAGAGAAGGATAATGAGAACAACAAAGGGGTTGCCATATTTGATCTAAAGACATAGAAATTAACCATGATTTGCAAACACATGAAGAAATTGCTAGGGTTTTTGGATCAAGATGAGTTGCTACAAGAACAACAACTTGCCATGGAGGTGGTTGTTTTTGTGATGATAATGAAACTATGGACATTTTTTTTTTTTAATTTTATATGAAATAAGATAAGATACTCTAGAGAGTGAGATTTTATCCGATTTTAGTTAATTTTTTCTATATATAAGTTTTAGTTAAGTGTGTATATATATATATATATATATAAGTGATGACACGTGTTGAGTTCTTGAAAATTTTGCATGTTTGGTGGCATGCCACGTATATGTAATTTGGCTACTCACACATTAGTCCTAGTTTATTGACACGCTTCAAGGATAAAGATTATGTTTTTTTCTATTCGGTGTCCGGAGTGCATTATTCAGATTAAATTAAAAAATCAAATTAAATTTTAATTTGAATTGATTTTTTATGTTTTTGATTTAATTTTGGATTAATAATTAATTTGTTTGATTTTTTTAGTTTGATTTCGGATTTAGAAAAGAAAAAAAAATAAAAAAACTAATTTTATATATAAGTTTAGAATTAAGTTGGAGTTAACCACTTTTGTCCCTTTTTAGTTATTACCTTTCATTATGATTATGCTCATATTTTATGTTTGGACATCTATAATTGATATGCCTATAAGTATTGTATTTTAAATTTTACTTATGATTTATATTAGAAAGTATATTCAAGGGATTCAATACTCAACTCTCCTAGTGTATATATATATATATATATATATATATATATATATATATATATATATATATATATATATATATTACAAATATAACTATGATTATGTTATTAATTAATGACATAACCAAATAACCAAATCGAAAAAATCTAAACTGAATAGAAAAAAATCAAACAAATCAAATCTATTTTGATTCGAATTGAGTTACACCTTTTCAAAAATTAAAAATTAAAAAATTCAAATTAAATCAAAAAATCAAATACACACTCTTAAATTCTGATATCAATAATGAAGTTCGATAAATTTATTTTATACTGAAAAAATTGGAATAAAGCGTTGTGATGTTCAAAATATTTATAGTTCATTAGCAAAGTTCACATATTAATTCGTCTCCCTCTTGACATATTGAGTGGTAATTCTATCGTCTTCGATAAATATTATGATCTTTAAAATATTTACATGAAAATTTGTCTTTTCTTTCGATATATTTATCAATTGTTAATCGTGATCAATTTATTATCTTTAATAAATATTTATAATCTTTAAAATATTTACATAATGATTTTGTCTTTCCGGTCGACATATCAAATCATAATATGTTTTTGTCTTCAATAAATATTTACGATCTTTAAAACATTTACATAAAGATTTATCTTCCCTTTCTACATATATATTAAAGACTAGTTTATTGTCTTCAATAAATATTTACAATCTTTTAAGACATTTGCATAATGGTTTATCTTTCCTCCCAACTGTCCCGACATATCAAATCGTGACCAGCTTATTTCTTGAATAAATATTTACATAAAGATTTGTCTTTTCTTCCGACATATCAAATCGTGATCAACTTATTGTCTTCAATAAATTTTTATCATCTTTAAAGCATTTACATAATGATTTGTCTTTCCTCCAGACATATCAATCGTGACGAGCTTATTGTCTTCAATAGATATTTGCACGAAGATTTGTCTTTTCTTCCGGCACACATATCAAAGTCGATCGTGACCAGTTTATTGTCAATATATATATACAATCTTTAAAATATTTACATAGTGATTTGTCTTTGCTCTCGACATATCAAATAATGTTCAGCTTATTGTCTTCAATAAATATTTACGATCTTTAAAATATTTTACATAAAGCTATTTTTCTTCCCTTTCTATATATATATATATATATATCAAAGACTAGCTTATTGTCTTAAATAAATATTTATAATTTTTTAGGACATTTATAGCTACTAGAAAATTATAAATTACCTGCGAAATTTACTTGGGAATTATTTTCGTAGCAATTTCCTACGATTTTCATGCGAAAATATGAAATTCCTAAATTCTAGACTTTTTTACATACAAAAGAATTTTTTTCTAGAAAAATTGGTAGGTAAATTTGGCGTCATTTTCACAAAACTATTTCCTGGAAAGTTATTTGGGGTGAATAATTTGCAAGTACCATTTTCATAGTTAAATTATCAAGTAATGAAAAAAATAATTTTTTTATCTATTTGCAAGAAAATTCCTAGATAAACTTATTTGCGAATTTAGCTAAAAAATTATCTAATTTTTTTTTATATGTGGTATTACCTGGGAATTTCCGTTTCACAATTTTTTGGGGGATTTATTTTTTAGAATTTTACTTGGAAATTTTCTTACTTGAAAAATTACTTGAGGATTTCATTATTGTGAATTTGATTGGAGATTTTTCGAGGGATTTACTTGAAAATAGGCATACTTAAAAAAAATTAAATATAATTTAAATGGAAATTTTCTCTTGGAATCTAAGGATTTTTAAATTTGGAATCTTCGAGGAATATTTCCTTAAAAATATATTTACAAAAATTAGAAAATTATAATAATATAAAAAAATGTCATTGATATTAGAATAATTTTATTGTTAATTATTTATTCTACTTTTTAGGTTAAATAAATTAGTATACAATATTATCAATCTAATACGATGTTGGAACATTACCATAAATGTCAGAATCAATATGATTAACTTATATAAAATTAATATTTAATCTCACTAAAAATCAAAGATGCCAATTTTATTTTATTTTTTTTATTTGAAAGATACAAAACATTAAAATAATATGACTAGTTTTTATCCAATAGAAAAATAATTATCATAAATGTAATCAATTTTGATTTAAGATTATTTTATATTAAATTGTGTATTACTATGTAAATCAAGCACTATTTTTAAGTAGAGAAAAATTCAATTATATATATTATTACGTGAAGTTTAATTACCCCTTGTTGATAAAATTATATGAAATGAAAAATCAATATTTTTTTATTATACATTCCATTGATATATCTTTTGTTTACCAGCATTAAAAATGATCTAATTTCTCTATAGTAAGTTATTAAGCGATATTTATTTGCAAATATATAATCAAATTAAAATTATAAATACCATCACTATCTAATAAGATATGCTATTGATTATTGATTATAACTTCCTTGCACTTTAAACTTATAATTATATTTATATTTTTAGTTATTTATTTTAACAATTTTTGTATGTGTAATTTAAATTTTGTCTATGTTTAATATGCTTAGTTATGAATCTTATCTCATAGAAAGTGAGTGTTAAAGAAATTTAAATAATAATTAATATGTTTACAAAGATTTTTTAAAAAAATTATTAGAATATATTCACGAGGCTAGTAAAAAATTCTGTAGTAGGAAAATTCCCTTATTTTTAGTATATTTTGTAAGAAAATTCGGAAGTTGGTATATTTTGTATGAAAATTCGCAAGTAAAAAATAATTACCTACTAAGATTTTACCTATGTAATCCACACTTTTCTAGTAATTAGATAATGATTTGTCTTTCCTTCCGTCTATCCTCACATATCAAATCGTGACCACTTATTGTCTTCAATAAATATTTACAATTTTTAAAAACATTTACATAAAGATTGGTTGTTCCTTCTAACATATCAAATCATGATCAGCTTATTGTCTTCAATAAATATTTACATAAAGATTTGTCTTTCTTTCCGACATATCAAATCGTGACCAACTTATTATCTTCAATAAATATTTATAAAATTTAAAGCATTTGCATAAAAATTTGTCTTTTCAATAGACATATCAATCGTGACGAACTTATTGTCTTCAATAAATATTTACAATCCTTAAAACATTTACGTAATGATTTGTCTTTTCTCCCGACATATCAAATCGTGATGAGCTTATTGTCTTCAAATAAATATTTACAATCCTTAAAACATTTACGCAATGATTTGTCTTTTCTCCTGACATATCGAATCGTGATGAGCAATTATCTTCAATAAACATTTACAATCCTTAAAATATTTACGTAATAATTTATCTTTTCTCCTGACTTATTGAATCGTGACCTCGTTATCTTCAACAACATTTAAAATGGGACGGAGCGGATAGTGTTGTAAACATGGTTAAGTTAATGTGTACGTAAGGGATGGAGCATGAACTAAGAAGGAAAGAAAAAAAACTGACACAAATTATCCCAAGTTCCAGAAAGTCTTGATCAAATAAATGTTATTCCTTCGTTTTAATTTGTTTGTATGATTTTATGAAATTATGGAAAGTAAACTAAAGATATTTAGAATGTATCAAATGTCCTTTAATCCAGTGATTTTCACATGCTGAAAAGTTGAGTAAAAAGAAAAGTAAGACAAACAAATTAATATCGAGATATTTCCTTATTAATTGGAATGAAAAGATACATACTTTACACAATCTCAAAGCTACAGTATACAGAACCTTGCTAATTTAATTGTCAATAATTCCCAATAAGTATGTAATGAGCCTCATTTGGCTTTTACAAAAATTTCTTCCTTTTTATGCCTGAACAAATAGTGTAAAAATTACATATAAATCATAGTTGCCTAGTTCTTCAAAACAAGGATAGTCATTAGTTCATGAATGGAATGTGAGGAAGAAAGATAAGCATTTGGCAGGGAGCCAGAAACCATCCGTTATATATCTAGTGGAAAGAAGCTAATAAACCTAACAAATTAACGATCAATGAACATTGTTAACGAGTAATTTTACCCTAAGCTAGATCGAGTGATCTCATACGCCAAGAAACAAGCAACTTTTGCAGGAATACTACGCGCCATAGCCGATCCAAAGCCCTTGTAAAGGCCTTTTACACCCTCTGATGCAACAATTAATCTTTTGAAAGCATCAGCAAAGCCAGAGAACTTTGGGTTCTTGTAATCGTCAACTTGGATAACGCTCTTGATTACATCCGTTGGATACACAGAAAGCCAGAATGTACCACCAGCCAACCCTCCAGCTACAATAAGAGAACCTCTTCCCAACTTAGAAGTGTTTATGCCTCCTACCAAGTACTGCTTTGTCTCTTCGTACACACCAACATAGCAGCATTTTCCTGTACTTCACGTGCCAAAGTTGGGAACAAGCCCTTGAATAGACCCCTTACACCTCCTTCGAATTTAAGAACGTGTATTGCAACGTCCATTGGCCCTGTATACTTCACTGCCACAACAGTTAAGCCAATGCACTCTGTGAAATGACAAATGTACTTTTCATTAGAGTTTAAGTAGAATTATATTTAACTATGATATGATAGCCTAAAGTATATGAGCAATATCGATTTGTCGTAGGTCTGAACCCTACATGGAGAGATGTGATTGATTCTGAATGAAGGAGCTCGCTCTGCCTGTTAAAGAGTAGGTAACCCGTCCCATGTCTTTGTTTCTACTATATTCTATTCTATCTCATCGTATCACATTTTGTGTCGCATGCGATCCCCAATTCTTGTTCACCCTGAATGATCGTGTTGGATGAAAGTGTGACTTCGTACGATCGTGTCGGGTGAGCAACAACTGATCTGTAACAATACTTACTTATGGGCATTGATTTGAATTTTTCCCCAAATCAGACTTCAAATCAATGCCAAATACAAGAAATAAAAAATAGCTTACGGTTAATACGAAAAAATGCAAGATTCTTTGAAAAAGAGTGGGTTGACCCGGAAACCTGGGACTTTGGCTTAGTAATGAATGATGGGAGGTTCGTAAGTTACTAAATTTAACTATGATATCGTAACCTATAATATAGGAGCAATACCTACTATAACGGATTAAATCACATTAATAGAGTGAAATGGATGTGGAGAAAGTGTCAAACCTGCATTTTATCAACAAATTCTAGAAAATACTATGTAGCAAGATAAAAATTCTCTAAACTTATGTCGAGTGAATTACATCCGGATATATAAAGGTACTTTGGTCCATAACTTTTCATTTAATGAGCACCAAGGACAAAATTTAAAATCGTCATATTTGAGCGAAAAAATTAAAGACCACCCCAAAATAAAGACAATCCGTATAATAACTTAGGATCATTTGCACTTTAGCCTCTATTTTGTATTTGTTTTAAAATTTTACCCTTTAGGGTAAACAACTTTTTGTACGGGACATAAATTTATATATTCATATCATAATATCCATCATTTACTTTCCATGCTTTTAAAAAACTCATGACTTACTTATAGGGTTGGCATAATATGGTTAAAATCGAAAAAACCGATCTAATCAAATTTTTTTAATTTCGGTTTTGATTTCAAATTTCAATATTTCAATTCGGTTTTTAAGCTAAAGAAAACCGATTAACCGATATAACCGAAATATATATTTCAATATATATATTCTTTAGTCTTTACACCCTATTAACTAATCACTATTCAACCCATATATATGAACTATATCTCTGTTGGGTGTAAGATAAACAAGTATCATATATATGATTTCATAGATAGAATATATTCTTTAATTTTTATTTTTATTTTTCAGGTAAAAAAAGAAACGTTTCTCAGTTTACTATGGACAATTAGATAACTATCTTTGATTTATGTACACAATCAATCGAGAAGTCAAATATGAGAGCCAACAACAAGAACGTCATGTATTATGTTATAACTTATAAAATAAAAATCAATATACAAAAAATAGTTCTAAAAAATAATATTTAATTGTTCTCTTCACATGTTCATATGACATCTAAACAGTTTAACGTGGAATACATATGCAAAACACATCTGGTTAGATGATACGAAAAATACACAACAAATATCATATATAGGGTAATATTACTGAGATACGACTAATTACATGATTGCACCTCATCAAATTGAAATAAATATATACATTATTGCATTGAACTACTAATATTTTTCATTAACCATCTTTGTAGGTTCGCGTGAATAAGTGATATATATAACGATCAACATTGAACATTCACAAAATAATCTATAATTTTATTTTGTGCAAAACTCATTATTCAAATCTTCGCTTAAATAAGGAATACAATATACTATAACATATATTTTCTGAATTGATAGAAAAATTAGTATTTGTTATAAATAAATATATATGTCCATGGCCCATGGCCCATTACTGTAGAATGATCACTTCTCCAATGAAGTGTTTCTCCTATAAAAAGGGGGAATACCCCTACAATATAGAGACACCAAAAATAAGAAAAAAATATTACTTTCTCTCATCTTATTACTCTTATTGTTCTGTCACTTTCTCCCTTTCTTCTATCTTCCCTTTTCCCTCTTTATATTTAGTTTATTATTAATATTTCGTAACACGTTATCAGCACGAAGCTCTAATTTTCTTCAAATATTTCAGGTATAATAAACACATGTCTTATATATATTTTTTTACATGTTAGTTCTTCTTTATTTATTTATTTATTTTGGATAAATTAACTTGATGATCTTTATTTGTTATATCTAACTCTATTATTATTTACTGGGTTATATTAATTCTAGTATGAATACAACTTTCTCTCAACTACTCTTATAAAATAATAATGTCACCATAATTTATTTCTTGAACTTCCTAAGAATCTACATAAAGTTTTATTTATGTATGTTATTATTATAGCTAAAAAAATTTATGTACCTAGCAATAGAAAAATTATTTATGTATTTTTATATTGCTGATTTTATTTATGCGTTTCTATATTGCTAACTTATGTACCTTAAATTCATATGCTTCTTTCCGTATTCTTTTTATCAACAATTCCTTTTATTTTTACATGACAATATTCAAGAATTTATGTTAAATAGTACATGCAAAATTAGTTAAACAGTGACACCAATGAATTACTAAAATCATTAGTGTTTACAAATTTTGTCTCATAAGTATGTACTAGTAATTGATTAATAATATTTTATGCAACTTTCAAAGAGGTCTTTTAATGATATTTTACACACATCTATGTGCTGAAAATAATAGTGACCAACTTATTTTTATATGAGCATACCTTAAGAATTTATTCATATGTATTTGCTTCAGAAATTTGGTCTTAGTCAAACTTATTATTTCTAACTCATCTCTCTTTTAGTTTTCATCATGTCAAATCTATCAAAGCTTGAATTTGTGGCACTTGACATTACCAGAAAGAATTATTTGTCATGGTTTCTTGATGCTGAAATTCACCTTAAAGCTAAAGGTCTTGGTGATACTATTAAACATGAAAATAAAGCATCAAGTCAAGATAAAGCGAAGGCCATGATTTTTCTCCGAAATCATCTCCATGAGGGATTAAAAATTGAATATTTAACTGTGAAAGACCCTCTTGAATTATGGATTAATCTGAAGGACCGATATGACCACCTAAAACTTACGGTGTTATCAAAAGCTCGATATGAGTGGATACACCTTCGATTTCAAGATTTTAAAACTGTAACTGAGTATAATTCTGCTATTCATAAAGTAAGTTCCATATTAAAATCATGTGGAGATACTATCACTGATGATGACTTATTTGAGAAAATATTTTCCACTTTTCACGCTTCAAATGTGCTGTTACAACAACAATATCGTGAAAAGGGGTTTAAGAATATTCTAAATTAATTACATGCCTACTTGTGGCTGAGCAGAATAATACATTATTGATGAAAAATCATGAAGCCCGTCCTACTGGTTCTGTTCCATTCCCTGAAGTGAATATTGTAGCAGCACATAATCAGTCTGAACCAAGACAAAATAATTATCGTGATCGTGGTCGTGGCCATGATCACGGTCGTGAATGTGGACGAGGACGTGGTAGAGGACGAAATAATTATCGTCATTATGGTGGAAATAAATGTCACACCCCTATTTTTTTCCAAATGAAATGTTTGGACATAGAGTTTCTCCAATTAAAGTGACATTTCGAAAGGGATTATTTTTTATTTCAGAGTCGCCACTTGGAATTGAGTTTTGGTGTTCCAAGTCACCTAATTTTTACCCCTAATCGAAAGGAAGTTGACTCTAATTTTTAATGGTCTGCGAACTAGAAATCCGGATAAGAAATTCTATTGATCAAGGGGAAGGTATAAGGCACCCCTCGAGTCCCGTGGTTCTAGCACGGTCGCTTCATTGACTTATATCTTGACCTGACTTAGCTTTTGGATATAGTACTTATTAGCTATGCATTTACCTATATCTCACCCTCTTTGATTTATTGTAACTGTCTTATTTAGATTATTTTTTTTAATCAGAGAAATTTTAATATTGTCGTTTTAGTGGGAGTAGATATTTGAATTATAATAGGAGGTAAACTTCTATGGAATTTAGGATTAATTTTAGAAAAAGACAATGTTAAAGAGGTTAAGACCAATTTCTTGGAAATTTCTATTTTTTATTCTATTTTTTGCACGTTATTTTTTGTAGTTTTTATTTTATTTTATTTTTATTTTTATTTTTTTTTTAGAAAAAAAAACATTCTGTTTCTTTTCTTCTTACCGTTATTTTTATTTTATTTTTTGTCTAACAAAAAGTGTCTCTTCTTTTTCATTTAAATATTTTTTGTTAAGTTTTGTTTTCCTTTTTATTTTACCTTTTCTTTATTTTTTATTATTATTATTTTTATCACTTTTCATCTTTTGTTTCTTTTGTTTTTGTTTTTTATAATAAATGTTTTTTTATTTTATTTTTTATTCTTACTTTCTTTTTAATGATCTATTCCTCTTTTTTTTTTTTTATCTTCATTTTTTATTCTGCACTATTTTCTTTTATTTTTGTATTTATTTATTTTTTCTCTGCCCACGTTTTTCTTTTTTATCTTTTGTATATTCTTTTTTGATTTTTTTTCTTCTTTAAACTAATTGAGAGAAAAATAATATACGTAGTGATATAATAATATTCCTTCACCAATGATGATAGTGTTAAATTACTAATAAAAGAACTATCTCACGTTGATGAATTAATGACTCACTCGAATGAACTAATGTTCATCTCCTCCATTTTTAATATTTCGGATACGATAAAAATTATTCTAATAATTAATTGTCTTCATAAGTGTGGCAATATTATTTATTTATTAAAATCAAGAAACTCTAAATGATAACTAATACAGAATCTCTAACCAATTTACATGTAATTAAATTAAAGTCATAAACGAAGTTGTCAATTTGTACCATCAAATAAATGTACACAAACATGTTGGAATAAAACTAGGAGTAAACAACAACCATCTTTGGATCAAATTAGTTGATTAAATTAAAGTCAGGTGTAAAATAATTCGATGAGCAAATTTAAACAGTAGCAATTCATGCAATCAACAATATGATATGCGTCATAATATAGTAGCATATAACAATACATGTAATTTTAAGGACTACATAACATCATAATCAAATTCAGAACAATTGTTTCATTGAACTATATAAGGAATTAGAATTACCTTTTTCGTAAAACTTAATTCCAACAAAAGAAACAGCTACAATCTATTGATTTCCAAAGTTAATTATAATTAACTTTAAGGAGCCACGAACTTGAATTCACGAACAAAAATCTATCTGACTTAAAGTGTATTGCTTTTTTTTGTGTGCCCTCTATTCCATATAACTGATGATGTGATGTCTATCTCTTTTTTGTACGTTTGTGTTCTATATATATAGGATAGGTTTTTTTTGCTTTTTTGCAGATTTTTTTTTTGGTACGTGTGTGTGTGGGTCTCCTTTTGTTATTGACTTTTTCTTCCTTTAGTCATGTGAAGTGGGAGTGTAGAGAATTGTGGGAAAGTGGGAGTGTGGGGGTGTATGGTATTGTTGTTGTTTATTTATTTATTTATTTTAAAAAGCAGCAAACTGTTTTTGCTCTTCTTTTCCTTACGTGTAGTATGTTTTTGGGTAGGTATAGGAGTGGGGTAGGTTTGTTAGATTAATTAGGTTATTTTTTATTTACTTTAGTTTTAGTTTTATTTTACTCTTAAAATAATAGCATATCAACTAATTATTTAAAATTAATAAAAATCTAAGAAAAAGTCAACTAGCTATAAGATAAGATCAATTAAATAATACTAGCTTATTTATAAAAACTTAATTTCAAATATAGATTTTTTGTAATCTTTCATTTCTTTTTAAACAATTGACAATAAAACTTACCTTAAAAAGTGATTCTATTTTGTTGTTTGCAAATCTTTTAAAAATAAGCTTAATAAAATAAGATAAAAGTCAAAATATTTAATTTATATTTATAAAAATATTTCAGCTCTAAAAATGGTATAAAATTTTAAGCTCGGTCAAAAATACGTGTCTACAATAAACATGAGAATAACAAAGTTTCTCAAAATAATCCTTCTCGAGGTAGAATCAATATTTGTCACAAATGTGGCATGAAATGTCATTGGGCACGTGAATGTCATACGCCTGATCATTTTGTGAAACTTTATCAAGCCTCTCTCAAAAGAAAAGATAATAATGTGGAGGCGCACTTGACCTTTCGGAATGATGATAATGAAGCAGCTCCCTCAAATAAATATGATGATATTGAGGTAAATCTTGCTTATAAAGATGATGATTTTGAAGGCCTCCCAAATATTACTCATTTGGAAGCTGAAGACTTTTATGAGAATATTGATTGAAGAACTGATCATCTAACTGGGGATAAAATTATGAAAAGGAATAATTGTTATTTTCTATTATGTTTACTACTATGTTGTTCTTCTTAAATGCTTTTTCTCAAGGCATTAAGTCTTACTAATTCCTACATTTTTAGTATAATTTCTTAAAGTTTCTTATGTTGTTAGTTTTTCACGTTCTTATAATATCTTTTATTTTTATGAAGAATATGGAAATTCCCCAATCTTCAGTTGGATCCAAAATCAATCATGATGATATATGTCTTATAGATAGTGCCACAACACACACTATTTTAAGAGATAAGAAATATTTTTCTTATTTGATTATGAAAGAAGCTAATGTTAATACAATATATGGTAGTACAAAATTGATTGAAGGTTCCGGAAAAGAAAATTTAGTACTTATTGGAGGAACAAATTTGATAATCAATGAAGCATTATATTGTAGTAAGTCTCAAAGAAACTTATTAGGTTTCAAAGACATTCATCAAAATAACTATCATATTGAGACTACAAGTGATGAAAAGCATGAATATCTTTATATTACTACAATAATGTCAAGTAAGAAGTTTGTACTTGAAAAGTTACCCGCTCTTTCATCTGGATTATACTACACAAGTATGAGCATAATTGAAACACATGCCATAGTAAACCAAATGTTTACTAAATCAAATGATTTTATTATTTGGCATGATCAGTTGGGCCATCCCGATTCTAATATGATGCACAAAATAATTGAGAGTTCACATGAACACTCTCTGAAGAACCATAAAATTCTTCAATTCAAGGAATTCTCTTGTGTTGCATGTTCTCAAGGCAAATTGATTACTAGACCATCAATAATCAAAGTGGGAATTGAATCTCCTGCATTTCTGGAACGTATACAGGGTGATATATGTGGGGCCATTCACCCATCATGTGGACCATTTAAATATTATATGGTTTTAATAGATGCATCTACAAGATGGTCATATGTGTGCTTATTATCAACTCGCAATGTGGCGTTTGCAAGATTACTTGCTCAGTTAATAAAGTTAAGAACACAATTTTCAGATTATACAATTAAGAGAAAATTCGTCTTGATAATGTTGGTGATTTTACATCCCAGGCTTTTAATGATTATTATATATCAACTGGGATAACAATTGAACATCCAGTTACTCATGTTCATACTCAAAATGGTCTAGCAGAATCATTGATTAAACGTCTCCAATTAATTGCTAGACCAATGCTTATGAGAACAAAACTTCCCATTTCATTATGGGGTCATGCTATTTTACATGCAACAAGTCTTGTGCAGATCAGACCGACAAGCTATCATAAAGTCTCCCCATTACAATTGACTTTTGGTCAGGAGCCGAACATTTCCCTTCTAAGAATATTTGGATGTGCGGTGTATGTTTCAATTGCTCCACCACAATGTACAAAGATGGGTCCCCAAAGAAGGTTAGGGATATATGTTGGGTGTGAATCTCATTCTATTATAAAATATTTGAAACCTATGACTGGAGATTTATTTACGGCAAGATTTGTTGATTGTCATTTCGATGAATCAGTATACCCAGCATTAGGGGGAGAAAATAAGCAGCTGAAAAAGGAAATAGATTGAAATGCATTATCACTATCTCATTTAGATCCTCGTACAAATAAATATGAACAAGAGGTTCAAAAGATAATCCATTTGCAAAATATTGCAAATGAATTGCCAGATGCATTCACTAACCTATCAAGAGTTACTAAATTTCATATTCCAGCTGCTAATGCTCCAATTCAAGTTGATGTTCCGATAGGACAATTAATTAATACAAATGAGTCTAAACCACGCTTAAAACGTGGTAGACCAATCAGTTTCAAAGATAAAAATCCTCGAAAAAGAAAAGGAGCTAATGATTAGGATGGTCATAATATGAAAGAACCTGCTCAAGAAGAGCAAGAAGACAAAATAATTGATGAAACCTTGGAAAAGGTTCAGGCGCCTGAAAATAATGAAGAAATCTCAAGAAACTATCTCTCATCAAGAAAAATATGGAACCAAAATGATATAATTGTCGACAATATTTTTGCTTATAATGTTGCTATAGAAATAATGCAACAAAATGAGGATCTTGAACCAAAATCTGTTGAGGAATGTAGACAGAGAAATGATTGGCCAAAATGGAAAGATGCAATTCAAGTTAAATTAGCTTCGCTTGAAAAACGCAAAGTTTTCAGACCGATAGTCCGAACACTTAAAGGTATAAATCTAGTGGGGTACAAATGGGTCTTTGTGCGAAATCGAAATGAGAAAAATGAAGTCGTAAGATATAAAGCACGACTTGTGGCATAAGAATTTTCGCAAAGACCTGGTATTGATTATATGAAGACATATTCTCCTGTGGTGGACGCAATCACATTCAGGTATCTTATAAATCTGACAGTTCAGGAAACTTGACATGCATCTGATGGATGTCATTACAACCTATTTATATGGCTCACTAGACAACGACATTTTTATGAAAAATTCTGATGGATTAAAAATGCCTGAAATATAAAAGATTCTCGAGAAAGTTGTTCAATAAAACTTCAAAAATCTTTATACAGATAGAAACAATCAGGACGCAGGTGGTATAATCGTCTTAGCAAATATCTATTAAAGGAAGGGTATAGAAATGACCCAATTTATCCTTGTGTATTTATTAAAAGGTTTGGATCTGAATTTGTCATTATATATAGCTGTATATGTTGATGACTTGAATATCATTGGAACTTGCAAAGAGCTTTCAAAGGCAGTAGAATGTTTGAAAAAGGAATTTGAAATAAAAGACCTTGGAAAGACAAAATTTTGTCTTGGTCTACAAATTGAACATTTTAAAAATGGAGTATTTATTCATCAATCAACATATACTAAGAACATTTTAAAGAGATTTTACATGGATAAAGCACAACCATTAAGTACCCCAATGATTGTGAGATCACTTGATATTAATAAAGATCCATTTCGACCTCATGAAAATGACGAAGAACTTGTTGGTTCTGAAATACCATATCTTAGTGCAATTGGTGCACTGATGTACCTTGCTAGTAATTCTCGATCAGATATATCTTTTTCTGTAAATTTATTAGCAATATTTAGTTCTTCCCCAACACGAAGACACTGGAATCAGGGGCGGATTTACGTTGAACCATGGGGGTTCATCCGAACCCCCTTCGTCGAAAAATTACACTATATATATAAAGATTAAAATATTAATTTACGTGTATATATATACTATTGAACCCCCTGAACATATACCAAAGGCGTAGCTCAGTGGCGTTGGGGGTTCAGAAATTTGCTTTATTGCACGCGAAGTCGCGTGTTCGAATTCGGGAAAAGGCATTTTTTTATCAACTTATATTTTAGACGTTTTAATTTTTTTAAAAAAATAATAATGCAATCAGAAAACGATGTTTAGTTCCAAAAAATTAAAACGCTGATTGGGAATTTAGGATTTATTAGTTTAACCCCTAATTACAAAGTCAAATATTAAAAAACCCTTTTCTTCTTGATTTGATCTGTTTAATCCGACCCGTTTATTTGTGGATATTATTTACGTGATTAATTTTTTTTGAACCCCCTTGATGAAAATCCTCCCTCCGCCATTGACTGGAATGGTATTAAACATATATTTAGATATCTTCAAGGGACCATTGATTTAGGACTATTTTATTCAAAGGAATCTGATTCACAATTAATTGGCTATGCAGATGCAGGATATTTGTCTGACCCACATAAAGGTCGATCTCATACAAGTTATTTATTTACATGTGGAGGTACAACTATATCATGGCGTTCAATAAAACAAACCATGGTTGCTACTTCTTCAAATCATGCAGGAAACATGTGGTCTTTCTTTAAAATGAGATGTTCCAACAACATTATATGAAGACAATTCTGCATGTATAGCTCAACTAAGAGAAGGATACATCAAAGGAGATAGAACAAAACATATTTCACCAAAATTCTTCTTTACTCACGATCTTCAAAAGAAGGGTGAAATGTATGTGCAACAAGTTCGTTCAAGTGATAATTTAGCAGATATGTTTACTAAGGCATTGCCAATTTCAACCTTTGAGAAACTGAGATACAAGATTGGAATGCGTCATCTACGAGATATTAAGTGATATTTTCATCAGGGAGAGTACATATACTGTCACGCCCCGAGCTACCCCCGATACGCGGACATGGGACCTAGGACCACAAGTGATCCCAAGCTAACCTGCTAGCATGATCAAGAGCATACTAAAGATAATAAACTGATGTGGAAGCTAAATCATAAATAAACTGAAAAGATGGGGAATACCCATATACTATAACTGAGATATATGAAAACTGATGAGTTTAATACAGAGAAGTTATTAACTCAATACTAAGCTGAATCTAACTATGTCTGAAATAAGCCTCTAAACTGACTAGAAATATTGGGACATGCCCCAACTAGATCTAGCAAAACTGAAACTAAAGACTAAAAGCGATAAAGATAAACATGTCACTAGTCCTCGAAGAATGAGGACTCACCACTGATGCTGCTGAACTGAAGATCGGGAACCGATCTAAGCGTGATCTGGATGCTGAGAACCTAAACCTAGATCACGAGAAGATGTAGCGCACGTATGCGTCAGTACTTGAGAGGTACTGAGCATGCAGGATAGAGTAAAGCTGAAATAACATAAAACTGAACAAAGCAATAAAGCAATGAAATAATCTGAACATGATATAAATACTGAAAATACTGAATACTGATCTAACTGATGCAATGATCAAATTTATAACATGCTGAGACTGAATACTGACTGTACTGAAATATGGTCTATGCAATAGAGTCTGACTGAACTGTGGGAGCTACTAATAACCGACATAAAACCACATGAGCTAAATGTGGAGTCCGATGTATACGCCCCATCGAAAGGACCCAATATACCCTGCCAGAGGTATAGAGGCATGCTGGCGTGATCACTAAACTGATGTTGCCCACATAGGGGACTTACACCTATGTGGCTCGTAGTTCTGCGACTATATGAGTACGCTGAACCCTAGTCCAACTCGGTATTATGCTACTCCCAATGAATTAAGTGGTTAACTGGTTATGACTGAATTTCTGTAAATACTGGATAGCTCGGAACTGAACATGCAAACTGAGAATGCAACAATTAATCTGATAATGATGCATTCATAAACTGAGGCATGTAAAACTGAATACTGAAATATCTGACCTAGCATGTGTAATTCAAGAACTGAAGAAATACATAGCTAGGGTTCTGAAATTCATGCGATAAACTGAGCAATAACATGATAATCTGATTTGGAACATTTAAATAACTAATTCATGATGATCTGCTGTAATTCTAGAAACCCTAGGTCTGTTCATAATCATGGAATCAAGAATCTGACTGAATTCTAGGGACCTAATGGGCGAAAGGAACCCACTAGTGAAATCCCACGTACCTGGCGACGAATTCCACGGAGAAATCTTTTGATTTCGGTGCCGGAACTGATGGAACCTTGCTGCGTTCTTGAACTAGGGTTCTTGACCTTTTTCTCCTTCTTGATTCTAATTTTCTAAGTTTTGATTAATGATTTTGACTAAGGTAAGTTCTAGTTATGTTTCTAGGCTTAAACTGACTAAAACCTCATGATTTAGGGTTTAAACGACGTATCTTAGGGGTGAAACAAAATAGGAAAAGACTAAAAGATCTCTGAATTAACTGCTGTCGGAGTGATCTACGGATTGGATTGACGGTCCGTCGATTGGATCCGTAGGTCAAGCCTGCTCGACTGACTTTCACTAAAACGAGCATAACTTTTTATTCAGAGGTCGGATTTTAGAAAACTCGGTGGCGTTGGAAAGATAATTCAATTATCTATCTAACCATAGGTCATGGGACGCCTAATTCTTTTTGTACTAAATGTTATGACCATCTGAAGTTGACCCATCAGAATTTTCAGCTAACTGGCTGCTGATCCTTATCTACGGTCAGACCTACGGACCGTGGATCGAATGACAGTCCGTGCTGGTCGACCGTAGTTCGGGACTGAAGCTGGGCTTTTGGGGTATCTATTCACGGACACGAACTACGGTCCGTGACCTGACCTACGGACCGTAAGTCCGGCCGTGGGTCAACACTTAGCCAAATTTTCTGACTGAGTTTTGGAGAAGTTTTCTGTCATGAACCACGGACCTGCAGGACGGACCGTGAGTTCATATACGGTCCGTGGATGGTGTCCGTGAGTGCCACCTGTAACTCCGGAAATTTGAAATCTCTATTTTCGGATACGGGGTATTACATTATCTCCCCCTTGGGACTATTCTTCCTCGAATGAAGACTAAACTAGCTGAAATAGAGGGAGAGGGCTGCAATCCCTACCACTAAACACTGAGAACTGAATTTTTAACTGAACTGAGTTCCAAGAATATGCAAATACGCTGAAAATGGATGTACAACTGAAGGAACATGATTCTAAGACTGAATTTACGCATGAATGACTGAAAAACTGAAGAGCAACTATTACCTCAAGTTGGAATGGAATCGGAAGGAAAGAGGTGAGGATACTTGGACTTCATGGCTGCTTCTGCTTCCCAAGTAGCTCCATCTACTGACTGACTCCTCCATAAAACCTTGACTGAAGCGACTTCTTTATTTCTCAACCTTCTAACCTGACGATCGAGAATCTCAACCGGTACATCCTCATAAGAAAGGCTATCTTTTACAGCCACAGTCTCTAATGGTACTACGGATGCTGGATCACCCACGGACTTCTTCAAAAGAGAAATGTGAAAGACTGGATGCATTCCTGCTAAATCTGCTGGCAACTCTAACTCATAAGCCACTTTACCAATCCTTTTCAAGATCCGATAAGGGCCTACATATCTGGGACTGAGCTTCCCTTTCTTGCCAAATCTCATCACCCCCTTCATAGGTGACACTTTCAGGAAAACCCAATCATCAACTTGGAACTCTAGTTCCCTTCTTCTCACATCTGCATAAGACTTCTGGCGACTCTGAGCAGTCTTAAGTCTATCTCTAATGAGTTGCACTTTCTCCATAGCATCAAGGACTAAATCTGGTCCTATCAAGGCTGCTTCACCTACTTCAAACCAACCAACTGGAGATCTACATCTACGCCCATACAAAGCCTCATAAGGGGCCATCTGAATGCTGGAATGGTAACTATTATTGTAGGCGAACTCAATAAGAGGAATGTGATCATCCCAACTACCCTTGAAGTCGATCACACAAGCTCTCAACATATCTTCTAAGGTCTGAATGGTACGCTCTGCCTGACCATCCGTCTGTGGATGAAATGTTGTGCTGAGGTTAACCTGAGTACCAAGACCCTTCTGAAATGACTTCCAGAAATGAGAGGTAAACTGAGGACCTCTATCTGAGATGATAGACAAAGGAACCCCATGCAACCTCACAATCTCATTAATGTAAAGCTTGGCGTAATCCTCCGCCAAATCTGTAGTCTTGACCGCCAAAAAGCGAGAAGACTTAGTAACCCTATCAACAATCACCCAAATGGAGTCATGTTGTCTGCGAGTACGAGGTAAACCTGTGATGAAGTCCATGCTGATCACTTCCTACTTCCAAGTAGGAATGTCAATCTCTTGAGTCATACCTCCTGGTTTCTGATGTTCTACCTTTACTTGCTGGCAATTGGGGCACTTAGCCACAAAATCTGCTATATCTCTTTTCATACCATTCCACCAGTAGACTTCCCGCAGATCACGGTACATCTTAGTGGCACCTGGATGAATAGAATATCTGGAATTGTGGGCTTCTGCGAGAATATGTTGTCTCGGTTCACCCACATCAGGAACACACAATCTACCTTGATAGCGAAGTACATCATCTCCCCCTTGGGAGAAAACCTCCACTCTCTGTTGCGGACTGCACCCTTAAGTTCAAGCAAGATTGGATCACTGTCTTGCTTTTTCTTAACCTCTACTACCAAAGAAGATTCTGCCCCATTCTGAACTGTTACAACACCATCTGATATGCTCATAAGACGAACTCCTAGGCGAGCAAGTCTGTGAACATCCTTTGCTAGCTCTTTCCTTTCTTCGTCAACATATGCTACACTATCCATAGATAGTCTGCTAAGGGCATCTGCTACTACATTCGCCTTACCCGGATGGTAATGCATACTCATATCATAATCTTTGAGGAACTCAAGCCACCTTCTCTGACGAAGATTCAACTCTTTCTGGGTGAATACATACTGAAGGCTCTTATTGTCTGTGAACACATCTACATGAACACCATACAAGTAATGTCTCCAAATCTTAAGTGCAAACACCACTGCTGCTAGCTCGAGGTAATGAGTTGGATAATTCTTCTCATGTACCTTAAGTTGTCTAGAAGCATAAGATATAACCTTACCTCGCTGCATCAACACACAACCTAGGTCGACTCTGGATGCATCACAATAGATCACATAACCATCTGAACCCTCTGGTAGAGTCAAGACAGGAGCTGTAGTTAACCTAGTTTTCAATTCTGCAAAGCTTTTCTCACAATCATCTGACCATTGGAACTTAACCTTTTTCTGAGTTAACTTAGTCAATGGAGAGGCTATGGATGAAAATTCTTCCACAAACCGTCTGTAATAGCCCGCTAGACCCAAGAAACTTCTAATATCTGTAGCAGAGGTGGGTCTGGGCCATTGTTTCACTTCTTCTATCTTCTGGGAATCTACTCGAATTCCTTCACTAGACACAATATGCCCAAGGAAGGCAACTGATTGTAACCAAAACTCACACTTGTTAAATTTTGCAAATAACTTACGATCTTTGAGAGTTTGCAGAACAACTCTCAAATGACTAGCATGTTCTTCCTCATTCCTAGAGTAAATAAGGATATCATCAATAAAGACGATAACGAACAAGTCCAAGTACTGCTTGAACACTCTGTTCATCAAATCCATGAAAGCTGCAGGAGCATTGGTTAGTCCAAATGACATAACTACAAATTCGTAATGACCATACCGAGTTCTGAAGGCTGTCTTCGGAATGTCATTATCTCTGACTCTAAGCTGATGATAACCTAATCTGAGGTCTATCTTTGAGAAATGACTAGCACCCTGAAGTTGGTCAAACAAGTCATCAATCCTGGGGATGGGATACTTATTCTTGATTGTGACCTTGTTCAACTGCCTATAGTCAATGCAAATTCTGAGAGAACCATCTTTCTTCTTCACGAACAACACTGGTGCACCCCATGGCGAAATACTGGGTCTGATGAAGCCCTTATCTAGAAGGTCTTTCAACTGTTCTTTCAATTTCTTAAGCTCAGCTGGAGCCATTGTGTAAGGAGGAATAGAAATAGGTTGGGTATCTGGAAGGAGATCAATTCCAAAGTCGATTTCCCTTTCGGGAGGAACTCCGGGAAGATCTTCTGGAAACACTTCTGGAAACTCACTGACTACAGGAACTGACTCAAGAGTTGGGGATTCGGAGCTAAAATCCTTAACCCGAACTAGATGATAGAGATAACCCTTAAAGATCATCTTTCTGGCCTTAAGGTAAGAAATGAATCGACCCATAGGCGCTAAGCTACTACCCTTCCATTCTAAGATTGGTTCGTCTGGAAACTGAAAACGAACAATCATAGTTCTACAATCAAACTGAGGCATAACATGAGTGTAACCAATCCATGCCTAGAATGACATCGAAGTTTACCATTTCTAACTCTACAAGATCTGCTGAGGTGACTTTCTGAGAGACTGTGACATGGCAATTTCTGTATACCCGTCAAGCTACAACTGGGTCACCGACTGGAGTGGAGATTGAGAAAGGTTCTGAAAGAGTTTCTGGGATAACACTGAATTGGACTGCTATATAAGGAGTTACAAAAGATAAAGTAGCCCCTGGATCTAATAAAGCATAAACATCAATATCAAAGACTCGTAACGTACCAGTGACTACATCAGGAGAATCTTCCTGATCTTGACGAGCCTGAAGAGCATGGAGCCTGTTTTGGCGCTGTCCGCCACCAGTTACAAAAGAGTTACCCTGCTGAGTCGGGCGACCTGCTGGTGCTGCTGAAGATGTAGACTGAGCTCTACCATTATTTCCTCTTTGACCCTGTCTAGAAGGACAATCCTTCAATCTATGACCAAACTGACCACACCCAAAGCATCCTTCCTTACCTGCAAGGCACTCGCCCGGATGGTTCTTACTACACTTCGGGCAAGTCGGGTAGGTTTTGGTGCCTGAAACACTACCTTGAGACTTAGAGCCTGACGCCCTACCTTTCTGATCATTACGGAACCTGGGGGATGGAACACTAGTTGATGAAAGGGCTGGAGTCGAAGACTTCTGCTGAAACTGCGAGCGATTTCCACCACCCGATTTCTGTTGGGAATACTCGTAGTTACCTGTTCTTGCTTTCTTAGTCTCTTTAGCCTGTTCCCTAAGCTTATCACCCTCAACCTGCTGAGCATGAGTCATGAGCCTAGAGATGTTCATGTCTCCCAACAACATAGCATTCCTGCACTCTGTTTTTACTAAGTCTGACACTCCACACAGAAACTTATTCATCTGAGCCCTGGAATCAGCAACCATGTGAGGAGCATACCTGGAGAGTTGGTTAAACTTGAGCCCATACTCTTGGATAGTCATGTTACCCTGCCTCAAGTTCATAAATTCCTGGGCCCTTGCTTCTCTCTACTCTATGGGGAAAAACCTGTCCAGAAAGGTTTCGCTGAAACATTCCCAAGTAATAGGAGCGACATATGTACCCCTGTTCTCCTTCCACTGAGTATACCAGATATGAGCCACATCCTTAAGTTGGTAAGATGCTAACTCAACTCGATCATTCCCAGTGACCTGTATCACCTCAAAGATTTTCTTGATCTCATCTAAGAAATTCTGGGGATCTTCACCAGTCTGCGATCCTAAGAACTCTAGTGGATTCATCCTAACAAAGTCTCGCACCCTGGCTGCAGCTGACCCAACATTTGCATATGCATGAGCTTGAACACGCTGATTGTTCTGGTTAGCGACACTCTGAGCCAACATCTGAATGGCATTCCTGAACTCTGCATTTGACACTTCTTGATCAGGGACTGGAAGAGCTGGGTTTGCATTCCTGGCATTCGCATTCCTGACATAAGCTCTACGAGGAGGCAAGATCTGAAACGTAGAACGTCGAATTAGAATGGAATTAGATCATACCTTACGCATGATAAGAGTAACAAGAAAATGAAGATTTTTCCTAAGACACTTTGTAGCCTCCCTCTCATTAGATGTGGTGCGCACTACACACCCATGAAAAGGACTCTACCTAGTGCGGCTTTTCAGACATCCTAGGACACTTAATCCTAGTGCTCTGATACCAAGTTTGTCACGCCCCGAGCTACCCCCGAGACGCGGACACGGGACCTAGGACCACAAGTGATCCCAAGCTAACCCTGCTGGCATGATCATGAGCATACTAAAGATAATAAACTGATGTGGAAGCTAAATCATAAATAAACTGAAAATATGGGGAATACCCATATACTATAACTGAGATATATGAAAACTGATGAGTTTAATACAGAGAAGTTATTAACTCAATACTAAGCTGAATCTAACTATGTCTGAAATAAGCCTCTAAACTGACTAGAAATATTGGGACATGCCCCAACTAGATCTAGCAAAACTGAAACTAAAGACTAAAAGCGATAAAGATAAACATGTCACTAGTCCTCGAAGAATGAGGACTCACCACTGATGCTGCTGAACTGAAGATCGGGAACCGATCTAAGCGTGATCTGGATGCTGAGAACCTAAACCTAGATCACGAGAAGATGTAGCGCACGTATGCGTCAGTACTTGAGAGGTACTGAGCATGCAGGATAGAGTAAAGCTGAAATAACATATAACTGAACAAAGCAATAAAGCAATGAAATAATCTGAACATGATATAGATACTGAAAATACTGAATACTGATCTAACTGATGCAATGATCAAATTTATAACATGCTGAGACTGAATACTGACTGTACTGAAATATGGTCTATGCAATAGAGTCTGACTGAACTGTGGGAGCTACTAATAACCGACATAAAACCACATGAGCTAAATGTGGAGTCCGATGTATACGCCCCATCGAAAGGACCCAATATACCCTGCCAGAGGTATAGAGGCATGCTGGCGTGATCACTAAACTGATGTTGCCCACATAGGGGACTTACACCTATGTGGCTCGTAGTTCTGCGACTATATGGGTACGCTGAACCCTAGTCCAACTCGGTATTATGCTACTCCCAATGAATTAAGTGGTTAACTGGTTATGACTGAATTTCTGTAAATACTGGATAGCTCGAAACTGAACATGCAAACTGAGAATGCAACAATTAATCTGATAATGATGCATTCATAAACTGAGGCATGTAAAACTGAATACTGAAATATCTGACCTAGCATGTGTAATTCAAGAACTGAAGAAATACATAGCTAGGGTTCTGAAATTCATGCGATAAACTGAGCAATAACATGATAATCTGATTTGGAACATTTAAATAACTAATTCATGATGATCTGCTGTAATTCTAGAAACCCTAGGTCTGTTCATAATCATGGAATCAAGAATCTGACTGAATTCTAGGGACCTAATGGGCGAAAGGAACCCACTAGTGAAATCCCACGTACCTGGCGACGAATTCCACGGAGAAATCTTTTGATTTCGGTGCCGGAACTGATGGAACCTTGCTGCGTTCTTGAACTAGGGTTCTTGACCTTTTTCTCCTTCTTGATTCTAATTTTCTAAGTTTTGATTAATGATTTTGACTAAGGTAAGTTCTAGTTATGTTTCTAGGCTTAAACTGACTAAAACCTCATGATTTAGGGTTTAAACGACGTATCTTAGGGGTGAAACAAAATAGGAAAAGACTAAAAGATCTCTGAATTAACTGCTGTCGGAGTGATCTACGGATTGGATTGACGGTCCGTCGATTGGATCCGTAGGTCAAGCCTGCTCGACTGACTTTCACTAAAACGAGCATAACTTTTTATTCAGAGGTCGGATTTTAGAAAACTCGGTGGCGTTGGAAAGATAATTCAATTATCTATCTAACCATAGGTCATGGGACGCCTAATTATTTTTGTACTAAAAGTTATGACCATCTGAAGTTGACCCATCAGAATTTTCAGCTAACTGGCTGCTGATCCTCATCTACGGTCAGACCTACGGACCGTGGATCGAATGACGGTCCGTGCTGGTCGACCGTAGTTCGGGACTGAAGCTGGGCTTTTGGGGCATCGATCCACGGACACGAACTACGGTCCGTGACCTGACCTACGGACCGTAAGTCCGGCCGTGGGTCAACACTTAGCCAAATTTTCTGACTGAGTTTTGGAGAAGTTTTCTGTCATGAACCACGGACCTGCAGGACGGACCGCGAGTCCATCTACGGTCCGTGAGTGCCACCTATAACACCTGAAATTTGAAATCTCTATTTTTGGATACGGGGTGTTACATATACGTTGCACTCTTTTTGCCTTAATCAGGTTTTGTCCCACTGGGTTTTCCTGATAAGGTTTTTAATGAGGTAGTAAATAATGTGTATTACAAACAGTTTTATGTACCTCTCTTTAATTTATACATGAATATTCAAAGGAGAGTGTTATAAATATATATGTATATATATGTCCATGGCCCATTACTGTAGAATGATCACTTCTCCAAAGAAGTGTTTTCCTATAAAAAGGGGCAATACCCCTACAATGTACACCAAAAATAGGAAAAAATATTACTTTCTCTTATCTTATTACTAGATAATGTTGCCCGTGCTATGCACGGGCCCAATAATATAAATGACATGTTTTGGGGCTAATAACCGAGTTTTTGAAGCGATTGTTTGCGTGGATAAAGGAATACATTTTTTTATCACAAACATGTACTTTCTTTGACGATATTTAAGGCATAATAAGACTACCCGCATACAACATTTTGTAAATATTTTATGTTGTCAATTATCATGATTTATAGTATTTTTACGATAGATTCACTTGAAGAATCAGAGGAATTTTTTGTATTTTTTTCAAAACATATTCTATGTTGTCAATTATCATGATTTATAGTATTTTTACGTAATTTTTAAATATAAAAAAAATAAGACAAATAAATTAAAATGGACCCAATATATGTTTTTCTTCTTCTAAATTTATGTGACACAAATGAAATTTGGAGAGTTATCCAAATTTTCATATTTTTAAAAAAAATGTTTTAAGTTATTAATTATTGTGATTTATAATATTTTTATGTAACTTTGAAATAAAGTACATTATTGGTTACTTTGTCTTAATTTATGTGATATGGATAAAATTACAAAATTAACCCTTTTAAAATGTCTTTTTGATATTTTAAGTTGTTAATTATTATTATTTATAATACTTTTTTGGTAATTTTAAAATGATATGTGTTATTTTTTCTGTCCCAATATATGTGAGCCTGATAGAATTCTGAGAGTCAATCTATTTTATTATATATCTTTTAAATATTTTAAATTAGTAATTATTGTAATTTTTAATGCTTTTTAAGTCATTTGTAAATGATATATTGGGACTTTTCCATTTCCTTGATTGGGAGTTTTCCATTTGTGACATATATATATATATATATATATATATATAGCTTTTAAATATTTTAAATTGGTAAGTATTGTAATTTTTAATGTTTTTTAAGTCATTTATAAATGATATATTGGGACTTTTCCATTTCCTTGATTGGGACTTTTCCATTTGTGACATATATATATATATATATATATATATATATATATATATATATTCTACTATATTATAAAACCTTTTAATAGTCCCACAAGTATAATATATAATATTGAAGATTGGGAAAAATCCCAATCTTGAATATTATATATTATACTTGGGACTAAACTCCCTTTTATAATATAGTAGAAATACTCTTATTATTCTGTCACTTTCTCCCCTTCTTCTAATCGCTTTTCCCTCTTTATATTTAGTTTATTATTAATATTTCGCAACAGTATTCAAATATTGCCCACAAGTCAAAACCCAATTTTCCCAAATTTTAGAAGACAGAAATCCTAAACTAAAATCCCCACGCAGCTCATCTCTCAAGTCTCAACTCTCATCTCTTAACTCTCGTCAGTCACTCTAAGGCCAGCCGATGCCGCTGTTCAGTTCACTGGCCAGTGGCCACTGCCCACTGCTCACGCTAGCGAGTTGCGCCTCGAAGGTACTAGTTTGTTTTCTCTGTGAATATACTGTATTACTAGTTTGTTTTAACCATTTGGTTCGTAAATTTTATTGACTAGATTAATTTGAATTTGAATTCATCAGCAGTAGGCGGCAGGGATACAATGTTCTCCACCTAAAAGTTATTTGATATTTTGTAATGAAAATCTTAATTCCACTACTATTTCGCAACTATTCTTGTTCATGTTCCATATACTCAGATTCATAATATTTATTTTGATGGTAAATTAATAATGGAATCTAATAAACTCGTGGAAAACAACACGAGTAGCACTCTAGGAGCTCACATTAGAGTTTTTTTTATTCATTAAATGCAACTATGTGATTATTTGTGTGATCTGTGAACTGTAAATTGTAATGGACTGCGTCTTTCTGTAATTAAGTTTTTTATAGGCAGCTTTGTCGACATTTGTGTTAAATGAGTATTCATGAAGTAGCGTTGAGTCATGAGTGTCTATCATCCTTAGAATCAGTTTGATTTGAATATTTTAGTCAATGACATGGTAAGTTGCAAGTTGAATGCTTGTTGAAATTTAAGGCAAAAGCCAAACTGTATGGCATAGATTGCTGGAGTTTGGAGATTATATTGTTGAGTGTTGATTGTTGTAGAAGTTAATGTTGATTGTTGTACAGTTAGTGATTTCTGTTACTCTCTGTTGTTCCTTGTACCTTGATTATTGTATTGTAGTTTTTGTCTGTTACTATCTATTGTTTTTTGAGAACCTCTTAAGGCGGGATAAGGTTTGGGTACACTCTACTCCACTTGTGGGAGTGGGATTTCAATGGGTATGTTGTTGTTGTTGTTAAGATTTGGGTTGCATGGTCTAATGCTTCTACATCATGTTGTAGATCGGTAGTTGTTTAGGGTTCACACTTGAGTTGAAAAAGGGCAGTAGATTTTGTCTTTTTAAGGGTTTGAATAATTAAAGTTATTGTTGAGCTGATTCTGCAGTGTTCCGATATTACAACTGTTTTGTTGTTTTGAATAGTTGTGGAGTTTCAGCTTGGTATCTCCAATTTCTTTCTAATGGCGGTAAGTTTTTTTTTTTTTAAAAATAATGTTAAGATTGTGGATTCCATATCTAATGTTTTTTTTAAGTTCTCAGATTGACAAACTCTTCAAAGATGAAGCCACTGAGGAAAAGGGTGAGCGAGCTAGGATGGTAAGTCGCATTTTGTTACCCAAATATCGAGCATCATGTGAGAAAGACCCAGTGGTTGCATTGCCATGTGATATAGCTGCTTACGATTATTATTCTTCGATTTTCTGAAACCATTTGAGTGTTTCAAAATTTATGCATCCTTAATTGGAGCAATGGCAATTGCTGACTTGGTAAAGACAACCTTAGGACCTAAGGGAATGGTAAGAACTAAGTTTTTGATTATGTATTTGCCGGTATTAAGAAATGAGAAGAGTTAGGATTGTGGTTTTGATAGATACTTCATTTTGTTTCAAAATTTGTAGGATAAAATTCTGCAATCAACAGGCAGAGGATAAAATTCTGCAATCAACATCCTTGTTGGTATCCTTGATGTCTTTGTGTTCCTTGTATTTTTTCCCTGAAGTGAGCATTTTTCTTATGGGCGTTAGATAGTTCTGCTCTCTTTTGAAATAATAGTGTAACTAGGTGGTTGTTGAACTCTATGGCCACTATTGTTCAAGGTAAAGTTGGATCGTATCCAAAAACGAATCCGCTGAACATAGTGTTTAATAGGTTCATCTAGACAAATGGCTAACAGGTAATAGGGGTTCAGTGGAAAATTACACAACTTACTTTCTTTTTCGTTTTTATCATTTAAAAGAAAGGCTAGATATATCCTACTTAATTAAGACCTTTTACAGATAGTTGAATGAGATTGTCACTGAAACTTCATCATAGGAAAGATCCCGGAGAACAAAATGATGTGATTTTATGCAATGTTATACCTTGACCCTTTATAAGATATCTCCAAGGTACAGGATGATGAAGTTGGTGATGGGACAACTTCAGTAGTCGTTTTGGCTGGAGAACTTTTGAGGGAGGCAAAGAAGCTGGTAAATGCAAAAATTCATCCAATGACAATTATAGCAGGTCTGTTCTGATGATCTGATGTCTTAACATGTTTTCTACAGGCATACACATGTGTATGTATATCATTGACACTTCCTTCAAGCTTCTTATATTCAGAATAGTAGAGTACGAACTGTTCATAGACTGCTTCATTGAGTTTTCTTGTGTACCATTACTGCAGTACTTGCTTGCTGTTTTGTATTTAAGTGGGCATCTTTTCTTTTATCTATTGAAGCATCTAGTGTTCTTGCTTTACGATGCTTGACGGTTGTTAATCTAGAAAAAGCTCGACTATTTATCCTTGGGTGATATTGAATGCTATGACAGGCTTAAAGTTTGCACCAGAACATAAGTACCTAGCTTCCTAGGTATCTGTACATTAGTAACATGTTATGGTCCCCGGTTATGGATCTAGTTATGGGATGTTATAAGATAAAATCTGAAGTTTTCTTTTTTCTACCTATGGTGCGGGTTCGTTAAGAGAGAACCTGCGATCTCTTGAGTTTGAAGTACTCAAAAACTTGAATAATTTTCTGCTTATCTTTCCATTGAATTCAAATAACTTAAATACAACATTGGTGATTAACCACCCACCTAATAACAAGGAAATAACTTCCTACTAGTACTGAAATGAGAAGGTGGAGGAATAACCTCCTTGCTGCTAATAACTACTACACAGAAAACAACTGCTACAGGGAAAACACCGATACATAGGACCTATTACAGAGGAAACAGAAAAACATAATTAATAGCTACTGATTTAATTTCCATGCATAAAACTGTTGGTAGACTAAAAGGGTACTAACATTACTCCCCTCCTTCAAATCGCGCTTGTCCTCAAGCGCTAAGTGTGGAAAGTAATTCTTCTTCATCGTTAATGAAATCAATCCAGAATAACTTCTTGCACTGATGACCTCGAGTGAATGGTTCAACATAGTAGAAACAAAGTCCCTTAAGTCGTCTTTCCTCCATTTCATATCTGGTCAGTTTCTTCACAAATCTGACATGTTGTTGAGGTGAGAAATCTGCTGTCTTTGATTTGCAAGCATCTAACAATTTCGAACAAATGGGTTGTTCCTTGCGTTCATAAAGTCGGGATAAACTCATCGCCATAGCCAAATCTGGAGGATTATGCAACTCAACCTCAATTGCTATATAATCAGTAAAACCACTGATATAAAGTTCAATTTTTTGTGACTGCGTAAGTGTACCAGCCCGCGAAATTAACTGCTCAAATGTTTCTTGGTAATCTGCCACAGACCCGATGTGGCGTAGCTTAGCCAATTCTCCCAATTTCTGACTTCTGATTGGTGGCCCAAAACGAAGGTTACAATGACGTTTGAAGTCATCCCAAGACAGTTGAGGCAGATCTGTCTCTAATTGAAGAAACCAAAATTGTGCATTGCCCT
The DNA here is from genome assembly GCA_036553675.1 of Solanum okadae. NCBI lineage: Eukaryota > Viridiplantae > Streptophyta > Magnoliopsida > Solanales > Solanaceae > Solanum > Solanum okadae. The sequence goes on along the minus strand of CM071681.1, from coordinate 13,814,435 downwards.
CCAAATGAAAAGAAGCAAGTCCAACCTTTTCTTCTTCTAGAGTTTGTTGGTGTCGAAAGAAGTGTTCACACCTGTTCAACCATCCCAAAGGGTCCTCTTGGCCATTAAATCGTGGGAAATCCAGTTTTGTATGTCGAGGAATAATGAAACTTCCACATGTTTCTGATCCTGACCCTCTTGCGACTCTGCTTTTACCCTTCCAGCCGCGATTCTGACTGATATGTTCAGTTGAATCAAAATCGACCTTAGAATTTACTAAATCTTGTGTGAGTGCATCCAAGCGAACGTTTGTTGCTTTGTGTCTGGCTAAATTGGTTGCACGTTCTTCTTGGAACAAATTCACTAATTGTGCTAGTTGATGTTGAATTTGGGGTCCCATAACCCCCGTTTATGATACCAAGTTGTTATGGTCCCCGGTTATGGATCTAGTTATGGGTTGCAGGGGCAATAACGATTAAGGAATTTGAGCGCTGATGTAGCTAAGAGCCACCTTCATAGTCAATTCATTAGGGTTGTCACCTTCTAACCGGTCCCATTCATAGTAGAGTGTAAGGTAGGTTTGGGTATAGCAGGACTTGAACCTGCTCCCTCTTAATGATAATTACTTTCCTGGGGCGGTTGTGCAAGACGTATGCAAGCTGTTGGATATTAATTGATAAAGTTAAAATCTTTCTCTAGCTCTAGACTAGCTATTCCGCATTGCCCTTTCGTGTCTTATTCCAGATCTTTATTGAATCTGAAGTTAAGTACTTTCACAATATGAATTACCAAATCTATAGGCTATGTCAATAGTCATCGCCTTGTCTGACTTCCGTCTTCCATTAGCATTGCCTACTCGTAAGCTGCAAGATAAAATCTGAAGTTTTCTTTTTTCTATGGTTCTACCTATGGTGCTGGTTCGTTAAGAGAGAACCTGCGATCTCTTGAGTTTGAAGTACTCAAAAACTTGACTAATTTTCTGCTTATCTTTCCATTGAATTCAAATAACTTAAATACAACATTGGTGATTAACCACCCACCTAATAACAAGGAAATAACTTCTTACTACTACTGAAATGAGAAAGTGGAGGAATAACCTTCTTACTGCTAATAACTACTACACAGAAAACAACTGCTACAGGGAAAACACTGATACAAAGGACCTATTACAGAGAAAACAAAAAAACATAATTAATAGCTACTGATTAAATTTCCATGCATAAAACTGTTGGTAGACTAAAAGGGTACTAACATAACATGTGTAGTGATTGAATGCTGAATTCTTGGGAAAATTTTGTTTTACATTGATTTCTTCCCGTCTGTCAGTCTCGGTGGGAAGAGATTGCCTTGTAAGGAGGTAGAAGGTACCTGGTAGAATAGTCGAGGTGCTATGTAAGCTGGCTCAGATACCTACTTTTAAAAACATAAACAACTATAAAGGAGATATTGCCAAGAGGCGGCATAAATTCCTTGACACCCCAACATTTCCATCCAAAAAGCAGCTAAAATATTTTTCTTTTCTGCTTATCAAGCCAAAACGTAGCTAGTTCCTATTTCTTAGTTATATGTTAAGTTGATAGTATCTGAGGTACCTAACCTGGTTCATGCTTAGTGGTACCTATCAATAGTTTATTTGTTTCTTTATATCAGGTTTCCGGATGGCATCTGAGTGTGCCCGCAATGTGCTGGAGCAGAAGGTCGTGGATAACAAGCAGGATGCAGGTATTGTTGCTTGAGTTGTCAGTTGTATGTAACATCATAGCAGAGAACCTACACATTTAATGGCATATATTGATTTTGATTTTCCTTGGACTGGTACACCACTTTCTCTTTGAACAATGCCAAGATAACTTTTTTCTGGATGCTAGTAGCTGATAATCAATCAGTCCAAGAGTTATTTATTCATCTTGCTTTTTCTCATTATGATATGGTCATTTCCTTTATTTGTTGCAGAGAAGTTCAGATCAGACTTGATGAATATTGCAAGGACTACTTTGAGCTCAAAAATCTTGTCTCAGGACAAGGAGCATTTTGCAAAACTGGCTGTTGATGCGGTTATGAGGTTAAAGGTCAATATTTCATCTGCTTTAGCGACTTACAAAGAAAATGTTTTTTCTTTTTAATCGTGTGATCTTGGTCGATCTGCATTATTCAAAATTCTAATGTGAATGAAACTTAGTTTTCCTCTTCCTTATCTATAAATAAACAGAGTCTTTCTTTTTTCCTTGGTCAAACACTAAATATTTTTCTTTGAAGGGTTAGAGATTTGGTTTCGCCAAATTAGGACTTTTTCGCTTTCTTTCAGCGAATAAGTTCATCAACTTCTGCTTTATATTGTCAAATGTGAAAAATTAACATGAAAATGAGTCTATCACTTATCTGTTGGTAGAAAGATGTGTGCTCTCTCATTAACTCTTCCCATCCCCTTCCGTTTGTTAGTTTTATTCATATATCGTGTTTTCAATATTTTGCTAAATTGATTGTAATAACAGGGAAGTACCAATCTTGAAGCAATCCAGATAATTAAGAAACCTGGAGGGTCATTGAAGGATTCATTTTTAGATGAAGGGTGAGTAAATAAGCTCAAGTTTTCTTCTGGTTTGAACTATTTACTACTATATGCAGTCTTCCCATGTCTAGGCTCTTCTGATTTATTTGTTCTTCATTCTCAAAAATGGTAAGTTCTGATTTTAAGACATATGACTGTAGTGCTTTATTGATTCTTGCATCTTTGTTCTTTGTTTACATTGGTGAAAACGGGCCTGTTTATCCAATGTGATTCCACTGCAATTGTTACTGTATCCTTCAGTTGATGAATCTGATGTCCGTATAGTTGGTTTTCTTGGGCCTTAACTAATTGTAGAAGAGTCTGCCTTGAGCCATCATGAGCCTACGTTTCTTGGCCTTAACTAATTCCAGTACTTGGCTAGATTGGTGCTTGTTTCTTCCGTTACTCTCTAGATTAGAGTAACTGAAACACTCAATCCACATTAAATGATCCCAAACCATATAATCCAGACTTGATATGGAATTACTTTCTGGTGTTATGTACAAGTTATAAGTTTTTCCTGTTACCCCAGCCCCCCCTCAATGAAATATAAGTTACGGCAGTTCCTTTTTCTTGATGAAAGACAAATCTATGTGTCTAGGAAAAGCTTTTTATTTTATACTCTTTTGAAGTGGTAGTAAAGTTTCTTTTTGTAGGTTTATTTTGGACAAAAAGATTGGGGTTGGCCAACCAAAACGCATAGAAAATGCTAAGATTTTGGTGGCAAATACTGCTATGGATACAGATAAAGTGAAGATATATGGTGCACGTGTCGAGTTGACTCAATGGCCAAGGTTGCTGATCTAGAAGCAGCTGAAAAGGAAAAAATGAGAGAGAAGGTGCAAAAGATCATTAGTCATGGAATAAATTGCTTTGTTAACCGACAGCTGATCTACAATTTCCCAGAGGAACTATTTGCTGATGCTGGAATACTTGCAATAGAGCATGCTGACTTTGATGGTATTGAGCGGTTGGGCTTAGTTACTGGGGAAGAAATTGCATCGACCTTTGATAACCCAGAGTCCGTCAAACTTGGCCACTGCAAACTTATCGAGGAGATCATGATTGGTGAAGATAAGCTGATCCACTTCTCTGGGGTTGCAATGGGACATTCATGTACAATTGTTCTGAGAGGTGCAAGGTGAGTTGGTGTTACGGTGTCTGCCTTTTATTTTCATATGTTTCAGTTGCTTGTGCAAGCTTGTTATGCATAACTGTGATGTCCCTTGTGTGAGAATTAAACCAAGACATTGTAGACGCATAATTTTTACCTCTCCTTCCTCTTAAAGGTAGTTTGAGCATTTAAATTTGTTCTTGAAGTCTAGGGATAATTATTTTTTATGTAAAGAAAAAGAAGCATTGTTCGACTGTTGGTTTTTACTTTTACTAGAGGACCTGCTCGACTCCTTAGTGCTTGTGTTCTCTGAAAATGGATCTGATGGTAATTGGCCCACCTTGCATTCTTCTGGACTTTTTGTGTTTTCCTTACTGGGTTTTAAATATGATGATATGTTCTACTTGTGATGTATTTCCTTGTTAACATCTCTGTTTGTTCTTTTTTTCAGCCCTCATGTACTGGATGAAGCTGAAAGATCTCTGCATGATGCATTGTGTGTACTATCTCAGACAGTAAATGACAGCAGGGTTCTACTTGGAGGTGGATGGCCCGAGATGGTGATGGCTAAGGCGGTTGATGAACTAGCTAAGAAGACTCCAGGTAAAAGGTCTCATGCAATTGAGGCTTTCACCCGTGCACTTTTGGCAATTCCAACCACCATTGCCGACAATACTGGGTTAGACAGTGCTGAGCTGATTGCTCAGCTTCGTGCTGAACACCACAAGGACGAAAGCAATGCAGGAATTGATGTCATCTCTGGATCTGTGAGTAACTGATTTAAGATTTTTGAAATGAACTTTGTTGTCATGCTATGAGTTCAGAACAGTTTCGAGTATGGAGCTGTTCTGAGCTTGTTGTCTCTGCTTTCTTTTTGCTCGACTTTACCTTAAGGATTAAAATAAGTTCAAGATGGAAACGATAAAAAGCTAAAACTGATGCGATATCCTAAAGTTAGCTCTAGTTGGTAAATCTCTAGTCAGATCTGTTTTCCTTCTTGAGAGATTTCACCATAACCACCAGTTAACTTTAAATAGCTGGTGCTTAATTTGTTTGCAACTCGATCGATGTTTGATAAAGTTAATGTTTGCCACTCTCTCTCTTGTGGATGAATCATTGTTTTCCTACCTCTTGCCATAAGTGTCCTTTGTTTTACTAGTTTGACAATAGTTCTAGTACTGAATACTTTTAACGGTAAAGCAGCAGCTATTGTTGGCCTTACTCTAACCTCATTTTTTCATGCCCAAAGGTTGTTTGCAAACTATAGAATAAGAAGCAATAGGTGAGTTAATTGACATTAACCAAAATGGAAGAGATGGATCGGAAAGTCTTTTTCCTTGTGTGGCTTGAATGAAAAGGGTGAAGCAACGATAAATTGTCCTTTTCTCTTCTGACTCAGGAGGGGGCTTTCTTTGTTTTTGTTCTTCATCTTGTTTCCATTCCCCATAGCACTTGCATTTGATGATCAAATTCTTGCTTGCTTATTAAGAGTCTAAATTCACTTATTCAACTGGGCAGGTTGGAGATATGTCAGAGCTAGGAATATGTGAGTCATTCAAAGTGAAACAGGCAGTATTGCTCTCTGCCACTGAGATGATCCTAAGGGTTGACGAGATCATCACTTGCGCCCCCCGGAGGAGGGAGGGAATGTAAAAAAACACATATTATTATGGTTTGAGAATTTGAGATGGTAGGTAGGTGTTGACAGTCGTAAACGAACCAAAATGATAATTGCTATTGGAACCATGCACTACGTTGAGTAGTTTATTTTGTTTTTGTTTTTGTTTTTTTGAGGAAATGCTTTGGTTTGTTTCATCATGTAAGTTTCAAGTAAATGCATGGTTCTATTACTCTAGACATGTACTTGTTTTCTATCAACACTAGTGATTTTGTCATTTCAAGCATGAAAGAGTTGGTACTGTGTATAGATACATAAGGCCTGTTTGGCCATAGATTTCCCAAGTAATACTTGGAGGGGAATTTGGCAAATAGTGTTTGTTCATATAATTTGTCATTATTTGGGAAATATCCCAAATACTAGTTTTTTCTAGTATTTGGGCCAAATCTCATTATTTGGGATATTTTAAAAATTCAAATTTTACACCAAACTTTTATCTTTTACAAAAACATCCTCTATAGTAGTTGTTTACGTTGTATTACATAATTTTTTATGTGAACACCAAAATAGTGATGAATATTCAGTGAATATAAAAGTGATGATATGATTGTTGATGAAAATGATGAACAATTGGCCCAAGGTAACAAAGTCGTGTGCTTTGTCTACTTCACGATGTATGGAATGATGCTTGTTGGTTGTTGTACTCACTCCAAACTACCACATTGCTCTAGTGTTATGGACACTACTTGTTATTTGTTGCAACGAAGATCCAATTGACTTGTAATACAAACTTCTGGTTAGTTTTGATAGTTTTAAAAACTTATGGGTATAAATCACATTTTTTCTAAAAAAGTCAAATATGTTTCCCAAATACTATGGCTAAACACATGGTGAAATTTTACCCATATAATATTTGCCAAAAATATTTAGAAATCTATGGCCAAACGCTAGCTTAAAAAAAGCTATACCAATTCAAGGAAAATCTTTGTCAATCATTTTCCTGAATCTGATAAAATTAAGCACGATGGAGACGTGTTATAGAAGATATCTTCATTTATCAATATTTAGATGACTTATATTTAATAAGGGTGATTTTGGTAAAATTACCCCCATCATATATTGCTTTTTTATTTCTGTGTCATGTCAATAGTGAACAACTACTCCCTCTGTCCCAATTTATGTGACTTACTTTTCTTTTTAGTCAGTCCCAAAAAGAATGACACATTTCTATCTTAAGTAATAATTTCACTATAAAAAATCTATTTTACCCTTAATGAAATGATTTACAGTCACACAAATTTCTATTATTCATTTTGGACCTTAAGTTTTAAAAGTCTTCCTTTCTTTCTTAAACTCCGTGCCGAGTCAAACTACCTCACATAAAATGAGACGGAGGGGGTATTATTTGACAGAAGGAATATTACTTTATGTAGGTACTCCCTTCGTCCATCTTTACTTGTCCACTATACTAAAAATATTTGTCCAGTTTAAAAAAACCAGGAGATAATTTACCCTTTTTGTGTCTATTTTGCCCTTCCTATTAAATACTACTCCCTCCGTCCCATATTAGTTGATCACTTTTCATTTGCACAGTACTTACGAAAATCATAAATAAGAAGATAATTTTACTAATTCACCTTTTAAAAAAAATTCTTGAAAATGTTACAAATAAATGTGAACACTTTAAAAAAGATTTAATTGCTAGTGTAATATAAAAAAATTTAATGTTTTCTTGATTTAGTAAGTTAAACAACTATTTTTAGTATAATAATCAACTAATATAAAATAATGAAGCATTCAATATTTAATACATTTTTCAAAGTATTAAATGTAAGGAGTACAGTTTTGTCATTATTTAAGGAACCAAAGTGTCATTATCCAAATCCAAATTTTCAAAAACCACACCCTTTTCCCGCTGAAATCCTCCCTTATAAATATAAGAACTCTTCATTTCCCTCCATATTTTCTCCATTTTTCAAAATACAAAAGCAATGGCACCGAAAAAACTCTCTTCTTCTCCGATTCCCATCGGTAAGAGTCATCCAAAAATTTTCCGGTAACAGTTTACTGATCTTCTCATAATAATCTCTAATTTTTTTTTCATTTTTTTGTTGTAATTTTAAGGAAATTGCGAGGTTGTTGTGGAAACTGGGAAGTTTACCTCAGAAATAAGCGAAAATAGTCTCAATATTTCTTTGTCAAAGAATGTCAAAGTCAAAATTTCTGGTAACTTTTTGTTGTTGTTGTTTACCTCTGGTAATAAATCTGTGGTTTATACAACTTTTCTGATGTATACTGAAAATTTGATGCTTTTTGAATCGTGTTAGTACTCTTTTCATTCCAATTTAAGTGTTTTAGTTTGATTGGGCATGAAATTTAATTAAAAAAAAAGATAAACTTTTGAATTGTGTGGTCTTAATATAAAGACGTGTGTGGTTTTTTTAATCTTGTGGTTATAAACTTGTCAGGTAGAATGTCGGAACTAGAGAACTTACTAATTATAGAAAAATACACTCATTTTGGGACAGACTGAAAAAGTGTATTTTTTAGTATTTGTTTTGGGATTGAAGGAGTATTATTGGTAATATTATAAAGTTGTTTACTTTTTGTTAATGTGTTTGTAGTTGTGGATGGTGGGAATCATTCAAAGGAATGCAAAAACCCTATTGAGTATGAGGAAAATGGTATGGAGTATTGATTCTTTATTGGGATGAATTTCTCCTTTTCTTCTTTTTATTGAATTTGTTGTCTATAACTTTTCTTGATTGGCGAAATGATTGATTTTGTTTTGGGGTTGTGGCGATTAGGAAATTATTGTTTTGTGCTCATTAATCCCAAAGATGATGATGGAAAAACCAAGTCTTTACTTCAGGTAATTCCTTCTTTTCATGTGTGTGTATGCCTATGTTTGTTTATAGGTATTTTGAGTGCAGTGTGTATATTCAATTCAATCAACCTTGCCTTAGTACCAAGCTACTTCATGTCAATCATATGAATTCTATGTATACATTATGCTTGATTCCTTAATCATATTTAGACTTTTGTAGCATGTGCGTATAGTTCCTTTAGCTTAGTTCTTGGACACAACCTTACTCATGAGTCTTGCTCTTGCACTTGAAACTTGTTGAGGAAATGAAATGGTAATTTGATAAGAATTTGGTTGGGCATTTTGCTTACAGCATTATGCAAATCTGGGGGTACCATTCTCCAAAGAAAATGATTGTTTGGTTAATACTAGCTCTGTATTTTCGAAGATACCTACCTGTTTGTCTCTGCCAGTACTCAACAAAGTTCTGCCAGAAAATGGTGGCTGACATTCTAAGTATGAATTGGTCCATAATTTAATATGTTTGTGTAGAGTATCAACCTATAAATGCATTGATATCAACTAGGTAAAAACTTGAACATAGGGTGGTAGGGGAAATCCGCTATGTCTGTGCATTTGTGATTAATTGCCCTTTCTATGTTCGTTGGTTGACAAAATCAGAAAATAGCAAATTATGTTAGTTGTGTTGCTTACGCATTGTACTTCAAATGAAGGCTGTGTTTTCTTGCTCTGTTGCTTGTTTGTGCTTATCTTTTACCCAGTTAGATAGTTGTAGACTAATTGGCAGTTCTGCTTGCACTGAGTTGGTTCCTTGTATATTCCTCACTTGTTTTTGTCTATGCTGTGGCAGGAAGTATTGAGCATTTATTCTAAAGAGCTTCCGGCCATGAACTATGCTGCAAACACAGGAAAAGAATCACAATTCCTTGAAAGATGTGTATCAAATGGGTATAAGCATGTAGTTGATTTTTTCTTGTGTACTGATATGTTTTGTCTGTGCTCATTTAGTACAATCCTGCATTGTTGCTATCATTTTCTGCAAAAGAAATATTATAGTCTGCTGGATTTCACAATATTTCAGATGGATGAGAATCTGTATTCATTTTGAATGTTGATTGCTTTTGCAGGAAGTACTGCACGCTAGTTCTGAAAACCAAGGATGACATAGACCCTGGGGAGGTATACTCTCAAGCATTACTGCACTTGTGCTTATTATGTGCTAGGTGGGATAAATGGAATGAAAAATATTCCATCCTCAAGGTCATCAAGCTTGATGGCATGCATATAGATGATTTGTATGTATTAACATTACTATTTAACTGAACAAGTCTGTTCTTGCGAAGATTTTCTGGTTTTATACTATAGTCTACAATCTACACCTTATATCAATAGTCATGATTGACTGCATGTTGCTTTAACTGAAATTCTGCTCTAATCCCTTTTTTTGCTTTTCATTGTGTCAAAGGTTATTGCAGCAATCACTTATCAAATAATCCCAGCTGAAATGCAATTTGCTGAGGTTCCTCTTGCGGCTGTTAAATCAGTTTACCAACTCAAGGTCCTCTAGTTGTTCTCTAGCTTTAATATGAATCTTATGTTGATTTGTGATTGTCGTTTTGATTCATAGTCTGGCTTTAGAATACACTCATCATTTCTTTCATGCTTGCGAGAGAAATGATGCAAAATTGAAAATATTTCTGTCAGAACTGTGTAACTTTGTGACAAACATTGATGTAGTGTTCTGTTTAAACTTGTTAAAAAACTTCATCTTCTTTACTCTTTATTTACTGTTCTTTATTCTTTTTAGGAGAGATGCCTATTATAGACTCAAATTAACCAAATAAGAGTGCCCATTCTCTACCAGTTTAAGCTTCTAGCTTTGGTACACATCATTCAACAATCCCTTCATAACTATTCTGAATTTCTAAACAAGGTGCACCTTTTTTTAAGTTTGAAAAACTTAACTTTCCAATTCATGTGCATGCAATTAATTTTGACAAATTTCCATACTAGATAATGCTCAATGATATAGGAACTTGGGACAATATTAACACCCTGAGCTTGCAGGGGATTGGTTATTTAATCTATTTGGAGTTGAGGAAAAGATTGCAACATGTGGGTGTTCGAACAGTACTTTGCTGGGGAGATAAGGAGTCTGAAGGATTTTGGCTTAAGCAGGTAAATCTTCAATGATGTTTGTAAGAGAAATATAACCAATCAAGGCTGGTTTTAAAATATTATGCATTAGTAACATCTGTCTCTCCAAAAGGAAATACATAACAAGTAGTTTCTTAATATAAAAGACTACCAAAAAGCATGCTTTGTAACATAAGTTTCATAATTTTTATGACCCTTTATCAAGTCAAGAAATCCAAATATCAAAATGCATCATGGGATTATCTTCTGATATATCCCTCTGCATTTCTCTGAATAATTAGATGCAGATAATACAAACCAAACAGGTGCATAAATGCTGGCTATTCTGCGATCTGATCAATGATCATTGATTTATATGCACATGCTTTCACTGTTGCTCCTACACTCTATGATAATATGAAATATCTGTAGGGATTTTCAGTTATTGGTCAAGTTGACACGAAAGGCAGAGCTCGCAAGCTTCCTATCAAGGCTGATATTCGGAAAGCATTGTGCTTTCCTGGTGGTTCAAATCTCATGATTTCTCATTTCAATAAGGATAACTTACAGAGTTCTGCAGTGTCTCTAAATCTGAAATTCCCCTTAAAGCCTTTAAGAGAGGATTGCCAATCTCCAATTCTCCAAGAACAAAGGGATACTCCGTCTGAGGGAAATAACCATTCCCTAGGAAGAAGTCAGGCAACTAAAACCATGGGTTCTAACTACTATGGTAAGTGAAGCTACTGCTTTTAATTTTCATCTTGTATCAACTGCATGGCAAGTTTTTTGTATCCTTGCAACAATTACTTATTTGCACACATCAAAATAAGTTGCTAGCTACATGGTGAATTCAGTAATCTTATAACCCTTAAATGCCTGGGTGCATCAACATTATTTTTAGTAATTTTTTGAATTTAGAGAAAAAAGTAAGTTTAGAAGCATATTACGACTTATCTTTCCATGTGTATCGCTAATCTCATTTTCTGTATTTCTTTCAAGATTGCCAAGATTTTCAACCTGGAGATGGTGCTATCGGGAGCAGCAAACATGGACATATAGGATTTAATGAAATGGAAAGCCAAACTCTTCTGAATAAATGTTCCTGTTCAGCGTCAGGATCAAAAAAGAGGACATGGGAAACCTCACACACTTCTGTTAAATCCAAAAAAATAAAGGGAGGCCATCAAACTGACTGTGACTTGCATTCTAAGGACATTAGCTTAGAAAGTGTTTCGGGGAACAGTTTTTCTGCTATCTCTAAGAGCAAATGTCAGGTAGGTATTACTCCCAAGGATCATTTGACAAGCCATTTTCTGGAAAAGAATGCTGTAGAAGCTACAGCAGTTAATTTGACATATGAAGGGCATAGTAGTCAAGGTATTTCCTCAAGAGGGACAAACTTCAGAATTATGCTGATGAACATTGCTGATGATAGTAAAAAGGCAAATTTGACCAAGGTATACTCTAATTGCCTACTCTCTTCCCAGATACTGTTTTAATGATTATTTGATGTTTAACCCATTTCCTAATATAATTTTGTAAACTATGCTTATTGTTCCTTTTAAATGCACATTTTATGCTGAATATGCAGATAATTGGAGACCTTGGTGGAGATGTTACTGCTGATGGAAGTTTAAGCACACACGTAGTCACTGGCAAAGTGAGGAAAACTTTGAATTTCTGCTCTGCTCTCTGCTCAGGGTCAGTTTCTTTTATCTTGACTATTCCTTACATGGAGATTTGTTGTTTTCCTATTTTCTTTTGTCCACTGTTTCTGCTAGGTCACTTTGTTGTTCTTTATCAGTAGTAATATTGAGAGGGGAAGAAAAACCAAAACTGACCATTTGAAGACATAAAACCAGGAGAGCTAAAAAACATAAAGTTGTGTTAATTAGGCTATAGTACTAGTTCAGAATAGTCAGGAGTAAGTCCAGGTTTTAAGTCTCTCGCAATACTGGCCATGGGCATGTGAACTACAGTTGATGAGGAACGATCAAATCAAAGATCAGTATTGTGCTTCGTAGGTTTATTTCAGGTTAATTGATGAGTATTTTCTTTCTTAAGATTACTTTCAGCTTTCCTTATGAAAAGGATATTTTTCCAAGATGGACATCCTAAGAGCCTGTACAAAATTGTCACAGCATGTTCAAATAAGAGATTAAGGAACATTTTGTGCAAAATATCCTAAAACTATGAGAAAATATAGGTCTGCATTTATAGGACAAGTTTTTGATAAGTTGATTTTTGTTGTGCTTTTAGTAAAAGGAGTATATATTCATAGCTGAAGCTACTGTGCATAGTGGTACCAAAGTGTTAAGATACTATTAAATGTCCTTTGAGTTTTTGAACTAAGGTCAACTATCTTTACAACAACAATAACGACAACATATCTGGTGTAGTCCCACAAGTGGGGTCTGGGGAAGGTAGGGTGTACGCAGACCTTACCCTACCTTTGTGGCGGTAGTAAGGTCTACTGTCTTTATTTTCTTAAATGTATGGACAATACTTCATCCATTCACTTCTATTTGTCGTTCTTTTTGTCCAGTTTTACTTTTTAGTTTCCAGAACTTGCAACCTAAATTCTTGTAAGTATCTAGACTCCTAAATTTGATTTCATGTTTTCTTGTTTTTGATCTTGTGGAAATGTGATCAGAGCTTGGATACTGTCACCAAATTGGTTGAAAGAAAGTTTCCGAAATGGCAAATTTTTAGGTGGGTAAAAACTGTTACTTTTTACCTTAATTGGAATATTTTTGACATTTGTTGATCAGTTGCCATTGGGTTTTTCAGATGAAATGCCTTTTATTTTGAGGGATGAAGACTATGAACTTAAGTACAGAAGTGAGCTAAAAGGGGCAGTTCTTAGAGCAAAAGCATACCCCCAAGCTCTTCTCAAGGGTTATGACGTATGTCTTGCAGCTCATGTTCATCCTCCAGTTGGTACCTTATCAGCCATTGTAAAATCTGCAGGAGGCAATGTGAGTTAGTAATATTTATTAATCGAGCAAGCATTTTTTGGAATATTCAAAATGTTGTTTATGGATTCATATAGTTGACCTCAACTTGTTTAGGACTTAAACATAGTTGTAAGAAATGAGGTTTATGTTGTTCCAAAATCATGTCAAACTTGAGCTCTCTACTTGAAAGAAAACCACAACAGGAAAAAAAATGAAACTAAAGGAAATGAAGTAAGTTATTTAGAAGCGCTTGTCAACTTTCTTAGCAGAATTTGGTTTTAGGGCATTCTTATGTTTTATAGCTCCATTGAGCATATGTTGGAGAAGGGGGAGCCTTGACACAATGGTCAAAAATTTCATGGTGTGACCAAGAGGTCACAAGTTCAAGCTGCAGAAACAGCCTTCTTGCAGGAATGCAAGTAAGGCTGCGTACATAAGATCCAATGTGATCTGGCTCTTCCAGTAGTCCCGTGCATAGAGGGAGTTTAGTGCATAAGGCTTCCCTTTGCTGAGCATCTATTGTGTAGACACTTTTAGATACATACAATATTTATCCCAACAGACATGTTTAATTTCCCCTGCATTATTTTTACGTGCATTTCTTATCAAATTCTCAGGTTATACGTGGACTCAATCAAGTGAAAGATGAATCTAAAACCATATTCGTTGCTTGTGAAGAAGACATGGATGAAGCATTGTCAGCAGTGAAGAAGGGAATATGGACTTTCAGCAGTGACTGGTTTATGAACTGCATCATGAAACAAGAGCTTGACTTAGGAGCTCCTCAATTTGCAGAGTGCCTCTAATGCATAGATAAAATTGTTCAAACTGGTCTGAAAATTATGGAAAAATGTGTATTTTCTGAGAAAGAAAATTGAAACAAATAAACTTATGATTAATGTATATATGCTGTTTGTTATTGACAGTTGGGGAGAAACACAGCATTTTTCTCAACATTTGATAGTGTTGAGAAAATGGTGTTATTCTCAACATCTGATAGTGTCATTTTTCTTTCCAATGTTATCATTGTTATTGACTAACCTTTCTCCAGAGGCGGATTCAACTAAACCCATCTTTTTTTATACATGTGGAAAATATCAAAATCTAAACACTTCTAAAGGTTGAACCTATTAGGTTTAAATCCACGATCCACTTTTGCCTTCATGGATGTCTATAATTTATGTTGCAATACAATACACTTTATATGGGCAAATGTCAAAAATCTTACATATCTTCAAAAATCTGGAATGTTGTGATAGCCATAGACTTGGGTCTTTCATCTGCTCTAAATTTCTCATGATCTTTCTGCAATTGAAAAACGTTTTGGCACGTTCAAATCATGACTGTTTTGTTTGTTGTTTGAGATCAAAACATGACTAGACATTATCACAAAAGGTTGTGCTGCTTTTCAACAAATCCATTCCATTCTAAGTTCAGAAATTCAATTCCATGAGTTTTCATCAAGTAAACTCATTTAACATTTCCATATTTCTACTATTGTAATAAGAACACAATCAAGATACAACATACAAATATGCAGCCAAACAAGGACTTGTTATTGTTTTATTCAAATACAACTCATTTAAGATACATGAGCTCAAGAAAAAAGCGGAATGAAATACTGATAGGGGTACATAGTCAATTTTTTTTATATGTCTGAATGCCTGTGAAGACAGTCTGAACTACAGTCATACTAACCGTGAAAATAACAGCAAGGAACACAAGGAAACTCCATGGACCACTAAAGTACCTTTGCTTAAATTCAGCATAGCCAACTCGTAGAGGGAGGAGATTTTTACTTTTGAAGTAAGTAGAAATCTGTCGTTTGACATAGTTAATAGCTTCATGATTGGACTCATTATGTGCTGTTATATCTCTCAAGAAGTTAACCACTTGATCATCGCCAATTTTGAAGTTGACCTTGAGTATGCCCCTGGCTCGCAGCTCCTTAACATCTTCCTCTCCATTAATTAACATACACATGAAACTCAAGTAAGATGAGATCCCAGAGGATTTATATAGCATGTTGGACGAATATCCATAAGCAAGTAGATTTGAAAACAAGGTCACAGTCCATTCATCGATAGTTAGTTGTGGAAGGAACAAATACCCTGATAACATAGATGATTTAAAATGGATGTCTTTTGGGGAAAAGAAAATGTGATGATCTGATATTGCACAGCTGCATCGAATGCCTACTTTCTTCAACTCTGTGACTGAGAAAGGTGAATGATCTTCTTCTTCTTCTTCTTCTTCTTCTTCTTTGACATCATCTTTAAATAAAACATTGATCCATAAGTCTCTCGATCTGATATCGCACAGCTGCATCGAATGCCTACTTTCTTCAACTCTGTGACTGAGAAAGGTGAATGATCTTCTTCTTCTTTGTTTTCTTCTTCTTCTTCTTCTTCTTTGACATCATCTTTAAATAAAACATTGATCCATAAGTCTCTATAATATTGAAGAAGATGTACAGGATCTGGAGCATCTCCCTGCTGAAGTGGACAACGACAAGAGGCTTCTTCGATATAATCAGTTAATGTAGAAGTACTTGGAGCAGAAGATATCATTAACAACGGCATTTGGAGGAATCTTAAGGTTAAAAAGTGCAAAGTAAACCATTCACATTTAAATGCGAGTGCTAATGTATCTAGAATTTGGAAAGGCAATTGATTTTCAAGCAATAAAAGGTCATGACGCACCAAATCACTATCAGTTTCTTCATGGTATTCAACGAGTTCCTCCTGCCACTAGTAGTTATATTGTTGTTGGAGATGAATTCAATAACAAAGCAGCCATCAAGGAACATCATCAGACACCAATCACGGTCAGAAATTCCGTGCCAACGAGACACATTATAACACTCCTTAGTAATACTGAGCAAGTCTTGTTCAACACTTGCATACACTTGTTCAATGGATACATCATATTTTACTCTTTCTGCTAATTCCCTCACTGCTTTCCGCTTAAAATTCTCCATGGGTGCAACATGAGGTTTTCCATTGTGGAATGGACCAATAGAAACCACACGGGGCTCGTAGTACTTGTAATAATCTTCCTTACTAGTACTCTCGGCAAATGTACGTGGAATACCAAAATGTATTTTCTGTGTCAACTCTTCATGTGGTGTTGTGCCTAACGGAGAGCTAGGTATATCAATGACAGAATGTAACCATTCAGCCACTTCGGCTGCTCTACTGTTGTTAGCATCAGCCTGAAGAATTGACATTCAAAGAGACGATAAGATCAGTGGGACCATCAAAGAATATATATATATACAGAGAGCGAAAATTAAGAATATATCATTTAGCACTTCAATTAGTTTATGAAAAAGCTACAAGTTTTTATAGCATTACTTTGATACCAAGTCTGGTATCTTTTGCTTTAAGATCGTACCTTTATTCTCAACTTAACACACTAATAAAGACAGATTCTAGTATTTAAACAGCACTAGTGAATCCTTTTTTTTTTTTTTAATAAATAACCGTGGTGTCTGGGTCAGCTTGCGTGCATCTCAACTAGTTCTATGGAACGTGTGAATTCTATGTCAATGTTTGTTTATAGATCAAAGTTTCTATGAAATGCAGATAGAATATTCAATCAAAGAATCTTCCTTAATAATAAATCATCACAATTGAAGGTTAAATGGTGTTGTACAGTTCTACTCAACATCTGAGACTCGGGGTTATTTTTCTTCCCAATTTCATCTAAATGCTATCATTGTGATTGACTAAACCTTTCTCGAGAGCTAAACATGACTATCCGTTATATGAGCATGTTGATCAATGATCATAAATGGTTGTGTTGCTTCCCAACGAATTCAATTCCACGAGTTCTCATCAAGTAAAATCGTCAACATTTCCATATCTATTATTTTATGAGGTAATAAATTTCATTACAGAGAAGGCAATTAATGTGTGTTGCATACAAGTACACCAAAAATAGAAAACATTACAAAAAGACATGGTTTTCTATGAATGATACCCAGTCATTCATACAAATTAGAACCTTTTAGGTGCACCAAAAGGAAATAAGGGGAAAATGACTATTCTTCAAGATACGATACACATATGAAAAAGTACAATTATGTATTTAAAGACATGGTCCTTGGGCCTAACTCAACCTCATAAGCTAGCTCACGAGGGAGGATTGCCCAAGTTCATATAAGCAGACTACCTGTTCATTCTCAACCTCTAACCCACTCTAACAATGTACAAACGCGAATTTCAAACAAGGCCTGATTATTGCTTATTCAACCACAATCAAAATACAATTTAAGAAGATACAATTGCTCAAGAAAAAAGCAGAATGAAATGCTGATAGAGGTACAGTCTGTCTATTTATAAGTCTGAATGCCTGCGAGGATAGTCTGAATTACTGTCATACTGACCGTGAAAGTAACAGCAAGGAACACAAGGAAATTCCAGGGATCATTAAGGTACCTTTGCTTAAACTCATCCTAGGCAAATGCCTAGATGAAACGAACTAACTAACCTCCCTGAAAACTTTTCCAACTTCTTAAACTCTTTTTCCAAAGTTTCAACCAAGTCTATCTCCAAATGCCTACTCAATTAATGATGGTTTTTTCATGCATGTTGGAAAAAGTAAGTCATAGACTTTAGGTTTTTCATCATTCGTCTGCTGTAAATTTCTCATCATATTTTCGAGACAAACAAAATGAAATGGCACATACAAAGCATGACTGTTCTGTTAGCTGTTTGAGATCAAAACATGACTATTAGTTATTTGAGCATATTACCGCAAGACGCGTGCTGCTTTTCAACAAATCCATTCCATTCTAAGAAGTTATCACAAATTCAATTCCATGAGTTTTAATCAAGTGAACCCATTTAACATTACCATATTCTACTATTGTAATAAGAACACAATCAAGATACAACGAATACATGAATAAGTACAATTACATACAAATATGCAGCCGAACAAGGCCTTGTTATTGTTTTATTCAAATACAACCACAATCAAAATACAACTCATGAAGATACAAGAGCTCAAGAAAAAAGCGGAATGAAATACTGATAGGGGTACATAATTTTTACTTTTGAAGTAAGTAGAAATCTGTGGTTTGACATCCTTAAAACCTTGAGGATTGGGATCATGATGTGCAACTATATCTTTAAAGAAGTTAACCACTTGTTCATCGCTAAATTTGAGGTTGAGCTGGATTACTTCCCTGGCCGGCTCGCAGTTCCTTAACATCTTCCTCTCCATTAATTAACATACTCATGAGACTCAAGTAACAAGTAAGATAAGATCCCAAAGGATGTATATTCTAAGCTGCATGAATATTCATAAGCAACTAGATTATAAAAAAGGGTCATAGTCGATTTGTCGATAATTAGTTGTGGAAGGAATAACTTCCCTGATAACATAGATGATTTAAGATGGATGTTTGTGCGAATGGCACAGCTGCATCGAATACCTACTTTCTTCAAATCTGTGACTGACAAAGGTTGATGATCTTCTTCTTCTTTGACATCATATATAAATAAAACAAATGATCCATAGGTCTCTATAATATTCAAGAAGATGTATAGGACGTGGAGCCTGACGAAGGAAAATTTTGTCGATATAATTATCACGAGGAATTGGAAGCTGGAAAGTAAACTCTTGACATTTGAATGCGCGTGCTAACAACTTTAGAACCTGGAAATGCAATTGATTTTGAAGCAATAAAATGTCACGCCACACCAAATCTCTATCACGTTTCTTCAACCAGGTCCTCTTGCCAGTACTAGTGATTAAGTAAATAATAAAGCAGGCGTCGCGGAACATCATCTGACACCACTCACTGTCTGAAATTGTATCCCTACGAGACATGTCATAAAGATCTCGAGCACTGAGCAAGTCTTGTTCAACACTTTTATATACTTTTTCAAGGGATGCCAACTCCTCGTCTGATGAGCAATTCTTATTCAAGGTAATTTCAAGTAACAATTGCCTCACTGCTTTCCGCTTGAAATTCTCCATGGGTTCAACATGAGGTAGTCCGTAGTGAAATGGACCAATGGAAACCACACGGGGCTCGTAGTACTTGTGATAATCTTCCTTACTAGTACTCTCGGCAAAGGTATGTGGAATACCAAAATGTATTTTCTGTGTCGACTCTTCATGTGGTGTTGCACCTAACGTCGACACAGGTATATCAATGATACAATGTAACCATTTAGCTTCTGAGGATGATATCATCGATCTCAGCCTCAAAAATTTACATACATCCAAAGAGACGAGAGTTACGTTGCAGCAAATGAATATAATAATTAAGAATATTATATAAACTTCAATGAGTTTCTGCAAAAGCTACAAGTTTTTATAGCATTACTTTGATAAAACGTCTGGTATCTTTTGCTTTTAGGGTGTACTGTTTGGTATGAAGGAAAATTTATGTTCACCGGATTTCTAACTTATTTTCTCATGTTTCGTTGGTGAGTTATAATTTTTTTTCTAATGTTTAGTTGGTGAATGAAATATATTTTAATTTTCAGAAAATATCTTTTATTTTTGGTTTGACACTAAAAAATACTCTTTAGAAAAATAATTTCTAATCCAAATATCAACCCCTACAATTGATTTAGGACCCAACCACAATACTCAAATTTAGACAAGACCCCGATGATCGTTTCAAAGTCCTCCAATACCAAACACACCCTAAGACTGCCTTTATTCCCAACTTTGAGGAAAACTGGAAAAAAATTCCAAACATTTAAGCCAATCAAATGGGAAAATTGGAAAATATTTTCCAAAAAAATGTTTTCCTCCAATACTAAACACACACCCTAAGACTGCCTTTATTCTTAACTTAACACACTAACAAAGACAGATTCTGGTCTCCCTGACAATCAATATCATTTTAAAGTTGTGGATTTAAAATTAAAATCATCCTTAAAACAACAAATTTGAACATCAATTGTGAGTCCCTTTTTTTTTTTCTTTTATATAACTGTGGTGTCAAGTGAACTTGCACACACCTCAACTAGTTCTACGCTAAGTTACTCGGACTCGGGTGCGGATCTAAAGGTCGGATCCTTCATGATCTAATTTTTAAGATTTGGATATATGGATCCATATATAGATACGGGTGCACGGATTCGCCTAAAAATGATTAAAATATCTAAAAATAGAGTTATAAAACCTAAATTATGAGATATTATGTGGAGAACTGGAGGAGAATCCTGGAAGGAGATCAAAGGAAAAGGAGTGACATAGAAATTTCTATATAAAAGGTATTCAATTTGAATTTAACTTTTGTATTGATTATATCAATCATTAAAATTGTCTAGACTTTCCCCATTGATTTTGGTCAAAGTACCCAAAATAGGTTGATCAAATCGGAGACGGATCCCACACTCACACCCATATAGTGTTGACATGGGTGCGACACCAAAAATGAAGA
Source organism: Solanum okadae (assembly GCA_036553675.1). Lineage (NCBI taxonomy): Eukaryota > Viridiplantae > Streptophyta > Magnoliopsida > Solanales > Solanaceae > Solanum > Solanum okadae. The sequence continues at coordinate 13,793,842 of CM071681.1, read as the reverse complement.
GTTTGAGAAAATTAGGTTCTACGTAACATGTGAATTATATGTCTATACTAGTGAATTTGGCAGCGCTTCGCGCAGTCATATAAAGTTATTTAAATTTATTATACCATCTTTTTATGAAAATAAAATTACTTTTAAACAATATATATTTGAGTAATTGATAAATGTAAATTATATAAAAGATTGTGTCGAATTAAAAAACGTAAGGTACAAAAAAGAAAAAAAACGAATTGAAGATAAAATTATCAATAAATAAAATAACCATTTTTCTTTTGCCTATAGAAAGTACTACTACATCATCACTCCATAAATCAATTTTATACAAATTACAAAAATCAATGAGTTTACCAAATAAAAATCATACGATATCAAAATGAATTCATTCATCAAATTATCTAAGAATCACAAATAAAAGTATTTTTATTTATAATTTCTTTGTTATATGATATACTAACACATAGTATTGATAAAGTTGTGAAGTATAATGTCTATAGATTTTAGTCTATAAGTGCTTACTAAAAATTTTAATGTATACTAACACATAGTATTGATAAATTTGTGTATAATGTCTACAAATTTTAGTCTTGAAGTGCTTACTAATAATTTTAATGTATACTAACACATAGTATTGATAAATTTGTGAAGTATGTTTACTAATATTTTTAATGTATTCAATTATATCTTTTATTTATTTTATTGTATAATATTGTATACAAAGTACTTATCAGGTTTGTGAAGTATACTTTTTGAAAATTTAATCGGCATTAATATATTTGTATGCATCTAACCCTAGTTTCTTTTATTTGAGTTTTATATTATAAAACATGAAATAAACTATAAAAAAAATAGAACAAAAAAGAAATGATACAATCTAGTTTCTTTTTTATTTTAGCTTTTTTTTTTTTCCTAACACGTTAATTATGTGCCTTTCTTATTTTATAACTTTTATTTTCAAAGTTTTCTCTCAAAGAAGTCATTTTCTTTCTTATTCTATTTTATTTCTTATTATTTTTATATAAAAATGATTGTGTCAATTATTACTCCTTTATTTATTTATTTACTTTAATATAAAAATTAAATTATCATTATTTCATAACTCTCATGACTTTTGATGATCATAACTCCTAAATTATATTAATAGTCATGTGTGTGTATATATATATATATATACATATACATACATACATTAGATATTCATATATTGTCTTATAAATAAAAGCATTACAAAATTTTGTTACAATATATTTTTTAAATTATTATTATTATATTATTATTATTATTGTTATTTTATTTTGTTACAGTATATATATACTCCAACATAGTTTTTTCTTTTTTCTCCATTCCTTTGGTACTATTTTTTTTATTTCTCCTCTTTATGTACTAATTAATTAAATTAATAAATGTTTTATTCCTTTGTAATAACCAACCACTTATATTAGAGAAGTGATCTTCTAATTCTACACAAGACTATGAATTGAATTTGAATGACAACTTAGAAGTCATCTCCTTTCTTATTCTACATAATGAATTAAAATTAAAATATCCACTTTTTTGTTTTAAATAATATCTCTTGTCATTTAAATAATTTATTATTATTTTCTATAAATTTAGGGAGAATATATATGAAACATACTAAGACTTATATATGGGATAAAATAAATGGATCATTCTTTAAATATCAAATTTAATTTGGTAATATTATATATATGGAACATACTGAGACTTATATATGGATCAAAATAAATGAATCATTCTTTGAATTTAAATTTTAGTTTGGCAATATTATAAATATGGAACATACTAAGACTTATATATGAAACAAAACAAATGAATCATTCTTTAAATATCAAATTTTAATTTGGTAATATTATATATATGGAACATACTGAGACTTATATATGGAACAAAATAAATGAATCATTCTTTGAATTTAAATTTTAGTTTGGCAATATTATATATATGGAACATACTAAGACTTATATATGAAACAAAACAAATGAATCATTCTTTGTATATTAAATTTTAATTTGACAATATTATATATATGGAGCCTTTTCTTTTTCTTCTTTTTCTTGACATCTTTATTTTTCTTATCCCTCGTTATTTGTTTTCATTTTTCTTTTTCTCCCGTAGTACTTTATATATTTCCTTTTTGTCTTTTCTAAATGTTAAGCAAAATCCCTCAATATCAATTTTTTCTTGAATGCCACTTCTTTGTCATACAAATTTAAAGTATTTCAATGAAAAAAGAAGAAGAGGACAAAAGAAGAAAAATAACAATATTCATACAAGGGTTTGAGTTGAAAATTATACCTATCAAATTAGTTGTAGATTTAGACTAAAACTTCTTCAAAAGTTTCAATTTCTGCATCTTTTCTTCTTCTTGATTTACTCTCGGATGTCAATCAAATTTCAAATGCTTAGCAATAGCCCGATGATTCCTTTTGTTATATCACGTAAATGGTGTTTGGTATCTTGAAAGGTGATCAAGAAAGAGTTATTTGATCCAACATTACTACAAAAAATGCAAGATAGTCGTAGTGATCATGCATTGAGATTAAAAATAATCTTGAATCGCTATGGTCTTTTCTCTTGGATCCATTCTTTCTATTCTACCTACTTTTGTAAATTTATGCTACATAAAATTCATATTGATTTATGAAAAAACTAAGATGGTGAATATATTTTGTTTATATAGTTGTTTTCTCATTTTAATGGTACATAAACCCTTCAAATTCTATAATTAAATAATGCAGAATTATTATGTTGTAACTGAAAAAATATAAATAAAGAGTTGGTTCTTATTATAAATTAGTATACGTGCCCGCACGTTGCGCGAATGATTTAAAATGTAATAATTTTATAATTAAAAATAACTAATAAAATGTATAATACACTAAAATAATATATTTAATTTATTAAAACAATAATATAATAATACAAATCATTAACTTGTGTATTTGAGCATATTAAATTAATATTATTAGTAAACAATTTAATTTATTGTATATAATATGTATGTATATTCTTTTTATGTTGTTTGAATAAAAAATTATGTTAATAATTTATCAATTCTAACCTTCCATATGAAATATTTGATATCATAAGATTCAAAATATTATTTATTGTATTAATTTGTGTAAAATATAATAGAAAATTGATATAAACGTAAAAATATTTTTAATTAGTACAATCGATATATTAGATTTAATCAATGTATGTAGAGGATATATTAAATTTTAATTTGAACTATATCAGAAAACCTATGGATATGAAGGAGACTGTTTAATTGAATTTTATCCAATAAAGCATATTATGTGTAATTATAGTTATCTTTGAATTAAAATTTAAAAAGGTAAAAATTGAAATTAAAAACTTATCGTATATTTTAAAATCACAATTTTTAACTTAATTTAATGTTGTTATATAATATTGTGAATAGTCTTAAATTTACTAAATGACTTGTAATAGTGATATTGTTCAAGATAGAATTTAACGCTAGCTAGATATAGATAAATATTATTTATCTTAAATTCAAAAGTTTAAATTTTATTTCTCATAAGATTATTTTCCAATTTTGAAATTTGATTGTCCTTTAAAGTTAATATTATGAAAGCATAACTTAATGCCTTCTATGTTTATAATAGTGATAGAGATTATCATTTTATAATTTTTGTTATGACAATTCCTCATTTATCTTGTGATAAGGTTGAAAATCTGTAAAAATAAATATATTTATTTATCTAAATAAATAATAATAATAATAATAAAAATAAACATAGAAGACATTAAATAATGTTTATCATAGCATTATACTTGGATTATTATCATTATTATTATTTTTATTATTATTATTATTATTATTATTATTATTATTATTATTATTATTATTATTAGTTCTATTTTTTAGATTATAGGTTATATCTTATTAAAAAAATAATTATTTTAAAATGCAAAAAAAATAATCTGAAATAAAACTTAAAATATTAAATAATACCTAAATGATAAATTTTAAAAGAAACTTCCATATGTGGGGTTTTTTTTAAATAAATAATTTTAATTTAAAAGTTCTTCAATTTGTTTAGAAGTAGGAGCGGAAGTTTTAAAATTCCCTATTTAGTTGGGTAATTATTATTTTTTCAAAATAAAGATAAAAACACCATATTTTAATTTTAAAGTTCTTCAATTTGTTTAGAAGTAGGAGTGTAATGTGAAGTTTTAAAATTCCCTATTTAGTTGGGTGATTATTTTTTTCAAAATAAAGATTAAAACATCATTTTTTTTCCATTCGTGGTTTTTTTAAAATAAATAATTTTAATTTAAAAGTTTTTCAATTTGTTTAGAAGTGGGAGTGTAATGAGAAGTTTTAAAACTTCCTATTTAGTTGGATAATTATTACTATTTTTTTCAAAATAAAGATTAAAACGACATATTTAGTTGGCTGTTTTTTTTTTTATAAAAAAAATCAATACATTATTATTATTATTATTATTATTGTTATTATTATTATTATTATTATTATTATTATTATTATTATTATTATTATTATTATTATTATTATTATTATGCTATTATCATTATTAGTAGTAGTAGTAGTTTAAGTTCAACAGAAATTTATTGTTATTATTGTTGTTATTATTATTATTATTTATTATTATTATTATTATTATCATCATTATTATTAGTTTGATTTTTTTTATATATATAAAGTAAAGATAGAACATATAGATTATAGGTTATATTTTATAAGAAAAAAACGGATATAAAACTTAAAATATTAAATAATATTTAAATATTTAATTGATAAAATTTAAAAGAAACTTCCATACCTACGTATATATAGATAGATATAACATAGATAATATATATATATATATATATATATATATATATATATATATATATATATATATATATATATATATACATTTATTTTTAGATATATTTTTTTAATCCTAAAAGTTACAGAAATATCTTGTATAACACAAATTATCCCGTTGTAGGCATCCCCCATTAGTCAAAACTTGTGTTATCTAAACAGTCCAAATAAAATCATACGTACTATGGTTTTAAGCAATCATAAATAATAAATAATATATACATGAAATTGTATAATTAAAATTCGGAAACAAATTTACATCAATAAGTAATAGAAACACTTTATATGAATAAATACAAACCATGTTCCAATAATACGACTTTAACCTTTCTGGTTCCCTGCAAATTTCTTTTGCAACATTTCCTGCGGTATTCCTAGACATTGTCTTGCATAAAAATTATATCGATGAAATTAATACTATATAGATTATTGATTTTACATATCTTTAATCTAAGGAAAAACATATTTTCTAAGAAAACCTAAAGAAAAAGAAGAAATAGAAAAGCATATATTTAAGGAAAAAGAAGAAGAAAAAGATCAACTATACTATTTTTTTTTTTGGCTGGTCTCATCACAATCCGGTAGTTTTCTTGTTTGGAAAGAGAAGAATGCTCTTTGTTGCCTTTTGTTTGTTGGAGAGACATCCTATTTATGCTCCTTAAAATGATGCAGTTATATTTTTAAAATTTAAAATTATATCACATTCTAACCGTATAAAAAAATTGACATGTGTTTTTTTTTAAAAATAATATTATTTTTTTAAAATTTGATTTTTTAAATACTGAAATTTCAAGATTAATTGTGGTGATGACAAATGTTATTTTTCTTTATATATAGATAGATGTGGATGAGATGCTCTATTATCAATAGGTTTCTATATATAGGAAAAAATGGTTCCATTTTTTTTTATGTAAAATTTATTGTGCAGAGGTTTTATTTTCTTCAAATAACTTCAAATAATTCGGCGGTTTATATTTTTTTTGTATTTGTAATTATGGTGCAGAATGATTTTTATTTTATTTTCAAATAAATGGAAAATGAATTTGAGTTTATTTTAATACTAGGAAACTTGTTGGTATAACAATAATTTAAAATAAAGTTTTTATAATTAAATTACCTATTCATGAAATATAAGTTGCAATACTTCAAGTTCATATGATTTTTTTTTTTGCCGAAACCCTTAGATTCATAAGTTATAATAGTTAATCAATAATAAGAACAAAATTAATATTTTAATATATTATGTTAGCAAAATAGAAAATTAATGAATCAGAAATAATTTAACAATCTAAAAGTGATTACTTTTAAATCTATAATACAATCTGAATAAAGCTTGAATTTTGTAGGTCATCAACTTTTATTGAAAAATAAAAATAAAACTAAAAGTATAATAATACTATGAATGACCCAATATCGACTAAAAGCAACATTGATATTAATTTGCTCAGATCAAATAATAAGAAATAATCTATGAATGATCCAGTATCAATGTTGTTCTTACTCGATATTGGGTCATTCATAGCATTATTATACTTTTAGTTTTATTTTTATATTTCAATAGACATTTAAGAACAACATTGATATACTTATAACATATAGATATCGATCTTTAGTAGAAGAAATAATCTAAGAATTCAAAATAAAACGACAAATCAAATTCTATTTATATATTAAAAAAATACATTTTTATGCAGTTTATGACAAATAAATAAAGAAATAAAAAAGTAAAAAGAAAAAAAAGGAAAAGAAATGATTTAAGGAAATGATACACATAACATTATTGATGAATTTAAGGAAAGAAATTTAAAAAATTAATAGCATCAATGATGAAATGATTTAAATATGGGAGTATTTGATAATTCAATAAGGTTTTGAGGTAGAATTTTCAGTCTTTTCAAAATTTGGAAAAGTATAAAAAAAAATAGAAAAATAATAAATAAACTTCCACATAATTTTTAACAATTATTTAAGGAAAATATAAGAGAAAATGTAAAAATTTTTTTGATTAAAATAAACAAATATCTGAAATAAGAAGGTTGTCATCTTTTTCTAATTTTAATTTTATTATTACGCATATATATGAATCTTTAGCCGAAGAAGTGATCTAAATTAAAAAAGTTAAATTTCATAAAAAATATATATGTGATTCTTACCATGTTATAATAACTAATTTCTTGTAAATAATAAATTAAAAAAGGTAAAAAAAAATTATAAAAAAAGTGCATTAAGGAAATGATATAAATGAAAGTAATAATAAAAATGAAGTAAGAAAAAATAATATGATTGATGATGAATGGAATTAAATGTAGTCACTTTGATATTCACTACAATTTGAAAGTAAAATTTTCAGTTTTTTAAAATTATAAAATTTAAAAAAAGAAAAAAAAAACAATAAAAAAATTAAATAAATTTTAGGCCTTAATATATATATATATATATATATATAGATAGATAGATAGATAGATAGATAGATAGAGAGAGAGAGAGAGAGAGAGAGACCTTAATCAAAGATATATTAAAGAAAATAAAACAAACTTCAATTAAAGTTATATAAAAGAAAAAAAAACTATAATTAAAGATAGATAAGAAAAAAACGTTTTAAGAGAAAAAAAAACAAAAAAAAAACGGAAATTAGAAATAAATGACAAATTAAGTCTTATTTCTGTATAAAAAATGCATTTTTTTAATAAAGTTATAACAATTAATTTTTAAAATAAATAAATAAAAAGAACAAAGAAAGGAAATAATTAATTTAAGGAAATGATATAAATTACATTAATGATGAGTTTAAGGAAGGAAAATTTTAAAACTTAATATCATCTATGATGAAAGGATTTAAATATGGTCATATTTGATATTCTGCAAATTTCAAGGTAACATTTTCATTATTTTAAAAAATAGGAAAAATGCACAAAATAAGAATTAGAAAAATAAATAAATAAACTTCTAGACACAATTTTTAGCAATTATTTTAAGAAAATATAAGAGAAAATGTCATAAAAATATGATAAAATAAATAATATAGGTTGACATCCTTTTCTAACTTTAACTTTATTATTACGTATAGATATGGATCTTTTAGCAGAAGAAATGATCTAAGTTTAAATAAAATAAACTAAATTTCGTAAAATATATATGCAATTCTTACCAATTTATAATAGCTATTTTCTTGTAACAAATAAATAAATAAAAAGTACGAAAAAAAGAAAAAGGAAAGAAGCAATTTAAAGAAATGATATAAATGAGAATAAAGAGATCAAACTAAGGCAAGGAAGTACAAAAAAAAGTGTGAATAATGATGAATGAAATTAAATATTCAATAAAATTTGAAAGTGAAATTTTCAGTCGTTTAAAATTAGAAAAAAATATTAAATTTAAAAACAAAAAAAAAAAAACTACAAAAATATAGACAAACTTCAGTTAAAAATATATAAAAGAAAAACAAACTTTAATTAAAGATAGATAAGGAAAAATAAATTAGAAAAACGTTTTAAGGAAAAAAAAACAAAAAAAAAAATGGAATTAAAATATTGATTGATTTCTCCTTATTCTCCTTCTAATTTAATATGAATTTCATAAATAAATTGAATCTCTCTCTAAATAATTTTTCTTGTTCTTAGACCACTTATTATTCTTTCTATAAGTTTCAATCAAAATTATAGTGCAACATCCTTTCAAAAACTTTTTATATTTTGAAGAAATTTGATTATTACATGATTTTTCTTATTACATCAGTATCTTCAGAAGAATAATGAGAAATCATCTCTTTCTCTTTTTATGAAGAAATAACATTCCATCATCATCAAAAGAAGAGACAAAGTAAAAGAGTCACAATGCTTTTGTTCATTTTAAGATCTCTTCTCCTCATCTCTAAATTAGCTTTTAGTGTGTTGTGTCAATTTTGTTGTTCTTTTTATGTTGCTTGTCATCTTTCTCTTCTTTATGATTGTTGTTGTTGTTTTGGTGCGTTGTTGAATTTTCCTCTCACTGATACATGCATGTATGTTCAATGAAACTTGTTTGATGTTCCTGCAAAATTTAAAAAGTAAAGAAGAGAAGGAAAATAAGTAAAACAAAAAAGATGTCTGACCACAAAAATAATATATTGAGAAAAACTAACCAAACCATGAATTTTTCTACTACTCGTGACAAGAATAAACACATAAATAAAAATTGGTGGATACCTGTCACGAACCAAAAAATGGACGTGATGACACTCGTCTTATCCTACCAAGACAAGTTAGCCTAAAACTCAACCCTTACAATAAAATGCGGAAATTTTTATAATCAACTCAACAATACCCCAAAAATCTGGTTGTCACATGTACAAGCCTCTAATGTGTTATAAAATTTTTTGAAGGAAAATACAAGTTCAATGACATTGTTTCTAGAATAGAACAAGATCATAATTAAGGAGAAAGAAGGTCCGCTGAAATGAAAAGCAGCTACCTTACAAACCTCCACAAGAAACCTCAGACAAGGATAAGAGAAAATATCACAAAAGTCCAGGCTAGTAACCTACAAAAAAAATGTAGTAGCAAGGGGTGAGTACCAAACCACACGGTACTCAACAAGTAAACTTCTAAACACAAGCTAAGGGGATAGAATACGGGTACTCCTTACACACCAACCGAACCTCCACAACTACAACCTGCATAAAACCAGCCCAACCTAACAGTTCACAGTTACATAGCACCCAGCTCAACAACAATCACTTTAACAAATTACATATCCTCAACAACAAACTCAATATTCATCAATTACAACTTCCACAAAAAGGCACTCACAAATATCAGCAAAACACAAGATCAAGTTCATCAAATAGAGGTAATCAAATATCAAGTACTTTTCAACCACAAATAAAACCATAATCATCAAGAATGAAAGATGTCATGGGATGCAATGCAATGTGACACCATGAAATGATATGCCTCAAAATACCAAGTACTCTCTCAACCGTATATATAGGGGTGTTCAAGGTTTGGATAAAAAAGGATCCAAACCGAAAAACCAAACCAAACCGATAAAATAAAACCGATTTTATTTGGGTTTGATTTGGTTTGGTTTTAGATTTTTGAAAACCGATAGTATTTGGTTTGGTTATGGTTTTATTAGAAAAAAAACCGAAGAAATAACTGAACCGAACCGATGAATTATATACATATATTTTATTAATATACATACTTAATATATTGTTTTTATAAACAATTTTAAAGATCTTATACATATTTTCATTAAAATTTCTTTATAATTTACTTATTGAAAGCAAAAATGCCGAAGAAGAAACATTTATCTTATTGATTTCATGTATATGAGAGTCTATGACAATTCTTTGTGGGACTGAAAATGTTATTGTCTCTTCCTTGTAGGCCAATATAGTGAATTTTAAAGCTTTATTGATAGTAAATTTAGTGATCGAAAGTTTAGTAATTTAAGTCATTCTAACTATTTTTCGTTTTGAATGGATTATTGTCACTTTTTTCACATTTTAAATGAATTGTTTCTTTTATTTTTGTGTATGGTTAATAACCGAATAACCGAACCAAACCAAACCGAAATCGATAATCACCAAACCGATAAATGTATATTATATTTGGTTTGGTTTGGTTTTGATAATTTTAAAACCGATTAAGTTGGTTTGGTTTTGGTTTTGACCAATAACCGATCCAAACCAACCCGTGAACACCCCTACGTATATACATGATACTCCTCGGAAATACATCGAGAGTTTATGACCCATGGGGGACTCGCGATGTCCATATACCGACACGGACGATCTCCATGTGTCTGTGCGGACGATCTCAACGCACTATCATAATCAAATAAATTTCGCATGGACGATCTCCACATGCCTAAATTATAATCTTAACATCTCACCATCCCCATCATAGACGATCTCCACTTGCCCAACTTATACTCAATCTCATTTCAATGCATGTGCACAATATGATTTCAATAAAAGGGATGATGCATCTCAATCAAATATCAATATGATATGGAATCACCTCAGCTATCACCAGTATACATGTTCAATAAAGAACACAATCACACATAATAAATCAAGTCAATAATATATCAACTAATGTCCATATGCTTTGACATTCTCGAATTACAATCCGCATTCTATAGTAATAAATTTTCCCTCTATAACACTGTTACTCGTACCAATGCCCGTCACAAACAATTCTCAACACATCACACACAAACAATTAATCACATTGCCTTTTATTACCCTTTTTTCATCATTAGAATTAATCAATGTGGACAAGTTAACTCATCACCAAGTCTCATTACCCCCAAACACATATTACAAGGAAATACACGAATTTCATACACTTAACAAGGGTTTAGAAATCCACTTGCCTCAAATAGTCGAACAATCACTCTGGGACTTGAGTCTTCCCCTTTCATTGAACTTCCAAATCAAAGCAATCTATTCAAATAAATGACCACAATAAGATTTCAAAACTAACAACACCATATCACTACAGGTCTAAGCCTAGACCCAAAGACTCACATCGATTCTATAATCAAGTTATCCTAATCTTGATACCAACTAATATGTCAACTCTTTCAAGTTCTTTTCCAAATTTCAAGCCTAGGGTTTAGTCTCAATATCTCTAAATAACATAAATTTAATGATCTTCATATACTACAATACACCAAAACTTTAATCATAATATGATAATTATATGAAATCTGAAATCGAAACCCACTGAAGAAACAATACTTAAACGTGAAACTAATAGGCAGAATGTTGTTTGGGCATTTATCCTATACTATAACATCCTCCAATCATTGGTTATAATTACTTCATGATTACTTACTATAACCTGTGAATAGTAACCCATTTAATAATACTTAACATTAATTTGAAAAATCAATATTGCAGCAAACAAAAAGAAATCCAATTCACTACATACCAACATATAATATTATATAATACCACATTTCCTTCCAAAACAATGGACAACTTAACATATTTAGCAATATATTGCGTACTCAAAGAATCGAAATTTTGAACTTCTCACCTGCATTCGTTGTCGGCGCCGCAGGTAGTATTCCAACCCTTCTTTTTATTTTTTATTTTTTTTCCTTCTGCGCGAACTGCTGCTGTTCACAACAGCCAGCAATATTTGCCCTTTTATTTCTATTTTTTTTTTTTTTATATTTATTTATTCACCTTTTCTATTATTATTAGTAACAAAATAATCTTGTATTAAATCTGAAAATCATATCACTCATTCTTATAAGTCATAAATTATTTATAAAAGCTACTATAAAGGGTTAATATAAAAATAATTATTAAAATTCATAAAACCACTAAGAGGGTCGTTACAATACCTTTTACCATATTGTTTGAAATATATTGTGATTAGCTACTCTACTTTATAGATTAGTACCTTTCAAATTCCTTAATTATGTGATAAGGAATAAACTTTCAAATTAAATTTGAAAAAACTTTTCAAATTTTGTAATTAAGTGATAAGAAATAAATCCTCTTAAATTTTATAATTAAGGAAAATGTCTTTTATGGTAAAAAATTGATAACTGAAGTTTTTATGTTTATGTTTTAATGAGGAAAAAATTAAATACTAAACTTTAATATTATGTTAAAACTTCAAATAAATATTGTGTTTTTTAAAATGAAAAAAAATGCTCAAAAAACAAAAAAAAAGAAGATAAATATAATTCCAGACCTTAGAGGCATGCCACATCAGCTATTCTATATTCAGCTTTATATATAGAGAGAGATGGTAAGGATTGATTTTAACATTGATATCTTTTTGTAAAAGTTTTAAATAAGTAAAAAGGTTTGGATATTTGTCTACAATAATGTTCTTTCATTATTTAGTCTTTATTGATGAATTAAGAGAGGTCATAAATCATTCTTGATTATGTATTTATTGGATGAGTCTTTTATTAGTCTATTTAATTAGTAAATTGGGTATAAAAATGAATTAAAAAATGTTTTAAAAAAGGGAAAAAATAAATAAATTAGAATGGTGGCCATTGAGTGGTGCCACATCAGCTTGGTCTATATTCAGCTTTATATATATATATATAGACTAGTGAATATGTTTGCGCTTCGCGCGATGAGAAAAAAATAATTAAAAATATTTAAATAAATCATTTTTTATATTTGAATATCAAAAATATTTTAAGAATCATTTCTAATTTTCAAATTCAAATAGATATAAGCTTTAAGTTCTAGTTATTATTAAGTACAATTTAAGCAATGTAATAATAACTGTTGAAATAATTCAATATAGTGTGATTTTTTTTTGGATTAGAATCGTAATTTAAAATAATAAATATTTTCTTTTAATTGAATCATAATTGTTTTGCCGAATTGTTGATGCACTTGAAAAAAAATGGATCATACAGTATTAAATATATTATATGATGTGTTTGATTTTTTGAACAAAATGAAAAGAACACAAATGGTCATCGGGATAAAGGTTTATTGTAGCAAAGTCGTAGCAGTAAATTTTGTATAAAAAACAAAACTTTTAAATATTTATCATACATAATATTCATCGAAAATTCATCTATTAATGTAGAAAATTGAAATAAATTGCAACACAAGATAAACGAAATTTTTTAAATTTGTATTGCAATTATACACAAACATTAATTTTCTTATTAATCATTATTAAGTACTATAATTGAAGATTGATATCTCAATTTAGAAAAATATAAAGGTGAAGGATAAAAGACTTATGTAGAACCTCACTTTGGTCAGGATTATCATTTATCTTCTTCTTTTTTTGAAGTTTTTTATATCTTTTGATTTATAAAATCTGCAAAAAGAATAAAAAGTATTTTATTTATTTCTCTCCTTATTATCACTATTATTAATATATTATTATTATTATTATTATTTTAATAAATCCTTCTGTTTTCTTTAAATTTTTCTCTTGATTTATATATATATACACACACACCAAGAATTTAAATTATCCTTTTTCTCCTTTTCTTGACCTTTAAATATTTTTTTCTTATTTATATTTATGTTTAAAAACTCAAAAGAAGTTATAAATAGTATCTTAATTAGTAGTAACTGTTTAACATATTTATAGTACACACCTTTATATTATGATTATGATAAATATATTTATCATATTTATCTATCTTCTTATCATTACTACAATTTATTGTTTTTCATCTCTCCTCATCATTACTATAATTTATTATTATTTTAAAATTCATTTTTTACCTTCTATTTTTATGGTTTTTTAAAAATGAAAATTTTATTATCTCCCCTCGTTATCATCGTAATTTATTCTTATTATTATTCATGAAAATTTTCTTCTTTACAATTATTTATCTTTTAATCTAAAAAATTAGTTAAAAATTAAGAAAAGATCAAATATTTTATTTATCTCTCTCCTCACATTATTACAACTAGGGGTGTTCACGGGTTGGTTTGGATCGGTTATTGGTCAAAACCAAAACCAAATCAACTTAATTGGTTTTAAAATTATCAAAACCAAACCAAACCAAATATAATATACATTTATCGGTTTGGTGATTATCGGTTTCGGTTTGGTTTGGTTCGGTTATTCGGTTATTAACCATACACAAAAATAAAAGAAACAATTCATTTAAAATGTGAAAAAAGTGACAATAATCCATTCAAAACGAAAAATAGTTAGAATGACTTAAATTACTAAACTTTCGATCACTAAATTTACTATCAATAAAGCTTTAAAATTCACTATATTGGCCTACAAGGAAGAGACAATAACATTTTCAGTCCCACAAAGAATTGTCATAGACTCTCATATACATGAAATCAATAAGATAAATGTTTCTTCTTCGGCATTTTTGCTTTCAATAAGTAAATTATAAAGAAATTTTAATGAAAATATGTATAAGATCTTTAAAATTGTTTATAAAAACAATATATTAAGTATGTATATTAATAAAATATATGTATATAATTCATCGGTTCGGTTCAGTTATTTCTTCGGTTTTTTTCTAATAAAACCATAACCAAACCAAATACTATCGGTTTTCAAAAATCTAAAACCAAACCAAACCAAACCCAAATAAAATCGGTTTTATTTTATCGGTTTGATTTGGTTTTTCGGTTTGGATCGGTTTTTATCCAAACCTTGAACACCCCTAATTACAACTTATCACTTTTTCTTTCTACCTTTTATTTTTAAAGTTTCCCAAGATTTTTTTTTAATTCATCTCTCTTTCTTATTATCATAATTTAAAATTGTTTATGAAATTTCTATTCTTTCTTAATTTTGTTATCTATAAAATTTTTATGAAAAATATTTCTTTGATCAAGAATTATAATTAATTTTTTCTCTCCTATTCTTAATTTTTAAAATATTTTATTTATTTACGTGCTATGTTACTAAAAATCAAAATATTCTTTGAAAGTTGTCACGACCCGAGAGTACCCCCTAGTCGTAACATGGCGTATTCGACCCCGAAGGGGTCTTATACGAGCCACATAGTCATTCATTGCATTCAATAATGAAAATAGTGCGGAATAAAAAAAAACTTATTTACATCCACACATTTAAACTTCATTAAAACAACTTTAAAAACACACAGCGGAAGTCTAAGTCTCACATGGCCATCTTAGACACAGTCACAAAACATAAGTAGGGACACGGCCCTTTACAATCAAAAGAAGTCTATTAAGTCTATTACATGAACAAAAGAACTTAAAAGTCTTATCCTCGAATCCATGAGGACATACCAAGTCTTGGAGGAAAGCAATCCAACACTTCAAACTAGCTAGGAGGGATCACTTGCCGGAACCTACACTTATAGTAAAAATATGAAGAATATGGGTTAGTACACAAAATGTACTAAGTATGATGACCATGCAAAACATGCTTTAAAAGGGACATTTTGGTTAGAAACCATGCAATATGCCACTTTTTGAAGTACCATGAATAGTTGCATAAAAGACATACAATTCAAGCATAAACATCAAGTAAGTCATAATATTACCTTTAAACAATTTCAACATGAAAACCTTTACCTTGGACCTTCACCTCAAGAAACCCTTATGCTATACCTCGTGCAATGTATGGATGGCGTCCCATACCACCATCCATACTAAGGCACCACATTAAGGTCACTTAAGGTAACTTATCATTCCTTTCTTTCACCTTTGCACCATATTCATACATAAGAGGTATATCATTAATTAAGACATGACAAGGGAAAATAACTCGTAATATAACCCAAGTATAGCATGCATCTCATATTAAGCATTTGAGAGCCAACATTCTTTAATAACCTCATTTAGGCCACAATTGTGTCACATACATTAGGATTTAGAGAAACTCACTATGACCCTCTCCAAGCCTACTCGTGCAATGTATAGGTAGCATCCCATACTACTACCTACACTTTGGAGAACCTATCAAGAAACCATAATGAAATCTCGCATGATGGGAAGTAAGCGTTTAACCGACATAGACCATGAGAGCTTGTCATGGAATCCGGTGTCATAAGTCCCCACACCGTAAAGAGGTGGTATACTTGCCTAAGGAAGACCTGTATATAGCTTAATGGATCCACTAGCTACCTATGCGGGCACATAGTTTATGGGATAAGGTAGACGATCATTGAAACTCATGCTTAACTATTGGGGGAGTTTCCATCTAACCAAATCCACTCGGTGCTTAGCCAACATTCCCATAGAATAGTTCGTGACATTGACATTATCACATATGAGAGGTGCCATTGGCCTACCAACTCCAAATTACATTTATTAACACGTGAAATGGTGCTTTAAGCCTACCGTTTCAAGGTTCATTTAGGAAAGCTCATTAACTCCTCTTGAAATGGTGCCATGGGCCTACCGGTTCAAGTCTCATCATTAACCTTCATGGAAAGGTGCCATAGGCCTACCGATTCCAAGGTTCATTATAAGCTCGTGTGGAAGGGTGCCACTAGCCTACCGATCCGAGGATTCAACAATCAACAATATAATCATTTATACAAGAAAATGATGCATAAGCCCTACCAATTCAAGGTATACTTTATATTGAAGAATCCTTCATATTCTATCATCAACATTCATGAGTGTCAAATTGAGAAATAATCTTTCAATAGCAACACCTTTACGTTCATAACATGATCACATTATCTTCATTGAATTCTCATTCATATAATGTCATGATAACACTCCAATTTCTCATACTATGCCTTTAAGGCCCTAAGCCTCACATACCCATACACCAACAATACACCATAAAATAAGCATGGGTAATGACATACTTCAACAATCTAAAGACCTTTAAACAAGTTTGATTCATATACATTCATTATCTAGCAACCCACTACATAAAGGCATAAACTAGGAATAAAGAGAAATCATGGGTTCATGGAGTATTTTCATCTTAAATCGTCAATACACCAACAATATAACCATAAAGTGCCATTAGAAACCTTTTAAAACCATTTGGTGGAAGAACCCATGAGATTGAGTGAAAACCTAGATTTTTCATACTTTGAAATAACTTTGGATTTGGCTCCTTGAATGGAAATTTAGACAAGGATCAAGACCACCATACCTTTGCTATGATCTCCCATGAAATTTGATGAAGAAAGCCTTGAATCCAAAGCCCTAGCTCCCACTTCTTCTTCTTCTTCTTAATGGAGGATTGTAGAGAGGGAAATGTTTTATGGATGGGAATTGAACTTATGGTATCTAGGAAATAATATATGTCCTTTGGAAGAATGGTCCAAGACTTAGAAAAAAAAAATGAGGCGGGTGAACAGTAACCACGCCTACTGGAAATTGCCTTTTCCTGCCGAACAGATTTTACGAAAATGGGCATAACTTCTTCGTCCGAACTCCGAATGAGATGAAACGAAGTGCGTTAGGTAGCTAACTCAAAGGGCTTTCCATGGATATATTATTGGCCACCCAAATAATTTGTGTCCTAGGAGATATGACCCTCCAAAGTAGACCCTCGAAAAAGGCTTCACTTGGAAATTTCGGATTTTGATACGGTTGCTCTAAAATTTGGGTTAGACCCATTTCCCACTCAATTTGACCCCCTAAACAAGAATATGAAGTCGGATTTTCGAAAAACAAAACAGATCTTTTTATATACAGCTAAACAAGTTTTCGGTAACTTCCGAAGCACATTTTTAAGAACTTTTTGGGTCAAATTCAAATATAATCATTTCATTAAGTTCTCGACTCCAAACTCACATGTGAGGCTCTAGTTTCACTCTATCATTTTTTGGGTCGTTACAAAAGTTTAGTTTATATATTTTTATAATTTTTTTCTATTTTAATGTTAAATAAAAAATAGAAAGAGAATGATGTAATTAATAAAACAAAATAAAATAAAGAGTAACGTATAACTCCCTTTCCTTTTTTGTGCTTTCTTTTATGGTAGTATTTTTAAAGGAAAATTGTATATAATAGCAAACTATTAATTCAAATTAAATGCTATAAATATAGTTTGATTTAATTGTACCTCATAGCAAACTGTTGCTATTTCACCTCTCTCCTGGTGAATCTCGCTCGCCACTCTCGTTCTCTCCCTCGCCTCTCTCGTTTTTTATACAAACGCAAGTGTATAAAGTGCGTTTGTGTTTGTATAAAGTGAGAGAAAATTGTATATATACATATTTTTTCGTTCCCCTCTTCCAGATCTCGCTCGCCACTCTCCCATATCTCGCTCTCTCACTCGCCTCTCTCACTTTATACAAAAAACGCAAATTGTATAAAATGCGTTTGTGTTTGTATAAAGCGAGAGAAAATTGTATATATACATATATTTTCGTTCCCCTCTCTCCCCTCTCCCAGATCTCGCTCTCTCACTCGCCTCTCTCACTTTATACAAAAACGCAAATGTATAAAATGCGTGAAAATTGTATATATACATATATTTTCGTTCCCCTCACTCCCCTCTCCCAAATCTCGCTCACCACTCTCCCAGATCTCGCTCGCTCACTCGCCTCTCTCACTTTATACAATTGATCTTTTTGTATATGTATACCAAAGCAGATTATACAACTGCTTTCTTTTGTATATGTATAGCGAAATATACATATTTATATTTTCTATGGAGCGCAATTATGCAAACTTTGCTATAGCATACAAATATGAATTTTGTGTTTGCTATATGTGAAAATTGCTCTATTTTTAATTATTTTTTCCCCTTCCTTTTACTTTTTACTCAATTTCATGCCTTTCCTTCTCATTCTTTTTCAAACTATCATATTATTCTTTTTTATCAGAAAAGAGAATCATTTTTTTCTTATAACTTTCCATATTATTTCAATACCTTATAGATAAATAAATAAATAAAAATAAAAATGATTTAAGGAAATGATATAAATGAGAGTAATGATCAAATTAATGTAAGGAAGTGAAAAAAAATAGAATGATTGATGATGAATGGAATTAATTATGATCACTTTGATATTCAATAAAATTTGAAAGTGAAATTTTCAGTCTTTTAGAATTTAAAAACAAAAAAACTACAAAAATATAAATAAAATTCCAGGCCCAAAAAAATGTCATGTCATATATATATATATATATATATAATTTTAAGAAATAAACTTTAATTAAAGATATATAAAAGAAAATAAAAAAACTTCAATTGAAAATATATAAAAGAAAATAAAACAAACTTTAATTTAAGATAAATAAGGAAAAATTCAACAAAAAACATTTTTAAGGGAGGGGGAATAAAAAGACGTTTTTAAGGGAAGAAAAAGGAATTAGAATATACATTTCTCCTTATTTTCTCCTTATTCCTTCCTAATTTAATAGGAATTCCATAAATAAATTGATTTTCTCTGTAAATAATTCTTCTTGCCCTTGAACCACTTATCTTTCTTTCTATAAGTTTTTCAATCAAAATGATTTTTTTCTTCTCAATATATATTTTCTTGTAGAAGAAATTATAGTGCAAAATCCTTTCAAAAGTCTATTATTTTAAAGAAAAATAATTATTACATGATTTTTCTTCTTAGATCAATATCTTTGAAAGAATCTTGAGATACTGCCTCTTTCTCTTTTCATGAAGAGATAACATCCCATCATCATTACAAAAAGAGACAAAGTGAAGGAGTCGGCGAATTTTTTTGTTCATTATGAGATCTCTACTTCTCATCTCTATATTAGCTTTCAGAGAGCTTTGTCGTTATTTATAAATAAAAAAGAATAAAATGAGAGAATTAATATTTCATGGTGGCATCATTTCCACGGTTCACAAGTTGAATGTTAGAAGACGTTTTGATGTTTTTCGATCTTCAAGTATATTGAATTATTAAATAGAATTTCATTCTTATTTTGCTAGATCCGCTTGTTGTAATTCTTGTTGGCATAAAATGGTCTAATCTACACAGGTATATTCTAACGAATTCATTCATACAAACATATCAAATTTTTTTTATTTATCTAAGCTAGTAAATCATCTCTTGCTATGCATTCTTGATTTCATCTCCTGCATAATGTTTATTTACACAAATAAACCAAAATTTAATTTACCTGAAGGAGTAAATCTGCTTTTGCAATGATTCTTCCATTTTGTCAATTTACCTTCAGAATATGTGTTCTCCAGCCTAGTTTTATTTGTACAAACAAAAAAAAAATTTGATCTATCTAAGGTAGTAAAACTTTTCAAAAAATTAATTTACCTGAAGTAGTAAATCTTCTCTTCCAATGATTCTTCCATTTTGTCAAGTTACTTACAGATTATGTGATCTCCTACATATTTTTTTATACTTTTTTAATTGGTTGATTATGAAACCGTTACAACTGTTCATTTTCTATTGCAACAATAAATATATTCTTTATGTTAAAACTTTTCATTATCCTCTTTAATTGTAGGTTAATAGATGCATTAGAGGTATTTAGTAGATTATTATATTAAGAAATGAATTTAAAAAATCAAAAAAATGAGAAAAAATTTAGGAATGGAGACCATAGAGAGGTGCCACATCACTTCATCTATGTTTCTCTTTTATATATATATATATATATATGATTTGTTTACACACCAAAGTTTCTCTGAAATGCAGCTAGATTCAAACAAAGAATCTTCTTAATAATAAATCATCACAATTCATTTCTTTTCTTCTTTTTTTAAAACAAAGAAACAGGAGAGAATGCAATAAAGAATTAAATGTCAAGCATATAACAACAACAACATATTGCGTACCCAATGTAATCTCATAAATGGGATTTGAGGAGGATAGAGTGTACACCGACCTTACTCCTACTTCATGTAGACAGAGAGATTGTTTTCGAAAGAAAATTAAATGTGAAGCATATAATATTAAGGGAAAATGGTCTGATATATCCCTCTACTTTGTCATTTAGAGCTGATATACCCTTTATTATGAAAGTGACTCATATATATGGCTATTATTATAAAAATGACTCACATATACCCTTTTCCTCTAACAAAAGTGACAAAATTAATTTTAATTTAATTTTGAATTATTTTTTTGAAAAACAAAATCCATACGGGGTATATTTGATCCTCCTCTCACATATTTTTTTTTACTTTTTTATTTCAATGACTAATTTAAATTTATTATTTTGATGGTCAAATTTATTTATGTTTCACTAATTTTCTCGTAAAATTTATTATAGATGCCCCATTATTTTATTTTATTTATACAAATACAAAAACTAAATTACAATATAACCGCAAAAAAAATAGTTTTAAATTTTTTCTTCACACTAAAAATTAAAGAAAAAAAAGTGTAAGAAACTCGAATAATGATAATCAAAGAAGTCAAAAAATAATTTTTGTATTAAAAATATTGAAATATACATTGAACTTTGCTACAAGGATTATATATATATATATATCCCTACATGTATTTTTTAAAATTTAAAGTAAAAAAATATATTTAAGACTAATTTTTTTACTTCTGTTAGATGAAAGTTATATGTGAGCTCTTTTTGTAACAGTAAGGGTATATATTGAGTCATTTGTATAACGCTAAGGGTATAGATGAGCCACTTTGATATGAGGTGTATATCAGCTCTAAATGACAAAGATAAGAGGTATATTAGACCCCTTTCCCTAATATTAATTGCCTTGTTTCACAAATGAATATCAAACAAAACAGGGATCACTCCATATTCATCATAACACAACAAAATACATAAAAATAAATGTCGATAAAACTGTGTACAATAGACCTTGTGGTCTAGCCCCTCCCCAAATCTGGCACAACGGAAGTTTAGTGCACCAGGCTGCCCTTTTAGTGCATGAAGACAACTGTTGTTTTTATCTTTTGAACAACCAAAATTTAGTAAGCATATTGCAACCTCCACAATCCTATAATACACAATAATACTAGTTGTACCATCAATTTTGTTTCTCAAGAAAACCAAGGGGGCATAATATTGATTAAATGAAAAATAATACATCCCTTATCCAGTGTATAGAGAGTTATTTCTCGAATAAAATGATGCACCTAACAAGATAATTTCATATAGACCAAGAATTACGTGATTCAAATAAAAAAAATTCTTGACTCAAAATGGGGGCGAGTTTGAAAAAGGATCTTAGAGTGTTTAGGGTTAGGCTAGGAGGCTCAAGGCCTTCTTATTTCTTCTTATTAGAGTTATTTTACATAGATTTACCGGGGTAAGAAAAAAAGGGAACAAACACATTTGGAGCTTAATATAATGTAGAGTTGTATATTGTGTTCAAACTTCAAAGGATGAATGCTCCAAAAAGGAATCTATAGATTCTCATAATACGCCTGTATAATTGGTGAGAAAATTCACTACAATTTAATCAAAATGTTTTATAAATGCAACTTCACAAGTTATTGCTAAATTTATAGTTATTAATTAAATTAGATCAAATTGCCTTTGAACTATGTGAAATGATTCAAATGAATAAAATTGTTTTCCGTTTATAGTTTGATTCAAAAATATCTTTGCCGTCAACTTTTTAGTCCAAAAATGTTCTTATTGTTACTTAATGGTCCAAAATGCAATTTTCCCAAATAAACATATTATTTATTTTCTTTTTAACACATTCTTGGTCTAATATTATTTTTTATTAGCAGATGTTTATCCTAGTTTAATTAAAAAATAAAAATATTTCTTATTTTATTATAATTATTTTTTATTGTTATCTAAATAAAAATTAATAATGGATTTACTATGATCCTATATACAGCCTACAGGAGTTACGGCAATATATTATTCGTTAAAGTAGTACATAAAATAATTCTATTTTAATCGATAAAATGAGATTACGAAGAAAAAACGTATTTCCTAGAGGTGTCAAAAGAACATGAAAAACCGACCGAATCGACCAAACCTAATCGAACCGGACCGATTTATGCCATTTTTTCAATAAAACCATGAACTTCTATTTAAGTGTATAACTGTCCCGAACAATTGTGATGGTCTTTTTAATTTATGAAAAAAATCAAAAAATTCCCGAACCGAACCACATAACTTTACGCGTATGTAAATATATTTTATACATTAACAATATGTTAAATTTAATATATAAATAAATTTGGTAACATTTTTCAAATATAAATATAACCTAGGTCTTATGCCTCTGGTGACTGCGACTTTGAGTTTTTGCTCTTTAATTAATTAAGTTTAAAATTAAACGATACTATAATAGATACTCTATATATCAAACGATACAACAAAACCTATACAAGCACTCCTATTAAATGTTTAAGATCAAACAATACGACAACAATGTTTTACATTCTAGACTTTTTGGTGAAGAAGTGAAGTGCTTCTTCACGAACATATTTGGGAAATAAATATTTTAATAATAATATATTTTGAAGTGATATTTTAAAAGTAAAATAACCCCAAAAATTAACCGAACCGTATCGATACGGAAGAGAAACCGTTATGATTGAGATGATTTTGAAAAGTCTAATTTTGGTTATACATTATTAAAACCCAAAAAATTGGGATGATATATTTTTTTCAAAATAACTGACCGAACCGTTCCATTGACACCCCTAATATTTCCTACATTTTAATTAGTTAAATTGATTTTAAAAGAAAATATAATAAGAATACATTTTTTTGAAAATTTGCGGAATCTAATACCAAAACAATGTGAATTGACAGGGTAAGTGAATATCGGCCTACTGAGCAATCGCTATATTCTAATAAGGGCGTCAAAGTTAGAAGATTATGCTAAACTGATGTCAAAGCCACAATTCACTATTACACATAATCATTATTCATATCCTATGAAGTGGGATCCATTGTTTAACCCTGAAGAAGAAACCACTACTGCCATTGCGTGGATTTCGTTTCCACCAAATTTCTTTGGTAAAGAGGCGATTTTTTCCCTTGTTGCAGCTGTAGGTAAACCTTTACAGGTTGACATGGCTACTATTAATAAGACAAGACCTAGTTGTGCTAGGGTCGACCTATTAGGAGAATTTCTAAAGAGAATTAATGTGGGGGTCAGGAAGAAGTCGGGAGAGATTATGGAGAAGTGGATCACAAATAAAGTATGAGTACATGCCAAAGTATTGCAAGACATGTAAGTTACAGGGACATAATGCTATGTAATCAATCCAGAATAGTATCCACAGGAAGAAAAGGAGAAACAAGTAGGGGGAGGCTATGAAAGAAACCTGAATCAAACGACAAAGGAAAACAGGGGATATTTTCACGAACAACGACAAACAGGATATGGAAAAGGAAGACAACAAAGGAACAGGTGTGGAACCCAGAAACACAAAATCAGAAGACACAAGAAGTCGCTCTAGTGAACCAATATGGTACTCTAGCAGATCAGGAGGAGAATAAAGAACGAAACAAGCCTGATGACAAAGAGGAGGAACTAACCAAGGGTGGGTAAAGAAATGGAGGTAGATCCGTCTAAAGAGAAAGGAAGCTCACCATGCAGTTATAGCTCAAATAATAAACCTAGCTAGCAAGAGTATAAACTCCAAAGAGGAAGACAATATCATACAGAGAACGAATGAGATAGAGGAGTTTGAAAAGGTTGCTGAAAGTATAGTGGAAACAAGGCGACAGGAAGATAATGCAGACAAAGGTGATTTGAGAGATATCAAGAAGCCTAAACAGGGCAATGTGGAGGAGGAACAGATAGAAATAGATATGCAAGGGGATGACAGCCCACGAGGCATGCACAATGCTCCTAAAATCAATGAGTTCACGCAAATAGAGATTCAGCACAGAATGGAAACAAAAGAGGAGGAGGACATGGTGGAAGGTAACTGCAGAATTAAAAAAGAGGAATAAGAAGGGATCAAAAACATCACAAATTAATACAAGGAGTAGGATGTTATTTTGGAACATTAGGTCCGTTAGATCACCAAGAGCATTTGAGAGGCTAATGGACTTAAATAGAAAACATCAGTATTCATACATTGCTATTCTAGAGCCTTTTCAAAGTCCATTGGAGTTGGAGATATATACAAGGACGTTAGGAATGGCAAACGCAAAAGCTAATATGTCCGCGAAAAGATGGATCTTCTGGAGTGAGGATTGGGAGGAATTAGAGTCAATGGATACCATACAACAACTAACATGTCAATTCTGTGCCAGAGGTACAAGGGAAACGTTTAAAATCACTGCGGTTTATGCAAGGTGAAGTGCTTGGAGTTATGGGAAGATTTGGAGTATGTAGCCTCAACAATTACGTGTCCTTGGATGGTTGGGGAGACTTTAACGAGTAAATATCTCTAAAGGTTACTCAACTTTGAAGAATTATTTAGTAAAGTCATTTAACTTTGTTTTGTATCAATAAAATCACTCAACTTTGAGATTTTCTTTTAAAAAATCACTCAACTAAATTTATCATTAAAAAATTAAAGAAGACTCATATCTTAAAGTTTAAAGCCAACACATCAACAATTTCATAATTCTCAAAATTATGAATCTGGAAATTCATGGTTTCTGCAATACTCTTTAAATTTATTTATTTTTGTGGAAAAACAAAAACAAATTAACTTCCGAAAATTGGTTTGCATTTTTTTGGTTTTTGGTGTTAAAAGAATCAACCTCCCATCGATTTTAATTAAAAGTATGTGTTTGTGTATAAGAACTTGATTTCTTTTTTAAAAAGAGTAATTAAATAGACTATATATTATATCTATTCAAATAAAAAAATATTAAATGCTAAACGGAAAACTAAACGGTAAAAGAAATGGGCAGTGATTTTTTACTCCATAAAACTTCCTTAGTCATCCAGCCAAATTTTAGTTTTAATATAATTAAATCCATACAACTTTTTTAGTGGGCAGTGATTCTAATTTTATTTACGAGGTTTATAGTTACATGGCATAAGAATTAATTTATTTTATTATGTTAATATTTTCTTTAATGAAAATTTTGGTTGAGTGATTTTATGAGAAAAAAAGTTTAGTTGAGTGATTTTACAAGAGAAAAGATTTAAGTTGAATGACTTTATTGATACAAAACAAAGTTGAATGATTTTGCAAGATAATTACTCATAGTTGAATGACATTTTGAGATATTTACTCAGACTTTAACACTATCCTAAATGATGCTGAAAAACTAGGAGGCCTGCCAGTGATAATCACTGAAACATTGGATTTTGCGCATGTCCCGGTGGGTGTGCACTTAATGAATTGAGAAGTGTAGGTAGAATGGTCGAATAGAAGGGGATAGCATCTTCAAAAGATTAGACAGGGTATTGGGGAACAGTGAGTTTATGAACATGTTACCAGACACTGAAGTGACCCATTTAATAAGACAAGGTTCAGACCATGCGCCGTTACATGTCAAATTCAATGCACAGAATAGCCATATTGCAAAGCCTTTCAAATTCATGAATTTTTGGACTAAACATAGTGAATTCCACAAGCTCGTGGAGGAAAGCTGGCAGAATGAATGCATAGGAACCCCTATTAAGGTTCTGCAGACTAAGCTGAAACGGGGCGTTAGTGGAATGGAGCAGGAGAACTTTTGGAAATATATTCCAAAAAATATCCACGCTGGAAGATGTGATCAAAGTAAAGGAAGCGCAATTGGAGATCAATCCAACACAGGAAAATAGGGAGGAGCTGAGTAGGGCGAACGCCATTTAAAAAGATTCAGGAAGAAATTTGGAAGCAGATGGCAGGAATGAGTTGGTTTAAGGATGGTGATATGAACACAAAAATTTCATTCTTATGTAAAGGGGAGAAGAAGAAAATTGTTGATATCGGAAATAAGAACAAGACAGGGTGATCTGATCACGTCAACTCAAAATATAGGGGAAGAAGCTGTGGAGGTGTATCAGGAACAATTTAGGGAGACCAATGTAAATAGCGATTACAGAATGCTGGATGTAATCCCTAAGTTAATCACAGGGGAACAGAATGACACCATGGAGAAGATTCCTACGATAGAGGAGGTGAAAGAGGTTGTTTTTGGTTTAAATGGTGAGAGTGCAAGTGGACCAGATGGTTTTTCAGGATTGTTCTTCCAGAGTTGTTGGGAAATCATTGCAGATGATGTCACAAATATGGTTAAACCTTTCTTTTGTGGGCATGAGTTACCAAGATACATCACACACACCAATTTAGTTCTTATACCAAAGAAGGAAGTGGTGACGAATTTTGGGGACTTAAGACCTTAAGCTTAAGCATGTTTGCAAACAAGATTATTACATGAGAGAATATTAGCAGTGTTGCCTCAAATTATTTCCAATAATCAGTCGGGGTTTGTGAAGGGCAGAAGCATCACAAAAAATATTTCATTAGCTCAGGAGATAGTCAGAGACATCAATAGGAGGAATAAATTCCACAATGTGGTAGTCAAGTTGGATATGGCTAAGGCGTATGATAAAGTATCGTGGTTGTTTTTAGCAACAGTCTTGAGAAAGTTTGGTTTAGAAAGAGTTATAGATATAGTGGCGAGATTGGTGAACAATAATTGGTACTGAGTATTAATGAATGGGCAACCATTTGTTTTTTTCAAATCAAGCAGGGGTCTCAAACAAGGAGATCTATTATCTCCTACTTTATTTATTATAGCTGCTGAGGTGTTATCAAGGTGCTTAAATGGATTAATTGGAAACTCGAAGTTTAAAGGGTTTGGGTTACCGAAATGGAGCCCGGAAATTAACCATCTATCTTATGCAGATGATACAATCTTTATTTGGGTCAAGAAATTATGGGTCATTCTGATATTTGTGTTAGAAGAGACCATTTCCTCAGTGGATTTACATGGATGGCTCTAAGCTGACCTTTTTGTGCACACATTGATGGGGTGAATAAGCTAAAAGGTACAATTTTTCTTAGCTCCATTCAATAGCCTTTTACGTTTAACTAGTGTTAAAAGCAATTAGTAAACTAGTTGTGGTTGATTATATATTGATTCTGCTCATTTTGGACTTTTTTTTTTAATCATAAAGGCTTCACCTTCATTTAGACTTGTGGGTGCCTATGATGAGCTGGGGTATCTTGCTCTGCTTTGTACTCCTATGTATTTTGCTTTGAAAAGAATTAATTAGTGGGTGGCACTGGTTGGCCAAGTAGTCAATGAAGTGGATTGAGAACCACAATGTCTTAGGTTCAAATCCCAGCAAAGACAAAAAACACTAGGTGATTTCTTCCTATGTGTTCTAGCCTTGGTGGACAGAGTTGCCCGGTAGCAACATAGTTGCTGGTGGGAGGTGGTAGGTATCCCGTGGAAATAGCTGCGGTGCGTGCAAGCTGGTCCGGACACCAGGTTTATCCAAAAAAAAGAATTAGTTAGTGGGTGTGATAAACTTTGAAGATCTTGTAGTTGAAATGATATAGTAATTCTTTGTTGAGAGTGTATTGACAAGTTCTTGATTACCTTGGAATTCTCATGTGAGATTTGTCTTTCATTACCCTTTTACATTTAACTAGTGTTACAAATATTATTGAACTAGTTGTGGTCGATTGTGTATTGATTCTGCTCAATTTGGAGTCGTTTCATCATAAAGGCTTCACCTTTATTTAGACTTGTGGCTGGCTACGGTGAGCTGGGGTATCTTGCTCTGCGTTGTACTCTATACATTTTGCTTCTAAATGAATTAGTTAGTGGGTGTGATAAACTTTGAAGGTCTAGTTTTTGAAACAAATAGTACTTCTTTCTTGAGAGTTAGTTGGCAAGTTTTCGTTGCTTTGAATTCTCATTTGACATTTGTTTTTCATTACCCTTTTACATTTAGCTAGCGTTACAAGTATTATTGAACTAGTTGAGGTCAATTATATATTGGTTTTTGCTCAATTTGGAGGCGTTTCATCATAATCGACTAGTTGTATGTGCCATGTGGGTCATTTTCCCCTTTAATTTGGACTTGGGGGTGGCTATGTGAGTTCTTTCTTTGTGGTGTATTCTATATATTTTGCTTCTAAAAGTGAGTGTGAAAACTTTGAAGGTCCTGCTGACAAATTAGATAATCCTTTTTTGATAGTTGGAAGTGTGAACAAGTTCTTTTTTTTCTTAATAACCGTGATATTAGTTAAGAAATAGTGTTCTTTTCACTCTACTGGAGTACATTTTAACTTGAAATCCCATGCTCATATTTTGGCTTATGTCACTGAAGGACTTAGATATAGGAATATGTCATCTCAAATTGTGGGAAAGTTCAGTCAAAGTAGTCAAGATATCTCACAAGAGTTCCGGCATATGAATCTGCCATGGAAGCACTTTTGACTCTCATTACTCAGAAAAAAGGAAATGGCACATCAGTCATTAGTGGTCCAAACCAGAAATTGGACAGAATGTTAAGGTAGTGCCATTTCTAGCTGAGACTCTTTCTCCTTTATACTTGCATCAAAGTGCATCTTGCTGGTATTGGTCTTGCCTTTCTGTTTATGTCACAAACTTATCGAAATAACGAAATTAGTGTTGTTTGTCTTCAAAATATCTGCTATTTGCCTTCAGCCGAAGGGTCCATAAATGCGCACAACAGGTGTTTACCACATTGTTCCTAGCTGCTTCTTTCTTCTGTACTTCCCAACTTCGAAAAGTCTTAATTAGTGATTTTGGCATAGCCTGCCTGCTGCACTCCGAGAACGATCGTGGAATAAGCATCAGGACGGCCATGTCTTGCTACAATTTATAAATATGTTGTTTGGGAGACTTGGAGCACATTCACACGTGTAGGATCTGTTGCAAAGAAAGTAATCGTTATAGGTTTGTGTCTAGACATGTTTACTTTATGGGGTGGGGTTTTTTGTCTTCGGAATCATTTTAGGCCTCTGTATTACTCCCTCCTCTGCTTTAATAAGCATTTATAACAAAATGCACTATAAACTTCCCTTCATTCTTCATTTTCTTGTACAAGGTGTTGCCTCAGAAGATGTAGTTTCTTATTCTCACACCTTTAGAAGAAGCAGTGACACTCTCTTAATCTCCCACTCCTTAAGATTTCTTGTGATGTTAATTTGCCACCCATTTTCATCTCTGCTATCTGCAGTTATGGCATCTTTTTCAATTCCAAGTATGCAAATCTGGAATTTATTCTTTGAGAGCGCAGTGCGCTCTATCCACAGTTCTTGGCATAGTCTTATCTTGCTTTCCGTTGCTCCCTTAGGCCTTACTATACAAATGATACCCAGTCATCTATACAAATTAGAACCTTATAGGTGCACCAAAAGGAAATAAGGGGAAAATGACTATTCTTCAAGATACGATAAGCATATGAAAAAGTAGAATTATGTATGTAAAGACATGGTCCTGGGGCCTAACTCAACCTCATAAGCTAGCTCACGAGGGAGGATTGCCCAAGTTCATATAAGCTGACTACCTGTTCATTCTCAACCTCTAACCCACTCTAACAATGTACAAACGCGAATTTCAAACAAGGCCTGATTATTGCTTATTCAAGCACAATCAAAATACAATTTAAGAAGATACAAGAGCTCAAGAAAAAAGCAGAATGAAATGCTGATAGAGGTACACAATCTGTCTATTTCTAAGTCTGAATGCCTGTGAGGACAGTCTGAATTACTGTCGTACTTACCGTGAAAGTAACAGCAAGGAACACAAGGAAATTCCAGGGATCATTAAGGTACCTTTGCTTAAACTCATCATAGGCAAATGCCTAGATGAAACGAACTAACTAATCTTTGTGAGAACTTTTTCAACTTCAAAAACTCTTTCTTCTAAGTTTCAACCCTAGGCCCTGACTTTGTGAAAGGCTTCCAGGATTTCCAATTTGAAACTATCCCGGAAGGATTGCCACCATCAGATCGCAATTCAACTCAAGATCTTGTTTCGTTATGTCACTCGCTTAGGAAGAACTGCTTGACTCCTTTTTGTAATTTACTATCAAAGCATATTTCATCACCCGCCGTTCCACCAATTTCTTGTGTAATATCAGATGGGGTGATAAGCTTTGCCATTAAGGCTGCACAAGAATTTGGCATTCTTGATGTCCAATTTTGGACAGCCTCAGCTTGTGGTTTTATGGGATACCTTCAATTTGATGAACTAAGAAGAAGAGGGATTATCCCGTTTAAAGGTTCATCCTTAGAGCTCAACGTCATACTCCCTCCATTTCAATTTGTTTGTTTTATTTTTCTTTTTAGTCAGTTTTTAAAAAAAATGTCTCTTTCTACTCTTTAATTCTAACTTTCCTTTAAGACCATAAGATTCAAAAGTCTTATTTACTTTGTTCAACTCTGTGACAATTCAAAACCAAACAAACAAATTGAAACAGATGTTGATAGAACTTATGGGTAATAAGTTCATTTGAACTCAATATTTTCGATATGAAACAATATATATGTGAAAAGCTATTTGTGGAACAGATGACAGTTTCATGGAGGATGGTACACTGGATACAATTGTCAAATGGGATTCCAGGAATGAGAAACATTAGGTTGAAGGACTTGCCAAGCTGTATCAGGACTACTGATCCACGTGATATTCTGTTAAACTATTTAAGTGATGAAGCACAACATTACTTGAAATCTTCTGCAATAATTATCAACACATTCACTGAATTAGAACGTGAAGTCTATCTCCAAATGCCTACTCAATTAATAATGATGGATCTTTCATGCATGTTGAAAAAAGTAAGTCATAGACTTCAGGTTTTTAATCTTCTGTCTGCTGTAAATTTCTCATCATGTTAAGCAAAATGAAATGGCACATACAGAGCATGACTGCTCTGTTAGCTGTTTGAGATCAAAACATGACTATAAGTTATTTGAGCATGTTACCGCAAGACGCGTGCTGCTTTTCAACAAATCCATTCTAAGAAGTTTTCACAAATTCAATTCCATGAGTTCACATCAAGTGAACTCATTTAACATAACCATATTCTACTATTGTAATAAGAACACAATCAAGATACAATGTATACATGAAAAAGTAGAAGTACATACAAATGTGTAGCCGAACAAGGACTTGTTATTGTTTTATTCAAATACAACCACAATCAAGATACAACGAATACATGAAAAAGTACAATTACATACAAATATGCAGCCGAGCAAGGCCTTGTTATTGTTTTATTCAAATACAACCACAATCATACAACTCATGAAGATACAAGAGCTCAAGAAAAAAGCGGAATGAAATACTGATAGGGGTACTCAGTCAGCCTTTTTTGTATGTCTGAATGCCTGTGAAGATAGTCTGAATTACAGTCATACTAACCGTGAAAATAACAGCAAGGAATACAAGGAAACTCCATGGACCACTAAAGTACCTTTGCTTAAATTCAGCATAGCCAACTCGTAGAGGGAGAAGATTTTTACTTTTGAAGTAAGTAGAAATCTGTCGTTTGACATCCTTAAAAGCTTGAGGATTGGGTTCATGATGTGCTGTTATATCTTTGAAGAAGTTAACCACTTGATCATCGCCAAACTTGATGTTGATCTGGATTACTTCCCTGGCTCGCAGCTCCTTAACATCTTCCTCTCTATTAATTAACATACTCATGAAACTCAAGTAAGATAAGATCCCAAAGGATGTATATTCTAAGCTGCACGAATATTCAAAAGCAACTAGGTTATAAAAAAGTGGCAGAGTCAATTCGTCGATACTTAGTTGTGGAAGGAATAACTTCCCCGATAACATAGATGATTTAAGATGGATGACTTTGCGATGATCTGATATGGCACAGCTGCATCGAATACCTACTTTCTTCAACTCTGTGACTGAGAAAGGTGGACAATCTTCTTCTTTTTTGTTGTCATCTTCTACTTCTTCTTCTTTGACATCATCTTTAAATAAAACATTGATCCATAAATCTCTATAATATTGAAGAAGATGTACAGGATCTGGAGCCTGACGTATCCGAAAGAAACCTTTGTTGATATAATTATCAAGTATAGGAGGAATTGGAATTTGGAAAGGAAACTCTTCACATTTGAATGCACGTGCTAACACCTTTAGAACCTGGAAAGGCAATTGATTTTCAAGCAATAAAATGTCACGCCACTCCAAATCTCTATTGTGTTTCTTCATGATATTAAACCAGCTCCTCTTGCCACTAGCGACGAAGTAAATAATAAAGCAGCCATCACGGAACATCATCTGACACCACTCACTGTCTGAAATTGTATCCCTATGAGACATGTCATAACTATCCCGAGCACTGAGTAAGTCTTGTTCAACACTTTTATACACTTGTTCAAGGGATGTCAGCTCGTCTGAGCAATTCTGGTTCAAGGTTTTAAGTAACAATTCCCTCACTGCTTTCCGCTTGAAACTCTCCATGGGTGTATAAAAAGATCTTCCGTAGTGCAATGGACCAATGGAAACCACACGGGGTTCGTAGTACTTGTAATAACCTACTTCACTAATACTACTGAAAACTGTATGTGGAATACGAAAATGTATTTTGTGTGTCGACTCTTCATGTGGTGTTGAAGAGCCAGGTATATCAATGATAGAATGCAACCAGTTAGTCTCTGAGGATGATATCATCTCAGCCTCAACAATTTACATCCAAAGAGACCATAACACCAGTTACGTTGGACCATCCCACCATATATATCATCATCATCATATATTACTAAAAGTGGGAACAAAAAAAAGTTGAAAGTCCTCCACTAAATCAAAATAAAACTAATTAATTAATTAATTTATTAAATACTAGTAATATTTTAATTACATAATGGTGGAATATGAAGTCCAACAACTACACTTTAATTTTTTAGTTATGACATTATAATTATAATTGATTAGGTTAAATTCAATTAGAGTAGAAGACAAAATAATGTATGAAAATCTTCCAAAACTCTTTGAATTTTGAAACCAAAATAAAATTTATGTATCATGATTCAATGTGCTCCATTAATAAATTTTGGTAAGTGAAAAGACAACCAAATATCACTATAAATATCAGTAAATTGCTCCCTAGATCATCATATTCTTTTCTTTCTATCATCTATTGTTCTCTTTTCTTCTTCCTATATAATGATATAATTACATGTCATCAAGAAGCTAAGCACATATAGCTTCATTATGAAATTAAAAAGAGAAGTTTTCTTACAATATAGTTCTAGTGTTAAGCTTAGAAGTATAAGATATGACCTATATATTCTTTTAGATCTTTTTTATGTTAGCTTGTGATTTTAAGTTTTTTTTTTCCATTTTGGAGTTAAGGTATGGTTGTCCAAAATAAAATTGGTATGCAACCCATATTTTTATGTAATTTTGTATCATTTTGCATTTTTATGGAATTTTTTTTCTTTGTTTTTGTGTTATTATTCTTTTAAGTGCTACTTAATTGACAAAACTTCTATTAATACATGATGAGTTTGATAATACTTGAATAGTTTATGCTAGGGGTGTACAAGACCGGGTTGGTTCGGGTTTTTCAAATATCATACCAAATCATTTGTGTAAAAAATTTAAATTTATAAACCAAACCAAACTAATAAAACTCGGGGTTTTTCAACCTCGGGTTGGTTCGGATTTTTCAAATACCAAACCAAACCATTGTGTCGAATTTTTAAATTTTAAATCAAACCAAACTAATAAATCTTGGATTTTTTCAGATTTTTGGGGTTTTCCAATAAAGTGTGCATACAAACATATAATTAACTTGTGCTCCAAATATTTCTTTAGTCCAATCAAAATACAACTATCTAAGGTATTTATTAAGAAAATAACACAAAATATGAGATGAGTGGTGACACTAAAATATTCAATAAAATATAATAATGAAATCATCATATAAAATAAATATTGCAAAGTCATAATGAAAATGATCATAATTTAAAAGTACTAAATCATCCTAAAATAAGTCTAATAAGTATTAGTTACATGATTAAACATTAAAAATAATAATAGATTATGTATTTTAAATGTCTAAACCAATGTAAAACTAAAGAACAAATATTCAACATTATTGTCATTCTTAGTGTTGAATTAATTTATTTTGTTAGCATAGTATTGATTTGATTTCTAATTGAGCTTTATTAGAGTTACAAATATAGATACATTATAACCTTTATTAAACCATTCAAAATTTTAAGTTTAAAAAAACTTGAAAAAATATGTTAAAAGATAAAAATTATGAAATGTATAAGTAATATTTAGAAATTACATCTAAGTAAATACTTTTATGTATAAAATAAATTTTAAAAATTATATATATAATGTCGGGTTGGTTTGGTCTCGGATTGACTTTTTTTAGTTAAAACCAAACCAACTCAAGTATAATCGGATTTTTTTTCAATACCAAACTAAGTCAAACCAAATCATTAGTCGGATTTTTTTTCTGGTTTGACTCGATTTCCGGTTTAATTCGGTTTGCGGTTTGATTCGGTTTTCGGTTCGATTTTGTACACCCCTAGTTTATGCAATATGTTTTTGTTTAAATACAAGTAATTTAAATAAAGATTGCTAAAAGATTATTACTTTGAATGAAAGATTTTGATTGTGCTACTTTATCGTCTATCTAACATAGTGTTGTGAATACATACTATATTGTTCATTTTAACCCCTTTTGTTTCATTTTTTATTTTTCTACAATTTATACAATATGAGATTTAACAATTTAATTTTCAAATAAAAATGAGAGTTATATTTACATTTATGCGACATTAAGCCTAATAGTTTTCTTAAACATAAGCATTCTATATTAACGGTAGCTTTCCGTAGTGTTAAAATTTAAATGGTTGGTATGATGAAAATTTTGCTTTTGAACATTTTGGTTGTTTTTTTATGAATTCCTTCGACCCTTAATTGTTACTACTAAAAACTATTCCTCAATTTAAAATCATGTAAATTAAAAATATTATGAGAATGGAGTAATTAAGCTTTGCAGTTTTACCCCTTCTATAAATTAAAAATGTTATAAAACAATTATATATCAAATTGTATAAGTTTGATTAAAATGTTAATGACTTTTAGACTTCTTAGATTAATTTCTAATTAACTATCTAATTTAATAATAGGCTTAAGTCATCTATGACCCCTAAAAGTTGTCCGCATATTTCACTTAGACACCTCAATTAAGGTTAGTACCTATTAAACACCTTACATGTTCAAAAATGATTCCTATTAGACACAAAAGGCTGACATGGCAAAAAAATTGTATTTCACCCTCTTTAAGCGCGTAAAGGAATTTGAAAATATATTTTTCCTTTTTCTTTTCAACTTATACACATAATTAATAAATAATAATAATAATAATAATAATAATAAATAAATAATTAATTAAAAAAACGACAAGAACGTTTCTGTCTTGTCCCCCATCTTCCCTGCAACTATTCATTCTTTTTCCTTTCTTTTTTTCAACTATTCATTCTTTACACACACCCCAAGTCCCCACCCCCTCCACCTTTTTCTCTCACCCTCTCCAATTCTCCAATTCTTTTCTGATTTTTCGTTTTTCTTTTTTTCAAATAATCCGGCGAAGTTGAAAAAAATATTCCAACGAGGTTGATTATTTTTTTCCAACAAAAGTTTTTTTTTTTGTAAGTGTGATAAATGATTACTAGTGGAAAGCAGATGAAGACAATGGGTGAAAGGTTTTAATTAACGCTATATGAATGATAGATTAACTTAGATAGGGATCAATGGTATATTATCGACACCGGTGAAAGGGATAAGATTTGAGAAAGGGGATGATTTACGGGCGGTTGAAGCGCAGCAGCCCAGTAGAAAGGAAAGCAAGATCCGACAGAGAAGAAGAAGGGTAGAGGCAATGTTTACTGGTAGCTGAGGCACAGTGACAAGGAAAATATGTTCGCCGGGAAAAAAAGAAGAAGGGTGGAGTGGGGTGGGGGTGGGTTAACTTAAACATAATATTTGAGAAAATTATCAAAATGGTACTTGATGTATTGGGGTTGCTTTATTTTGGTCCTTAATATATTCTAGGTGATTAAAATAGTCCTTCATGTATGACAAAATGTGTTCAATTTAGTCTTTTATCCTAAAACTTAACAATTTACCCCCAAAAACTGTTAAATATAACTATGGGGCCCACATAACTTACAAAATCCATCATTTTAACCATCTTTATTAGCTCAAATTCTTGACGATCCATTTCATTCAACCTTTTTATAATAATTATTTTGTAATTGTGTGGTTAGATGTTAGAGAAAATGGTGTTTTAGAATTCATGAAACTCTTTCTTTGAGCTAATAAAGATGGTAAAAATGGTGGATTTTGTAAGTTATGTGGGCCCCACAGTTATATTTAATAGTTTTTGGAGGTAAATTGTTAAGTTTAGAGTAAAGGACTAAATTGAACACATTTTGTCATACATTAAGGACTATTTCAATCACTTAGAATATATTAAGGATAAAAAAAAAGCAACCCTAATGCATCAAGGACCATTTTGATCATTTTCTCCATAATATTCTGTTTTCTAAAAGTTCCTTTGGGATTATTTGAACGGAAAAGGGCCAAAAATATCCCTGAAATATAGGAAAAGTTCTAAAAATACCCTCCATCCATCTTTTGGTCTAAAAATACCCTGCTATTCATCTTTTTTGTCTAAAATTACCCTTCCAACCACCTTTTGACTCACTTATATCCTTGCAACTAACAACCCTCTCTCTTTTTAAAAAAATACTTATTATGTGTCATTTTCTTATTGAATGAAATAAAAATCCACCTCTATTAATTTTCCCCCATAATTTATCCAAATCAAAACAATATATATTTTCAAGATCCAAAAAATATTTTTTTTAAATCTAGTAATTTCTATTTTCTATAGCTTTTTTTCAAAAAAAAATTGTTTTAGATAATTAAAAAATTTTAAAAAATATTAGTCATGCCACAATTACAGGGACATAATATTTCTATTATATAGAAGAATGAAGTGGTAGGATGACCAAGGGTAAAAATGTAATTTCACTC
Organism: Solanum okadae; assembly: GCA_036553675.1. Classification (NCBI taxonomy): domain Eukaryota; kingdom Viridiplantae; phylum Streptophyta; class Magnoliopsida; order Solanales; family Solanaceae; genus Solanum; species Solanum okadae. The sequence goes on along the minus strand of CM071681.1, from coordinate 13,755,704 downwards.
TAACAAAAATCTATTAAGAAAGATAGCAAGGAAAATAAATAATTCTAGAAACATCTTTCTAGATATGAAGTGAATGATGATCAGGGGTAAAAATGTAATTTCACGCTAACAAAAATCTATTAAGAATGATAACAAGAAAACTAAATAGTTCTAGAAATATCTTCAATTATTGTTATTACTATTAACTTATTTTGTTATTAATTCACTTTCTTTTCTTTTATGAGTTATTGTGAAATCTATTAATTACTCTATTTTACTGTTACTTTAATTTAATTCTTAATATTTTTTTCTATTCATTATGCTTACTAAAAATGTCTACTTTAATATAAGAAATCATTTTTTAAAAATATAATTAATTATTTTTACTTTTGTTTTGGCTATAGTTAATATACATGAAAAGAAATAAGTTTGATAAAATAAATAATATATTAGATTGAAATTAAAGAATAAATAAAGTAAATTTCAATATTTTAAAAAAAAGATACTTTAAAAGTTGTTAAGAAGTAACTTTACAAATAAAATGAATATGATGATATATTTGCATTTAAAGTAAACAATAAATGTTTACTAGTAGCTTATAAAAGAGTAGGTCTTCATTAAAGAATATAGTCAAGTTTGTACTTTATTTAATTTCAAACATATTAGATTATTAGTCTAACTATGTGAACTAACACAAGTTTGATTCAAATTTGAAGTTGTCGGATCACAAAAAGCTTTGTTTCGTGTGTGGCCCCACAAACTCATATTTTATTTTATAAAATCAATTTATATTTGTTTGATTATAATAATAATGTGAAAAATATTTATATCCTTCGTGCTTTAAAATTTGAATCCTCCCTCAATTTAAACAATATATACCTCCTTCCCATCCTATGAAATGTATTTTATATTTTTGACAATTCTTATATTTTATTTAACTTTTCTTAATATAAGTATAATAATTATGCGACATAATTTTATATTATTTTATATAATTTATATTTTAATATTGCATGCACTAATATATGTATGTAGGTTTATTTGCATTTATCTTTCTTTTAAATCCTCTATATTATAGAAATACAATAAACTTTGATTGTCATCAATGAAATATTGGTTAAATTAATGTGAATTTTATTTACTATATAAATAAATAACATGTAAGAAATTTTCCATAATATATCTCTATTTTAATAATTATTTATGAATTAACTGCATTAAAATATATGTATAAAGTTATGTCTGTTTGTTATATTTACATGAACAATATATATCGGAGTTTTAATTATTATTAATAATAAAATTAATTATTTTGCTTATTTATTCATTATAAATTTTTTACTTATATACTATATTAGTATTTTTTTTAAAATAATAATTTTATCTCCAAAATAATATTTATTTTATCTTTAAAAAAATTGTGACTTAGATAAAAAAAAAACAAAAATATCGCAATTCTAAAGAGATAAAAAAGAAGAAGATGAGTTGATAATGGAAGAAATTAAAATAATTCAAGAGAAATATTATTTAGAAAATAATTGTAGTTTAAGAAAATACATAACCAATTAACGATAAATTTTGAAATAGTATAAATATATGGGACCAAAAATTAATTTGACATAGAATTATATGTCATATACTTAGAAAACTTCCACAATAGATAAACTACATATTGACCTTCATATAATAGTGAGTTGCACTTTTAATGTTGAGTCTACTACTTGATATCTTGAAATTCTGATAAATTAATGCCATTCGTCGAGAGTAAGAAGCAGATTAAATATTAGATTATGAATGTTTTACAACTTAACAATAAATATTTTCCCAATTGATATCATATTATCAATACTTGAATTTCAAAAGTAAGTCACTTTATTAACTTATTTATAGTAAAATTTTGGTTATGGCCGGCAAAATATTGAAAAAAATATTATTAAAAATAATTTTGAAAAACTTTAGTATTTTCATTTTAAATTTTGTTAAAAGGCAAAATAGTTACAAAAACATAAATTTTCTAAATATAAAATTGATCTAAAGTTTGTACTCCCTCCATTTCGATTTATGTAATGTTTATTTGACTTAACATGAAGTTTTAAAAAAACACTTTTAAAACTCGTGGTCTAAAACAAACCATAAATGTTCATATGACTATAAATCATCTCACTAAGAATAAAATGAATATTTTAAAGTCAAAATGTTATTAAATATATTAATACATAATTATGTTGGAATTGACTTAAAAGAAAAATCTATCACATAAATTAAAGTAAAAAGAACATAAATTTTCATAGTGTTAAGAGTTAATTATATTATATCCCTACTCTTTCAAATTACAAAAATTCCTTAAAATTAAAGAATTTCAGATACATCAGTCGTGATACACTATTTAGGAAACCTATAGACACATAGCTCACGGATGAATTCTAGAGGAGAGGGGTGTATTCGAGAGGGAATAGGAATGTATTCAAGAGGGGGGGGGGGAGATGTATCTGAAAGAGGATAGAGATGTATTCGAGAGGGGATATTCGAGAGAGGATAGAGATGTATGAGTGGAGATAGGGATGTATCTAACAAAGGATAAGGATGTATCCGAGAGGAATTTTTGTAATTTTGTTAAATGGTAGAAAATTTTAGAAATTATAATGAAATAAGATGTACATTTAGATAATTTTTTCTAGATTAAAATTGAAAAAATAATTAATTATATTGAGCCCGTGAACGTGCCTTCAATTATCTAGTATTAATATAAATCCTAAAAAAAAGTTGTTCTAGTTGGTGCACCAGTCCAAGATTTGATCACTAATGACGCGGACAACAAGATTATTAGTCAAAAAAATTAAATGATCTTTTAAAAAAAAAAAAAAAGATAGACATTTTTTTAGGATTTATATTAATATATTATGTCCCTGTAATTGTGGCATGACTAGTATTTTAAAAAATATTTTAATTATCTAAACCAATTTATTTTTTTTTGGAAAAAAGCTATAGAAAATAGAAATTACTAGATTTAAAAAAATATATTTTTTGGATGTTGAAAAGATATATTGTTTTGATTTGGATAAATTATGGGGAAAAATTAATAGAGGTGGATTTTATTTCATTCTATAAGAAAATGACACATAATAAGTATTTAAAAAAAAGAGAGAGAGCGTTGTTAGTTGTAAGGGTATAAGTGAGCAAAAAGGTGGATGGAAGGGTAATTTTAGATCAAAAAGATGAGTGAAGGGTATTTTTAGATCAAAAGATGGATGAAGGGTATTTTTAGACCTTTTCCTGTACTTCAGGGGTATTTTTGGCCCTTTTCCGTTATTTGAATAGAGTTTATAAAAAAAATTAATTCAATTGCCACGTGTCAATATTGTATTGGTCTATTTTTTTTAATGTATATGCGTTTGAGATGCACGCATGTTTATGTTTTTATTAATTATCATTTTGTGTTAATAGGTATATATTTGTTAAGATTTAAGTGTTCAATAGGTATCAGGTTAAATTGATGTGTCTAAATGAAATATGCGGACAACTTTAAGGGGTCGCGTATGACTTGAGCCGTAATAATACTTATCATCTATAATCTCTCTCTCTCTCTCTCTCTCTCTATATATATATATATATATATATATATATATATCCCTCCACTAAATTAAAATAAAATCAATTAATTTATTAAATACTAATATTTTAATTACATAGTGATGGAATATGAAGTCCAACAACTACACTTTAATTTTTTACTTTTAGACTTCCTTAGATTAATTCCTAATTAACTATCTAATTTAATACTATATTTATCATCTATAATCTCTCTCTCTCTCCCTCTATATATATATATATATATATATATATATATATATAAATTCTAGTATTTTCTCTTCCTGACTGTTAAAATCATCCTAAAACCTGAAAATTTAAACAGCACTTGTGAATCCATTTTATTTTATTTTTTATAACTGTGGTGTCCGGGTTAGCTTGCACACATCTCAACTAGTTCTATGGAACGTGTGAATTCTATGTCAATGTTTGTTTATAGATCAAAGTTTCTATGAAATGCAGAAAGAATATTCAATCAAAGAATCTTCCTTAATAATAAATTATCACAATTGAAGGTTAAATGGTGTTGTACACTTGTACTAAACATCTGAGACTCTGGGTCATATTTCTTCCCAATTTCATCTAAATGCTATCGTTGTGATTGACTAAACCTTTCTCGAGAGCTAAACATGACTATCCGTTATATGAGTATGTTGATCAATGATCATAAATGGCTGTGTTGCTTTCTAACGAATTCACTTCCACGAGTTCTCATCAAGTAAAATCGTTAATATTTCCATATCTATTAGTTTATGAGGTACTAATAAATTTCATTACAGAGAAGGCAAAAAAATGTGTGTTGCATACAAGTACACCAAAAATAGAAAACATTACAAAAAGACATGGTTTTCTATGAATGATTGGGTATCATTCATAGAAAAAGTACCCAATCTATGAATGATACCCAATCATTCATACAAATTAGAACCTTATACGTGCACCAAAAGGAAATAAGGGGAAAATGACTATTCTTCAAGATTCGATAAACATATGAAAAAGTACAATTATGTATGTAAAGACGTGGTTCTTGGGCCTAACTCAACCTCATAAGGTAGCTCACGAGGGAGAATTGCCCAAGTTCATATAAGCAGACTACATGTTCATTCTCAACCTCTAACCTACTCTAACAATGTACAAACACGAATTTCAAACAAGGCCTGATTATTGTTGGGTTATGAAATTAGGGCGTCATGCGGAAGCTTACAATTGCAAATCATATGAGTATAAATTAGACGACACATAAAATTATACTAAAAGAAATATATTATTGTAGGATATGACCAATTGGCCTACATAATTAAAAACTAATCAAAAACATAGAAACTGTAGAGAGAAAATCTCCCCATAAACAAAACTTTCTAAACGACTACATTGTGGATGTTATTGTGTTAGAAGGAACAAACCTATATTTATAGAATCCTAAAACCTTTCTTACTAGAAAAGAACTAGCTACTCCAAAACATTTTCCTAAAAGAAAAGAATAAACCAAATATGAAAGAATATTATATTTTCCTTTCAGGAAAAGTAAAAACATTTATGTTAATGTTTTGTCTTTTCTTTAAGGAAAAATAAATCTTAAATTATGGTAAGAAAATCAGGGCAAAATCCTAACAATTATTACTTATTCAACCACAATCAAAATACAATTTAAGAAGATACAAGTGCTCAAGAAAAAAAGCAGAATGAAATGCTGATAGAGGTACACAGTCTGTCTATTTATAAGTCTGAATGCCTGCGAGGACAGTCTGAATTACTGTCGTACTTACCTTGAAAATAACAGCAAGGAACACAAGGAAATTCCAGGAACCACTAAGATACCTTTGCTTAAACTCAGCATAGGCAACGCTAAAAATAAATGCCGAGATGAAACGAACTAACTAACTTCCATGAAAACTTTTTCAACTTCTAAAACTATTTTTCCAAAGTTTCAACCAAGTCTATCTCCAAATGCCTACTCAATTAATGATGGTTTTTTCATGCATGTAGGAAAAAAGTAAGTCATAGACTTTAGGTTTTTCATCATTCGTCTGCTGAATAGTTCCGTCATATTTTCGAGACAAGCAAAATGAAATGGCACATACAAGCGTGACTGCTCTGTTAGGTGGTTTAGATCAAAACATGACTATAAGTTATATAAGCATGTTATCACAAGAGGTTGTGCTGCTTTTCAACAAATCCATTCTAAGAAGTTTTCACAAATTCAATTCCATTAGTTTTCATCAAGTAAACTCATTTAACATGTCCATATTCTACTATTGTAATAAGTACACAATCAAGATACAACGAATACATGAAATGATGAAAAAGTACAATTACATACACATATGCAGTGGAACAAGGCCTTGTTATTGTTTTATTCAAATACAACCACAATCAAAATACAACGAATACATGAAAAAGTACAATTACATACAAATGTGCAGCCGAGCAAAGCCTTGTTATTGTTTTATTCAAATACAACCACAATCAAGATACAAGTACATGAAAAAGTACAATTACATACAAATATGCAGCCGAAGAAGGCCTTGTTATTGTTTTATTCAAATACAACCACAATCAAAATACAACTCATGAAGATACAAGAGCTCAAGAAAAAAGCGGAATGAAATACTGATAGGGGTACATAATTTTTACTTTTGAAGTAAGTAGAAATCTGTGGTTTGACATCCTTAAAACCTTGAGGATTGGGATCATGATGTGCAACTCTATCTTTAAAGAAGTTAACCACTTGTTCATCGCTAAATTTGAGGTTGAGCTGGATTACTTCCCTGGCCGGCTCGCAGTTCCTTAACATCTTCCTCTCCATTAATTAACATACTCATGAGACTCAAGTAACAAGTAAGATAAGATCCCAAAGGATGTATATTCTAAGCTGCATGAATATTCATAAGCAACTAGATTATAAAAAAGGGTCATAGTCGATTTGTCGATAATTAGTTGTGGAAGGAATAACTTCCCTGATAACATAGATGATTTAAGATGGATGTTTGTGCGAATGGCACAGCTGCATCGAATACCTACTTTCTTCAAATCTGTGACTGACAAAGGTTGATGATCTTCTTCTTCTTTGACATCATATATAAATAAAACAAATGATCCATAGGTCTCTATAATATTCAAGAAGATGTATAGGACGTGGAGCCTGACGAAGGAAAATTTTGTCGATATAATTATCACGAGGAATTGGAAGCTGGAAAGTAAACTCTTGACATTTGAATGCGCGTGCTAACAACTTTAGAACCTGGAAAGGCAATTGATTTTAAAGCAATAAAATGTCACGCCACACCAAATCTCTATCACGTTTCTTCAACCAGCTCCTCTTGCCAGTACTAGTGATTAAGTAAATAATAAAGCAGGCGTCGTGGAACATCATCTGACACCACTCACTGTCTGAAACTGTATCCCTACGAGACATGTCATAAAGATCTCGAGCACTGAGCAAGTCTTGTTCAACAATTTTATACACTTTTTCAAGGGATGCCAGCTCCTCGTCTGATGAGCAATTCTTATTCAAGGTAATTTGAAGTAACAATTCCCTCACTGCTTTCCGCTTGAAATTCTCCTTGGGTTCAACATGAGTTAGTCTGTAGTGAATATCAATCATTAAAATTGTCTAGACTTTTCCATTGATTTTGGTCAAAGTACCCAAAATAGGTTGATCAAACCGGAGACGGATCCCACACCCACACCCATATCATGTTGACATGGGTGCGACACCAAAAATGAAGAGTCCGAACAACTTAGATTCTACGTAACATGTGAATTATATGTCTATACTAGTGAATTTGACCGCGCTTCGCGTGGTCATATAAAGTTATTTAAATTTATTATACCATCTTTTTATGAAAATAAAATTACTTTTAAACAATATATATTTGAGTAATTGATAAATGTAAATTATATAAAAGATGGTGTCGAATTAAAAAACGTAAGTTACAAAAAAAAAGAAAAAGAACGAATTGAAGATAAAATTATCAATAAAATAAAATAACAATTTTTCTTTTGCCTATAGAAAGTACTACTACATCATCACTCCTCCATAAATCAATTTTATACAAATTACAAAAATCAATGAGTTTACCAAATAAAATTCATACGATATCAAAATGATTTCATTCATCAAATTGTCTAAGAATCACAAATAAAAGTATTTTTATTTATAATTTCTTTGTTATATGATATACTAACACATAGTATTGATAAAGTTGTGAAGTATAATGTCTACAAATTTTAGTCTTTAAGTGCTTACTAATATTTTTAATGTATACTAACACATAGTATTGATAAATTTGTGAAGTATAATGTCTACAAATTTTAGTCTTTAAGTGTTTACTAATATTTTTAATGTATTAAATTATATCTTTTATTTATTTTATTATATAATATTGTATACAAAGTACTTATCAGGTTTGTGAAGTGTACTTTTTGAAAATTTAATCGTCATTAATATATTTGTATGCATCTAACCCTAGTTTCTTTTATTTGAGTTTTATATTATAAAACATGAAATAAACTAAAAAAAAGAATAGAACAAAAAAGAAATGATACAATCTAGTTTCTTTTTCATTTTAGTTTTTTTTCTTTTTCCTAACACGTTAATTATGTGCCTTTCTTATTTATAACTTTTATTTTCAAAGTTTTCTCTCAAAGACGTCATTTTCTTTTTTATACTATTTAATTTCTTATTATTTTTATATAAAAATGATTGTGTCAATTATTACTCCTTTATTTATTTATTTACTTTAATATAAAAATTAAATTATCTTTATTTCATAACTCTTATAACTTTTGATGATCATAACTCCTAAATTATATTAATAGTCATGCGTATATATATATATATATATTTAAAATACATTAGATATTCATATATTGTCTTATAAATAAAAGCATTACAAAATTTTGTTACAATATATTTTTTAAATTATTATTATTATAATATTATTATTATTATTGTTATTATTTTTATTGTTATTTTTTTTTGTTACAGTATATATATACTCCAACATAGTTTTTTCTTTTTTTCTCCATTCCTTTGGTACTATTTTTTTTATTTCTCCTCTTTATGTACTAATTAATTAAATTAACGGAAAAGGGTCAAAATTGCCCCCGAACTATATGAAATAGACCATTTATACCCTTCGTTACATTTTGGGATCAAAAATGCCCCTGCTGTTATCCTAAGAGACCACAAATATCCTCAAGAGTTAACACCCCAAATTTTTGTTGACGTGGCAAGCCACGTGGGACTAATCCTTCCACCTAAGCGTTGCCAACTAGGATTCACTACAAAAGAACTAGACCTTTAGCGGCAACAAAAGTCGCCACAAAAGCCCAGAAAATCGTCACTAAAAGTTTTTAACATTAAATTCTAATTTTGTGTTTTTTTCTTCATTGTTTTTAAAAAACCAGGTATGATATCGATTAAGTAGGAGTTTGAAGACACTATATGTTTTATTTTTATGTCATATGTAAATGTATAAAATGTACAATGATGCATTATATATATATAGTAGGAGATTTGAATCGAGAAGTAATTTTGATTATTTTTCGTAATAATATTGGATGTTTTTAATATGGATATTGCAAGTTATTTATTTTAGAAAATTAGGTCGCAATCGAAAATTAATTATCATATTTTTTTGTTGAAAAAATAGGTTTTACTAGCTAATGGTTGTTGGAGCCTTAGTCGCCACTAAAAATCACTCATAACCTTTAGTGGCAATATTTTGGGATTTTGTGGCGACTTTGTCGCCACTAAAAGTCAAGTTCTTTTGTAGTGAATCTTAGTTGGCAATGCTTAGGTGGAGGGATTAGTCCCATGTGGCTTGCCACGTCACTAAAAAATTGGGGTGTTAACTCTTGAGGGTATTTGTGGTCTCCTGGGATAACTGCGGGGGTATTTTTGATCCCAAAATGTAATGGAGGGTATAAGTGGTCTATTTCGCATAGTTCAGAGGCAATTTTGACCCTTTTCCATTAAATTAATAAATGTTTTATTCCTTTGTAATAACCACTCCACGTATATTAGAGAAGTGATCTTCTAATTCTACACATGACTATGAATTGAATTTGTATGACAACTTAGAAGTCATTTCCTTTCTTATTCTACTTATAATGAATTAAAATTAAAATACCCACTTTTTTGTTTTAAATAATATCTCTTGTCATTTAAATAATTTATTATTATTCTCTATAAATTTAGGGAGAATATTTATGGAACATACTAAGACTTATATATGGAATAAAATAAATGGATCATTCTTTAACTATCAAATTTTAATTTGGTAATATTATATATATGGAACATACTGAGACTTATATATGGAACAAAATAAATGAATCATTCTTTGAATTTAAATTTTAGTTTGACAATATTATATAAAAACTTATATATGGAACAAAATAGATGAATCATTCTTTGTATATTAAATTTTAATTTGACAATATTATATATATGGAGCCTTTTTTTTTTCTTCTTTTTCTTATCCCTCTTTATTTGTTTTCATTTTTCTTTCTCTCCCGTAGTACTTTATATATTTCCTTTTTGTCTTCTCTTAATGTTAAGCAAAATCCCTCAATGTCAATTTTTTTCTTGAATGTCACTTTTTGTCCTACAAATTCAAAGTATTTCAATGAAAACAGAAGAAGAGGACAAAAGAAGAAAAATAACATTATTCATACAAGGGTTTGAGTTGAAAATTATACCTATCAAATTAGTCGTAGATTCAGACTAAAACTTCTTCAAAAGTTTCAATTTCTGCATCTTTTCTTCTTCTTGATTTACTCTCGGATGTCAGTCAAATTTCAAATGCTTAGCAGTAGCCCGATGATTCCTTTTGTTATATCACGTAAATGGTGTTTGGTATCTTGAAAGGTGATCAAGAAAGAGTTATTTGATCCAACATTACTACAAAAATGCAAGATAGTCGTAGTGATCATGCATTGAGATTATAAAATAATCTTGAATCGTTATGGTCTTTTCTCTTGGACTCCATTCTTTCTATTCTACCTACTTTTGTAAATTTATGCTGCATAAAATTCATATTGATTCATGAAAAAATTAAGATGGTGAATATATTTTGTTCATATAGTTGTTTTCTTATTTTAATGGTACACCTTACAAATTCTATAATTAAATAATGCAGAATTATTATGTTGTAACTGAAAAAATATAAATAAAGAGTTGGTTCTTATTATAAATGGTAAGGATTGATTTTAACATTGATATCTTTTTGTAAAAGTTTTAAATAAGTAAAAATGTTTGGACATTTGTCTACAATAATGTTCTTTCATTATTTAGTCTTTATTGATGAATTAAGAGAGGTCATAAATCATTCTTGATTACTACATGACTTGATTATGTATTTATTGGATGAGTCTTTTATTAATCTATTTAATTAGTAAATTAGGTATTAAAATGAATTAAAAAATGTTTTAAAAAAAAGGAAAAAGTAAATAAATTGGAATGGTGGCCATTGAAGAGTGCCACATCAGCTTGATCTATGTTCAGCTTTTTATATATATATATATATATATATATATATATATATATATATATATATAGATGTGTTTACACACCAAAGTTTCTCTGAAATGCAGCTAGATTCAAACAAAGAATATTCTTAATAATAAATCATCACAATTCATTTCTTTTCTTCTTTTTTTAAAACAAAGAAACATGATAGAATGAAATAAATAATTAAATGTCAAGCATATAACAACAACATATTACGTACCCAATGTAATCTCTAAGTGGGATTTGAGGAGGATAGAGTGTACACCGACCTTACTCCCACTTCATGTAGACAAAGAGATTGTTTCCGAAAGAAAATTAAATGTGAAGCATATAATATTAAGGGAAAAGGGTCTGATATATCCCTCAACTTTGTCATTTAGAGCTGATATACCCTTCGTTATGAAAGTGACTCATATATATGTCTATTATTATACAAATGACTCACATATACCCTTTTCCTCTAACAGAAGTGAAAACAAATCATTTTAATTTAATTTTTAATTATTTTTTTGAAAAAAAAATCCATACGGGGTATATTTGATCCTCCTCTCACATATTTTTTTTTACTTTTTTATTTCAATGACTAATTTAAATTTATTATTTATTATGGTCAAATTTATTTATGTTTCTCTAATTTTCTTGTAAAATTTATCATAGATGCCCCATTATTTTATTTTATTTATACAAATACAAAAACTAAATTACAATATAACCGCAAAAAAAAGTAGTTTTAAATTTTTTCTTCACACTAAAAATGAAAGAAAAAAAAAGTATAAGAAACTCGAATAATGATAATCAAAGAAGTCAAAAAATAATTTTTGTATTAAAAATATTGAAATATACCTTGAACTTTGCTACAAGGATTTTATATATATATATATATATATCCCTACATGTATTTTTTAAAATTTAAAGTAAAAAAAATAAATTTAAAACTAATTTTTTCACTTCTGTTAGATGAAGGGTATATGTGAACTCTTTTTGTAACGGTAAGGGTATATATTGAGTCATTTGCATAACGCTAAGGGTATATATGAGTCGCTTTGATATGAGCTGTTTATCAGCTCTAAATGACAAAGTTAAGGGGTATATCAGACCCCTTTCTCTAATATTAATTGCCTTGTTTCACAAATGAATATCAAACAAAACATGGATCACTCCATATTCATCATAACACAACAAATTACATAAAAATAAATGTCGATAAAACTGAGTACAATAGACCTTGTGGTCCAGCCCCTCCCCAAATCTGGCACAACGGAAGTTTAGTCAATCAGGATGCCCTTTTAGTGCATAAAGACAACTGCTGTTTTTATCTTTGAACAACCAAAATTTAGCAAGCATATTGCAACCTCCACAATTCTATAATACACGATAATACTAGTTGTACCATCAATTTTTTTTCTGAAGAAAACCAAGGGGGAAGAATATTGGTTAAATGAAAAATAATACATCCCTTATCCAGTGTATAGAGAGTTATTTCTCGAGCATATGTTTAGGTTCGGCCTCAATTAAAAAATAAAATGATGCACCTAACAAGATAATTTCATATCGACCAAGAATTACGTGATTCAAGCCAAAAAAACATTCTTGACTCGAAATGGGGGCAAGTTTGAAAAAGGATCTTAGAGTGTTTAGGGTTAGACCACGAGGCTCAAGACCTTCTCATTTCTTCTTATTAGAGTTATTTTACATAGATTTATTGGGGTAAGAAAAAAAAGGAACAAACACATTTGGAGCTTAATATAATGTAGAGTTGTATATTGTGTTCAAACTTCAAAGGATGAATGCTCCAAAAAGGAATCTATAGATTCTCATAATACACCTGTATAATTGGTGAGAAAATTCACTACAATTTAATCAAAATGTTTTATAAATGCAACTTCACAAGTTATTGCTAAATTTATAGTTATTAATTAAATTAGATCAAATTGCCTTTGAACTATGTGAAATGATTCAAATGAATAAAATTGTTTTCCGTTTATAGTTTGATTCAAAAATATCTTTGCTGTCAACTTTTTAGTCCAAAAATGTTCTTATTGTTACTAATGGTCCAAAATGCAATTTTCCCAAATAAACATATTATTTATTTTCTTTTTTAACACTTTCTTTGTCTAATATTATTTTTTTATTAGCAGATGTTTATCCTACTTTAATTAAAAAATAAAAATATTTCTTATTTTATTATAATTATTTTTGATTGTTATCTAAATAAAAATTAATGATGGATTTACTATGATCCTATATATAGCCTATAGGAGTTACGAAAATATATTATTCGTTAAAGTAGTACATAAAGTAATTCTATTTAATCGATAAAATGAGATTAGGAAGAAAAAACGTATTTCCTAGAGGTGTCAAAAGAACATGAAAAACCGACCGAACCGACCGAACCTAATCGAACCGGACCGATTTATGCCATTTTTTCAATAAAACCATGAACTTCTATTTAAATGTATAACCGTCCCAAACAATTGTGATGGTCTTTTTAATTTATGAAAAAAATAAAAAAATTCTCGAACCGAACCGCATAACTTTACGTGTATGTAAATATATTTTATACATTAACAATATGTTAAATTTAATATATAAATAAATTTGATAACATTTTTCAAATATAAATATAACCTAGGTCTTAGGCCTCTGGTGACTGCGACTTTGAGTTTTTTCTCTTTAATTAATTAGGTTTAAAATTAAACGATACTATAATAGACACTCTATCAAATGATACAACAAAACCTACACAAGCACTCCTATTAAATGTTTCAGATCAAACAATACGACAACAATGTTTTACATTCTTGACTTTTTGGTGAAGAAGTAAAGTGCTTCTTCACGAACATATTTGGGAAATAAATATTTTAATAATAATATATTTTAAAGTGGTATTTTAAAAGTAAAAAAAACTCAAAAATTAACCGAACCGTATTGATACGGAAGAGAAACCGTTATGATTGAGATGATTTTGAAAAGTCTAATTTTGGTTATACATTATTAAAACCCAAAAAAATGGGATGATATATTTGTTTCAAAATAACTGACCGAACCGTTTCATTGACACCACTAATATTTCCTACATTTTTATTAGTTAATGTGATTTTAAAAGAAAAGAAAATAAGAATACATTTTTTTGAAAATAATATTTTTATGAGGATCTAAGTTTTTAAAAGAAATTAAAAAAAAGTGTTATAAAAGAAAAGAAATAAAATATTTAGTCGAAAAAGGGCATTTTTGACCCATTAGTAACAATAGATGTATTTTTGGACCAAACTATTAACGGTAAGGATATTTTTGGATCAAAATATTGAGAAAGAGACATTTTTGGACTAAACTACAAATAAAGAACATTTTTATTCATAATTTAAACTCTTTTCCGAAACATTCAAACAAGTGAAGACTGCATGAATGACGAGCGCCGTCTCTAAGCCTACGAACCCAAAAGCCTAATTTTGCCTAATATCATCAACCATGGCCATTCCGGCCGTTGGGCAGCCTCCACCGGTGGAGGTTAGGCCAGCACTAGCACCAATCCAGACACCAGTAGTCACATATGCTCAAACGGTGAATTCATCTGCTATAGTACAACAACATATGCAATTAAAACCAATTGCTTATCTGCACGGTGAACCAAAAATTGTTTGGGAAGAGGAAGAAGTGGATCAGATGATTGTAAAAGAGAACCTACAATATGATGTTGTTGGAAAATTCTCATACGGATGGCCAAACATATAAGATCTGCGGAATCTAATACCAAAACAATGTGAATTGAAAGGGGAAGTGAATATCGGCCTACTAAGCAATCGCTATATTCTAATAAGGGCAGCAAAGTTAGAAGATTATGTTAGACTATCGTCAAAGCCACAATTCTATATTACACATAATCATTATTCATATCCTATGAAGTGGGATCCATTGTTTAACCCTGAAGAAGAAACCACTACTGCCATTGCGTGGATTTCGTTTCCTTCGCTTCCACCAAATTTCTTTGGTAAAGAGGTGATTTTTCCCTTGCTGCAGTTGTAGGTAAACCTTTACAGGTTGACATGGCTACTATTAATAAGACAAGATCTAGTTGTGCTAGGGTCAAGGTGGAGGTCGACCTATTAGGAGAATTTCCAAAGAGAATTAATGTAGGGGGTCAGGAAGAAGTCGGGAGAGATTATGGAGAAGTGGATCACAATAAAGTATGACTACATGCCAAAGTATTGCAAGACATATAAGTTACAGGGACATAATGAAAACGAATGTTATGTAATCAATCCAGAATTGTATCCACAGTAAGAAAAGGAGAAACAAGTAGGGGGAGCAGAGAAAGGCTATGAAAGAAACCCGAATCAAACGATAAAGACAGACAAAGGAAAATAGGGGATCACAAAGGATTTTGAGGAACAACGAAGAACATGATATGGAAAAGGAAGACAGCAACAGAAGGGAGGAAAGAAACAGGTGTGGAACCCAAAAACATAAAATCAGAAGACACAAGAAGTCGCTCTAGTTAACCAATATGGTATTCTAGCAGATCAAGAGGAGAAGGAGGACATGGAGGAGAATAAGGAGCGAAACTCAGAGGAATACAAGCCTGATGACAAAGAGGAGGAACTAACCAAGGGTAAAGAAAATGAGGTAGATCCATCCAAAGAGAAAGGAAGCTCACCAGGCAGTTATAGCTCAAATAATAAACCTAGCAAGAGTATAAACTCCAAAGAGGAAGACAATAGCATACAGAGAATGAATGAGATATAAGAGTTCGAAAAGGAAGGAGAAAAGGTTGTTGAAAGTATAGTGGAAACAAGGCGACAGGAAGATAATGCAGACAAATGTGATTTGAGAGATATCAAGAAGCCTAAACAGGGCAATGTGGAGGAGGAACCGATAGAAATAGATATGCAAGAGGATGACAACCCACGAGGCATGCACAATGCTCCTAAAATCAATGAGTTCACGCAAATAGAGATTCAGCACAGAATGGAAACAGAAGAGGAGGAGGACATGGAAGGTAACATTGATAAAATAAGCAAGGAAGGGGATTTATCACCAAGACAAACTTCAGAATTAAAAAAGAGTAATACGACGGGATAAAAAACAGCGCCTCAAACATCACAAACTAATACAAGGAGTAGGAAGGGTTCTAACCTAACATCAGATCAATGATCAGCAAGATGTTATTTTGGAACATTAGGTTTGTTAGATCTCAAAGAGAATTTGAGAGGCTAATAGGCTTAAATAGAAAACATTAGTATTCATACATTGCTATTCTAGAGCCTTTTCAAAGTCCATTAGAGTTGGAGATATATAGAAGGAGGTTAGGAATGGCAAACACAAAAGCTAATATGTCTGCAAAAATATGGATCTTCTGGAGTGAGGATTGGGAGGAACTAGAGTCGATGGATACCATACAATAACTGACATGTCAATTCTGTGCCAGAGGTACAAGGGAAACGTTTAAAATCACTGCGGTTTATGCAAAGTGCAGTGTTATAGAAAGATTGGAGTTATGGGAAGATTTGGAGTATATAGCCTCAACAACTACATGTCCTTGGATGGTTGGGGAGACTTTAACACTATCCTAAATGATGCTGAAAAAGTAGGAGGCCTGCCAGTGACAATCACTGAAACAGTGGATTTTGCACATGTCTCAGTGGGTGTGCACTTAATGAATTGAGAAGTGTAGGTAGTTCGTACACTTGGTGGAATGTTCGAATAGAAGGGGATAGCATCTTCAAAAGATTAGACAAGGTATTGGGGAATAGTGAGTTTATGAACATGTTACCAGACACTGAAGTGACCCATTTAACAAGACAAGGGTCAGACCATGAGTCGTTACATGTCGAATGCAATGCACAGAATAGCCATATTGCAAAGCCTTTCAAATTCATGAATTTTTGGACTAAACATAGTGTATTCCACAAGCTCGTGGAGGAAAACTGGCAGAATGAATGCATAGGAACCCCTATTAAGGTTCTGCAGACTAAGCTGAAATGGGTGAAAGTGGCGTTAGTGGAATGGAGCAGGAGAACTTTTGGAAATATATTCCAAAAAATATCCACGCTGGAAGATGTGATCAAAGTAAAGGAGCGCAATTGGAGATCAATCCAACACAGGAAAATAGGGAGGAGCTGAGTAGGGCGAATGCCGAATTAAAAAGATTCATGCGGATTCAGGAAAAATTTTGGAAGAAGAAGGCAGGAATGAGTTGGTTTTAGGATGGTGATATGAACACAAAAAAAATTCATTCTTATGTGAAGGGGAGAAGAAGAAAATTGTTGATATCGGAAATAAGAACAAGACAGAGTGACCTGATCACGTCAACCCAAAATATAAGAGAAGAAGTTGTGGAGGTGTATCAGGAATAATTTAGGGAGACCAATGTAAATGGCGATTACAGCATGCTGGATGTAATCCCTAAGTTAATCACAAGGGAACAGAATGACACCATGGAGAAGATTCCTACGATAGAGGAGGTGAAAGAGGTTGTTTTTAGTTTAAATGGTGAGAGTGCAAGTGGACCAGATGGTTTATCAGGATTGTTCTTCCAGAGTTGTTGGGAAATCATAGCAGATGATGTCACAAATATGGTTAAAGCTTTCTTTTGTGGGCATGAGTTACCAAGATACATCACACACACCAATTTTGTTCTTATACCAAAGAAGGAAGTGACGAATTTTGGGGACTTAAGACCTATAAGCTTAAGCATGTTTACAAACAAGATTATTACATGAGAGAATATCAACAGTGTTGCCTCAAATTATTTCCAACAATCGGTCGGGGTTTGTGAAGGGCTGAAGCATCACAGAAAATGTTTTATTAGCACAGGAGATAGTCAGAAACATCAATAGGAGGAATAAATTCCACAATGTGGTAGTCAAGTTGGATATGGCTAAAGCGTATGATAGAGTATCGTGGTTGTTTTTAGTAACAGTTTTGAGAAAGTTTGGTTTTTCAGAAAGAGTTATAGATATGGTGGTGAGATTGGTGAACAATAATTGGTACTCAGTATTAATGAATGGGCAACCATTTGTTTTTTTCAAATCAAGCAGGGGTCTCAAGCAAGGAGATCCATTATCTCCTACTTTATTTATTATAGATGTTGAGGTGTTATCAAGGAGCTTAAATGGATTAATTGGAAACTCGAAATTTAAAGGGTTTGGGTTACCGAAATGGAGCCCAGAAATTAACCATCTATCTTATGCAGATGATTATATATTGATTCTGCTCATTTTGGACTTTTTTTTTATCATAAAGGCTTCACCTTTATTTAGACATGTGGGTGGCTATGATGAGCTGGGGTATCTTGCTCTGCTTTGTACTCCTATGTATTTTGCTTTGAAAAGAATTAGTTAGTGGGTGGCACTAGTTGGCCAAGTAGTTAATGAAGTGGGTTGAGAACCATAGTGTCTTAGGTTTAAATCCCAGCAAAGACAAAAAACACTAGGTGATGTCTTCCTATGTGTTCTAGCCTTGGTAGACAGAGTTGCCCGCTAGCAACATAGTTACTGGTGGGAGGTGGTAGGTACCGTGAAAATAGTTGAGGTGCGTCAAGCTGGTCCGGACACCACGTTTATCCAAAAATAATAATTAGTTAGTGGGTGTGATAAACTTTGAAGGTTTTGTAGTTGAAATGATATAGTAATTCTTTGTTGAGAGTGTATTGACAAGTTCTTGATTGCCTTGGAATTCTCATGTGAGATTTGTCTTTCATTACCCTTTTACATTTAACTAGTGTTACAAATATTATTGAACTAGTTGAGGTCGATCGTGTATTGATTCTGCTCAATTTGGAGTCGTTTTTGTTGGGTTTTGGGCATTTTTCCCTTCCTATATGGATAAATAAAAGTCCAAGGTTTTGGGTCTTCCCTCCTTTCCTTTGTGAATAAATTTAGCCCAAATTTGACTAGCCCACTTTGCCCATAAGCCCAATATTATGGTGCATATGTAAGACTTTCTTTTAGGTCTTATTTTTGGAAGTTTCACAAGAGTGAGAGAGCAGCCATATAGAGAGAGTGAGAAAGTGCAGATTTTCGCACAAGCCCTAGCAGTCAATTTGAAATTGCGATTCCCGCTTCGTTTCTTGTCCGATTGAGCTGATTTTTGGACAGCTTGTTCCTTTCAACTTAATATTTGATTGGGAACTGAGAGAGGGTGATTTGGAGCCCTATAGCTCCAGATTTTAGGTCGTGAACAGTAGCTGCGGGTTTGGTGTTTTTGCTTCTTTTACTTCTCTAGTTTTTGATGCTATCTTGTAGTTGTGTTGCTCATTGTTTGACACTTTGTTGGTGGCCATTTTGGAGAACACTTTTATAACTCTTGTTGATTTTAGTGGATCTTTGGCCTTGTGGTTTTTACTCTTCACACCGAAGAGGTTTTCCACGTTAACTTTGATGTCTTGTGTGTTGATTTATTTTTTCTTGCTTGGTTGATTTGTTTGCTGCCCAAACAGTTTTATTTTTGCATTATTTTGTCTTCTCTTGATTCAAATAGAAGGGAAAGTTTTGACTAGGGTTTTCTTCCACTATCGCCCTGTCGTGCACATTTATTTTGTGCTTGCTTTTCCCAACAGTTTCATCATAAAGGCTTCACCTTTATTTAGAGTTGTGGCTGGCTACGGTGAGCTGGGGTATTTTGCTCTGCGTTGTACTCTATACATTTTGCTTCTAAATGAATTAGTTAGTGGGTGTGATAAACTTTGAAGGTCTAGTTGTTGAAACAAATAGTAATTCTTTCTTGAGAGTTAGTTGGCAAGTTCTTCGTTGCTTTGACTTCTCATTTGACATTTGTTTTTCATTACCCTTTTACATTTAGCTAGCGTTACAAGTATTATTGAACTAGTTGAGGTCAATTATATATTGGTTTTTGCTCAATTTGGAGGCGTTTCATCATAATCGACTAGTTGTATGTGGGTCATTATCCCCTTTAATTTGAACTTGGGGATGGCTATGTGAGTTTTTGTTTTTTTCTCAAAAAAACCAAAGGGGCAAAATATTGGTTAAATGAAAAATAATACATTCCTTATTCGGTGTATAGACAGTTATTTCTCGAGCATAGATTTTGGCTCGGCCTTAATTGAAAAATAAAATGATGCACCTAACAAGATAATTTCATAGACCAAGAATTACGTGATTCAAACCATTTTTTTTTCTTGACTCGAAATGGGAGCAAGTTCGAAAAAGGATCTTAGAGTGTTTAGGGTTAGGCCACGAGGCTCAAGGCCTTCTTATTTCTTCTTATTAGAGTTATTTCACAAAGATTTATCGGAATAAGAAAAAAAGAGAACAAACACATTTGAAGCTCAATATAATGAAGAGTTGTATATTGTGTTCAAACTTCGAAGGATCAATGCTCCAAAAAGGAATATATAGATTCTCATAATACGCCTATATAATTGGTGAGAAAATTCTCAGCAATTTAGTCAAATTGTTTCATAAATGCAACTTCACAAGTTATTGCAAAACTTATAGTTATTAATTAAATTAGATCAAATTGCCTTTGAACTACGTGAAATGAATAAAATTGTCTTATGTTTATAGTTTGGTCTAACAATATCTTTGTCGTCAACATTTGAGTCCAAAAATGTTCTTATTGTTACTTAATGATCCAAAATGCAATTTTCCCAAATAAACATATTATTTATTTTCTTTGAATACATTCTTTGTCTAATATTATTTTTATTAGCAAATGTTTATCCTATTTTAATTAAAAAATAAAAATATTTCTTATTTTATTATAATTATTTTTATTGTTATCTAAATAAAAATTAATGATGGATTTACTATGATCTTATATATCGGAGTTACGAAAATATATTATTCGTTAAAGGAGTACATACATTTATTCTATTTTAATCGATAAAATGAGATTAAGAAGAAAAAGCGTATTTCCTAGGGGGTGTCAAAAGAACATGAAAAACCGACCAAACCTAACCAAACCGATTTATGTCATTTTTTCAATAAAACCATGAACTTTTATTTAAGTGTATAATCGTCCCGAACAATTGTGATGGTCTTTTTAATTTATGAAAAAATTTGAAAAATTCCCTAACCAAACCGCATAACTTTACGTGTATGTAAATATATTTTATACATAAACAATATGTTAAATTAAATATATAAATAAATTTTATAACATTTTTCAAATATAAATATAACCTAGGTCTTAGGCCTCTAGTGATTGCACCTTTGAGTTTTTGCTCTTTAATTGATTAGGTTTAAAATTAAACGATACTATAATAGATATTCTATCAAACGATACAATAAAACATATACAAGCACTCCTACTAAATGTTTATTATCAAACAATACAACAACACTGTTTTACATTCTTGACTTTTTCATGAAGAAGTGAAATGCTTCTTCACGAACATAATTGCGATTTTTTTTAATAATAATATATTTTGAAGTGATATTTTAAAAGTAAAAAAAAAAAACAAAAATTAACCGAACTGTATCGATACTGAAGAGAAACCGATATGATTGAGATTATTTCAAAAAGTCTAATTTTGGTTATACATTATAAAAACCCAAAAAATTGGGATGATATAAATTTTTTACAAATAACTGACTGAACCGTTTCATTGACACCCCTAATATTTCCTACATTTTTATTAGTTAAAGTGATTTTAAAAGAAAAAAAAAGGAATACGATTTAAAAATATATATATTTTAATGAAGATCTAAGTTTTTTAAAAGAAATTTAAAAAAAGCGTTATAAAAGAAAAGAAATAAAATATTTATTCGAAAAAGGGCATTTTTGACCCATTAGAAACAATAAATGTATTTTTGGACCAAACTATTAATGGTAAGAATATTTTTGGACCAAAATATTGACGACAAAAATATTTTTGAACCAAAGAACATTTTTAATTCCTTTTACATAATTTGAAGGTATTTTAAACTCTTTTCCAATTAAAAGAAAATCCCAAATTAAAACTGAATTGGTACTATTTTCTCATCTTCTCGTAGGCCATCTACACGACCATAGGCCATAGCTTCACAAATCACAAGACTGAAAGAGAAAAAGATTATGGGGTTCAAGAAGTGAGAATAAATGAAATTAACCCTTTAAAGATCCATGGTCCAGGTATTGTTGAGCAACAATCTTTATTTGGGTCAAGAAATTATGGGTCATTCTGAAATTTTTGTTAGAAGAGACCATTTCCTCAGTGGATTTACATGGATGGCTCTAATCTCACCTTCTTGTGCACACATTGATGGGGTGAAAAAGCTAAAAGGTACATTTTTTCTTTGCCCCACTCAATACCCTTTTACATTTAACTAGTGTTACAGCAATTAGTAAACTAGTTGAGGTTGATTATATATTGATTCTACTCATTTTGGACTTGTTTCATCATAAAGGCACCTTTGCTTAGACTTGTGGGTGGCTATGGTGAGCTGGGGTATCTTGCTCTGCTTTGTACTCCTATGTATTTTTTGCTTTGAAAATAATTAGTTAGTGGGTGGCATGGGTTGGCCTAGTAGTCAATGAAGGGGTTGAGCACTATGAGATCTCTGGTTCAAATCCCAACGAAGACAAAACACTAAGTGATTTCTTCCTTTGTGTTCTAGCCTTGATGGGCCAAATTACCGATAGCAACATAGTTGCTGGTGGGAGTGGTAGGTATCCCATGTAAATAGTTGAGGCGCATGCAAGCTGGTCCAACCTAAGAGATAAATGTGGAAGTAAATCAGAATACAAGACTAACATAATTTCAACAATGCGGATAACATAACATAACTCATTATGACCCAAAACATGGTCACTTGTAGACCTATAAGTATTACATTAAATTCAAAGAAGTACAAGTATGAATCTCTTTGTTTCTAGAATAGAACAATAACATAATAAAAGAGTAAGAGGTATTCGCTGAGATGACAAGAAGCTACCTTACGATACACACATGTTGTCTCTCAGTCCGGGACCCATGGGGGACTCTTCAATCCATGCATTTGCCACGGGCGTGTGGCCCGATCCCCATTTCATTTGAATGAATCCGCCAAAGACGTGCGGCCTGTTCCCTATTTCCACTCAATGAATCCACCATGGACAGGTGGCTCGTTCCCTAGTTTCTCTCATCGTCACAAAGTATCATCACAACAGTGGTACATCATCAATGCAAATATATATGTGCAAATGATCAAGTATGAGGGTGACAATTCAACACCAATATCCAACATCAGTAAATCAAAGGCATATCATAAATTGAATCATCATATTCATCCAATCACCCACTATATAATCAAATTACACAAATCAACAAGATTCTCGTTTATATCCCAAGTTGTTATAGCAAGTAATTCATCATTTAACTATACACAATACATATATGAAACCCTTCACCAATACTTATTACTCCCAATCACACAATGACATACCAAAAAGTCAAGAAGTTCACTTGCCTCAAGAAATCAAACAATCACTCTGGCACTTGGGTCTTTCCTTTCCGACGGGTCTCCAAATCAACGCAATTTATTCAAATGTGGAATCACAATAAAAATTCGAAACCAACAACACCCAAATCAATGATTTTGGAAAACGGGGTCAAATCGACCCAAAAAACCATTCCTGAATATTAGGGTTATAATATGGAATTTTGTATGAACTCACATTATCCAAATTTTTTGAAACCCATTAGAGAAAATTCCATCAAAAATCAAGTTGAAATCAGTCCTTAATCACCATTTTACATGAAAAACTTTAGTTCTTGAAAATCCCCAAAACATTGAAGTTCAAAACCCATAATTTGATGTTTAAAATCATGAACGATAATGACTTGGTAAACGTGAACCCTCCACTCTCATTTTTCATGTTCACTCGGTGCTAAGCTCCAACTCCCTTTTTAAATATCTTTAAACCTTTATTTAACATTAGTTCATAAAATAGGCTTTAGAGACTTAATCCCTCATATCATATAGCTCAAAGGTTTCTAAGATGAGAATGACCTTTCATCATAGAACCTACATTATGTGAGAATGACCTTTCACATAGTCATACCATATTCATAACATAGTCTAGTTTCGAGTACAATTGAGGAAACCTTTCGAGAGACTCACTTTCACTAGATTATCATAAACCTTATTCATTCATTCATGTGTGTACATATGTGAGAAAGCTTTTATAACACAAGACTTAAAAAGTCACCTCATTTAAACCTTAAATACACAACCGGAGTACTACGTCTCAAGATAGCCATCTTCAAACACGACTACAACACAAGAGGGACACAACCCTTACAATACAAAAGAAACTACTATCTAGTACATTGAACTTAAGGAAACTCTTTAACATAAAGGTCCTTGAATCTTTAAGGACACACCCGAACTTGGGAATAGTAAGCCAAGCTCATCACTTCTAGGAAAGGCCCTTTAGCCGCCACCACCTACACTTGGTGTAAAAAGATGAAGAAGAATGGTGTTAGTACAAGAATGCACTAAGTATGATAATCATGCAAAAACATGCTTTTAAAAGGGATATTTAGTTGGAAACCATGCATCATGCCTTTTTAGAGAAACTTCAAGAACATTTAGTACAATATAAACCACATACATCATCATACACATGGAAACCATTCATAATAGCACATAGAGCCACTTATAACATTTTAGGCACATTCAATGCATACAACACATTACCTTTCTCTTTATCTTAACTCCTTTCCTCAAGCAACCCTTAGGGAATACTTGGTGCAATGTATCACCTTAAGGTTACCAAGGGTGAACTTACATATAGCCTTCATCAATCCAACCACATATATTCATAGAGTCATAAGCACACCATAAGACATAGTCTTCACATAGGAGCCATCACCTAAGACAACCCTCAAGTCACACTAGTGCAATGTGCAAGTAGCATCCCATAATACTACTCACACCAAGTGTTCCTAGGAAGCCACCATAGACTAGGCACATCATATTCAACAAGTCATAACATCTTCATTTAACATTAGACATAAGACCAACATACTTCATAACATCATATAAGGACTCATTCATTTACTGCATCATTAGTCATAACCCATTTAGTTCATATCATAGGTAAACCACCCTCACAACTCCTTCACAAGCTCACTTGTGCAATGTACACATGGAGTCCCATACCCCCACATATACTAAGCAAACCCATTAAGAAGTCATAAGTGTAATTCACATGCATAATCATACTTCATGTCTTGACATAAGTAAAGTCAACCTTAACATGCTTTCATATTAACATACATAGACCAAAGTCTTCATTACATTAAGAGCCTAATCATAACCTCCCTTAGAGTCCACTTGTGCAATGCATAAGTAGGGTCCATAGTCCTACCTACACTAAGTAACTCTTCAAAAAATCATGACTAGAGTTCATATTCTTATCTTAGTTCATTTCTTAACTTTCGGGAGACATTGCCATAACCGATATAGACCATGTGAGCTACATGGAATCCGATGTTCTACTCCCGCACCGAAAAGAGAGGGTACTACTTGCCAAGGTAGGACCTATATACATAATAGCTATCTAGTGGATCCACTAAGCTAAGACCTACGGGGGCACGTAGTTATGGAACAAGGAGATTACTACTAGAAACCTTGACTTGCTAGGCGTGGAGGTTTCCATCTCATGAGACAACATCTATGTTGGGAACCCGGACTTGCTAAACGTGTCATGAAGGTTCTCCTGTGGGAAGTCGTACTTGCTAAACGTGAAGCCCCCCACTCTCATTTTTCATGTTCACTCGGTGCTAAGCTCCAACTCTCTTTTTAAACATCTTTAAGCCTTTATTTAACATTAGTTCATAAAATAGGCTTTAGGGACTTAATCCCTCATATCATATAGCTCAAAGGTTTCTAAGATGAGAATGACATTTCATCATAGAACCTACATTATGTGAGAATGACCTTTCACATAGTCATACCATATTCATAACATAGTCTAGTTTAGAGTACAATTGAGGAAACCTTTCAAGAGGCTCACTTTCACTAGATTATCATAAACCTTATTCATTCATTCATTCATGTGTGTGTGTACATATGTGAGAAAGCCTTTCACATAAACACATTTATGCAACACATATTCATACCTTGCTAATCATACATTTTGCATGCATAATAAGATGTAAGAGTGCATATAAGAGTTAACCTTTCAATAGACACCATAACACATCATATTCATAGCTATATATGTAGAGTGTATGTGTGCATTTTGGTCCTCATAGTGACACAATAGCAACAACATTGATATTGAGTGCACTTTCCTTCAAGGGATCACAACACATTCACAATGTCCCCAACTCATGAGCAATTCATATATAAAGCCTTTAGGGATTCTAGACCACATACCCACACTTCATCATAGGAGACAAGGACACATTCAACATTGAATAGGTATTCCTAACATGTATATGATCACACATTCATATATGGGTCATATAGGTAGGGGTCATTCCACAATAGTACTTAACATAATCAATCATGTAGACCACACCTTATCCCTAAAATTATCATTCACATTATACTCCTCATCATCAACACACTTTAAACATCATGCTAGCATTAAGGATTTCATACATAACCTTCATAGCACAACTTCATAAACATATGCATCATAATCATCAATTCACTTCACATCTATTACCTTCAAGGCCATGATCTCAACATGCATAGATAGATAAGAATTAAACACCACCACCATAAGTGGACCAAACCACACTACATCAATTCTCATACTATAGACTAGAAGTTAGGTCAACTTACCAATTCGCCAAGCCATGATCACCATGGATCAATCCTCAACAATTCATAATCAATTGACATAGATAGCAATAGGAACAACAATGTAATTCAATAACATAAACATAATCTATGTACAATTCTATAAACAAAGGGATCAACCCATAACTTTGCCCATAAGGCCATAATTCTCAACTCATCAATATACAAACAATTCAACATGAATAAGTATAGATAATCATAGGAAACATCAATAAAATTTAATCTAAACATAATTTCACCAATAGGGATCATATTCACAAAGACCCACATCATAGGCCAATTTTCGAGAATTTGGGGATCATGGGTTCTTCAAAAATTCCTTTGAAAATCATCTTAAAAACCTTAATTCCACATTAATTCATCAATAGAATGATTTAGAAAATCGTTTGACAAGGGACCCATGTTTAGATTGAAAATTGGGAATTTTGGTCTTTGAATCACTTTTGAAAATCTTTGATAGAACTCCTTGAATGAGAGGTTATTCAAGAATCAAGAGTTACCATACCTTAATTATTGAAGACCCATGAAATTGAAGAAGAAAACAGTTGAAAACCCATCTTCTAGCTTGAGCTTTATCAAGGACTTCAATGGAGTTTTTGAGAGAATCTATTTTTTTTAGAGGGAAGGGTCAATTTGAAGAATGGGGTCTAATTCTAGGTTTTGGGGTTTTAACCAACTTAAAATACCCTAAAATAGGTAGAATAACCGTTTATAATAATTCCCTAAAGTACCCAAACCACCCCTCACTTAGTTGGACCTTTTAAACAAGTCAAACTTGAGTTTTATTTTCGCAGATTTCATCGGGAAACAAGTCCGCGACGCGGGGGTGTTCCCACAAGTTTCTGGAAATTAAATTTCGAGACAGTAGAGTCCGCGACACGGACCAAAAATTTGGCCTATGGTGGAATAGTCCGCGACGCGGACATGCTCCCTCCATGAGCATTTTCAAGCTGCCTTGGCAGCTTGTTTGGCCAAGGGTTGGGGTCCTCCTCGGGAACCCTTAGGGTGGTCCCGGGGAGTCGTACCCGAATGTTTTGACCCTAAAAACATTTAAGACACTAGAGTCACCTCCACTAATTTTAGACTCCAAACAACACATAAAGACATGAACAACATACTAGAACACACCAACACGTAAAAGACTAGTTTTCGAACGTCTTGGTCGTCCCTTGACGTTTGACTTCCAAACTCTTTAAAACTGACTAAAAATGCTATTCTTCATTATTTTAACAAGTTATTAATGCATAAAACCCATGTGAGGCTCTACTTTATCCTACTTCATTTTGAGGGTTGTTACAATATCCCCACTTAGGAACATTCGTCCTCGAATGACACTTAAAACACTTCCGAGGACTCAATAACCCAACTAGCAGCTCACAATACACAACATACAACATCAACATAAGAGCACACATCAAGGAGGAACATCAACTCCACAGAAAAGGCTCAAAACAAATTTGTGCAATTCAAGAAAGTAGCAACACATCTACCAACTCCTTATGCATCAACTTTATTATTTTCCATTTCATTGGAGGAACTTCCTTCTCCAAATCATCATTCTCATTTCAAACACCAAAGAAACACAACATGCAACTATCTCATTAAAGCACATTATGCAACTTTATCATAAGAAATCATTTAAGCATGCACTTCAAATCAACTCATGCAACACAAGCAAGTAGAAACTTTATTCACCGACTCATAATGCATCAACCACATAGGCCTTTCTCATGTTCATAGGAGGAACTACCTTCTCCTAATCATGGCATGATATTTACCCCTTTTATATCATCATAGGGTCCAATATGCAATGGTTTTCAAATGCACACATAAACATGATCAATATTTTCACTCATGAGGCAATTAAGCGATTCATACTTGTTGCACCCTAACATGAGGATTATAGATCATCTACTAGTCTTATCATTTAATCATCATACTATCAAGAACATACATAGCATTACCATGTTTAGTTATGATGCATATGTTTATGAAGTTATGCTATGAAGGTTATGTATGAAACCCTCAATGCTAGCATGATGTTTAAAGTGTGTTGATGATGAGGAGTATAATGTGAATGATAATGTTAGGGATAAGGTGTGGTCATTGATTATGTTAAGTACTATTGTAGAATGACCCCTACCTATATGACCCCTAGATGAATGTGTGATCATATATATGTTAGGAGTACCTACTCAATGTTGAATGTGTCCTTTTCTTCTATGATGAAGTGTGGGTGTGTGGTCTAGAATCCCTAAAGGCTTTATATGTGAATTGCTCATGAGTTGGGGACATTGTGAATGTGTTGTGATCCCCTGAAGGGAAGTGCACTCAATATCAATGTTGTTGCTATTGTGTCACTATGAGGACCAAAATGCACACACACACTTTACATATATAGCTATGAATATGATGTGTTATGGTGTCTATTGAAAGGTTAACTCTTATATGCACTCTTACATCTTATTATGCATGCAAAGTGTATGATTAACAAGGTATGAATATGTGTTGCATAAATGTGTTTATGTGAAAGGCTTTCTCACATATGTACACACACACATGAATGAATGAATAAGGTTTATGATAATCTAGTGAAAGTGAGTCTCTTGAAAGGTTTCCTCAATTGTACTCTAAACTAGACTATGTTATGTAAATGGTATGACTATG
This sequence comes from Solanum okadae, assembly GCA_036553675.1. Taxonomy (NCBI): domain Eukaryota; kingdom Viridiplantae; phylum Streptophyta; class Magnoliopsida; order Solanales; family Solanaceae; genus Solanum; species Solanum okadae. The sequence continues at coordinate 13,726,211 of CM071681.1, read as the reverse complement.
TGAAAGGTCATTCTCACATAATGTAGGTTCTATGATGAAAGGTCATTCTCATCTTAGAAACCTTTGAGCTATATGATATGAGGGATTAAGTCCCTAAAGCCTATTTTATGAACTAATGTTAAATAAAGGCTTAAAGATGTTTAAAAAGGGAGTTGGAGCTTAGCACCGAGTGAACATGAAAAATGAGAGTGGGGGCTTCACGTTTAGCAAGTACGGCTTCCCACAAGAGAACATTCACGTTTAGCAAGTCCGGATTTCCGACATAGATGTTGTCTCATGAGATGGAAACCTCCACGCCTAGCAAGTCAAGGTTTCTAGTAGCAATCTCCTTGTGTGGGTGGTTTACCTATGATATGAACTAAATGGGTTATGACTAATGATGTAGTAAATGAATGAGTCCTTATATGATGTTATGAAGTATGTTGGTCTTATGTCTAATGTTAAATGAAGATGTTATGACTTGTTGAATATGATGTGCCTAGTCTATGGTGGCTTCCTAGGAACACTTGGTGTGAGTAGTATTATGGGATGCTACTTGCACATTGCACTAGTGTGACTTGGGGGTTGTCTTAGGTGATGGTTCCTATGTGAAGACTATGTCTTATGGTGTGCTTATGACTCTATGAATATATGTGGTTGGATTGATGAAGGCTATATGTAAGTTCACCCTTGGTAACCTTAAGGTGATACATTGCACCAAGTATTCCCTAAGGGTTGCTTGAGGAAAGGAGTTAAGATAAAGAGGAAGGTAATGTATTGTATGCATTGAATGTGCCTAAAATGTTATAAGTGGCTCTATGTGCTATTATGAATGGTTTCCATGTGTATGATGATGTATGTGGTTTATATTGTACTAAATGTTCTTGAAGTTTCTCTAAAAAGGCATGATGCATGGTTTCCAACTAAATATCCCTTTTAAAAGCATGTTTTTGCATGATTATCATATTTAGTGCATTCTTGTACTAACACCATTCTTCTTCATCTTTTTACACCAAGTGTAGGTGGTGGCGGCTAAAGGGCCTTTCCTAGAAGTGATGAGCTTGGCTTACTATTCCCAAGTTCGGAGGTGTGCTTAAAGATTCAAGGACCTTTATGTTAAAGAGTTTCCTTAAGTTCAATGTACTAGATAGTAGTTTCTTTTGTATTGTAAGGGTTGTGTCTCTCTTGTGTTGTAGTCGTGTTTTAAGATGGCTACCTTGAGACGTAGTACTCCGATTGTGTATTTAAGGTTTAAATGAGGTGACCTTTTCAGTCTTGTGTTATATTATGAAAAAGTTTTAAATTTTCTGCTATTTTTCTATGATAAATGCTATGACGAATGCTAAGGGCTTGTATAAGACCTCCGAGAGGTCGAATACGCCGGTAACGACTAGGGGGTGCTCTTAGGTCGTTATGGGAAAATTAAGATTTAGGATCACAAATAAGAACCCAAAAGACTTATCTCGAAATCCCCTTTGAAATCGTCTCCCAAGAGTTTTCCAAGTTCAAGAATGGTGAAAATAGGGAACTCCAATTTTAGAAAAACATAACACTGCCAACAAATTACACTCGACAGATGCAGACCTTGTATGCGAACGCAAAAGTCAGCCCTCACTAACCCTTCACGAACGCAGGACCTCTCCCACAAACGTGAAGGCCAAACGACCCAACCCTCCACGAACACGGAGGTCAACTGCTTAGCCCTCCATTATCGCGGTCAAGTCTCCGCGAACACGGAGGTCCCCAGCCATAACCCTTTGCGAATGCGGTCACCGGCTCCATGAACGCGAAGAAGAGGCACCAGAACACAGAATTCATCAATACACCAAGTAACAAAATTCACCGAATAAATCCTCAGGATTCGTTTGGAACCCCGTACACACAAATCAGATATGCTACCCCACTAAATTTGATATCAGACTCAATGGAACCATCGAAACACAGATCCAAGGTCTCCTTGACCCGAAATCTGTGAAAGTCGCGATAAACTAGCTTAATACTCAAAAATACCAAACTGCCCTCGAAACCTCTATAAACTCAACTAAGACCTCATCTAGGCATAAAATCGTCCCCCAAATTCAATGACATCGAAATTCCGATTTGAGCATCCAAACTCCAAATGTTGATCAAAGTCAACTCATAGTCTAAATTCACTTAAACTACCAACTCAAGGGCTCAAATCCACAAAACAACTCCCAAACAGAAAACGACAACACAAATTTCACATTCCGGAGTTGATGGAACTGGCGAAATTCCATCTAGGACTCGTACCTCCGGTTGTCGTCAAAAATCACTTTTAACAACTTTGAACCTTCCAAAACTCAAAATTCCAAAAACTATAATTCTTCAATCAACTGATCAAAATGACTTGGGGCAACTATCTGGAGAGGTAAAATAGTAATTTCAGAAAATTTCCAAAAATGACCTTCAGAGTCATTACAAATAACCTCATCGTGAGAGCTTGCTGCCATGGCAGAAGAAAACTGATGCATTAGAGGCCTTCCCTGATTATGGAGTCTTATCCACAAAATCTCAATTAACAGATATTTATCACAAAGTTCTTAGTTACAACTAGGCAATGATTGATGGAGGTATATATATGGGTGTCGGTGTTCAACTATGCTTCGTGCCATTGAGATTAGAAATTAGTGCAGTTTGCCCGAATCAACTAGTTGAATGCAATCAACTTGCACTTGAAACCACAAAAAAGTTAATAGTCAATGTCATTACCAATTTTGGGGAATTAGGATGTTTTTAGTACAAGAGGCCTATAGATTAATGAAATGTGTCAAAATCATGGGAGACCGACTATTTTACTTATCAAAAAGAAAAAAGAAAGAGAACCAGAGTTTAATTGGAGCAGAGACAAAAAAACGCAAGGGGATTTCTTCCCAGCTGCCTAAAGCGGTGGTGGGTGAAGTTACTTGTATCTGTGTACCATTGGTTATCTCTTAGCAGTTATTAGTTTGGAACTTCATATCTTTCAAATTACAAGAATGCTGGTCCTTAAATATATTTGGAAAAAAGGGCAGGCCTAATAAGGTGTTGTATTTTTTTGTTGCAGATTTTGGGCTTGGAAGAAAAGATAGCTGACCTTAAGATTATCCATGTAGCTGGAACGAAAGGAAAGGTATCTAATAGTTGATGTTATGATTAATGTGGAAATCCAGTTGTCTTCTCATTGAGAGCTCAAAGGATGTCTATTTCTCCTGGACCTTCATTTTTCTTCTTCTTTTTGAACCTGTTCTTTTCTGTAACGTTTGATCCAAGTCATCCCCAGTTTTCTCTTTGATGGTTAAGTTTCAAACTTATACTGCATGTCGAAAGGCACTACAGAACAATTTTCATGGATAACGTATCAGAGTGAATAAATAAAAGCAGAAAAATGATGTGTAATTGTACCTAAAGGTACACTTCTCTGCATATTACTCCCTCCGTTCCATTTTATGTGGCACTATTTCCTTTTTGGTCAGTCCCAAAAAGAATGTTACATTTCCTTATTTGGTAAATATTTAAAGGTACAATTCCTCTTTTACCCTTATTGGTCCCACTTAATCTTGAAAAGAGTACTCCAATACATTTATTAGGAGAGAGAAAAATGAGTCTATTTTTTTAAGGGCAATTTGGTAAACATTTCAAAGTCTTTATCTATTTCTTAAACTCCGTGCCCGGTCAAATGTTGCCACATAAAATGGAACGGAGGGAGTATAATATAATACATACAACTCAATGGCCTGTGAATTAACCATTTATATAATGACAAGGAGACAAAATAATGAACATATATTAGAACATAAGAGCACAACTCTATATTAATGCTAACCTTTTCTAAATCTGATTCTTGAAACCTAGGCAAGCCCCCATTCTATCCATAGCTGACAAAATCCGTTTTACATTTGCTGAGCCTAACGACAAAGAAAGGCCTGAACCACCAAACTAGAATGAAAGATGCAGTAAGTCAGATCATCAAAACAAAACCAACCCTAGCTTCTAATTTTACTGTAAAATCCGATATAATACTACTACCTATGGTATAAAACCTGGTTTCAACAATTGACACAAGATAGTACCATCAACCAAGTATGCTCGTAACTCCTCATCAGAAGCATTTACTGGCAAACTTAAGGAAGGAAGAAGGCTGTTTATCCAGGGCCGGCTCTTGCCTATAAAATTTTAGGCATTGGCCTTAGTTGGGGGCCTCAAATTTTTATAAATAAAAAATTATGTATCTTAACCCCATTCAAATAGAAGAAATTAAGGAAACATTGTTTTGGATTCTTACATTTTCTTCGTTAACACTCACATTATTTATCCTTTGTAACTCTTTTTGCACTCTATTTCTTCAAATCTTTGATAGTTAGAGTAATACACTCTTAAAAATATGAATCAATAGTCGAAAAGTGTTGAACAAAGTGCATTACAATTTTATTTTATTTTTTTATTTGTTAATTTTCATATTAAAGTAGGAGGAACCAAGTTATCAACTTTTTGAATCAAATTCTATGATTCTAACTCTTATCTTTAAAGTTTATCAACTTATTACTTATAAAATTGTGTTAATAATTCATATAATAATTGTCTCAATAAAATGATGTTTTTCAATGTTGAATTGATAAAATCTTACTTAAAACTAATAATTAAAAAAAAGTATTTGAAAAATCATTTATATAAAAGATATTAAGTAGTAATTTACGTCTAGAAATTTAGAAAAATAAATAGATATAGATAAAATTTATATAGATTTTAGGCCTCTAATAAAAATTTCGCTTTAGGCCACAAATTATGTTGAGCCGCCCCTGTGTTTATCCACTACCAAAGTTGCCCGTAGTCTAGCTGTAGACATAACAAAGTGCAGTCCAAGAGAAAATCAGCCCAAGCAAGAGTTTGTTCAGCAAATACATGGTATTAAATGTTTTAATTTGGACCTTCAGCCTCACCATTACTACTTGACGAAGGCTCAAATATGTCCCCACTAGTGGATGGACTTAAGCTATTCCGTCTACCACAGTCTTTAGCTACACGATCCAGGATCAATCCATCATGGTAACAAGAGTGTGCTCTTCAATTCAGAGAACGTCTGAATCACATAGAAAACAACCATTACGAAATCAATATATCCCTGACCTCCATAAATCATAAAAAGGGGAAAACATTTCAGTCTCAAGTACACAATTATCAGACAGTTTGCGAGTTCACTATACACAATTATCAGACAGTTTGCAGGTTCACTATACACAAATATCAGATAGTTTCCAAGTCAATATATAATTACCTGACAGGTTATCCCTTGGTAATTCGAACCAGCTCAATCATAATCCAAGGAATTCCAAATTCATCTCAACAGCACAGAAAGAGTTGCCATTCAATTTATTTTTTCATATGCACTTCAAACAACAAGGAACATTGGAAGTGAAGGAAATAAAATCAACATTGAAGTTGCATCAACGTGTACTTATACGATCTCTGGTCCTAAAAATTACTACTAGCTTCAATCTACAGCAAAAGTGATGAAGACAATGAATAAAACATCACATCATTTGAAAGATAGAAAAAGGACATGAGAACAATAGCAAAAAAAATTATGAGAAGCAAACACCTTAGGCTACTTGGAAAAGCAACATAATCAATAATGAAACAAAATCATCAAACTGAGAATATGAAAGGCACTTACATATGTAAATGACATTAACAATTCAAATATAAAGAATTCACGAAAAAAAAATCATGAAAACAAAGTACCCTTTGTTCAATTTTCAAGCTCTAAAGTACCCTAGCTCAACCTCATAAGCTAGCTCACGAGGGAGGATTTGCCCAAGTTCATATATAAGCAGACTACCTGTTCATTCTCAACCTCTAACCCACTCTAACAATGTACAAACGAATTTCAAACAAGGCCTGATTATTGCTTATTCAACCACAATCAAAATACAATTTAAGAAGATACAAGTGCTCAAGAAAAAAAAAAGCAGAATGAAATGCTGATAGAGGTACACAATCTGTCTATTTATAAGTCTGAATGCCTGCAAGGATAGTCTGAATTACTGTCATACTTACCGTGAAAGTAACATCAAGGAACACAAGGAAATCCCAGGGATCATTAAGGTACCTTTGCTTAAACTCATCATAGGCAACACTAAAAATAAATGCCTAGATGAAATGAACTAACTAACCTCCCTGAAAACTTTTTCAACTTCTTAAAACTCTTTTTCCTAAGTTTCAACCAAGTCTATCTCTCCAAATGCCTACTCAATTAATGATGGTTTTTTCATGCATGTTGGAAAAAGTAAGTCATAGACTTTAGGTTTTTCATCATTCGTCTGCTGTAAATTTCTCATCATATTTTCAAGACAAGCAAAATGAAATGGCACATACAAAGCATGATTGCTCTGTTAGCTGTTTTAGATCAAAACATGACTCTAAGTTACTTGAGCATGTTACCGCAAGACGCGTGCTGCTTTTCAACAAATCCATTCCATTCTAAGAAGTTATCACAAATTCAATTCCATGAGTTTTAATCAAGTGAACTCATTTAACATCACCATATTCTACTATTGTAATAAAAACACAATCAAGATACAACGAATATATGAATAAATACAATTACATACAAATATGCAGCCGAAGAAGGCCTTGTTATTGTTTTATTCAAATACAACCACAATCAAAATACAACCATGAAGATACAAGAGCTCAAGAAAAAAGCGGAATGAAATACTGATAGGGGTACATAGTCAATTTTTTTTGTATGTCTGAATGCCTGTGAAGACAGTCTGAACGTGAAAATAACAGCAAGGAACACAAGGAAACTCCATGGACCACTAAAGTACCTTGGCTTAAATTCAGCATAGCCAACTCGTAGAGGGAGCAGATTTTTACTTTTGAAGTAAGTAGAAATCTGTCGTTTGACATACTTAAAAACTTGAGGATTGGGTTCATGATGTACTGTTATATCTCTCAAGAAGTTAACCACTTGATCATCGCTAAATTTGATGTTGATCTGGATTACTCCCCTGGCTCACAGCTCCTTAACATCTTCCTCTCCATTAATTAACATACTCATGAAACACAAGTAAGATGAGATCCCAAAGGATGTATACTCTAAGCTCAAATTTTCGTAAGTAACTAGATTATAAAAAAGTGGCATAGTCTATTCGTCGATAATTAGTTGTGGAAGGAATAACTTCCCTGATAAAATAGATGATTTAAGATGGATGTCTTTGCGAATGGCACAGCTGCATCGAATACCTACTTTCTTCAAATCTGTGACTGAAAAAGGTTGATGATCTTCTTCTTCTTCTTTTTCAACATCATCTTTAAATAAAACATTGATCCATAAGTCTCTATAATATTGAAGAAGATGTACAGGATCTAAAGCCTCCCCCTGCTGACGAAGGACAACTTTAACAAGTGTAGGAGGAATTGGAACCTGGAAAGTAAACTCTTCACATTTGAATGCGCGTGCTAACACCTTAGGAACCTGGAAAGGCAATTGATTTTGAAGCAATAAAATGTCATGCCACACCAATTCTCTATGACGTTTCTTCAACCAGCTCCTCTTGGCACTAGTCATGAAGTAAATAATAAAGCAGCCATCGCGAAACATCATCTCACACCACTCACTGTCTGAATAATTCATATAACGATATATGCTATAAAAATCCCGAGTACTGAGCAAGTCTTGTTCAACACTTTTATACACTTGTTTAAGGGATGCCAGCTCCTCGTCTGATGAGCAATTCTTATTCAAGGTACTTTTAAGTAACAATTCCCTCACTGCTTTCCGCTTGAAATCCTCCATGGATGCAACACGACTATGTCTGTGCTCAAGTGGACCAATGGAAACCACACAGGGCTCGTAGTACTTGATATAATCTTCTATACTAAAACTCTTGCGAATTATATCTGGAATATCAAAATGTAACCACTTACATTCTTCAGGTGGTGTTGAAGAGCCAGGACCAGGTATATCAATCATAGAATGTAACCACTTAGTTTCTTCCGATGATATCATCTCAGCCTCAAAAATTTACATCCAAACATCAGTTACGTTGGACCATATATATATACACCAAATGAATATTTTTTACGCAAAACCTACAATCCTTTTTATAGCATTACTTTGATAAGAAGTCTGCTATCTTTTGCTGTGTGTATGAAGGAAAATTTATGTTTTCCTACAACTAATTATTTTCTTATGTTTCCGTTAGTGAGTCATCACTACAAAATATTATTTTTTAATCACACAAAATATCTTTTATTTTTGGTTGACACTAAAAAATACTCTTTAGGAAAATAATTTTTGATTTGGGACCCAACTCCGACACCCAAATTAGGACAAGACCCCGACGACCATTCCAAAATGAGATGTGACCTAGAACCCGACCTAGGCTTTTGACCAGGACCTGACCCAAGAATTTTTTCTAAAAACAAATTGATGCCGTCGCAGGGGGCTGGGGAAGGGGATAGGGGTGGGGGTGGCATAGAAAATAATTTTTTAAATTTTTTTGAAATATTCTTCAAAAACAATTATTTTTATAAAAAAAAATTGACGGGGATGGCCTGGGTACGGTGGGGTTGGGGTGGGAGGGCATAAAAAATAAAAAAATAGAAATAGTTTTCAAAAACAATTTTTTTAAGAAAACAAATTTGACGAGGTGGCCTGGGTGAGGGTGGCGCGGGAGGGGGGGTAGGGGGATGGCGTAAAAAATAAAATAAAAATTAAATTTGAAATATTTTTCAAAAACTATTTTTTTTTTAAATAATTGATGGGGATGGCCTGGGTGAGGGGTGGGGTGGTGTTAAAATTGAAATTTTTCTAAATTTGAAATATATTCCAAAAATAATTGATGGGGGTGGCGGAAGAGGGGGTGGTGTTAAAATTTTAAAAAATTTGAAATCTTTTTCAAAAACAATTTTTGGGGGTAGAGGGCAAGGGGTGGTAGGACTGGGTGAGGTAAAAAAATCTTAAAATTTGAAACATCTTTCAAAAATATTTTTAAATTTTTTTTTGGTTTGAGGGGGGGTAGGGAGTTATTTGGTGGTAGGGATAAAATATATTTGAAATTTAAAATATAAGAAAATTTAAAAATTGTTAAAAAAAATTTTGAATGGGGAGGATCCAGTACGGGTTATGGGTAGGGTAAGAAAAAAAATTAAAGGATGAAGTAGAATTTTAATAAATATTTTCCTTAATTTTGGAAGGGAGGTCATTTTCCTTAAATTTGAGAAAAATAAATTGATTTGGAAAACATTTTCCAAATATTTAAGCCAACCGAACATGAAAAAATTAGAAAACATTCTTCGTACCAAACACACCCTAAGACTGCCGTTATTCTTAACTTAACACACTAACAAAGACATATTCTAGTCTTCCTGACAGTTAATATCATTTTAACGTTCTGGATTTAAAATTAAAATCATCCTTAAAACAACAACTTTGAACGTCAATTGTGAGTCCTTTATATATATATATATATATATATATATATATATATATATATATATATATAATTGTGGTGTCAGTTCAGCTTGCAAGCACCTCAACTAGTTCTATGCTAAGTTGCTCGGAATCGGGTGCGGATCTAAAGGCCGGATTTGATCTAATTTTTAAGACTTAGAGATATGAATCTATGTATGAAGACGGGCACGGATTCGCCTAAAAATCATTAAAACATCTAAAAATAGAGTTATAAAACCTAAATTATGAGATATTATATGGAGAACTTGAAGAGAATCCTGGAAGGAGATCAAAGGAAAATGAGTGACATAGAAATTTCTATATAAAAGGTATTCCATTTCCTTCAATTTCAACTTAGCTTTTGTATTGATTACATCAATCATTAAAATTGTCTAGACTTTCCCCATTAATTTTGGTCAAAGTACCCAAAATAGGTTGACCAAATTAGACACGGATCCCACACCCACACCCATGTCGTATCAACACGGGTGCGGCAAAAAAATGAAAAGTTCGAGCAACTTAGGTTCTACGTAACGTGTGAATTATATGCCTATGTTTGTTTACATACCAAAGTTTCTCAGAAATGCAGCTAGATTCAAACAAAGAATCTTCTTAATAATAAATGATCACAATTCATTTCTTTTCTTCTTTTTTAAAACAAAGAAACCAGAGAGAATGAAATAAAGAATTAAATGTCAAGCATACAACAACAACAACATATTACGTACTCAATGTAATCTCATAGGTGGGATTTGAGGAGGATAGAGTGTACACAGACCTTACCTCTACTTCATGTAGGCAGAGAGATTGTTTTCGAAAGACAATTAAACGTGACCTTAATTGGAATATTTTTGACATTTGTTGATCAGTTGCCATTGGGGTTTTCAGATGAAATGCCTTTTATTTTGAGGGATGAAGACTATGAACTTAAGTACAGAAGTGAGCTAAAAGGGGCAGTTCTTAGAGCAAAAGCATACCCCCAAGCTCTTCTCAAGGGTTATGACATATGTCTTGCAGCTCATGTTCATCCTCCAATCGGTACCTTATCAGCCATTGTAAAATCTGCAGGAGGCAATGTGAGTTAGTAATATTATTAATCGAGCAAGCATTTTTTGGAATATTCAAAATGTTGTTCATGGATTCATATAGCTGACCTCAACTTGTTTAGGACTTAAACATAGTTGTAAGAAATGAGGTTTATGTTGTTCCAAAATCATGTCAAACTTCAGCTCTCTCTACTTGAAAGAAAACCACAACAGGAAAAAATTGAAACTAAAGGAAATGAAGTTAAGTTATTTAGAAGCGCTGGTCAACTTTCTTAGCAGAATTTGGTTTTAGGGCATCCTTATGTTTTATAGCTCCATTGAGCATTTGTTGGAGAAGGGAAGCCTTGACACAATGGTCAAAAATTTCATGGTGTGACCACGAGGTCATACGTTCAAGTTGCAGAAACAGCCTTTTGCAGGAATGCAAGTAAGGGTGCATACATAAGATCAGTGGCGGATCCAGGATTTAGAGTCCGTGGGTGCCAAATAGACTTATCGATTAAATTAATTTTATATTTGATTGAATTATTCGTCTTTTTGATATATATCATAAATCAATCAATAAAATATAAATAATAAGATATTACACTTTTATTGAGTATTTAATCAAATAAAAGAAAAGTCAAAAGAGTAATAATGTAATTAATTTAATTTAAGTCAATAACAATTATAAAAAAAATAAAAATTGTGTCAGCTGTTTTTCCTTAAAAAAACGTGTTTGGAGCTTCTTTTTTTTCTTAAAAAACGTATGCAGCAAATTTCTCAAAAAAATGGGTACAAATGGGATTCAAACCCGCAACATCAGCCTTCTAAAGTTGCCCTCCTACCGTGACACCACAAGCCAATTTTGTTCTGTGGGTGGCACGCTTTATATTTATATAAATATTATATGTATATACCTATGTATATATAGAGTTTCCGTCGAAGTTCGGGGGTGGCGTGGCACCCCCAATGCCCTTCATAGATCCGCCACTGCATAAGATCCAACGTGATCTGGCTCTTCCAGTAGTCCCGTGCATAGAGGGAGTTTAGTGCATAAGGCTTCCCTTTGCTGAGCATCTATTGTGTAGACATTTTTAGATACTTACAATATTTATCCCAACAAACATGTTTAATTTCCCCTGCATTATTTTTACGTGCATTTCTTATCAAATTCTCAGGTTATACGTGGACTCAATCAAGTGAAAGATGAATCTAAAACCATATTCGTTGCTTGTGAAGAAGACATGGATGGAGCATTGTCAGCAGTGAAGAAGTGAATATGGACTTTCAGCAGTGACTGGTTTATGAACTGCATCATGAAACAAGAGCTTGACTTAGGGCCCGTTTGGCCATGCGATATGGTATCATGATATGGAATCATGAGATGAAATTGAAGATTTGTTTGGACATGCGATATGAAATTTTTGTGTTGTATATTTTCTCATAAACATAAAAATCCCATAAGTTGTAAAACTATTAAAACAGCCTCAATTGTTTATTCAATCTTATCAAATAAATAAATAATTATAAAATCTCATAATAAATTATTACAAAGTTATTTGTTCTCCACTTAAGTAATTGTTTCATCTAACTTTAATTTAATAAAAAAAAATTGAACATAAGTTGTAGTGTACTAGTCTTTAATATAATCCTCCCACATAGTACGACAATTTCCTCACGTTGAACTTGCATTTCTCGATCATGTGACCGAGAAGACGAACCAACATTGTTACTTTGAGTCATTTGTTGGTCAATATCCTCCGCAACTATATCTTCATGTTCATAGACCATAAATATTTCATCACTAATTTGGTATTTTCGCAAATAATTATGTAACACTGCACAAGCTATGACAACTTTCACTTGTGTATCAATATCATAATGGTTCATGCCTTGTTTCAGTATTCTAAATCTATTTTTCCAAGCTCCAAAAGTCCGTTCAATCACATTGCGCAGAGATGAATGCCTATAATTAAATAGTTCTTTGGTATTTTGAGGCTCTCTTTCACTTCCTCGGTAATCTTGCAAATGATAGTGTAGTCCTTTGTATGGAGCTAAAAATCCTTTTGTGTTTCAGAAACCAGCATCAACAACATAATATTTATCTACCAAAAATCATTTTATAAAGAATTACTAAAAGCATATGTGACGTAAATAAGACAACTTTGTGTAAATAAACAATATTTATTCTAAGGATGTAATTTAAAGTTACCATGTGGCGGAAATGGAAATTGTATGTTGGTTCAACAAGTGCATTCTCAAGTACTTTACTTATCATGTGCAGTACCTTCCCAACCAGCAGCAACAAACGTAAATCGCATATCAAAATCACAAGCACATAAGACATTTTGTGATGTTCTTCCTTTGCGATTACGATATGTTTGTTGCACCGCTTTGGGAACCTCTCCTTCTATATATGTTCCATCAATCGCACCAACACAATCCTACCAAATAAAAAATACATCAATATTAGTTTAGTGAGCATGAAATAAATTGGAAGCATTATATAATGCACTTCATAAAAACAATATTTGTAAGAGTAATAAAAATAGTGCTTCCAAGACAATGCAAAGTCATAAAATAAATATTATCTCTTTAAACAAAGTTGATAGGAAATATGTAACTAAATACTAATAACTTACACATAAAATATAAATGTTCACTTATTAAGGTAATAAAATAAATTTATTAATGTGATTGAAATTTTACCTTAAACCAAGGCCAAAATCGAGTATTATGTCGAATTTTGGAATGTACACTAGTCATATTTTTTGGTTGTATAAATGTTGGTGCCATCTTGTTAATTGCCTCGGCAACTATTTTAACATGCCGGTTAATTGTTTCAAGTGAATGTTGAAAAGTTTCACAATCGTGAGGTGTGAATTAAAGTGACTATATGTTGGTGAGAATAATAAATTTTATGTCGGTGAGAATAATAAATTTTAAAAAGTAATGATGTGATTATAAATTTTATTTACATATGAAACAAATGGTTAGTAGATATAAATGTGGGGTTGTTTTAACAAAATATAAACTCATAGATCAATTATTGTATTAAAATATTTCAAATCATGATATGAAATCACCATATAATTCCATATCATGGTTTTTGGAGAATATGGTATCACCTCTCATGATATGGAATCATGAGATAGAATCAGCGTAAAATCACATGTCCAAACGCTGATTTCATCTCACGATACCATATCGTGATATGGTATCGCATGGCCAAACGCCTACTTAGGAGCTCCTCAATTTGCAGAGTGCCTCTAATGCATAGATAAAATTGTTCAAACTGGTCTGAAAATTATGGAAAAATGTGTATTTTCTGAGAAAGAAAATTGAAATAAATAAACTTAGGATTAATGTATATATGCTGTTTGTTATTGACAGTTGGGGAGAAACACGGCATTTTTCTCAACATTTGATAGTGTTGAGAAAATGGTGTTATTCTCAACATCTGATAGTGTCATTTTTCTTTCCAATGTTATCATTGTTATTGACTAACCTTTCTCCAGAGGCGGATTCAACTAAACCCATCATTTTTTATACATGTGGAAAATATCAAAATCTAAACACTTCTAAAGGTTGAACCTATTAGGTTTAAATCCACGATCCACTTTTGCCTTCATGGATGTCTATAATTTATGTTGCAATACAATACACTTTATATGGGCAAATGTCAAAATTTTTACATGTCTTCAAAAATCTGGAATGTTGTGATAGCCATAGACTTGGGTCTTTCATCTGCTCTAAATTTCTCATGATCTTTCTGCACTTGAAAAACGTTTTGGCACGTACAAATCATGACTGTTCTGTTAGTTGTTTGAGATCAAAACATGACTAGACATTATCACAAAAGGCTGTGCTGCTTTTCAACAAATCCATTCCATTCTAAGAAGTTCACAAATTCAATTCCATGAGTTTTCATCAAGTAAACTCATTTAACATTTCCATATTTCTACTATTGTAATAAGAACACAATCAAGATACAACATACAAATATGCAGCCAAACAAGGACTTGTTATTGTTTTATTCAAATACAACTCATTTAAGATACATGAGCTCAAGAAAAAAGCAGAATGAAATACTGATAGGGGTACATAGTCAATTTTTTTTATATGTCTGAATGCCTGTGAAGACAGTCTGAACTACAGTCATACTAACCGTGAAAATAACAGCAAGGAACACAAGGAAACTCCAGGGACCACTAAAGTACCTTTGCTTAAATTCAGCATAGCCAACTCGTAGAGGGAGGAGATTTTTACTTTTGAAGTAAGCAGAAATCTGTCGTTTGACATAGTTAATAGCTTCATGATTGGACTCATTATGTGCTGTTATATCTCTCAAGAAGTTAACCACTTGATCATCGCCAATTTTGAAGTTGACCTTGAGTATGCCCCTGGCTCGCAGCTCCTTAACATCTTCCTCTCCATTAATTAACATACACATGAAACTCAAGTATGATGAGATCCCAGAGGATTTATATAGCATGTTGGACGAATATCCATAAGCAAGTAGATTTGAAAACAAGGTCACAGTCCATTCATCGATAGTTAGTTGTGGAAGGAACAAATACCCTGATAACATAGATGATTTAAAATGGATGTCTTTTGGGGAAAAGAAAATGTGATGATCTGATATCGCACAGCTGCATCGAATGCCTACTTTCTTCAACTCTGTGACTGAGAAAGGTGAATGATCTTCTTCTTCTTTGTTTTCTTCTTCTTCTTCTTCTTCTTCTTTGATATCATCTTTAAATAAAACATTGATCCACAAGTCTCTATAATATTGAAGAAGATGTACAGGATCTGTAGCGTCTCCCTGCTGAAGTGGACAACGACAAGAGGCTTCTTCGATATAATCAGTTAATGTAGAAGTACTTGGAGCAGAAGATATCATTAACAACGGCATTTGGAGGAATCTTAAGGTTAAAAAGTGCAAAGTAAACCATTCACATCTAAATGCGAGTGCTAACGTATCTAGAATTTGGAAAGGCAATTGATTTTCAAGCAATAAAAGGTCACGACGCACCAAATCACTATCATGTTTCTTCATGGTATTCAACGAGTTCCTCCTGCCACTAGTAGTTATATTGTTGTTGGAGATGAATTCAATAACAAAGCAGCCATCAAGGAACATCATCAGACACCAATCACGGTCAGAAATTCCGTGCCAACGAGACACATTATAACACTCCTTAGTAATACTGAGCAAGTCTTGTTCAACACTTGCATACACTTGTTCAATGGATACATCATATTTTACTCTTTCTGCTAATTCCCTCACTGCTTTCCGCTTAAAATTCTCCATGGGTGCAACATGAGGTTTTCCATTGTGGAATGGACCAATGGAAACCACACGGGGCTCGTAGTACTTGTAATAATCTTCCTTACTAGTACTCTCGGCAAAGGTATGTGGAATACCAAAATGTATTTTGTGTGTCGACTCTTCATGTGGTGTTGTACCTAACGGAGAGCTAGGTATATCAATGACAGAATGTAACCATTCAGCCACTTCGGCTGCTCTACTGTTGTTAGCATCAGCCTGAAGAATTGACATTCAAAGAGACCATAAGATCAGTGGGACCATCAAAGAATATATATACAGAGAACGAAAATTAAGAATATATCATTTAGCACTTCAATTAGTTTATGAAAAAGCTACAAGTTTTTATAGCATTACTTTGATACCAAGTCTGGTATCTTTTGCTTTAAGATCGTACCTTTATTCTCAACTTAACACACTAATAAAGACAGATTCTAGTATTTAAACAGCACTTGTGAATCCTTTTTTTTTTTTTTATAAATAACCGTGGTGTCTGGGTCAGCTTGCGTGCATCTCCACTAGTTCTATGGAACGTGTGAATTCTATGTCAATGTTTGTTTATAGGTCAAAGTTTCTATGAAATGCAGATAGAATATTCAATCAAAGAAACTTCCTTAATAATAAATTATCACAACTGAAGGTTAAATGGTGTTGTCACTTGTACTCAACATCTGAGACTCTGGGTCATTTTTCTTCCCAATTTCATCTAAATGCTATCATTGTGATTTACTAAACCTTTCTCGAGAGCTAAACATGACTATCCGTTATATGAGCATGTTGATCAATGATCATAAATGGCTGAGTTACTTCCCAACGAATTCAATTCCACGAGTTCTCATCAAGTAAAATCGTCAACATTTCCATATCAAAACATGACTATAAGTTATATGAGCATGTTATCACAAGAGGCTGTGCTGCTTTTCAACAAATCCATTCCATTCTAAGAAGTAATCACAAATTCAATTCCATGAGTTTTAATCAAGTGAACTCATTTAACATTACCATATTCTACTATTGATAAGAACACAATCAAGATACAACGAATACATGAAAAAGTACAATTACATACAACTATGCAGCTGAACAAGGCATTGTTATTGTTTTATTCAAATCAGGGCCGGCTCTATGCATACTTTAATAAGGCATTGGCCTTAGGCCCCCAATTTTAGGGGGGCCCCAATTTTTTACCAAAAATAAATTATGTGTTAATTTTTTATAGAAAAAATATTAATTATTTATGATAAAAAGTATAAATTTAAAATTATTATTTTATTTTCTTCAACCTCATTCAAATAGAAGAAATCAAGAAAATATTGTTTTATTTCTTACACTCTCTCCACTAATACTCACATTACTTAATTCTTTTTAACTCCTTTTACACTCTCTTCTTTAAATTTTTGATAAGTCAGAGTAATATTCTATCAAAAATATCAATTAATAGTCGAAAAGTGTTTAACAAAGTGAATTGTAAATTCTTTTTTCCATTTCTTCTTAGATTTTCAAGCATTACAACAACCATAGTAAAATGTGGGGTACCAAATTATCAACTTCATTAAAGCTATGGTTCTAACTCTTATACTTATTTGAAATTTGTCAACTTATTACTTGTAGAACTATGTTAACAATTCATATAATGATTGCCCGAGTAAAATTATATTTTCAACGTTGAATTAATAAATCTTATTTAAAACTAATAATTGAAAAAGAAATCAAATAAATCATTTATATATAAAAAAAATATTAAGTAATACTTTGCATTTAAAAATATAAGAAAAATAAATTTTAAATAAATGCATGTGAAGTTTATTTAAATTTTAGGCCTCTAATTAAGACTTCGCTTTAGGCCTCCGATTGCGTTGAGCCGCCCCTGATTCAAATACAACCACACTCAAAATACAACGAATACATGAAAAAGTACAATTACATACAAATATGCAGCTGAACAAGGCCTTGTTATTATTTTATTCAAATACAACCACAATCAAGATACAACGAATACATGAAAAAGTACAATTACATACAAATATGCAGCCGAACAAGGCCTTGTTATTATTTTATTCAAATACAACCACAATCAAGATGCAACGAATACATGAATAAGTACAATTGCATACAAATATGCAGCCGAGCAAGGCCTTATTATTGTTTTATTCAAATACAACCACAATCAAAATACAACGAATACATGAAAAAGTACAATTACATACAAGTATGCAGCCGAAGAAGGCCTTGTTATTGTTTTATTCAAATACAACCACAATCAAAATACAACTCATGAAGATACAAGAGCTCAAGAAAAAAGCGAAATGAAATACTGATAGGGGTACTCAGTCAGCCTTTTTTGTATGTCTGAATGCCTGTGAAGACAGTCTGAATTACAGTCATACTAACCGTGAAAATAACAGCAAGGAATACAAGGAAACTCCAGGGACCACTAAAGTACCTTTGCTTAAATTCAGCATAGCCAACTCGTAGAGGGAGAAGATTTTTACTTTTGAAGTAAGTAGAAATCTGTCGTTTGACATCCTTAAAAGCTTGAGGATTGGGCACATGATGTGCTGTCATATCTCTCATGAAGTTAATCACTTGATCATCGCTAAATTTGAGGTTGATCTGGATTACTCCCCTGGCTCGCAGCTCCTTAACATCTTCCTCTCCATTAATTAACATACTCATGAAATTGAAGTAAGATGAGATCCCAAAGGATGTATATTCTAAGCTGCACGAATCTTCATAAGCAACTAGGTTATAAAACAATGGCAGAGTCCATTCGTCGATAATTAGTTGTGGAAGGAATAACTTCCCTGATAGCATATATAATTTAAGATGGATGTCTTCGCGATGATCCGATATGGTATAGCTACATCGAATACCTACTTTCTTCAACTCTGTGACTGAGAAAGGTGGATCATCTTCTTCTTCTTCTTCTTTGACATCATCTTTAAATAAAATATCGACCCATATGTCTCTATAATATTGAAGAAGATGTACAGGATGTGGAGTCCCCCACTGCTCAGGGTCACGAACAAGGAAAATAATTGAGTAATACTTAACAAATATATAAGGATTTGGATCCTCGAAAATAAATTCTTCACATTTGAATGCGCGTGCTAACACGATTAGAACCTGGAAAGGAAATTGATTTTCAAGCAATAACATGTCACGCCTCACCAAATCTCTATTACGTTTCTTCATGTTTTTAAACCAACTCCTCCTGCCAGTACTAGTGATGAAGGAAATAATAAAGCAGCCATCGCGGAACATCATCTGACACCACTCACTGTCTGAAAGTGTATCCCTACGAGACATGTCATAAAAATTCTGAGCACTGAGCAAGTCTTGTTCAACACTGATATACACTTTTTCAAGGGATGCCAGCTCCTCGTCTGATGAGCAATTCTGGTTATTCAAGGTAATTTGATGTAACAATTGCCTCACTGCTTTCCGCTTGAAATTCTCCATGGGTTCAACATGAGGTTTTCCATAGTGGAATGGACCAATGGAAACCACACAGGGCTCGTAGTACTTTTCATAATCTTCTACACTATTACTCCTGAAAAGTGTATCTGGAATACGAAAATGTTTTTTGTGTGTCGACTCTTCATGTGGTGTTGTACCTAGCGTCGACACAGGTATATCAATGATAGAATGTAACCATTTAGTCTCTGAGGATGATATCATCGACCTCAGCCTCAAAAATTTACATACATCCAAAGAGACGAGAGTTACGTTGCAGCAAATGAATATAATAATTAAGAATATTATATAAACTTCAATAAGTTTCTGCAAAAGCTACAAGTTTTTATAGCATTACTTTGATAAAACGTCTGGTATCTTTTGCTTTTAGGGTGTACTGTTTGGTACGAAGGAAAATTTATGCTTTCGCTCCATTTCTAACTTATTTTCTCATGTTTCGTTAGTGTGTTATAAATTTTTTTCTAATGTTTGGTTGGTGAATGAAATATATTTTTCAGAAAATATCTTTTTTGTTTTTGACTTTACACTAAAAAATTATAGATACGGGTGCGGATCTAAAGGTCGGATCCTTCATGATCTAATTTTTAAGATTTGGAAATATGGATCCATATATAGATACGGGTGCACGGATTCGCCTAAAAATGATTAAAATATCTAAAAATAGAGTTATAAAACCTAAATTATGAGATATTATGTGGAGAACTGGAGGAGAATCCTGGAAGGAGATCAAAGGAAAAGGAGTGACATAGAAATTTCTATATAAAAGGTATTCAATTTGAATTTAACTTTTGTTTTGATTATATCAATCATTAAAATTGTCTAGACTTTCCCCATTGATTTTGGTCAAAGTACCCAAAATAGGTTGATCAAATCGGAGACGGATCCCACACTCACACCCATATCGTGTTGACATGGGTGCGACACCAAAAAATGAAGAGTCTGAGCAAATTAGGTTCTACGTAACATGTGAATTATATGTCTATACTAGTGAATTTGGTAGCTCTTCGCGCGGTCATATAAAGTTATTTAAATTTATTATACCATCTTTTTATGAAAATAAAATTACTTTTAAACAATATATATTTGAGTAATTGATAAATGTAAATTATATAAAAGATTGTGTCGAATTAAAAAACGTAAGGTACAAAAAAAAAACAAATTGAAGATAAAATTATCAAAAAATAAAATAATCATTTTTCTTTTGCCTATAGAAAGTACTACTACATCATCACTCCATAAATCAATTTTATACAAATTACAAAAATCAATGAGTTTACCAAATAAAATTCATGCGATATCAAAATGAATTCATTCATCAAATTATCTAAGAATCACAAATAAAAGTATTTTTATTTATAATTTCTTTGTTATATGATATACTAACACATAGTATTGATAAAGTTGTGAAGTATAATGTCTATAAATTTTAGTCTATAAGTGCTTACTAATAATTTTAATGTATACTAACACATAGTATTGATAAATTTGTGAAGTATAATGTCTACAAATTTTAGTCTTGAAGTGCTTACTAATAATTTTAATGTATACTAACACATAGTATTGATAAATTTGTGAAGTATGTTTACTAATATCTTTAAGGAATAATTAATTTACATAGACATAATAGAACATACATTACATCTTATACCGGTACTTATTAGTAATTAGTAATATAACATAATAATTACTACTGATGACAGATTTGAATTAATTAATAATTAATAAATATTTATTTAAATTATTTAATGTAAATTAATATGGAAGCGTGTAAATATATATTTAGATTGTTTAGTTATTTAATAAGGAAGCGTGTATCTAGGAAATGGTTGCTGCACACGTTTCTCAATGAGACTTTTTGATTTTTTAATAATTAATTTATATTTATAATTTTATTTTTAGTTTTTTAAAGTGCTCCTAGAAAGTAGTCTAATGGCACACGTTTCAATTATAAAGCCATTGGACTTTTTTTAATAATTAATGTATATTTAAATCAATAATTAATTAAGGTGACTTTTTGTAGGTGTCTGCACAAGTTTCGAAAGTGTGCCTAGGAAAACGCTTCCTTATTAAATAATAAGCCATTTTTGAAAGTTAGCAGTTTAATTAATAATTAATAAATCTGCTAACTTTTTGTATGTGTCTGCACTGAACATGTGTCTGCACGTTTAATTAATAAGCCATTTTTTAATAATTAATTCAGATTATTAATTAATTAAGAAGTTAGCAGTTTTTGAAAGTGTACCTAGGAAGTGGTGAGATTATGTGTTTGATTGTCTACACACGTTTAATCAATTTCCCATTATCTGCATGTCCTTCATTCTTATTCTTTGTATTTTTTAAATTATATATTAACAATCATGAAGAGATATTTGAAATCTAACCTTTCCCCTAGAAAAAGCCCTAGATTTAGTAACAATCATGGATTGAGTCAACCTCCAAGCTTCAATTTGATATCACAATCACTTGAGAAGGATTGTTTGGAGAATAATGAAAGTGAAAATTTTCCTATTCAAATTAGTTCAACCAAGCAACAAGAAAAAAAAAGAAAATGCAATAGTGTTGTGTATACACATTCGGATGATTCGGATTCAGATTTTGTGCCAGAATCAAGTTACATTAAGGGCAAGAACTATATGAAGGGTGAGACTTCTAGAGCTCCAAATCCAAAAATTAAAGTGCGCGCGAAGAAGTTCAATTTCAGAAGCGGAAAAGTTGTTCCAAAGGTATTAAATAAACATATTTTCATGATTTTATTATTTTACTCTTTGCATGTTATTTTCATTGATGGAGATATTTAAACATAAATTTTTGTATGTGTCTGATTTATGTTCGTTTGTCTATACAATTTTGGCATAAGAATTTGAGTTTATTGATGTGGTTTTGAGTATCACGTAATTATAAAGTATGAAATAGACTTTTATAATTCATTATTATCTCAGAACCAAAAAAAATCTGATATTATATCAATTAGATACATCAGTGTGAATTAATGTTGTTGTATGTGAGTATATTGCTTTTAAATCATGTAACATGTAATTTATTTTGATTATCTCTTTGGTATTACCAATTTTATATCAAACGTATTTATAATGTTGTTGTTTGTTAGTATATAGTATGTATTGCTTGAATTTATTTCTTGAATTAGCTCATGATCAATTTTTATATCAAAAGTATACACAAGTTGTATTTATTTTTGCTTTTTTAAAAAAGTACCTTTTTTTACTCCGGGAAAAGAAGAAATATACCCATTCGTGTTCCTACACCAATATGGATGTTTGTGATGACATTAGGAATCGTCTTAACGACCAACAATTTCTACAGTTTAAGGAATCTCCTTTTGGTTTATTTTTGGACATGCCATTTATAAAGGTTCAGCCACAACTATTACGCAGCCTATTGCTTGTTGAAACAAAGAATGATAGAGATGATATGTTCATTGTGAATACGTTCTATGATAATATCAATTATTTTGAAGAATTAGATTATTAAATAGAGCTCACCATTTATGATAATAGACTTGTTAAAAAGAAGTGAAGTGGATAGCCATAGGTGGACTGTGTTCAATTTTATGTGTTAGTTTAGGTTTAAAAGATTCAATTCCGACCTGTCAGTGCCTCCTGTTTATTTTATAAATAATATTTGATGTTTCTAGTTCATAAGCTTAATTTTTTTTATTTTTTATCTTCCAGTTTTAAGATTTTCAATGTTTTCAGTGATAGTGGACTTTATGCATGCGTATTTGTTGAACTTATTACACATGGAGTTTTTCAAATTCCAAGCCAATGTTTCATGCCAAAACTTCACCGTAAGAGATATGGTGCATTACTTTGGGAATATGCAACATCAAAACTTAGTGAAGGTGCTATAAGTGAAGGTGAGATGAGTGGCAAATTTGCAAGCAAATTGGGTGAACCAAGTATTAACAGAGCTATTGTTAGGGATTGTCAGAAGTTTCAGACGCCAAATCTTAGACCAAGAGTCTACAAATAAATATGCTGGATTATGGCATTTATTTAAGTTTTTTCATTTTAAAGGATTATCGCCTTATCTTTTTGTTTTTGATTATTTCTGGATGAAGACGGTAAATGTTTTTTTTAGTTGGTGATTGGGAACTTGATTTCTGGTAGTTTTGATGAAAACTATTAGTATGTATTATTTTTAGTTGTGGATTGTGAATTTATATTTGATATATACTCACTAGTGTACAAATTATTTTGTAACGATTCTATATAGCAATATTATTAATTAAAGCAGTCATTCCATGGTTACACAACTATTATACATAAAAATAGTTACACTATGTAATATAGTTTGTATTGAAAGATTGATGATCAAACGAAGAGTTCAAAGATTTAAACACAAAGGATGATGATCATACGAAAGTTTTGAAAGATTTTTTTGATGATTCAATCAAGTTGCTTATAATTATCATATTTAATGCTTATCTCTCAATGCTACTTAATATACGGTTTTTAAGAATTCACTAGATAGACGTATTGAGTCTTTATATTTTATATAGAAACTTGGTTCCTCAATTATAATCACTTTATATATCAAAATTATACAAAGTGATTATTCTCAAAAACCTATTATAATAACTGTTGTATACTCATTATAATTTCTAATATGACTTGTATGATTTTATAGGGATCTACAGATCATTTCCAAATTATTTGTTCCATCTTTAAATTTAGATGCAGTACAAAATCAAGGAGTTGACAATTTTGGAATGAACATTTCAGATGCAGGTATTGAGTCTTTAAAATTTATGTCACAGTACCAAAAAATATATAATTATAATATTTTTGACTAAATTGCATTTCATAAACTTAAATAGAATCCTTAAAACATACTAATAACGCAGATGAATCACCTAGAAATAACAAAAAACATTTCAACTGTTTGTAAACAAAGAAATAAATAGTACAATCACAAACATATGATCATAACCTATGCATCTGGTGGATATCTACCACACGTCGTCCTATTGTGCCCCTCGCGACGACATATGTTGCACGTTACCTTGGCCCTCTTGAATTTTCCTTCGTTG